>OY756948.1:6678333-7356250 GCA_963580275.1 Crataegus laevigata | reverse complement strand
AACAAACGATATTATCTACACTATGGTGGATTTAGTGGGCTAGTAATAATGTGGTTCAAATTCGCTTTTGGCGAGAATCAAACCTAAGATCTCTCACTAGAAAGTAATATCACTAAACCATATTGGAAGAATTTTTTTATGTGTCCATCTTATATTTTAAGTTTCCTGTTATAACGTTCAGTACCAACCACACCAAACGGTGGAAACTTATTAACTTGATTTTTTTTTAATAACTCACGGTAATATTCAAATTAGCAAACTCCTATAAAGAGGAAAATCAAGACGAAACTCTAAGACAATTCTTTGGAAATGATTAAACATAAACAAAATAAAAAGGATACAAGCTGTACGCATAGTTTGAACTGACTCAATCCGATTGCGACACAATCCAACATCTTTTATGGTTTTCAGCTTCAACCCTATATTGAAGATGAAAATCTTGCGCTTACTGTGTGCGTGGGCCAAAAGACAATGACTATCACAGCGATAACGTTTTGCAGCTAGGTTTTTTTTTTTTTAAATAAAAGGGGTATTCATTGTAGTCCGTAGCTATTTCGATTGTTTTAAATGACAAGGCAATTCTAGTGTTTCTGTTTATCGTGAATTAATTCCTTTGAATAGGAAAATTGTTGAAGTCCTTTTAAAACTAAAGGCATAGTAAAGGCTTAAATTGAGCCAGTTTCCCACTTGATACACAGTCGCTCGACAAAGCTCACACAACCAATCATTTGGTTTATTTAGGAAGTGAAAAAAAAAGGTGTCTTAGTGCATCTCCCTTGAGAGATGCAAAATGCCTTGAAGTGTGTATTTTACATTTTTTTTTGTTAGTAAAAAAAACTCTTCAATTAGTCTATTTTGGCTGACAAATGTAAATAAAAACTTAAGTTTACAACTTTTTTTTTTACGTCTTCTGATAGCGGGTTTCGCAAATCAAAGAGAGAAACATAAATAGGATCTCAAATTTGCTTCCCCTTTATAAAGTAGAACTCTCATTTATTTCTATTAAAAATATAAAGTGAGATGTAAATATGATTTTTGCATCTCAAATTTGCATATCCGCATCGTTTAGTTTACATACTAACACCAAACAAATTACTGCATGAGTTGTTTATTCGGTCGGCCGATCGACTTCGATTCTTGAATTCAAATTAATGATTTCGAGTCGGATTTTGACTTAAAGGATCACAACTGAAGCCATATAAATTATTAGTATTTTTAGATTCCTATCTTTCATGGGAGTCAAACATTGTTCAATATGTGTAGTTTAGGTCGACCAAATAATAGTTTAATTCTGAACTGTTAATTAATTAGTTAACTTTGGTTTTATGGCTTTACAATTGTGGAGTGGAGGTTTAAGAAATGAGTTTTGGTCCCGACACATGCATGCGTTGCATCAACAAAATCATGCATATTCCCATGTGCCACCATTGATGTTGATAATGCTCATGCATGTGCTGATTTACTTACTAAGAGCGAGCCTACGTTTAATCCTTACTAATTAACCGCATGATTTCGTTAATGCAATATTAATACATAATTGACAATTATATAAGGATTTCGAGGCTTTCCATCATCTTAGGGCATCGTTTGGAGTTGTGTTGACTACAAAAATTACCTAGCCTACGTGACGCGCAGGCCGAGTAATTAGTAAGCTAACTACGTCCTTTAAATGTGTGCAGGGCGTGCCAACTCGTCGGCCGGGCTCGGCCGAGGAGTAAAATGTGTTGATGTTGCGTTGAGCGCGCTGCTGACTTCTACGTCTTGCGATTGCGGCCGAGGAAGGAACACGTCTCGGCCTTTGGGTTTTAAAGCCTGAAGACAAGGCTGCTATTTTTACGAAGTTCAATATCAAATTCGGCTTTCAATGTGCCGAATGTAGTAACCTGGTAACACCTTACTTCGCTGAGAAGGCTAATGAGATGACCTCTGTCAAAAAAGATTTGAAAATCCTTCTTGACCAAGACTTGGATAGATAATCAGTCAGCCTCGACGTAGTGTTGTTTATCCAAACTGAAGGTGTTCCGAGGTCGGCTGATTCTACGGCGGTAGTGCTGTTTATCCAAACTGAAGATACCACCGGTTGCCTTCACAGTGCTGTTTATCCAAACTGAAGGTGTGTCGGCAAAAAAGGAAATAAAAAATCTCAAGATTGTTGAGAGGTTTTGCGAAGAGCGAGAAATTGCGCAGGGCAGATTTGTGTGTTGTGTTGTAGGTCCCTTGAATGTTGTCCGTGGGTTTGTATTTATAATAATGATCCGCCTCATTCTCAAGTTGTAGCCACGGCACACGATTCTTGGAATAGCACTTCATGTAGATGTCGTCACCTAATCTCGTTGATTATCCCGTGTGTTGCATTAGGATAATTATCCCTTCATCACTTGTGAGACAACCTGTAAATCGTCACATGCATCCGTAGAATCCTAAATTGCATGGAACCATAGGTATCAACACCTCCATATGTTGTTAGCCAGAGATAGACTCCTAATAGGACTCGTCTTCATCTGCCGCGTGCAAAATCAAAGGCTGCCAATCATTCATTGCCAATGATAATTTACATGCACAAGAAGTTTGTTGATCTTTAACTAATATTCTAACCACATCACCATCTCAACTCCATCCTTATTACATTGTTGACTATCCAGCAAACAAACCAACTTGATTCAAACCACACGTCTCCATCACACCTCAAATTGAACTATTCTACTTGTTTCCATCTCATTTATATAAAAATAATTTTCTTTTATTAAATGATAACTATTATGATAAAATCATAGTAATAAAATTATCTTCACCCTTCCACCTGTCGATATGGACCAATGGCCTCGATCACCCGGGCCGATTGTGTAAATTTGGGTCTAAACAAGTTGGTTTTAAAACGATAGAAAGCTTTTTTTTGGTGAAAATGGTTTTAGAATGAAGCGTTTTTGATGAAGATATTTTTAGAACAAATTCTTAGTAAAAACGCAAGTGAATTCTAAAACAGTACTTGAACTAGTGTTTTCTAGAACAAGCACCAATCATTTTGAAAGCACTTTCCAAACTATTACTTATTGATGTTGTGGTGGAACACTTTCTAATAAATCCAATTATCTTGGGTATCACATTACTATATTGTGAGAGTATTGTAGCCTAATTCTCAGTAAGAGGTGGACGATCAAATGCACGCTAAAAAGCAACAATGGTGTAAGGATTTGTAATTTTAAAGATGATTTTTGCCTATTTATAAAAGGAAAACTAACGAAAAGTCTAAAAAAAATTTAGTTTTAATAAAAAAAATGACAAATAAATGTATAGTGAATAGTACTAGAGAAAAGTAAAAATTTGATTTTTCGTTAAAAGTGAACTGTACCGAAAATGTTTCGTTAAAACTCCTTATTTATAAAATGGGAAATTTTATTTAAACCCATCTAACCTATTTCTACACCCAACTTACTCTTTGCACCCATTTGATTTTTAACTAAACTATTAATATCTCTTTAAACCCAAATTTAATACCTAATATACCCCCATAAACCTAATTCAATATGTGGATTTATTTTTACACTCATTTCTTCAACAATATACCACTATATTTACTTACTGCAGCAATGGAAGCTTCAAGCGCTTTAGCACAATTCTTTGAGGTGACAACTGATTGGGTGCTTGCTTTCAATTGAGCGTAGACTGCCTTACAAAATATATCATACTTGTTTCAAGAATAGAGATGTAAAAATTCATGTCAGGGTAAATGCAAGGAAACTTCAAAAAATGTGTCTAACTTTATTGAAGAAAAGGGGAAGTTGAATACAACATCCCACTTGTGCCCCCCATAACTCTTCTGATAGATGATCCAAGTTCATTGACTGTTTCAGTTGCATCATTCAGAGTATAATTGCAATACAATAATAAATATAAGACCTTTTATTATTATTGATAAATTGTCGAAATGCTTGTGAAAAACCATTTTAAGTTGTCCTCTATTGAAAGAAGATGATAACCACTTAAAAAGAATTTTCATAAGCATATCAATAATCGAATAAGAAAGAAAACTGAAAATCAAACGTACTTTTTCATGTCTTCCAAAAATGTTGTTGCACCTCTATACATCTGCAATCGAAAACATAGGTACAATAAATGCTAAACTTCAAGGTTACCCAGACACACAGGTACAATAAATGCTCCAAGCTCTTGGAATCTCACTACTCTGCACTAACAACCCGGCGGAGGATCGTCCCACGATGAAGGGCGTAGGGTTTAATTATAGTGTTTGAGTTTATTGATAAATTTGAGTTTTATTATTAATTTCATTTTGTACTTAATAGTAATTATGCAATAGGATAAAATAGACAATTAACATTTAAAATTTAAGTAGAGTGTAAAAAGAGTTTAAATGGGTTTAAATAAAATTTCCCTTATAAAATTTATAAAAGATGTTGACTGAACTATTACATGTCGGAAACCACAAAATGCAGTGTGTGATTAATCATAAAATCTATTTATATCTCCCTTGTCTCCGTCTTTGGATGTTCTTGAGAAACAAAAAGGATTTGGGCCTTTACAAAACGGAGCATAAAGATGTATGGGCCTAGAAGGTGCCATGGGTCTAGTTTAGCCCAAGTTTAATTTCTCCGAACAAGCAATGCACATATGATCCAGATTTGTTCGGGAAAGAGGAAGGGGCCAGCCAACATTGATGGAGGCCAAAACTGTACTATTGCAAGTTTTGTGTTTCGAAGTATAACAACTCCTTTTTTTTTTCTTTTTTTTTTGTGTATTTATTTGAGATTTATTTTGAGGTCTTGTTTCCGGTTAAAAAATAAGGGTGATGAGGTTTTATCTTATGCTAAAAAAGACGACATTTGAGACAGGCTTGTAGCTGAAGTGATCACAAGCGTTTACTTTGTATCCGAGCTCTCATGCTCGAATCCATCCCACAATATCAGTCGTAAGAAAATTGACAATTTATGTGTTGGCTCATACCTTAAAAAAGGATTCATGCGCATGTTGAGAAATGAAAATGGAATTTTGGGTGTATAAATTAAATTATATACTCTGTTTCCAAAATACAACTCTGGAAAGACCAAATAGGTCTGATGTACAAAGCTAAACCCTATAAATATCTCTCACTACACTACATCAAAGCTATACAAATTGTACCAGCAGTCGGAGGGTGAGTGAAAAAATTCGAAAAATCGAAGAAGGAAGAAGAAATAAACATATACACGAGGTCAGGGAAGGGGAACAAAGGCTACTGCTGGTGCTAATCAATAGCTTTCGTAGTAGTAGATTTTAGATTCTAATTTTGTATTATATTGCGCGAGAGTAATGGAATGCTGAACTAATGGTGTGTTTCGTTCGGTAAAGTCTGCGGAGTTTTTCTAAACACATGCTTTCTGCAGCGTTCAAAAATGCTGTCGTATATCAGATCAAACTGAACTCCGGCTCTCTCCCGATTAATAATGAAGAATATGTGATCAGCTTCCACAATCTTGTAGTACCTGCATTTAATCAAGTTCCACAATTATTTTTTGTTCAATGAGAAAGAATGAAGAACACGTAGTGATGGTCAATAGAGAAGTGTGTGTACTAACCAGATGCCAGGTTGCAATGGATGACAATCTGAATCATCTTTTACAAACCGACTGGGATGTTCAACGGGGAGAAGAGGGCGAGTCATGGAGATGGTATTCAAAGCTCCATCATTGTCCTGCCAATCCTCATCCCTACACACGAATTATTCACACAAGGATTGAGTCATGACAATGCAAATGAATTCGAGTATTCAATTACTTTTGACATGTGCTTAAGAACACACCTGTAGCCTTTGTATGGGGGAGGGACATCCGGAGGGTGGCGCCATTGGCTCATTTGCAATACTCTAATGAAAAGCAATGGATGAATTCTGAATATGCTTGACGGAACTGTGACACCCAACACCTTCCTTGTACGCTTAGTGGCGTAGCTGAAGTAGTATGTGTCGGGAAAGGAATGGAGATGGCTGTTAAGTCTTGCGGAGCCTTGAAGTGTGAGGTCTGGGAGAATCCAATCGGTAGAAGCGAACGGGCCTGAGTTTCCCAAGAGGCAATCAACAAGACCCCTAACGCCCACTTTCTTCCATGTCATGTTATAGTGATCAAACCCAAAGTTGTAATAAGCCTTCAGCCAGGGAATGTCCAACCAATCGTAAATTATCACTCCTAGCCGGCATAACTGCAACAGACATATAGGTTTCAAGGTTTTTCCATCTTCTGGCCTGTGAAATACAGAAACCGCAGTTAGTATTTTAGCATTCAAAGATTATTATTAACAAATTTTCTGGTCGTTCTGTTTTTACCTTTTGTTTAGCATATGAAATTATGGGTTATTATAAATATAAAACAAAGGGAGACAAAAAATCTGAGGTCACAAAGGACGCTTCTTTCTATTACTTTGCTCTTTTAGGCTTTAGGCAGCCAATCATCATATCGCATAAGTATTTGCATTCGTCACAGAGTTTATAGACAAAAGAATAAGACGATGAAATGGAAACTCACTGCATTCCATCCAAGTAGGTTCTTGTTGTTCCATTGAATGCTCCTGACACTGACGTGATGCTCAATACCCAATTCTCATTAGTGTTCTCAAATCCCTTGAACGCCTGAATACAAAATCAAACGTTTCAGACAACAAAATGAAACGTTTCGGTCAAAAGTAAAAGGATGATTCTTCACTTGGCCAAAGTAAAAGAGGATTTGGAGTGTTGTTCAAGGCATGTTCACAAAGAAGGCATTGTGACGAAAAACTTGAGTAGGGGTGCCCGACCAAGTCATGCACAGGGTACCTCTCACAAAAGCATGAGACCTTCTGTACTTTGATCCTGCTTGACCGCTATTGGTCTTAGCGTGTGTGAGAGCTGCCCTCCCTACTGAAGTATCTCTCACTCGGAAGAAAAACTAGTCTAAAACCAATTCATATTCTTGACTTTAGCATTAATTTTAGGATGCTAATGGACTAACCTTATCAGCAAGCATTTGCTGCAGCACACGGACAACCTGTGCTCCGGCAGAATGGCCGACGAAGTGGATAGGGTGATCCTCATCCCATTCAGAGTAGTGCCCTGCATATCCCAATCACAAATTAGAAATCAGAGACTCGCTATGAGGCCTATTATTTCCGTACATTATCTTTCACCAAATGACAAAACAATGAAATGAACATGAGGAAAGCGCGAACCTTGTTCGTAAACTCGACCAAATTGTGAGTGCCCACAAGCCTTGCTGTGTTCTTCACCATAATCGACTCGCCCGCCCTTCAAATAGTAGAACAATTCACGAGCCCTGAAACCCCAAAAACCTCCATTAAACCTTGTTAGCAATAGGATGCAGAACAAAACAGCTATTGGGGGAAATATCCGAGGTCCTGAGTTTGATTCTCGCTAACCAATTATCGCTTGTATTGAAAAAAGGAAAATACTTTAGGCTCCAAAGCACAAACCTGTCATAAACGCTGGTTAGAGATCCCAAATCCGGCACCAGAACCCTTTCATCCTTCTTCTCCGCCCCGCCGAAATACGATAAACCTCCCAATCTCTGCAAAACACACGAAATTCGAAACACCCAGTCACAAAAAAATGAACAAAATTCGATTTCAAACATTTTGAGGAAGGAACCGGAACCCATTTCTGAAAAAATCAAAACAAACATACCCCTTTGCCAAAACCAAATATCCCATGAACCAAAACAATAGGTGGCAGGCTGCCATTGGCCGACGGGTCTCTCTGCGGCACCACATCCTTCACCTCAATGCTCATGTTCGGCTTCGATTGCAAATTGCTCAGCGCCTGCGACAGATCGCCGGCCACGGCGGTGCTGAAGATGTAAAAGCCGTACAGCAAGTGAACCAGGCTACTCACAAAAAGCTCCGCAAATTGCAGGGCCGCAATCCATAGTCTTATCATTTTCTCCAAACTTCTCAACATTTATTATTAAAAAGCCTTCTCCTTCCTCAAGAAACTCAAAAAACACAAAATCCAGAAGGCTCCTTGTTGCAGAAAACGAAAAGGTTCGAGCTGTTTTATACAAGCATGAAATTTGAAGGATTCGTGAAGGTCCCCCTTCTATGCAATTTCAATAGAAGGGGAAAAATCCGAAAATTCAAAGTCTCTGAAACTCCGCGGTTCTTTGTTTTTGTATGAAACAAGAGGGAGAGGAATAAAAGGAAGTAAAAAAAAAAAAAGAGGAAATGGAAAAAGGATTAGTCTTTTGTATGTTTCTGAGAAATTGGAAAAAATGGGAGTTGGAACTGCAACCACAATTCTCTCGTTTCCCAACTATCTCACAATCCTCTCAGCCAATCAAAAGGGTCTACCGTTAGTTCCTTCTTTTGTCGTTTGAGTTGAAGGCTGAGAGGAGAGAGAGAGAGAGAGAGAGAGAGAGAGAGAGAGAGCAAAATAGAGGCCAGAAAAAAGCAAAAGCCGTAGATAAACAGAGGGAGAGAGGGTTGGAGGTATAGATTGGTGCAACGTGTTCCCCTTTAGAAAACCGCTCCAAGAAATTATAATAACTTGCAGGGGTTGGTCACGCTGAGTCGAGTGATCAGCACTCGTCAAACGTTGTTTTAGCTAATTAAATTGATAAATAAACAGTAATCTAATTTAGATTCTTCGGGTTTGGGATAAGGATTTTGTATGTGTTAATTGTGGATTAGGGCAACAAACTTCTAGGCGTTTCTACAATTTGTGCCAAGTGTGTGCTCGAGCCCCGCTGGATTGATTTTAAAAGATTTGAAGATGAAGAAATGTTAAAGGAACACCGTTAGTTTATCGTTAATTTATTTATTAATATTGTAAATATTATATTAAAAATATGAGACGTCAAAGAATTTAAAAAAAATTCTACTTTTATGATAGTTTTCTTACTTTGAAAGGTGGCCCACAACCGACCAAAAACAACGGTCCTTGAATTCAATATCCAGCAATAAAATATCCAGAAAAGAAACTCAGGGCCTGTTTGGTATCTTATTTGAAAATTTTTATCATTTCTCAAAATATTTTTTAAGAACATTTTTTGAAAATAATTTTCTTTAAGACTCAAAAACTTGATTGGTTTGTGATTTAAAATTTTTAAATCTTACGACTTAAACTTGATTGGATTGAAGTAGAGATGAAAAAAGTAAAAAAAAAAAAGGAGAAAAAAAGAAGAAGAGAGAGAGATATATTTGGAGTGAGAGGGAAGGATGGAGAGAAAAGAAATGAGTAAGTTTAAGTTTAAAAACTCTAAAAACTCACTTTTTATATTTTTAAGAAATATACTATATTTTTGAGTTAGTCTTGAGTTCAGTTTTTAAAAATAGTCATACAAAACAAGTTTTTAAGACCTAAAACTTGAAAACTGTTTTTGAGTTTAAAAAATTGGATTCAAGTACACTACCAAACATGCCCTCATATTTCCAAATCACGCGCTTTCAACGAAAGGTAGAGTTTGACCAAACAAAAATAGGCAAGGCCAACATGAGAATACTAACTTATATGGATTGATTTTATTTACAACGTTGTAGATTAATAATATTGAGAAGAAAAAATCACATAAATCATGTATTATTAAATTAAATATTATCAAATTAGAATGTCACGTGAAAAAAAATTCGTTATATGCTAGTCATTTTCATTTATGAGACATGAAAAGCTTGTTCTTTTATTTGGATCAATCATGAAAAATTTGTTGCATATATGTTAGTTATTTTCATACATGCAAGCGCACATCTACTAGCTACTAACAGTTCCGAACTCTCATGGTATGGTAGGTTGTTCTTAATTTCCTACACGCTGACGACGTTTGACTTTGCTTTTGCTAGCCTTCAACAGAAAAAAATTAACCGATGATGATGCTATAGTTTGTGTTAATTGTTGAATATATAATGCACTTTATGACGTACAATTTAATTAGAGGAGTATCAAAGTCAGAATTTTATCGTAATAAGCAATAATAAAATAATCCTACAAAGGAATACCGTGAGATATTTCATCAAACGCATAGTTTGTTTCTTTACAAAAGAACTCAAAGTGGGATCAAGGTGGTATAAGAATCACAGTTTTAAAAATCTCCGCTTAGGCGTTTAGAAATTAAGCGCCTAGACCTACTAAGGCGCCCGCCTAGACACCTACCTAGGGTGTGACTCACTTAGACAGAAAATAGATAACTTTCATTTTGCATTTTATTTTTTTTCAATAAATTGTAAGAGACTTATTGAATACTTAAACGAACACACATTATCTACTTGTTTGCCATGTTTTCATTATGTTCTAATAGCTCATAATATATGTGTTATTCCATTTTGTAGTTTATAATGAAATCATATATATTTTAAATATCAACACACTTATTTATATAAAATATAATATATTTCATTAAATTCGCCTAGTCGCTAAGTCCCAGCCCACTGCCCGACTAACGCCTAGCGTCTTTTAGAACCTTGAAAGAATACAAAAGATATTGGAATCAATGCATTGGCCCCCATTGGGGTTGTGAATAGTTTGTTAGATCCCGTATATTTTTTTTATGTGGAAAAGATTATGCGCTTGTTTGTTAGTTTGTCTTAATTGTTTTTGGTACGCTACTTTATTTTAATTTTTTCAAATATTTTGTAAAACTTTTATTCTGACTGAGTGATGATAACATAAATATGAACAGTTAGGCATATAACAATGATAAAAAGTGGAGGCATTTTCTTTCATTGGCGGCCTAACGCGATGCTCTAGTGATTAGGGTTAGTTTTGGTATGAACTTGGTGCAGAAAATTAGGGTTAGTAAACTAAACAGATTCGAGTGATATGGCCCGATATTCACATAATAATAATTTGGTAAGGGAAGGTATCCCGCACGTTTTGCAAAACGTATGGTGGCGTTTTGATGAATGGCTGCACATGAAAATTCTTTGTTTTTCCTCTTTTTTAAAAAGGGTACAAGTGTGAGGTTAAGTTCGTCATCTTATTTTTAATGTAGATAATATCGATTGTTCAGAAAAAATGGGACCAATGTCATTTAGTAATGCGATTTAGTGATATTTCTCTTCATTTGTAAGTGAGAGGCTTTTAGGTTTGATTCTCGCCAATGACAAATTTGAATCACATTATTGCTAGACTATTGTAAGGCTAAACTCACCCCCTCTCTTTTAATATAGATAATATAGTTATTTTGTCACGGTAATCCACTTTTTCATGCCTGGAAGAGTCATTGAAGTATTTCAGTCTTTCCTTAACCAGAATCGTATAATCACAACGGCCAAGAATCGATCTAAAAATGTATTGTATAAAATATCAACTTAAAATTCGTTTATTACTGAGCTACTCGGTGACGATTTATGCAAATTCATTGTCGGCTGTGACTGGAAAAGTAAATGAAAAAGACAAACAAGTTGGCCCCCGGGCAACTAGGAGCCGCCAGCGGGAGTAATCATCCCAGCCCCAAATAATAAATAATAATCCCCACCATTATTATATAAACGGGGAGTTTGGTGAGCGGTAGTCTATCCTGCGCTGTTGCTAGTTGTACAAAGGGAGACTCGTACGTTTAAAAAAAAAAGGGGACTCGTTACATGGTTCGATGAGTGCCGTTGTAGTTTTGGATAATTGATAACTTATAAGCCACTAAAACTAAATGTTAGGAATATTAGGGCCTGTTTGGTATTTTATTTGAATTTTTTTATTATTTATCAAAACATTTCTTAAGAACATTTCTTGAAAACAATTTTCTTTAAGACTCAAAAACTTGATTGGTTTGCTATTTAAATTTTTTAAATCTTACGACTTAAACTTGATTGGATTGGAGTAGAGACGAAAAAAGTAAAAAAAAAAAGAGGAGAAAGAAAGAAGAAAAGAGAGATATATTTGGAGTGAGAGGAGAGGAGGGAGAAAAAAGAAATGAGTGAGTTTAAATTTAAAAACTCTAAAAACTCACTTTTTATGTTTTTAAGGAATAAACTATATTTTTGAGTTAGTCTTGAGTTCAATTTTTAAAAATAGTCATACCAAACAAGTTTTTAAGACCTAAAACTTGAAAACTGTTTTTGAGTTTAAAAAGTTGAATTCAAGTACACTACCAAACAGGCCCTTATATTTTTATGTGACATTAGTGTATTATTTGATGTGATAAAATAACGTGTACATATCATATCAATTATAAATTATTTAATTAAATGTTGGTTATATGCATCACTTGTCATATGTCATGGTACAATAATGTAATTTAAAAAATGTAATCTCTCTAACATTACTCACTACCGAAAATTGATTATCATAACTTCACCTTTTGCTGTGGTACTTACCATAATTTTTATATTACATTTGTACTACATCTCTAACAGAAATAAAGCCGACCAAAACAAGTGGATCCTATCTCTATTCAAAGGATCACACAAAACGTAGTATGAAAAATATGATAACAGAATATTTTCATACCAACAAAAAAAGAAGAAGAATATTTTCATACGTAAATGGTCCCATATTAACTATTTGCTAGGCAAGAACACATGAATTGGACTATACATAGTTCCGGTTTCAACTTTTCTTGCCTAACCCACTTAAAGAAGTTAATAATATTTGTCTACCTGCTTCAACGCTCGCTGGCTTACTGGCCACAACGACTAATAATTCACTATCCCTTACGTAAGTCTTTGGAAGTAATTAATAAAAATGTTTAAACAAAATTGTGAAAATGCAAAAAGAAAAAAAAAAGGATAACTGAAAACTACCAGAAGCGAATGCGACAAGACGACGACGATTGCTTTGATGATGCGCTGTCCACGTGAAAAGTCCAGCGCCAAATCTGAAAGTCGGAAAGCAAAGTCCAAATAGTTGGTCAGCAGCATCTCCTTAATTCTGAAAACTTCTAGTGCACCATTTACCACATTAATCACATGACGTATTTGATGATTAAAAACTGCTAATCCCAATCTAGAATTGGAGATTCTAGATAAGTAAAGTAGGCCCAACCCCAAAATTGTAACACGAATTCTCTTTGGATTCATTATGTAAAATCATAGGAATTTTCACATTTTAGTCATACATTATAAATCATATGATCATAAATTTTTTTATTATTATTTTAAACTAAACACAAATAGTACCTGATGAAAATTAGCCGTACGATATATAATCAACTGCTGAGATTTGAAGATCCCTACGATTCTCACATAATGAATCCGAAAAGGATCCGTGTTCCCAAAACTAAACTCTCTCAAAATTACTGGGAGGGCACTCTTCTATTTTCTTCTTATACATTTATTCCATTGTTTCCGTCTCTTGATTTCATTTTATTTTTCAATCCAAAGGTTGAAAACAATAGAAAAGAAAAGAGAACCGTAATAGAACAAACGAAGATTGCCAAAACCAGTTTCGTCTCAAAAGCATCATCATTCTGGTGCGAAAATCAGTTTCCTTTCAAGAGCATCATCATTCGCGAGTGAAGATTCTAAAATCAATAATGCTACTTAGACGCACATGCTGAAATTCTATAATACAAGTGTGTTTCCATATATATTATATAGTAGGACGCATCTCTATTAAAAAGTGTGTAAGCAAGTGTGTTGTTTTGTGCGTCTAAAAAAATCCAGTTTAGTTTTACTGGCCCAAAACTTCTAACCCTTAAGTCAATTTTCATTGGGCTTTAAGCTAGCAGGCCCAAATTACATGTTCAGCCCAAAAATTCACTCCCCTATCGATTTTCTTTTGCAGCAAAAACCCCTCGATCACTCTCTTCCTCTTACGCAAAACCCTAATTTCAGAGATCCAATGGCGCTGCAACAGTTCGGTCGGACGAAGAGCGTGACGAAGCGGTCGAGCAAGTACTTGGAGGAGGCTCTGTACCTGAGGCTGTTCAAAGACGGCGGCTCCGAGGTGAGCGTTCGGCAGCAGCTCAATGAAGTCCTCAAGAGCCGCAAGCGAGTTTACAAATGGGAGGTCGGCGACACTCTCAAGAAGCTTCGCGAACGCAAGCTTTACTACCCTGCTCTCAAGGTCCGTAATCCCAAAATCCCAACATTTGTTATTGGTTACGATTTTGCTGCGTATTTTTTACACAGAAGTTGCTCAATTTATCATCTCCGAGAGCAGTTTTTATAGCTAATTGATTTGTTGAATTTATGCCGAGCTTAGAAGTAGGATTTGATGGATTATTATTTAATGTGTATGATTTTGAAAACTTAGTAAAATGGTTGGAATTGTTTATTGTAATTTTGATGATTTTGTTCGAGAAATGTTGCATATTTTTTGCATTGAGAGGTTAGAATGTATGGTTGTTTGTCGAATCGCCAATGTGAACTTACGCTGTATGTATTTTACATGCATTATGGCTATTCTGTTTTGCTTAGGGGTGAATTGTTCTTGTTAGATGCCAATTTGAATTGATTTGTTATATCCAGCTCGAGATTAGTATTCCGTGTGGATTTCATACAATATTTTTTCTAGTCTCTTTTTAGAAAGATATTGGATAAGATAAAGCTTGATCCTTTTAACATTTTTCTTTGTTGCCTTTTTATGTTTCTTGTTTTCCCTGTTTAATTTGAACTGCAAGACTAGACGTAGATGCTAAGCAGTTTAACATTACAGCTCTCGGAAGCTATGGATAGAAGAGGAATGAACAAGACAGTCAGTGATCAGGCGATACATCTTGATCTTGTTGCTAAAGTCCGAGGCATTCCTGCTGCAGAAAGTTATTTCATTGATCTTCCTGAATCAGCAAAGACCCATCTTTGTTACGGGGCCCTGCTTAACTGTTACTGTAAGGAATTGATGACTGAAAAAGCTGAAGCCCTTATAGAAAAGATGAAGGCTCTTAACCTACCTTTAACCTCCATGCCTTATAACAGCCTTATGACGCTTTACACAAAAACTGGAAAGCCGGATAAGATCCCAGCCATTGTACAAGAAATGAAGGCCTGTAATGTCATGCTCGATTCCTATTCATACAATGTCTGGATGCGGGCACTTGCTGCTGTTAATGATATATTTGGGGCTGAAAGGGTTATTGATGAGATGAAGAGGGATGGCCGAGTTGCCAGTGATTGGACCACGTATAGCAACTTAGCTTCAATTTTTGTTGAAGCTGGTATGTTTGGGAAGGCAGAAAATGCGCTTAGAGAATTGGAGAAGAAAAATTCGTGCAGAGATCTTTCGGCTTTCCAATTCCTCATTACATTGTATGGTAAAACTGGTAAGCTCCGTGAAGTTTATCGGGTATGGCGTTCCTTGAGGCTGGCTTTCCCTAAAACTGCAAATATAAGTTATCTGAACATGATACAGGTGTTGGTCAACTTGAATGATGTACCTGGTGCAGAGAAAACTTTCAGAGAATGGGAATGCCAGTGCTCAACCTATGATATTCGGGTAGCAAATGTTTTGATTGGAGCTTATGCGGAACAGGGTATGCTAGAGAAGGCTAAGGAGGTCAAGGAGCTGGCCCGCAGGCGAGGAGCCAAGCCTAATGCAAAAACCTGGGAGATCCTTCTGGATTATTATCTGAAGTCTAGAGAATATCCGTTGGCAGTTGATTGTGTTGCCAATGCGATATCCATTGGTAGAGGGGATGGTAGGAAGTGGAGTCCGTCAAATAAGATTGTCAAAACCTTGATGGAGCATTTTGAGCAAGAGAAGGATGTTGATGGCGCAGAAGGTTTTCTAGAGATTCTGAAGAAGTCCGTAGAATCCTTAGGGGTTGAGGTGTTTGAATCATTGATCAGAACTTATGCTGCTGCTGGAAGGACAAGTCCTGCTATGCGTGCTCGTTTGAAAATGGAGAAATTGGAGGTGAGTGAAGCCAGTGAAAAGCTACTCGAGGCCGTATGTGTGGAATGAGATTTGGTTATCTTCCCATATATGTATTTTCTTCAGAGTTTCTATTTGGAGAAAACGAGTTTCCTTGGTCTTGCTTAGGGGTTTATGTTCTGAAAATAAAACATTCCTTTGTGCACCATAACAAGCAATCATATGATTGTTGTTTTAGTTTTGATACTGAATTCAATTCTTGACTTATTATGCGGTGTACCATTTAACAGTATTCAGGTCTGAGAAGAACCAGGATGCCTTTGACCTCTCATCCAAGCCCACCATCCAGCTTATTAAGTCGAACCATGTTCCACCCAAGAAGCCCAACTTCTAGTAGGGGAACATCGACTACTACATCCCTGTGCATCTCTAGTAAAGACATGTAATTTCTTGTATTTTTGTCTCACTTGAACTCACGTTTGTCACACGTTACGTGATAAATGAGCTAATAGGGCAGCTCTACCAAAGTTTCTTCTGTGAAACAAATGCTGGTATAGCTGATTGCTATGATAAATTGTCAATCTATTGCCCCCCACCAATGGGTCATGGTGAGTGACTGTTAGTCACCACTCGCAAGAGAGTAATGGGTGAGCTCTTGTATACTTGTCCAAACGATATCTCACCATTATGAGTAAATGCCGCATGATACAATCGTGTTCGATGAAAAATTCTTCTATGCAGACGGGTGCACGCTCAACAAGGGAGTGAAACCCTTTGGCACCCCACTCGGCCCCCACCATTGAGTGAGACGAAGACTTGGCCTACCAAAAGTTTCTCCACACCATCTGCACAGTTAGTGAGAGCTCCATTAAAACGTAATGGAAGACCAGGCATTCCATTTGAATCATCTTTTCCAAAGTCAATGCTCTTAACAGTCAACCACCGAGAGAGAGAGAGAGAGAGAGAGAGAGAGAGAGAGAGATATATATATATATATATATATATATATATATATATATATATATGGAATACGACTTCAATTCATGCAACATCATGGCATGTGAGCGTAATGTTCATGTACTCATCTCATCAGTCATGTCGATAATCCGTATTCCATGCATTCTCTGATTTAAATTACAGGTCAACAGATTTGACTTTTCCCTTATTCCACTAACCACCGACTTGGCTTCCAAGTCGGATTCTCTTTTTATCTCTTTTTTAGTCTTCACTTGTTGCTCTGCTACGAAATAAGAGAGACTTAAAGGCATCCCCTTGTATCATTTCACTGCTGCGACAATGGAGGATGCATGAATTTTTATTTTCAAAGCGAAACAGAACTCGCACGTCATTCTACTTAGGTGCTCCTGACCTTTTACTTCACTTCAACCTCTTTTGGATACTTTTTTGAATGTCTTATCTCTTTGACAATCATGCTCAAATATATGATCAGAAGAACATTAGATAATATATCCAATATACACTAACCCTAATAATAGACGACTCGTTTCCATTGGAAGGAATCTGGTTTGTATGATAGCGTCGACACCTTTTTAAAATAGCATCAAGCTTAATTATGACTAATAAGAAATAAAGTAAACTTTAAGAAAAAGAATGAATCCCAAATCATGCATGGGGGAGGCATCGTCGGCATTTTCATGTGGGAACACGAAACAAGGACTCAGAAATATGCTAAACATTGGTACTGTATGTCAATAATTAATATGTTATATAATTAGTTTTGGGGTTCTAGGTAATTAAATACATTATTGTATAGTTTAATGATTTTGTGTGCTTGTGTGTGAAACAGTGTCATTGTCTTCAAAGGCAAGAAACCCAACGTATAATCCTTGGGCACAGCTTCGGCTTCACAGTTGTAACCTTCGGCACGCATGGGATGGGACACCAACTTGTAATTATCTTTAATTAACAAAAAAGGTTTAGTTAATCTTATATATTATTATGCTTTAAGCACTGGACCACATGGTAATGATATATAGCTATAGACTATAGGGTTTTTTTTTAAAATTTTTTTAAAATTTTTAAAATTTTTTTATTATGCAAAATAAACTAGATAGGGTGTTTAAGGCTACAATATTTTATCATTTTGGGGTTTTGAAACATTTTCCACTCAATAACGTTTACTTTTCTTTTGAACCAATTATGATATTTCTTTTTCTTTCTAGAAAGGAGACTAGCGGGTAGATTGACTCAAAAACTCATTTTTTCGAGAGTCGAAAAGACTCAAAAATATTTCAGCATTTCTCTAGCTGCTATCGTTGATTAACCAGTGCCAAAAATTAGCTTTTTACTTATCTTACACCTTTTTGGATTTCGGCCGTCAGATCGGATGAACTGAAGAAGATCTAACGGATAGAAAGTAATAGGGGTGTGTGAGAAGTAAAAAGGGGTGTGTGGATAGCGCACCCCAAAAAATTAAACTCCAGGACTTGCTGTGTTGAATACGAACTTGAAATTTGTCTCTACCATTGAACCAGCCTATGGTTGTTGACTAATTATGATTGTTGGGAGAATGTAATTTTCAATGGGAAGTGATTTATATGATTTTTTGCGTTCTACAGGCATCTAACTCTCTTTTGATTTGTTCAATCTGATGGCTAAAACATTTCAAAAGAAGTGAAAATTAATTGCGCAAAAAACAAAGCACAAAAGAATTAAAAATGACAAACCATAGTATATTCACTATTTTTTTTTTGTTGCCCAACATTTACATAGAAGTCCCTAAGGGTGGTATAATGAATAAATCACCAGTTAGCTGGGAGAAAAAGAAAGAGGGATTAACAAAGGAAGACAAATACAAGAATACCCAAACTGAACTGCCGATGGATTAACCCAAAATCACCCAAGAAAAACGAAAACTGAAAAATTGAATATTATGTAAATATAATTAAAACCCTAGCTCTATACCTTTCCCTTAGGGACACCTCACATTTCTTCCAGGACCTCCATAGTAAAAATAATTCCCCCAAACGTTGTTAATCCCCCCTTGAATGTCATAGCAATTTGGATGATCAGCCAAAACTTTGAGGTTGGATAATGGGATTAAGCTATTATCCCAATCCACAACCTGCATGTTTCGAAAATATGAAGCTTTTCCAAACCCTTCACCTGCAAAGTGCCCACTGCCCATCTGTGTGGCCGTGTGGGAGCCTGAAGGCCTCGAGTTCACAACTTCTCCACCAAATTGTACCATGCTTGCGTGGTTTTGAAGGTGAGTGAACAAGAATGATGGCCAGTATCCGACTAGGACCCCGTTCCCGAATTCCAGCCACCAATTTCCATGCTTTGGATCCTACAATATGCACAAGTAATTAGGGTTAATAAAAGTTTTTACTTTCTTCTTCTTCACTACTGTGACTCATCCATGGAAACTAGTTAGTTGGTTCGTGAAACTAATACACTTTTTATTATTCGAGCGAAATTAAGGAGGGGAAATTAAACAGAGAACTTAGGTACTTAATTAAACACTTCAGTTACAAATGACTTGCATGCATGGTGATTACAAAAGCATATTGGAAGTGAGTAAAATGGATAAGGCAAAACAATGTTTATTGTAATGTGTCGCCTTGAGAAGTTAAAATAAAGTAAAACCCTGGAAAATGAAAAAAGCAAATAATGGAAGAGCCAAGGAGCTCTTTCTCTAGTGAAAAAAAAGAGGAAGGGAATCCAGCAAAGCAGAAAGCACGAGTAATTTACGGCCCATTATTTTGGAATTTACCACTGCAGCAGAGCACGCCTGCGGATAATTTTTTTATTTTTATTTCTGGTGTTAGGGTTTTCTCTATTTTTATCATTTCTGATGAACTGTTCGTTGTTGAAGTTCAGGCGTTTGGCTAAGGTTATTTTTATCATTTCTATTTCCATCACCAAAAAACTATCCTATATAGTAATTACCTTCCAGGTATATAGGGACCTAGAACATTCTTGGCTATGGGTCCTGAAGCACCTAACTTTGCATGCACAAAAATGGACTGATAAGGTGGGAGTAGGATTCTCTTTCCTCCTAATCTCTTTTCTTCTCTTCTCTCCTATTTAAACTGTTAAGATTGAGCCATATCAACATCTTGTTTTGAATTTTTTGTAGAGAAGAAGACAAAAACAAAAGTATGAGAAGAGGTGAGGAGAATGAAATAAGACAAGAGAGAATCTTACGTAACTTTTTATTGAGAGAGAGAAAAAAAAAGCATGTTTAAATATCAATTAACTTGCTTAATTAGAGGTAAGGGAGATACGCGCGTGTTTAAAATTTCAAATTATAACGGATTTGCTCATCTCTATGCATCCGAATTCGAACCCCTATGCCCAAAGTCTAAACTAGTTTAAAATAAAAACCTGGTATGAAAAGAAAAGGTTACCTTCCAAATTAACAAGCTAATATCAAATTGTCCACCATGGTAGGAAGATGTTGGAGAAATTGCAGCTCCAATGGCAATTCTACTATTGGTCTGAACAAATCCAGAACACAGTAAATTGTAGCATCCAGTTGCTTGATATGCATCCGTCTGCAAAATAAACAATACAATAATAATTATTGTTATGGTCTGTAATTAATATTAATATTAGTATATCTTACTTATTATCAGTATTATTATATCTTATGCTTGTCGTAGAAGGCAAGGTGATTTTGTATACTTACAGTCCAGTAAGTAAAGAATCTAGGGTAGTTGTCCCCATACAGCTCTGGACTGACCTGCACAAAATTAAATGAATTTATGCCCTCATTAATGTTATAGATTACAATGCAGAAGAACAAGATGAAGACGACGACTCAAAGAATAGAGGTAGTTGAGCTGTGTTCACTGCCTTAAATGTCAAAATTATTGTTTTGTACTAAATGGTGTTGAAATTCAAATACTCTGCCACCACCATATTGCACGTTACACTTAGCTTTCATGAGACAAATTCTTAAACTCGTAATCCTAAATAAATAAATAATGTTGGAGAGACGCTCAACATGCAATAAAGACCGTAAATATGGATATGGAGCCAATTTATTGCCTGTTTAGTGTTAGTCGATTGCATTTTTTACTAAAAATTTGTAATTAGTTCTATCGGTGCATGTTTCGAGAATCCTAGCCCTACTAGTTCAATAATTAAACAGGGAAAGAGAGAAAATTCAAGGTTAATTAGAGGGGAAGTTTAGTGATGAAAGATAAACATGCCTGCCAACCAGCTTCAATGGTGTTGAGGTCATCACCAAATGAGCCAGAGATGACCCACATCTGAGACAAGCTGAATTCATATTGATTAACAACTTTGGGGGCCCAGACATTGATGCTAGCTTTGGCTCCATAGTATTGATCTCCACTCACATACCCAACTGCATGCTGCAAACCCAATTATCACAAAACATAAACCACAATCAGTGCATATTTATTTATTTATTTGGTTAAAATTATTTAATTTAATCTTCACTAATTTGATTTTTCATGTATTTTGTTAGAAAAAATATTATGCAGGGCATGAAAACATGGTGGAGTTGCAAGTTCCTTGGGAATTAGTGCAACTCCAAGCAGCAAAAGCAGCCATGAAAGTCTGTAATTACTACTAATGGAAGCTGGAAACTCAATTTCTCTTCAGATACTGAGACTTAATTTGTGTTTATATATATAAAAGCAGTAGATCACTGACATTGGTCTCATATATATATATATAATGACTTTATTGAAAAAATTAATAAAAAAAAGCAGTTTTGTACCTACTCTTTCATTGATTTGTTTAATTTTTTACCTTTTTTTGTTTAATTAAGTCTTATAAATTTCCAATTGACTGAAATTAATTAAATTAAATTGATAGCGACTCTTGGGAGACATTCTGAGATTTCCTCTGTTTCTTGTTTGTTCAATTTACGAGCACTAACCTCATGGCCATTGCTGGATGTATCTCTTCTGACATGCCTTCTTAGTTTCCTTCCATATCTTCTAACAGAGCTGGCTCTCATCATATCCTCCTCTCTTGTTCTTCTAATTGGAACTGTTCCTTCTGGGCAGAGATTTCCTGACATGCTCCACAGCTGGTAATTTTCAGCGGCCATTCCTGGAGGGTTTCGGCCTTTTGGACTCTGCGGCGGATCCTAAAAATTCAAGTAAAAAGAGTTAAGAACTTATCAAGACTTTTCCTTTGCCGGCTCTTCAACTCATGACCAGTTTGATAACCATTTCGTTTTTTTGAGTTTTGAGTTTTTATTTTTTGTGCAATGTTTGACAAAAGAAATGAAAACGAAAAAGTTTAAACGAAATAGTTATCATACTGCCATTTAGAGTTACAATTTTCTAAGAACCTTGAGAAAATTTGAATTCACTCAGGGAAGAACTAAGTACCAATGGCTTCTGTCCTTTTAACTGGGGATGATCAAAAGCTGGCTGGTGATGAGACAGAACACAATCTATAAGATCACCATCCGGACTCTGCAGAAGCAACAAATAAAACCCAACAAATTAAATAATAAAAAAAGAACAAAACAGAGCAAAAACAGAGCAAAACAGAGCAAAGTTAAAGACAAAATGCCTGAAATGTATTGAGAGCAGGCTTGTTGATCTTGTTAAGACGAGCTCTTATAATCTTCAACTTCTTCAATTCTTGCTCCGGATTCAACGTCTGATTGGCGGCGGTTTCGCGGCGGATATCGGAAGATTGTGCTACCGGACACATTGAAGAAGCAACAAGAAGGAAGCAAACAAGAATAGGAATGATTGGGGAAATCTTGGAGTAGCTACAAGCCATATTGCTTGAGAAGTTTTCTTGTTTGTTTGCTTTTGTTGAATCCTCTTGTTGTTGTTGGTATTGTCTTCTTCTGTAGTCATGAAATTTGCAGCATAAAATATTGGTGCTATTTTTTGTCCATGGAAGCTCAGCTCCCACCAAATCCAGTATCCAATACATGGTGACCATATTCTAAGAAGAAAACCTACTCACTCCCTCACCATTTCCAAGGTTAGAAAAACTTGCTTCTATTCTTCTTCTTCTTCTTCTCTCTCTCCCCTCTCTGTTTCTCTCGCTACAGCTCTAGAGAGGTTAAATTGAGCTTCTGGGCACAAGCTGATTAAAAAAAGAAGCAAATGGGTTGTGTTTTCTTAAAGTTTTGGCCATGTGGATGTGGAGTTATAAATACTCGATAGTGATGAAATCACGCTCAAATTTTTAAATTTGGAAAATAAAATAGAAAGAGAGAGAGAGAGAGAGAGAGAGAGAGAGAGAGAGATTATTGTGTGTAGTGTGTGTTTCCAGTCTCCGATACAAAGACTGAAACTTTAGCTTTTGTGTTAATTTTATAGGGGAAAACGGGACTGATTTCTGCTGTTCTTTATTTGTTGGCCCAAGGGAGAGATGGGAATTACACTCGAGTCTGGGTGTCAAAAGTTCTTTGCTTTGGCTGGTTCCTTTCTCCCCTCCCTAGATGTTCTTTCTGTCAGCTGTGCTAGGTTTATATTGGAGGCAGATTCTCTGCCCTCCTAGTTGTGTTGCCCTTTTATGTTATTTTATTTTGTGCGGTCACAATTAAGTCACGTAATATTTTATATTAATTTTTAAATAAAAATAATAAGATAAAAAGTAATAAAAATATAAAGTATCGACGTGATTTAACCATGACCACATAAAATAGAAATAATAAGACAAAAAACAATAAAAATATAAAATATTGACGTGACTTAACCATGACCACACAAATATGATGACATAGAAGGGCATTACAAATAGAAGGGCAGGGCAGACAATCTGCCTCTGTTTGTATTATGGGTGTTACTATTTACACAAATTTTTAATCTCTTACATACTGTTCTTAATCGGACTATCAGATTGAAAGCATTGAAGAAAAGTAATGGACAAAATTAATACGAGTATGTAAAAAGTGAAAAGAAATGTGTGAATAATACTATTCATCGTATTATCTCCCTCTTTTTAATTAGTGGTAGAATACAATCACATTGTTACACATTTCACTAATACATTGGTTAAACTACGAGTGGGTGACATAATTGATACAAATTAATTAAAATGCATTATATAACAAATAGATAGATAATATCATATCTCGGTATGATAATCATACTGAATTTTTTTAATAGTTTACATACTAAAAAACAGCACACTCTAATTTTTGTAGTGTATTACTCTTTGGCGTCATTTTATTTATCAGGGATTGGATATTAGAAAACTTTGTGTCAATTTAATATTTAATTATAGCATCCCTTAATCTAACTGGGATTTCATCTGAGAACAATGCACCTTTTGAAGCTGTCGTTTTATGCAAGGTATTAGCCGAATGGTCTGGATGCGTCATATTGTGTTGGGCATGCTGAGTCCGTCATTGCATGCGTACCTGGTTATGTGCAGTCACTGCATGCTTCTGCACTCACCCATGCATTTCATTATCGTTAAACTGCGTTTAGTGGCTCAATCTTGATTTTGTGTTTGGTTAATTACCTCAAGAGATCGGCTATTATTCCCACTGTTTATTACTTATTACTGACTTAAGGGGTTTGTTAGTAGATTCTTACCATGTTAATTGGATAAAAATTTCATTTCTTTGTGAAGAACAATACAAATTTAATATAAAAGATGCTCTACAATGAAAAAATGGATTCAGAGAAATTCATTGTTCTAATCAACTGGATTAAACATAGGACTAGTTTGTAATAGCTTTTAAAATGGCTATAAGCGCTGTTTTTGAAAATGTTTTTGGAATCGATATTTTATAGAAATGCAAATGAATTCTGGAAAAGTATTTGAAGTGCTAATTTTAAAAATAAAAACGGTTTTAGTCATTTTAAAAATACTTCCAAACAAATCCTAAGCCTTTAAATTACACATATAATGTCACATCCCGACCCAAGGTCCACCACATCCCGGACCCGACCTTCGCCGTAGCACGATATTGTCCGCTTTGGGCCCCGACCACGCCCTCACAGTTTTGTTTCTGGGAACTCACACGAGAACTTCCCAATGAACTCACACGAGAACTTCCCAGTGGGCCACCCATCATGGGAGTGCTGTCGCGCGCTACTTGCTTAACTTCAGAGTTCCGATGAACTCCAAAGTCAGTGAGCTCCCAAAAGGCCTCGTGCTAGGTAGAGATGAGAACATACATATAAGACTTACAAGATCCACTCCCCTGGGCGATGTGGGATGTCACATATAAGAGACTGGTGTTCCTTTAAAAGAAGTTGCTAGTATTGCCCCAAAAAGAAGGATCACATCCCATGTTCTTACTCTTCATTTGGTTTTATTTTTGTTTCAAATTTATTATCCAAACTACAACTTCTAAAAGACAGGACATAAAAAATAGGATAGAGAAATACTAAAGAGACTTTCTCAAAGAGGGGCTCTTCATGAACTCTCTACCATCCCACATTTTAATGTCAATTCCTTTACCATCCCATTTTTGAGAGAGTATTTCATAGCATTTCTCAATAAGATAACCATGGTAGTGATCAACATTCAACGCAGGGAGACTTGATTTATAAATGCCATCATTAGCGAAAAATATCAGCAAAGTGCCAATGAGATCTTGTCATGAAAAGCCCCAATTCATTTCTTTTCTACATTAAAATTGAAATTAAATTGTCTCGACAGTAGATTATGTTCAAGCTGTGGAATATTTAGTAATGGATAGAGGCCACGGTGCATGGCTTGGTCAAATGCACAAATAACATCATTGTTAGTGATCGCAAATAAATTGGACTCTTATGTTAATTTCACTTAGTTCCTTCTAATCGACTTCTACTCAATTATTAAATCAATATTATTTATCTTATTTTATCAAGCATATTACGTAAGTCTCAAATGAACTTTAGGCCAAATTGGCTTAATCATCCTTGTGGTCATAAGATACTTGCATGATGACTCTTGTGGTAAAAAAAATTAAGAATTAAACTCCCGTGGTCAACACTGTTAACAAATTTAGCCCAAAAATATCTGTTAAATGTTAGTTAAAATTGTACGTTCATGTTCACTAACCGAAAAACCATCCTACCATTGTTGATAAACTACACCCAACATCTTTCGCCAATCAACAACGTGAACTCCAGTACCATTGATGGTCGCCACTTATCTCAATCTTTTCCTGTTGTCTCTCTTTTTCTCGTATGTCCCCTTGGTTCCCTCTCTCATCTTTCTCATCCTGCCCATGGCACAGTCCCCGAATACAAATCAACATTCAATTCTGCAAACAATTAACCCTTTCGATCTCCTTTCTACTGTTTTTGCAACGAACGCTTAGTGAGCTTTGTTGTAGTGCTATGCGAAGGATTTGATTTTTCCCAAAATTTGACTAATTAAAATATGCAGTATTTCTAATGCTTCTGCACATTTGTTAGTGTTTGGGTTAATATTTGAATATTGGGCTAGACTGAAGGGATGCCCAAAGATGTCAAAACAAGGTAAATCTGCCCGAAGCCCAGCCACTAAATCTGAAGCAAGTCAAAACCTTCTTAGCCAAGGCATAAACCACGTGCTTATGATAGAAGTGACAAGTGATGGAGACTAACCTACTATCAGCCAAAAAACACTTTCAGTGGCACCACAAGTAAAAAAGCTAATGACTCACTGCCCTCCAAAAGCTTTCGGGCAAGAGTAAAGCCTTGACCTTCGGGCCAAGACGCCTATAAAAGGAAGAAGAGAGAACAGAGACAAGGACACTCAACCAATCAAACAAACAAACATACAAACTCTACTCTCAAACCATATTTGCATCCAAAAGCTATAATCAGCCCATATCCAATTATTTTAGCAATAGGTTCCTTAGAAAAGTTGTCTTTTGTCTAGTTCAAAAGCTCTGCTACTTTCCAGTATTGTAGTATCGATTTTCTCGTGTAAACTTGTTTACCATCCACTCCTCTTTAACATACCACCTTTGTAAATACAAAGAAAAGTAACTGCAAGAGGTTCAACATTGCCAAACAAGGTGAAATCTTGCCTGAGTTTCTCTGTTTGTCCTTTGATTTAATAGATCTTTTGCTTAATACACTATTTAGCATGTATTCAAATCATTTATGCTTGTTTTCTATCTTAAAAAGTCCTATTTGCATATGAATTTGGTTAACTTAATAGATCTGCTTTCATTAAGAGTAATTTGGAACCAAGCAAATGACTTAAAGGGCTCTAGACTCCCTCCATTTGAACATACAAGATTATGAATTAAAAGTCCTTGTTTACACAGCAATGAAAAGAACTTAAAGCAGATTTAACCTATCTGCTACAATGCTTTGATAATAATAAGTTTGAGTAACTTGGGGTGCAAGTAATCAACTTAAACCAAATATGTTATACATCTGTTATACTGAGATAATAGTGGTGCGCCTAGCACTTTTTTAATTATGATTGCGAGCCTCAAGGCCTACACCTAAGGCCCTACAAAGGCACATTTCAAAAATAACTTTGTACTCTTCTTGTAGCAAACCAGTAAGTAAGAGCTCGACTACCAATCATCGAAGTGCCAATCCTTTGGGAGCTGTGCTAAGGTCCAGAGGCCTTCTCCAGAGAAATCTTTGCCCAAACATAGTTTTGGCACACCTGGTGGGATGCGAATAATCTTGTATGCCAAAAAGGAAGATGAAGGAATGAACCTTCAGGTGGAATAGATAATACATGCCACCCTAGTGTCTGCTAAGATCAGAAATGGCAGATCATCTAGAAGATTTCTCCTCTATACGAGGATTAGCTGTTTTGAAAAGCCCGACTTCTTCTGCAAACTCAGGAGAAAAAATGAGCAATGAAGACTTACAAGCTACCATGGTGCAAGTTTTGAAAAGTATGAAGAAAATCTCTCTGGAGACCAGAAGAGAAGTAGCAGACTTTGTTCGTTAACATGAAGTTTGCAAAGGAAACTAGATCTAGAGTACTTTACCCCAAGAGATAGTCATAGAGAAGTGTTGAGAGAGGCAAGCCTTGAGAAGGAACCAGATATTCCCCTATTCCCTTTACTTGAGGATGAGAAGGAAAAAGTACAGAAGAAAGAAAGGTATGAGGCCAACCTGCCCATATTAGAAGAAATCTTAGAAACAGAGCTGCCTAACCCATTACTATTCTTACTAAATAGTAGGGGGCAAGCTGGGCAAGACAAGAAGAAGTATGGAATGAGCTAACAAGTTGGAGAATCCAGTGGAAAATGTGTGTTCATGAGTACAGGCAAACTTCCTCCTTATAGGCCACCATCATTAGCTAATAAAGGAGAATAAGCTAGATGGAGACATTCTGAACCAAAGAAAGAGACTTTCTCGGGCAATGATCATAGCCCAAAGTGGGAACTTCCTTATACCCTACACAACAACACAGCTAACCAGTAACTCAAAGAAGAGGTAGTTGAGCTAAGAAGAATGGTGGTCTAGAATGCTCAACCCCAAGCTCGCACACTATTCAGAATCATTTACCAAAAGCCCTACCCTGAGTATGTTGATGAGCAGAACCCATTTCCCCTTAACTTCAAGATGCCCGCATTCCTAACATTTAATGAAGAATATGGCAATGTGTCATCCAAAGATCATATCTTCACGTTCTTCAACAATTGTGTGGCATTTGAAGACAATCCTTACTATAAGTTAAGATTGTTTGAGAACTCACTGACTGGCTTAGCGTCGCAATGGTATTCCCTATTGCCCCTTAATTTTATTGCTAACTGGGGGCAAATGGAGATGGCTTTTCATGAACAGTTTTATAGGGTGGAGCCCAAGATGACTATCAACGATCTCGTTGGAGTAAAGCAATACGAGCATGAGTCCACATAGGACTTCATGATGAGATTTAGGAAGACAAGGATGAGGTACCAGTTTTCTATCAACCATGCCCAACTTATATCTATTGCTTAGAAGGAATTAAGGCTGCTTTTGAGAAAAAAAAATTATGATGTACAGTTCAATGAGTTACAAGAATTAGTAATTGTTGCCACAAAGTATGAAAAACTGTTGATTGAAGAACAACAAGTGAAGCACTCATCCAAAGTGCCGCATTTCTACAAGAATAAAGCTACAATTCACCAAGTGGAGTTTGAAGGAGTAGAGCTCGGAAAAAGTGATGGTCATGGAGGAGAGGGAATTGAAATGTGTGCAGCAGAAATGACTATTCCATTCAAACCTTTAATGGTGAAATGGTTAATCTAGCCAGTCAAAGATCAAAAGATAGTAATGAATGATGGTGGATTTGTCTTTATGAAGTCACCTAAATACCAGAGTTATTCTTTTGATTTGACTAAAGCCTTGGAGATATATGAAGAGTTGGTGCGGGCAAGAGTAATTGTGCCCGACAACACCAAAAAACTGCCTAAGCTCGAAGAATTGAGAAGAAAGAAGTATTGCAAGTTGCACTACACCTTTAATAATTTCATAACCAACTGTGTCCTGTTTAGGGATTGGATACAAGACCTTATAGTAAAGGGAAAGTTGTTGTTAGAGAAACCTAAGGGCAATATGATAAATGACACAGATCCCTTCCCAGAGACCCTAAGAAACATGATCAGCTTGACTTGGGTTGAGAAAGGGAAAGGAAAAGCCACGGAGGAAGTAAAGGCAGAAAGGCGGCAAGTTGACAAACTTACAGAAGGAGTTATTAAGTTACCCAAGAGACCTAAAGCAGTTATTGTTAAAAAGGGTAGTTTTGTGTAGCAAATGCTAATATGAATGTGAGCTTGAAGTGCCAGCATTGAGAGCTATTATTGATCAAGAGTTGATAAGAAGAAGAAGGAAAAATAACAAAAGCCCCGCAGAAGCATCATGCGGGCAGCTAAGAAGGAGACCTCCAGAAATGTCTGCCAAAGGTTGGGATGAGACTTTGAACCAAAAAGGTTGTTCGAAGTGTTCAGAAACTATGAAGCCTCGGAAGAAGTGGAGGATAGAGAGGTCAAAATGCTAAAATGGAGTGATGTAAGGCTTCCCTAATCAGGTTATAATGATGTCAAGATGAAGGGAAAGACAAAAAACCCAATATCCCTAGTCACTAAAAATGATTCTGCCCGACATGGGCGAAAGTGGTATATAGTGGGAAATGATGGAAAACCAGCAAAAGAGATGAGAGCTTCCATGATCAAGAGAGTCTAGAGGCAACACAAAGTCCATATGAAATCATTAGAAATCCCTGCTACATCTGAAACTTCTGAAAATGTGAAGTTTGAAGAAGTACCTCACGAGGGAAGAAATCAACTGCAATGGATAAGAAAAAAAGGAGGTAGAAAGGGCTAATAGCAAGACTGATGGAGAATGAGATCATGTACCATAGAACCTTCATCTTGGAAAGTACAGAAACCTGAGGAGAGCTCAAGAAGATATGATGATGATGCCAACCCCAAGATGGAGCCCATAACAATATGTTTTGGAACTATTTCACTAGAAAGAGGAATATCTTCACCTTTGTTGATGGATACCTTTTGTGAAATCCCAGAACACGTGCCAAACTTTGGTATAACTAGGGAGGAAGAATTGCCCAGCTAATGTTACCAAAAAAAGCACATGCCTGGTTAGATAAGTTTGCAGACCATATTAGGGGGAAGAAGAGAAATCTACTTGGACCTTACAACTTCCACGTAAACATGAAATATGTTTTATCTGCCATGTTTTGTGCTGAACCTGATCAACCTGCCACAATGAAAGGTGATTACTTGGCAGCAGAACTTATGATGGCATGTTAGTGTTAAAGAAGCAGGAAAAGGAGAATCGGGCAAGACAAGTTTGCCCGAGCTCACAAAGAAAGAACACTAGAGAGTGTACTCAGATAAAATGGTCTTCAGTCACCCAAGTATGACCCTAGCTAACCATCTCAAACCCATATATGTAACTGCTCATCTGGAGGGAATACCTTTCAAAAGGGTTTTGATTGATGGATGATCTGTGGTTAATGTACTTACAGTAAAACAAATGAAGAAGTTAGGAATGAGTGAGGAAGATCTTATTCCTACTGATCTAATAGTATATAGCTTCTTTGGAGCCATTACTAGAACTCATGGGATATTGCCTTTGGAAGTTGACTTAGGATCCAAGCAAATCATGCTAGCTTTCTTTGTGGTGGACTGTAGCTCCACTTATAGAGCCTTGCTTGGTAGAGATTGGATTCACCAAAGTGATTCACCAAAGTCTCTCCGTGCCCTCCAACCTGCATCAACAAGTAACTGTTTACCACGAGGCACGAGCCTTGAGACCAGGATTCTGAGAGGTAGTAAGCTAGTTTTTATAATCCCATTGTGGGGATTCTGAAATGCTTAGGGCTGATGAGAATAGAGGCCCAACTAAGGTGACAGCCCAGAAGCTCTTGAAACAAAGATTGTCTCGCACTAGGGAGAAATGGGATAGACCCCATATCATCCCAACTCCCCAACACCAGTAATGTCATAACAAAGAAGGAAAGACCAAGTAGTTGCAATCAGGTCTTTAATCAAAAAGACTGTTGGTGTATGGGAATGAGAGAAAGCAGGAAAGGGAAATCTTGATTAGGGAAGAGGCTTCAAGTAGCTAAAACTCAGGAGAAGAAGAGTTTTTTGATAAAAAGATAGAGACGGCCATACACATGGCTGGGTGTATATATGACTTGGATTGGCCTAATGACATGCCCGAGGGAGTTGAATTTTTATGTACAGAACCAGACAAGCCAACACTAGAAGTACCCCCTTAGAAACCATTGATTTGGGAACTAAGGAGGATCTAAGGCCTATATAGATCAGTGGCCTGTTGGAAGCTGAGGATCTGGTAAAGTTAGTTAGCCTTCTACACGAGTTTAAAAACTATTTTGCTTGGCATTACACTGAAATGCCAGGTTTAGATTCAACCTTGGTAGAACACAAGATGCCTATCAAGGAGGAATATAAACCTATAAAGCAAGCACCACGAAGAATGTAAAAAAAGATAGAGGAAAAAGTCAAAGAAGAGATTAAAAGGCTAGATTTATTAGGCCTGCCAAGTATATCGAGTGCTTGGCCAACATTGTACTTGTATTAAAAGCTATAACGAAGGCAGCTCGATGTTATGTTGACTATAGAAACATTAATGGAGTTACGTGAAAAGACGGATACCCCATGCCCATCGCTGACTTATCTATAGATGCAATTGCAAAATACAAAGTAATATATTTCATTGATGGAAATGCTGGTTATAATCAAAGAAGATATACATAAAACAACTTTTAGATGCCCGGGGTATGTCGGAGCATATGAATACTTGGTAATGCCATTCAGACTTGAAAATGTTGGTGCAACTTATAAAAGAGCAATGAATGCCATTTTTCATGACTTAATTGGCCATAGCATGGAAGTATACATTGATGATATTCTGGTGAAGTCTAAAACTGAAGAACAACACCTAACAAATCTCAGACAAGCTTTAACGAGAATGATAACCCATAAATTGAAGATGAATCCAAATAAATGTGTCTTTGGGGTAAGAATAGGTAACTTTTTAGGGTTCCTTGTTCATCAAAGAAGGGTAAAGGTGGACAAAAACAAAGCTCGGGCAATAATGGAATCACCTTTTCCCACCAATAAAGTAAAATTGCAAAGTCTGCTAGGAAAAATCAACTTCTTAAGGAGATTTATTGCTAACTTGGCTGGCAAGATTTAGCCGTTGACTCATTTGTTAAGATTGAAAGATAAAGAAGAATTCGAGTAGGGCCCCCCACACCAGGAGACCTTTAACAGAATAAAGACTTACTTGGCCTCTCCACCAGTACTCATGCCACCTCAGAGAATGAAGCCTTTAAAACTTTACGTCTCTACCTTTGAAAAGTCGACAAGAAGCTTGCTAGCTCAAAACAATGAATCGGGTAAGGAGTAAGCAATATATTACCTCAGTAGAATCCTTACTGAGGTAGAAACTAAATACACCTCAATTAAGAAGCTATGTTTGGCCTTGTACTTTACTGCCTGTAAGCTAAGGCATTATATGTTGCCTTGCCATATCCACATTATTGCCAAGACAAATGTAATCAAATACATGCTGTCAAAACTAATACTAGCTGGAAAGATTTGGAAGTGGATTATAACACTTTCAAATTTCAATTTTCAATATGTGCCTAAAAAAGAAATAAAGGGACAAGCAATTGTAGACTTCTTGGCCAAGCACTAAGAATCACAGGATGAGCTTACCAATATCCAAGGGACTTTAGAAGTGGCTAGTCTCTGGATCCTACCAAGTAGAGCTCTCTCGGGCAAAGAGGAATGGATTCAGTAAGAAATAAAAAGAATAACTAGCCTCTGGCTCACACTTTGGGGGTTGTACTTTGATAGATCCTGTACTTAAAACGCTGCTGGAGCTGGGATTGTCATTATTGATCCAAAGGGAGTTCAACATTGCTATTCATTTCTTCTGGATTATCAAGATACTACCAATAATCGGGCAGAGTATGAGGCACTGATAACTGGTTTATAAATGTTGATAGAATTGGGGGCAACTAAAGTTGAGGTGTTTGGTGATTCAGAATTAGTAATCAACCAGTTGAATAGAGAATACAAGTGCAAACACATTACTATGGCTGGTTACTATTTAGCATCAACACAATTATTAAGCTATTAGGGCACTGAAATATCAGTCAACCACATCCCCAGGGAATCCAATTCAATCGCTAATGAGATGGCATATATAGCATCTGCAGCATAAAGCGAATAAAGAAAGTTTGAAGTAAATGTGGAAGTTCAGAAGAGAAATCTTTCTTTTATGGAGTGTGATATCCACACACTCCTTTTTACTTCTCCCACACATTTTTAGATTTCGGTCGTCGGATCGGATGAATTGAAGAAGATCTGACGGACAGAAATTAATAGGGGTGTGTGAGAAGTAAAAAGGGGTGTGTGGATAGCACACCCCTTCTTTTATCTGTGAAAGAAGATCCAGCCTAGATGTGATTGCCAAAGAAATGGAACTAAAAGATTGGAGAACACCTATTATTTAGTACTTGAAATATCCTTATTTCCCTACAAATAAGAAATATAGACAATAAGCAACTAAGTATGTCATGTGGGATGAATTTATGTTAAGGAAAACTCCAGATGGATTGTTATTGAAGTGCTTAAGCCAAAAAGAATCAATGAGGGTAATGGTCAAAGTACATGAAGAAATTTGTGGGGCACTTCAAGCTGGAACTAAGATGAGATGACTGCTCAGAAGATATGGCTATTTCTGGCCCGAGATGGGGAAAGTCTGCAAAGCTTATGCCCAAGGGTGTGAAGAATGTCAGAGGCATAGACCTCTCCAACATGTACCATTTGTACCTTTGAATCTTGTAGTCAAGCCTTGGCTCTTTAGAGGATGGGCTATGGACTTCATTAGGCAAATTTATCCAGCTTCTAGCAAAGGGCATACATTCATAATTGTGGCAACATATTATTTTACCAAGTGGGTAAAAGCTTCAGTTGTGAAGGCTATCACTTCAACTGCTATCACTAAGTTCATTGAAACTAAGATCTTACATAGGTATGGGGTGCCCGAGAAAATTGTTACAGATCGCGGGCCATATTTTATTTCAAGAGAAGTAGAAGAATTTGCAAGTAAGTTTAAGATAAAAATGATACGGTCCAGTCTCTACTACCCTCAATCAAATGGTCAAGCAGAGGCCAACAACAAGATCTTGGTGAATATTATAAAGAAGATGGTGGTAGATAATCCAGAGAGATGGCATGAGAAATTGGGAGATACTTTGTGGGCTTACAGAACCTCTAAGAGGGCAGGAACTGGAACTACTCATTATGCCCTAACATTCAGGCAAGAAGCTGTACTCTCTATGGAAGTTAATGTGAGCTCTATTAGAATTCAAAATCAGTTTAGGGTTACACAGTGAAGAATACATTTAAGCTATGTGCCAAAGGGTTGAAGATCTGGATGTGGACTGAATTGAAGATTTAAACAGAATTCAAGAAGGAAAAAGAGCTGTTACCCGAGCTTATAACAAGAAAGTGAAGTTAAAAACCTTCAAGGAATGAGAGTTAACATGGAAGGCAATTATGCCCTTGGGAACTCAAGTCAAAGGCTTTGGGAAGTGGATCCCTACTTGGGAGGGTCATTTCCTTAACAACTAAGTACTGTATAAGGGAGGATATTACTTGGCAGATTTAGAAAGAAACTTGCAAAAACGTCCCATCAATGCTAAGTTTTTAAAGAAATATTATCCAACTCTATGGGATGTTAGGGATTGTTATATTGAGGAAAGTTAGTTGTTTCAAAAAGGATTAAGAGTAGATAATGCATTTAAGACTTCAATGAAATAAGTTGACAAGATTATACAAACAAGTTTTTTATTTCAGCTAAAAGAGGAAGTACAAAAACTTTAATTTAACAGTTTCACATCCTTAGCTACTACAGCTATCCTGGAATGATAAGTTTGCATGATTACAAAAATTTGGCCAGGTTCATCCAAATGCATATTGTTGTGGGCCAATTGGGCTTCAGAGGCTTCAAATTCTTAGTGCACATTCTCTACCTCCTTTATCTTCTGGCAAAGCTGGCTGGACGGGTTCAACTTTTCAACCGTCAAAGAAAAAAGCTACTCCTCCAGTCTTTGAATTTCGGAGTCATCCAAGGTTATCCTATATTCCATGGCCGATCCTTCCTTTACTAGTTGCTGAAGAAAAGTAGAAGTCTGAGTGTGTTTTTGTTGATAACACTTGACTCTATTACATGCCCGCTCAGCCTTCTGGTGTTGATCCCTCAGCGCCCAAAGATTTTCAAAGAAACTAATAAATGACTTATACTGAGCCTTTGACAGTAACTGAGCCTTGTAAAGCTCGGTCAATGCCTTTTCATCTTCATAAAGGGCCTTGAGGCTGAAGGAAGCTGTGAAGTTCCTCCTTATACGATCCTTGAAGATTTGGCGAACATTTTGGAGAATAGGAGACTTAGAGGAAGGTGAAGGAGATTGTAGCTTGGTCTTAATCTACCCGAATTTCTTAACCAACTCAGGCAGAGATGTCATCGAATGAATGAATGTTGAGAATGAAGGCATCACTTTAACACCTTCAGCAGTAGAAGAGGGGGCAGCCTTGGTTGGCAAAGAATGAAGGAATCCAGAAGCAGAAGTTGAAGTGGTAGCAGCAATCTTCTTCTTTTTTGGCCGAGGGATGGGTATCCCCAAAATCCCCGAAGCTAAAGGGAGTCTGGGAAAGTTTTCCTTAAGCATTAGAGGTGGAAGAGACTAGCCCGAGCCCTCACCAAACCCTGTTACAAACAAAGGGAAATGAGATTAGGAAGATATTTTATAATAAAAAATGAAGAAAGGCTAGAGAAAAGAAGTCAGTAGACGGTGGAGGAGTTGTTGCCCGTGATGACTGAGGAGGGTCAACCTGACTTACTGGGAAAATGAGAAATTGTCCTAAGCCCTCACCAGAAGTCTATAAACATCAAGAAAAACACAAATGTCAATAAATTGATTTTAGCAAAACGGAAAACAAAAGTGTATATATTTGTATACTTGAGCAGGATCCTGAACTGGAAGGGTTATGTGGTTACTGCTGCTTGAGAAGAAGCCCACAGGTTAGTTACCTCTAAGACCACAAGGATCTCATAGACTATAGGCTCACCAAAAGAAGTTGTAGTTGGCTTATTAATCTCATGTGCTGGGGAAGACTAAAAGAAGCAAATAAGAGGATAAGTATAAATGAAAAGAGTATAGAGAAAGAAAGGTTCAAAATTGATAGTACTCACCGAGTTATTGTTGTCCTCCACAAAGTGCAGCATCTCCTCAATCCTTGAATCAAACTGGGAGGTTAGAGTCACCACCAATGCAGGAGGAAAAAGAGAATTATGAGTTGAGCCTTGCCCGACTTGGGGAGCTAATGCCATAACCTTCTTCTAGGAAAAGAATAAAGAAGTCTATCAATACTTACAGTCAGAGCAAATAACTAAACCAAGAATGAAAAAGGTATACCTTAAGAGGTTTAGTCCGAGAAGAGGAAACATGTGTTGCTTGGGCAAGAGGTAAAGAAACCTCAGGCTAAGTGGTTCATTCATCTCTGGTATCCTATTTTCAGAACAGAAGTTAGGAATCAGAGTGAATAGTGAGAAAAGTGGTTATAAGCAGAAATAAGGATTTAAAGTATGAAAACCATATCGCTAGCTCTTCAAGAATAGTGTCAAGAAGCGTCTGGTCTATTTAATGCATCTCTAGGCCCAAAGGCTCCTCCTTAAAACAAAGGTTGGCTTCTTGGTTCCTTGAGGTTCTAGTTTCAAGGAAGAATGAGTTATTAACACATGAAGAAAATGGCAGGTAAGAAAAGAGAATTAAAACAGAGTTCACTTAGTGGAAAGCTTTTGTTTTTTCCTGCCCGCCTCAGTTGCAGAGGAAAAGAAAGACTTAGAAGAGTGAGAGGTCTTGGAGGTTTAGGCTCTTGTTCTCTTCCTAGTTGGGGTTGCTTGCGAAACAGGCAAAACATGCTGAGGCTTGGGTTGTTCTTCAGGCTCATACTTTAAAGTCTTTACCATAGTGGCCCTCACCCTTCGAGGTGCCCGAGTCCCAACCTCTGTTTCACCATCTGAGTCTCCAAAATGTTCAAAGAACTCTCCACCATCTCCAGCTCTTTGTCTCTCTGCCTCGACTATAGCCTATCAGAGAATAAGTTTGTCCTCAACTTCTTCATCTAGCCCGACATCTACTTCTTCAGTAATGCCTTAGGCTACAAGTTCCAAAATAACCAAGGGAAGGATTAGTAGAAAGCAGATTATAAAATCAGAAAGTACAAGTTAGAAATAACAAAGAATACCTATTAAAAGAAGTTGGTTTTTCTGATGGATCATTTCCTTCTAGCTTTTAAGCTTACTTGGTTTGGGGTAAGATTTGATACTGAGCTGCCTGAAAAGATGTTCGTGGGACTCCCTGATGTCTCATCCATACTTCTTAGTCCACTTGGTTTCCTACCAAGTAAAGAAAGAGGAAATGCACTCGAAGTTTAGCACCACGGGTTGTGGGGGATTTTGCACATCACCTCCAAGCTTCGTCGAGTTGACCGAAAGATTGTTTCTGAGAGAGAATGAAGGTGATATGAGGTTCCATAATGCATGAAATTGAAGAATGAGACTGGAATGGCTTGCTTAAAGCTCAGTTGCTTGCTGCAGAAGTTTGGATGATAGACTTCAAGCCCGCGTTCGTACCCTGTACTGTCACTCTGCACTCCCTAGGCCAAGTTCTTCTGTTGGATGCAGCTCACAAACTTTTCCTTGCAAAATAGACTAACATCTTCCCCAAATGCGTCATGGAAGATTTGGTCTGAGAACTAAGGGTATCTTTGCAGTACTGAAGCTCCCCACTCCAAGTCTTCCCGAGTACGGTAGACTCTGAAGAAATAGAGGCAAGAAAATGTTAAATGATTGGTTGGGGATGCCTTGACCAGGATGAGGGCAAGAGCAACACCTTCGGGGAATTCCAAATTTGGTGCCCAAAGCTCGGGGAAATACCACTGTAACCATACCTGAACCATCAAGGTTGGCCTATTGAGGTTGGTTTCAAAAGGTTCACCCCGAGTCATTTCGAATAGGTGATGGTAGAGGTGAGCAAGGAGAAAATGACCTGTATGTATGTCATCAAAAGAATGAAGGGTTTCCACCAAAGGGATCCACTCAACCCTTACTCATTTAGACTTGTTGGGGGAAGATATGCTTGTTGAGCCAGTACAACAGGAAGTACATGTGCTCTTGGTCCCTGTTGGCATTAGAAGAGGTCATGCCAAAGCTCTTCTTGATGAATGGGATAAAACCCGTCAATGAAGTACCATAACTCTTGAAGGTGGAAAAGTCGTACTCCAGCCAGGTCATAAGATTAGAAGTGCCCGAGCTTTCAGTAGTCTGGTGAAATAGAGAATATCAGTCATGGGTGACATCCAAGATTCTGCTCGAAGGTCTTAGCCCAAAGACTTGAGCCATGTCTAGAATGGTTGGGGAAATAGAACCCATCCTAAAGTCGAATGTGTTGGTCCTCGAATTCTAGAAAAGAAGAGCTATAGTAAGAAGCTCGGGTTTAGCAATCACGGTAGTCTTAGAAAGCATTATCAATGCCATTGTTCATCCACTTCTTCTTAAAGATAGGCTCGAGCTCATCCACCCATTGTGCCCATGCTTTATTCTTCATCAAGGGAAAGCCTCGACGGTGAGTCGACCACTCGGAAGAAGAGATGCCCGACTTGGCCGAATATGAGTTAAGAGTAAACTAGTTAGCCTTTGGCATATGGCTCTCCATAATAATCAGAACTTGAGAAGTCCATGCATGCCTTAAAGAGTGTGCTTCTCCCTCCTCAAAGAAAAGAAAAGTCTAAAGAGAAGGCCCAAAGATGTCAAAACACGGTAGATCTGCCCAAAGCCTAGCCACTAAATCTGAAGCAAGATAAAAACCTTCTAAACCAAGGCACAAGCCACATGTTTATGATATAAGTGACAAGTGATGGAGACTAACCTACTATCAGCCAAAAAACACTTTCCAGTGGCATCACAAGTAAAAAACTGATAACTCGCTACCCTCCAAAAGCTTTCGGGCAAGAGCCCTCAGGCCAACACATCTATAAAAGGAAGAAGAGAGAACAGAGACAAGAACACTCAACCAATCAACAAACAAACATACAAACTCTGCTCTTAAGCCAAATTTGCATCCAAAAGCTGTAATCGGCCCAGATCCAGTTCTTTTAGCAATAGATTCCTTAGAAAAGTTGTCTTTTGTCTAGTTCAAAAGCTCTGCTACTTTCCAATATTGTAGTATCGATTCCCTCATATAAACTTTTTACCATCCACTCATCTTTAACATACCACCTCTGTAAATACAAAGAGAAGTAACTGCAAAAGGTTCAACCTTGCCAAACAAGGTGAAATCTTGCCCGAGTTTCTCTGTTTGTCCTCTGATTTAATAGATCTTTTGCTTAATACACTTTTTAGCATGTATTCAAATCATTTCTACTTGTTTTCTATCTTAAAAAGTCCTATTTGCATATGGATATGTTTTCATTAAGAGTAATTTGGAACCAAGCAAATGACTTAAAAGGCTGTGGACTCTCTCCATTTGAACATACAAGATTATGAATTAAAAGTACTTGTTTACAAGGCAATGAAAAGAACTTAAAGCAGATTTAACCCATCTGCTACAATGCTTTGATAATAAAAAGTTTGAGCAACTTGGGGCGCAAGTAATCGACTTAAACCAAATATGTTCTACATTTGTTATACTGAGATAACAGTGGTACACCTAGCACTTTGTTAATTATGATTGCGAGCCTCAAGGCCTACACCTAAGGCTCTACAAAGGCACCTTTCAAAATTAACTTTGTACTCTTCTTGTAGCAAACCAGTAAGCAAGAGCCCGACTACCAATCATCAAAGTGCCAATCCATTGGGGAGCTGTGCTGAGGTTCAGAGGCCTTCTCCAGAGAAATCTTTGCCTGAACAGGTAGGATACTGCTCAAACTAACTGCAATCAAACTTATCAAAACCCAAAAAGCACCAAATGTCTAAAAGTTAAGGACTAAGAAAGAACAAAAAATCTCGCTGCCAAGTCGACGAAGAAGCTTCCATGGAAGAGATTAAGAACTCTGCTGAGCTCCCATATAAGGAGGAGGGAGACAGAGAGGTTAGACTAAATCCAACGCCAACAGTGACACACCCCGACCCGAGAGGGTCGAAGCATGCTGGCCATCACTGTGAAGTGACGTAACCATAGGGGTAAGTAATGTAAAAAGTGCATAAATTTAAATCGAACTAGAACTAAATTCAAATAAGATAGTGATAGAGTGCACAAACGATGGGTGACCCACTGGGAAATTCTTGTGCGAGTTCCCATAAACAAAACCGTGAGGGCGTGGTCGGGGCCTAAAGCGGACAATATCGTGCTACGGTGGAGTCGAGCCTGGGTAGTGGTGGGGGCCCGAGTCGGGATGTGACAGACAGAGCACCAAACTCTAAGAATGCGGCAATGGGTTCTGCTGAAATGGAAGACGGGTTGGTTGAAATCCCAAAATTTGAAGTCCTAGTAGCAACAGGATATGGGAATTTAGGCGAGTGAATTGGGGCTTTTTTTTTATTTTTTTTTCCTTCAAAAAATTAAAGTATTATTTTTTGGGAGTTTTAAGGAAACACTCTCGGTACTGTTCACTTTTAACGAAAAACCACATTTTTATTTTTTCCTAATACTATTCACTACACCTTTATTTGTCTTTTTTAATTAAAACTAAAGTTTTTTTTAGACTTTTTGTTAGGTTTTCTTTATTTTTTTTGTTATAAAAATTTTATTTATTTTCATTGTCAATTGGAATTGAAAATACAGTTTTACCCCTACTTTTATCTGACCTTTAACAAAAATTTTGCTTTTGGACTAAATTTACTAACATTCTTAGCCACATGGGTTTAATTCCTAGTTTTTTCACCAGGGGAATTGTCATACAAGTTTCCTATGACCACGTACGGGAATGAATTATCCAATTTGGCCTAAACTTTAATATGCAAACCAGTCGCGTTAACAATTGTTTCAACTTTTCAAGCATATTATGCGAGTCTTAAACAGATTTTGCGGCTCCAAAGGAGGGGAAAAAACGTTAAAAGAAGAAGAAGAAAAAAAGAAAAAAAAAACCTAGCGGCCGACTCCTAGATTTTGAAATTGGAGTCGATGGCAATCCTTACTCTATTTCCTCTCCTTCTTTTTCTATTTTCAGTTGTTGTCGTTCTCTTGCTTTGCTGAGGAGAACTTTCGTGGTTGTAAGCGCTTTCTTACTTTGTTGATGAGAATTTTTTATGGTTGTGGTTATGGTAATGACTATTTGCTCAATGTCACATCTTAGAGGTAATATTCATTGTTCATAAATGAGGTGGTGATTTTTGTAGTTTGTGCGCTTAACAAATTACTATGACAAGAATACTCGACCATTTTTAGAGGTAACTCATACATTACTTCTTTGTCAACAATTGCAAAATCATTAGAAGGTGGTGCGGCTTTTTCGACAGTAATGGTCATTCCTCTGAAAACAGATAGAGTGTGCCTCGTCACCTCCAATAACGTCCCAAGGTTTAGAGTGTGCCTCACCCTTAACAATGTAAGAAAAACAACCTCCTCCTTACCGACAGTGTCATGCATGATTTTCGTACACTGCTCAAGGACAATTTTTCATATTACTCGTCACTGGGGCATGTCAATTTTGTGTGCGGTACTACAGCTCCAGATGAGGAGCTGATTACCATATAGAATCTGATATTGGTACGAGTGTATGAACAAGTGATACATGGATGCCGTTATAAAGGAGGCGTGATTGCAAGAATACAGTAGTATGCCAAAAAAGTTTCCTAAACTATTGATATATATATATATATATATATATATATATATATATGTTGTAAATATGGTGGATGACCACACATCACATGCAAATTCATTGTTCATTCACATGCTAAATTTGTCTAAAGTTTTGTCTATAAAATGGATGATAAGAAGGAGATAATGAGGTGATGAGTTCACGGGTAGAGATAGAGGAAAGAAGAGGAATGAAGAAAAGAGAAGGAAGAGAGAAAAGAGAGGAAAGAGTATAGAGAGTTTGCTTTGTACTCCTACTATTCCAAAATTTAATAAAAGCACTACTGCTGCTCCGAGGATGTACTCCAGTCACACTGACTGTAGAGGAACCTCGTAAATTTTGTGTCTTGCTTATTTATTCCATTGCACACATCGTTGATTTTACAACACGTTATCAGCACGAAAAGCTCTCGTGTCAGTGGAAAGCACAACACCACAAATCTTGTTCACCTATGTCGCCTGGAATCTCACAGATAAGAAAATCTTTTCATTTCATCTTAAAATATTTGTACTACTGATTTTCTTGAAGCAAATATGTATATGTTGTTGTATAAGTGTATATCATCATTTGCAGAAGCAAAATGGTACGGACTTAAAATTCGTAGAAAATCTAATAGCCAAGGAAACATCCTCGGAACTCCAACTTGCGGAACTCGGATTGAAAAAGTTTCTTCTTGAAAGTTGTCCGTCCGCCCAGTATCTACAACATATCAAAATCTCAGAAACTTTTAACGGTGCGATCGTCACAGATGTTTGAAATACCAAACCAGTTTCCAATTTCCGTAGAAAACTGGACAGCCATCTTATGAGTACCAAAACTCCATTTTCCGTAGCTCAGATCGAAACCGTTTCTTCACGAAAGTTGTTTGGTATCCTCTTATCCATATCATACTAAAATTTGAGCTAAATCTAACGGTTTGATCTTCTTATAAGTGGTAGACAAAGAAAAGGTTTTGGAATGGTGAGTTGCACCATTTGAAAAGAAAAGAAAATTGATGGAAACTTAATCATCACCCTTTTCTATTATTGCTTTATTTATGTGAATGGTGTTGGTTTAAAATCCATTCACAAGTTTTATTTACTTTAAAGCAATTTATTTATCATGGACGGTTTTACCGCCTACTGCTTTAAGTTTTGATTTATGTGAATGGTGTTGGTTTAAAAACCATTCACAAGTTTTATTTACTTTAAAGCAATTTATTTATCATGGACGGTTTTACCGCCTACTGCTTTAAGTTTTGATTTATGTGAATGGTGTTGGTTTAAAAACCATTCACAAGTTTTATTTACTTTAAAGCAATTTATTTACCATGGACGGTTTTACCGCCTACTGCTTTAAGTTTTGATTTATGTGAATGGTGCTGAATCAAAGCCCTTGTCACAAGCTTTATTTACTTAAAAGCAATTTATTTACCATGGTTGGAATTATTGCCTATTACTTTAATTTACTTATTGTACTTCTTTTGTTACGATGAGTATAACAAGGACCCGAAGTTCCTTGATCAGATTAGAACCTGCAGTTTCTTGATCCTCATCATATAAAAATGATTGGACCAGAAGTTCCATCATGCAAAAAGATTGGGCATGAAGATCCTTGATCCTCAGAGATCAGACATGAAGTTCCTTGATGAGTACTTTAAGTTTGAAGAGCCGAAGTGCCACAACTTAATTGTAATAAAAGCCACGAGAGTACCAATTCATAGGCAATTAAATAAGGACCAGAAGTTCCTTGATGTATGTAAATGATAATATAATACATGTTTGCTGGAGAGCTTACATCTCGAAGTTTTGATGATTATTGCATAACATTGGGCATTGATGTTGAACATCATGTTCCTCATGTCCGTACTCAAAATGGTTTAGCAGAAGCATTTATTAAGCAGATGAAATTGATTACCCGTGCTCTGCTCATGAAAACGAAATTGCCAAATTTTCTACATGGGGACATGCCATGTTACATGATACATTATTAACTTGGTTGAGACATGTTGCCAACCACTAATACTTCTCAGTATAACTCGTGTTTGGGCACTAACTAAACATTACACATTTACGAGTTTTTGATTATGTTATCTATGTGCCTGTTGCACTGATACAACGTACTGAAATGAGGCATAAAAGCAAACTAAGAATTTATGTTTGATTTAATTCATCATTTATCATTCAATACTAAGAACCTTTGACTGGGTATATATTTACCGCATGGTTTGCGGACTATGATTTTGATAAGACAGTTTTCCCGCCATTAGGGGGAGAAAATAACATCGATCCAGAAGAATGATGAGAAAATATCATTCCAGAAGAATGATGCGAAAAGACCGTTCTAGAAGAATGAAGAGAATTTGTCTTATTTTGATTCACGAAGCAATCAATGAGAAAATGAAGTAAGAATAATTGAATGATGTAACGAAAGTGATGAAATCACATATATTTGCTGCAAATGTGCCTACAAGAATTGATGTCCCTATTAGACAAAATAATGTAGCAGCAAATGATTTATCTGTTGCACGCCTGAAGCGTGGCAAACCCTTAGACTCAAAAGGTTCAGTCCTTCGAAAGAAGAAGAATATGGCACTACTGAACTATTGCATTCCCGAAGCATAACTGTTGCATGCCGGAAGCATGACAGTTGTCGCATGGATACACGTCCCAGAAAGGACAATCCGCGGACATGAGAATTTTGATGTCTCATGCATGAAGCATGATAGACGTATAGACTCCAATAACTCAACTCCCGGAAGTGGAGATTAAAATCCAAGCTCTATAACGCTCAAGAAGAGGTTATGATCCGCATTCTCTAAATTATGACTATCCTGGAAGAGATAGTGTAATTCCCTTAAAGAGGTAATGGATATCCAAAGAAATGAAAAGCTTTTTATGCATGCGCATGCACATGAAATATGGGATCACGAATTGATGATAACCAATGGTAAATTTGGTTTTTATAAGTAGCTACTAAATTTCATCAATAAGCTGTGTTGATAATGAGTTACGTTCTTTTGTTCGTTGACGAAAGGAAAAATTATTGGCCAAAAATGGAGAAAGGCAATTCCATTACAATCTTGTAAGAACGTGGAAAAATGGATCTATATATTTGAATATAATACAAATAGCCAAAAGATGTTGAACCAAAGAGGTTACATATGGGCATTTGTAATACAGTGAATTACACTCACATGATATGACACAAGGTTACTAATTGAAACCTGAAATTATACTCCTGTAAACGAGTTCATATGAATGGAGAATTATATACGAAGGGTTATGAGTCGCCCACATTATATCTCCATAAGTAAATCCCTCAAGTATACATGGGAGCAAATTTCTCTGTATAAATTCCAAATGAAAATGTGTCATGAAGTGTAGAAAATCCCTAGAGGATTCAGATTGCTTGAAGTAAGTCCTGGAAGGATAAAGCATAAATTATGTACTCAATACCAATGGATGGTATAAATTGTCTGAGTGAGTATTATCATTATAATATTGTTGCAACATACTAAAATCTATTGCAAGAGTCAATGACATTAAATTAGAACTCCTGAAGAGTTGATGATATTAAATTGGGACTCCTGAAGAGTTAAGAAAGATTATAAAGTGTTGAGAGAAATATTGTCTTGAACTGTAGAATCAAACAATATGCCAACACGAATCTTATCCATGATATTTATGATATTAAAGAATCATATGGATTGAAGATTATGAGTTGAATACTCAAATGATTTAGACACTAAGAATGATCATTTATCTTCGAGAGGGTAAATATAAATTGATATTTGGTCCAGAAGTACCACATCTTAGTGAAGAATATAGTTTATTGTATTTGGCACAATACACTGAATGAAATAAAGCTTATTTATTGATATCTCAAGTGTGCTTTGGAAAACAATTAACGCCTTCATAAAAAGAAAAGGCAATGAGGCCTGTTGTTCAGAAATCAAAGAGCTTCTTGTTCAGAAATCGAAGAGGCACTACCTTTTTCAAAAGTCGGATTTTCTGGATCAAAATTGTCAGCACTGTTCACACGTGATCTCAGCTTTGCAGGAGTCACGGACAAAATCAGAAAGGCTTGACATCTCTTTCCAAACCCCGAAAGTCGGGCCGCTTGTTTAAAGATCGAAGTTTGTCGCCACCTTTCACGTGCTGTCTCAGCTTTGCAGAAGTCACAGACGGGTCTAAAAATGCGTGAATCTTACTGTTCCAATCCCAACAGTTGCTGACAAGAGTAAATGAACAGCATCACTACTGGCTATTGAGAAATTCCTATATATGTCAACCTCTATCCTCTATGGCAAGGCATACCTGAAAAATAGCCAACTCTTCCTATCCAAGAATGCATCTTCAACAAAGCATCTCGAAATACTCAGTTTTCTTTCTCTCTGAGAATACCTCTTCAAACAAGTCACACCAGAGCAAGAGTATCTCATATCATCAGGGTCGAAAGCAAAAGTATCTCATATCATGCAATCTCCATGTTCTTTCCTTTGCCCTTGCTCTTACCTACTAAGACAAGGATAAAGAAAGTAATATGTCGGAACCTCTACTCAAAATTCCGCTGCCAAGCATGATGAGTCGCTGAGAAGTGATGTTCTGAAGGACCATCTAAATGTAAGGTTTGCATTCAACTCCTGCATCAGAGGGCAAATACTACAAGAGAAGATGCCACATATGCATGGAGAAAAATCAGGGAAAATACCACTTCTGAAAGGGGAGCAAGTAAGGCAAATGAAAATGATACATCAATGCTCATGGAGAATCAACAAGCGCAACAAAAACGTGCCGATTCATCCCTGACAAAGCCGAAGATCACTTGCCACATGAAGCTCCTCATGATCCAATTTCATTCAAGATCAAGCCTCAACGGCCCTTGAAGGAATTACAAGTCTGATTGAAGATCAATTGTCCACCACCCTTAAATCAAATTCAACTCCAGATAAAAGGAGTAAATTCAGACCTTTGGAGGAAGTCTAGCAGAAGGCCCTCCAGCCTAGTTCAAGAATAAGCCTGTGGAAAGTTAACTACTAGTAAATCAACTTTGTTGGCAACTCTTCTCGCTAAGAGATCGAAACAGAATGATCAACGATCAACCTAAATGATTTGAAATCAGGGGGAGTATAAAAAAAAAACAGATCAAGATTTTAGCGAGTCAATCAAAGACTTGTGGCCATCCAAGGGGGAGTGTTGTATATATGGTGGATGACCACACATCACATGCAAATTCATTGTTCATTCACATGCTAAATTTGTCTAAAGCTTTGTCTATAAAATGGATGATAAGAAGGAGATAATGAGGTGATGAGTTCACGGGTAGAGATAGAGGAAAGAAGAGGAATGAAGAAAAGAGAAGGAAGAGAGAAAAGAGAGGAAATAGTATAGAGAGTTTGCTTTGTACTCCTACTATTCCAAAATTTAATAAAAGCACTACTGCTGCTCCGAGGATGTACTCCAGTCACACTGACTGTAGAGGAACCTCGTAAATTTTGTGTCTTGCTTATTTATTCCATTGCACACATCGTTGATTTTACAACAATATATATATATATATGTAATCTTTGACTAAGGAATTAAAAACTACAGTATGACGATTGCAATAGTTCAGTAGTATATACCAAAAAGGTTTCCCAAACTATTGCTATATATATGTAATCTTTGACTATGTAATTACAAAATACAGTATGAATTACAACAATTAAGGGACCAAAATTAGTCTTAATTGTTGAAAGTCTCAACCTCATATTGAATAAATGAGGAACATTGCATGTGCTTATAAATAATTGGTGGGCTACTCCCCAACTTTCTTCACTAATGAGTATAATATCACAACGGTAATGCTAAAAAGCAATCTACTGAATTTTATAACTATATGATGTGGTTGTGAGTGATTGAATTATTATGTAAGTGTTAATTAATGTTCTTATTTCCTGGTGATACATCACATAGTTTTACAAATTTGGTCTAAAAAATTAGTCTACATTACCCCTCAACGCATTATGCAGTACCATCAATTACCATGCAATCTGTATATTTAAGATTATTGTGTATGAGAGGAGACTGGTTTTGTACGTGGGAGAAGAGCACCAAGGCTGAGCTACCTTTAACTAAAACTCCCTTCATTCTCTTTTTAGGGTTCGGGGCAATCATGCCGGCCACTTCCTCTTCATTCCCTTTTATCTTATTTTAAATCGAATTATTTTTCTAAATCTTATGAGAAACCCCTACTTAATTACCTAGAAATACAAATTAAGCACCTAGCTAGGAATTGGTCCACCAGGCCGTATCATTCTCATTACACAAAAGTTGGCACAAACAATTAAGATATTTTTAATTAGTCAAACCAAACCCTCCTATCTCTACGAAATGTTCACGCATAATTTAATATTAATGCGACAACATTTAAACTACTGGTGCAATTTGGAGCTCAATAACCATTATTAGACAGGACCCTTAAGGATTAACCCCAGTCCTGGGCCTAATCTGGTTCATTAATTAATTTTAGGTCAGTCTATGTCAAAATTCTTTTAAGCTTAAAGCTGATTGAAAGGCTGCAAAAGTAGCGTGTAGTTGCCTTTGAAGGGGAACAAAGGCAATATTTTGAAAGAAAAAGATCATACTAATAATTAAGAAACACATTATGCGACTTAAAGGTGTGTGTAATGTGTGTATATATTCTAAATGACTGGTGTAGTCAGGATTTTCAAATTATAAACCCGTAATATCAACTAAAAAAATTTTAGTTAATGGACTATTTCGTCAAACACCTAGTGGACACCTGCCAATTCCTGTCAACAAGTTTATGGCAACATATGTTTACACTACTGTTATTTGTAGAGGATTGTCGAGGGTGATGGAGGATAATGTGAATACTGTTAAAGACTGTCAAGGCTTTTCAACTAAAGTATCTCATTGAGCACGTGATGCGCAAAATAGAGTTACACACAATAAGAGAGAAGGAAAACCAATATGATAAAAGAAAATAAAATAAATAGGAGGAGAAGATGTTGTAATTTAGTTGGTCTTAGCTTTTTATAGAGGTCAAATACAATACACAAACAAATATACATGCGATTTTTTAAGTGTTGGGGGTAAAAAACAACCGATGATCCCATGCAGTTTCCGCCAATATATATAGTTTTCCAGTGATATCAGCCATGCGTGTTCGTAATATATTGTTCTTACTACTGGCGTAGAAGAATTCAGGTAAGAATAAAATTAGATGTGAGTAGTCCAGAGTATAAGAAATTTCAGTAGGGTATGATATGTTCCGTGAGCATATTATACGTGCATGCATGGCATGACGATGATATTTGCAAGGGAATAATTAAGAATTTGGACCGAAAATAATTTCAAGAAAAATAAGCTTAAATTATACACACATAATCCCAGTTCATTCTGCGAGGAGTGAAGAATTACTCTGATGAAGCCATGTGACGCTATCATACAATAGAATTCAGCGTTTCCCTTTTCATCAGACACAGAGAAGAAAAGCTGAACTGCTCTGATAAATATTAAACATAAATAAATCTGAATTGAGGAATGTTTCCAGTGTATGGGCACTCATAATCTTACACTACGTATTGTCATATTATATATATATATATATATATATATATATATATATATATATATATTCAAATTAGGGTTCACTTCGTAATGTATCAATAATTCAAACTGTATATATTTTAGTACATTATTTATAGATTATTCTTGCAAAAAATTAGACAAATCCAAAATTATTAATACATTAATTTGTAGTGAAGAAAATAAACTAATACGGTTCTAATTTAATCGAAGGGTCATATGACTTTAGATTTGAGTGATTTTTTGTTGACATGATCTTTGAGGAAATATCTAAAAGATTTAGTTCAAATCGTTAAAATACATTACAGAGTGAGCTCACAAAAACATATGTCAAAATGGGGGTAAAAAACGTGCGTCCTGAGTACTATATTAACCATATAATAATTATTATTGTTTTTAAATGGAATTCAATATACCTGGATATAATGATGGTGCCTATATATTGGAACAAATGATACGGGCGGTCTGAGGCTATGGGGCATCTGGAAAAAGGAAAAGGAATGTTTTTGCTCATCAGAGAAGGGCCACTATGTGTGCGTTATATTATTTGACATGTCAGAATGGGAGCCAAAGTTAACCTTTTTTACATTTCTCACAGCTGCTGTACTCTTGCATTGACTCTAGAAGAGCTGCACGACATGTGTAAGGTCACTTCAAACTTACCATGTTTTCCATTTTTTTTCTTTTTCCAATTTAGTGTGTATTTACATTAGTTACAATCTTAGTAATGTGACATGTTGTTTACTAAAAAAACTCGTTACCAAACAAAAAAATGTGAAAGGGTTTATATATATATCGTCTAAAGTGAATATTGATTAACAGTATTCACTGATACACTCGAGATTTTGTGTTCCAATCTACATTCTTCTAATCTCGTCAATGTTTAAAAACAACAAAACTCCAAGTAAAAAGGTCATGATGGAATTGACCGAAGACTCGTTGGCCTTCAAAACCATCGAAAATATTTGGAATAAAAAGGGCTTAGAGACAACATGACTACTATGAACAGCTTCTTGTTATGGATTAAGAACCCCACAAGAAATCAAAGGTGACTTTTTTGTCTCTCGATTCTCTTACAAACCTTTAACAAGATGAGTGGCTTAGAAATCTGAAAGAGAATTGGGAGTTTCATTGCCACATTTTGCGGGAAGTAGTGGCCCTGCATGGGTGTGATTGTAATCAAACCCTCCCCAGTTTCAGGCTTCGTCATGACATGATGACCTAGCTAGTTGTAATTCCTTGACTTCAGTTTATATGGTCAATCTTCTGAATCGAAGGAGGGGGTTGAATTCAAAGTCTAAAAGCTCCTTCATACCTTTGCACATAATTATCCGATCCCACTTGAAAAAGAGCATGTAATCTAATTTTAGGGTTAGGTGGAATATATATGGGTAGACCACCGTAATGGATTAACTTTATGAAATCTAATGCTTTACTTGTTCATTAAGAATATGTGAAGCATTTTATTATAGTTCCATATTGATGAGTCAATTTCATATTATATAATATTCCTTATTCTTGGTATATTTTGGTTATTATTTTGGTGAGATTTTGATGCTTTGTTATATGTTTTTAATATAGGACGTGCAAACTTGTTTGAAGCATAAAGTAATCAAACGGTGGAATTTTTTAGCGATTCCAATTGGAGCTGGTTCGTGCGTCAGTCCAGGAGGTGGTGTCAAAATTTCATAATTTTATCTCGAAGCATCTGATCGTGGCAAATTAATTTATGGCCAGCGCGCAGTGCTGTCATATTGGGTTACAGAGCTTGTGAGCGACTTTTGGGCTGGAAGATGTTGGATTTTGGACTTGGGTTGTTCTTGAAAATTGAAGAGGAGGTCCTGATCTTTAATTTGACTCGTTTTGGGCCTGTTTTGGAGGCCTGAAGGTCCAGAAACGTGGGTTCTCCTTTGATGGGCAGATTTCCTAGTCATGATAGGAATGTAATTTTTAGTTATCCTTTTATTATTTTGTTTCCTAGTTTTTAGAAAGCCTTTTCCTACTAGGTTTTTATTAGGAGTAGTATAAATAAGGCTTTTTAGCCATTAGATTATTATGATTATTTTAGGGGAATTATATTTAGGAGGAGAGAACGCACTACTTTGGCTTTAGAGAACTTTTGACGATTTAAGGTGTTTTCTATCCATGTTCTTACTTATATTTTGTTTTATGATTATTCTTAACTAGTTTCGTTTGCTAGGGCGAGGCCACGAGCCTTAGCAAGAATATGTAGTTTCTTTTTAATTTACTTATGATGTTATGCATGCAAGTTTTGAATTATTAATCACCGTGCTTGAAACTATCTAACTGTCTTAGTGATTGGCCACCATTAGGATATTTAGAAAAGTAATTTGATGCAATTTTGGCGGAGGGCTGTCCCTGGAATTGGCGCTGGCTTCTTGTGGTTAATATGTGTAACCTCTTAGGATGGACGACACGTTTTAAGGGTTATATGGTTTTTCAAAGGGTTTTCATAAAGCTTAATGAGTCTTGCATGTTCACATTCGATCTGGACACCACGGACGGGTTGCATGTTAGATATACGTTCTATGTTGGAGGTTCCAAGTAGGGCATATTTTAGGAAAACCTAACCTTCAAATATGCATGTGTAATTCATAAGTAATTGGAAGAACTACATAGGATTGCTAAGGTGACGGCGGAACCCTAGTGCTTAAATAGATTTTCAAAACTATTTTCTTTTGTTTGATTTACTTTCCCAAGTTGTTTAGTTATTTTTAATTAAATTCGTTTTTAATATTTTAGGTCATTAAATCACTCTCTTCCAAACTTTGTTTTCAAATAATTAATTAAGATTTGGTTAACATAAAATTATTCATTCAATCCTTGTGGAGAACGACCTTGCTTGAGTTGCTATACTACGACAACCTTGTACTCTTGCAAGTATTTTAAGTGTTTTTATCCCTACTTTTGCAGGTGGTGAAAATATCTATCACATATCTTTCCAATTTTTATTTTCCTCCATCTTTCATGGGAACCAACCAATTATGTACGGGGCAAGCAACTATATATCTTGCATCACAAGAAAAAATTGTTCACAGCATATGTTCTCTGATGCTTCAAACCAAACCTTACCACCCAAAGTAAAGGATAGAGTCACGAAAAGAATGGTGGGTAGTTCGTAGAATTAACGATGAAGAATTTAGAACCATCGGGCACCACTTATATCTTTCAAAAGTTTACATACGTACAACATTATTAAATAAATGAATTCCTTGTACTTTTTTCTTCTTTGATATATTCAATTTAGGGTAATGCTAGGAAGACAAAAATGTAGACCAAATTTTGTAAAATGAATGATATAAAAGTTGATGATTGAATTATTACGTAAGTATTGATTAACGTGCTTATTTACTATTGATAACACACAATTTAGTTTGCAAATTTAGTCTACCTAGCATTACTCTTCAATTTAAAAGTTATAAGAGAAATGCTAAGAGGACTCTCTCAAAGTGGGACTCTCCATAGACTCTTTGTCACCTCACAGTTTAACGTCAATTTTCGTACCACCATTATAAAACATTGTGCCAAAAACAAAAGATGTCAGAGTGCCTATGAAGAGTCTCACTTTTGAGAGAGTTTCCTTAGCATTTGAGAGAATCTCCTTAAAAGTGAGACTTTCTATAGACTCTCAACCACCTCAGGATTTTGACACAATGTTTTATATTGTTGGCACAAAAATTGACGTTAAACTGTGAAATGACAAAGAATTCATAAAGAATCTCACTTTGAGAAAATCCCCTTAACATTGTTGTATATGATGGTTCAATTCAGCGGAATAGTAAAATATTCATGCTCTTGCCTCTGTAGATCTGTATAGTATTTCAATTACAAAAGGGCTCTTGAAAGTGGGAAAAAGACGATTTATAAAGCTTGACAAGCGTGGAACAGTTATGCTGAGCAATGATTTTGTCTAACCAGTATGGTCAGCTTTCCAAGATACATATTGAAGGTACAAGTTTAATTAATCCTAAAAATTAAAGCTAATTAGCAAAGGAACATATATAGCCATCGATGGACAAGAATGTTTCTCTACCAACTCCCTTTTTTTGGTTGTTGTATAGCATGCTTTGGCCATCATATGAACGGGCCATACATCTCTCTAATCCATCGTGATAATGTGCATCATCATTATGTAGCTCGAACGGAGTACATAATCTTAATGCGCGTCTATTTGGATTGCTTGCTACGAAGAGAACATGACGATTATGATGCTTGATTCGCCTGCACATGTAGTTTGATCATGATGTAGCTGCAAACATGGAGTTTCAGGCTATGAACAGAAGCATGCAGTACAGAGGAGCTAGAGCATTCCTTCACCTTTTGTCATCACTTTAGCAGTACAAACTCTGAATAATATGGACTTCTGTTTATAAGGTTGGAACTTTTTTAACCTTTGTTATGGGTCAGTGAGCCCAACCCAACTTGAAAAACACTATCCAAGTCCAAGCTAACCTGGCTTGGATCGGGCTTGTTTACTTGTCACTGATGTATACTTTTCATGTTCATATCTCACTCTTTTGTTTTTTTTCTTATCTCTCTCCTCGTGTGACGTTACCAATTACAAGGTTTCCTGGGCTTGCCAAAGATGACCATTTTTCCAAAGGATTTGAAGATCGTGTGAACAGCCTAAATAAGCACTAAACTAGAAAGCCAGCGATTCTGGAAGCTAAGGGCCTGTTTGGTATCTTATTTGAAATTTTTTATCATTTCTCAAAACATTTCTTAAGAACATTTCTTGAAAACTATTTTCTTTAAGACTCAAAAACTTGATTGGTTTGCAATTTAAAATTTTCAAATCTTACGACTTAAATTTGATTGGATTGGAGTAGAGATGAAAAAAGTAAAAAAAAAAAAAGGAGAAAGAAAGAAGAAAAGAGAGATATATATTTGGAGTGAGAGGGGAGGAGGGAGAGAAAAGAAATGAGTGAGTTTAAGTTTAAAAACTCTAAAAACTCACTTTTTATGTTTTTAAGGAATGAACTATATTTTTGAGTTAGTCTTGAGTTCAGTTTTTAAAAATAGTCATACCAAACAAGTTTTTAAGACCTAAAACTTAAAAACTGTTTTTGAGTTTAAAAAGTCGGATTCAAGTACACTACCAAACAGGCTCTAAGAGTTCTTATGCCATTGCTCAATACAATGCTTCATGTCACCTTCCTGGGCGCTTAAATGAAGTGTGGAGAGATCTCTCAGGAATCACTGCTGATTGCTGAGAGATCTGCATATTTATTGATAATAATATGGCTAAAATTGCACAAATAGCCCCCGGGAGTTACGAAGAATTTCACTTTCTTGTAGTTCTTTTGTCCAATCCGTCAAGTTGGGTTCTTCAAAAGAGAAGATGACTGATTGGATCAAAGTGAAAACAAATGAAACTACAAGAACTAAAGTGAAAATCGGAGTAAACTTCAAGGACCTGTAATTTCTCGCAGAAATCAGCAAGGGGTTTCTTCTAATATGTAGAATAAAATGACATTTTTAATGTAAATACAAATATGCCCCTATATTTATATATATTGATGGAGTCAAATGGAGTATTTTACAAAATTAAAGAAAGCATATTGCTTCTTGTAAACAGGCATGCCTCAGAAGATATAAATTTTTCTCATTATTTGTTTCCTTTTTTATTCTCATTCTACAGTAAACAATGTCTACAACACAAATCGTATAAAGAATACAAAAGATATAAATCACATTTGGGGTCTTGTCTGGACAACGTAGAGTTTACCGTCCCTGATCACACCTTCAATGTCTTGTGGAGATCCATACAGTTCCTCGATTGCGCTTCCCGCACGAGCAATGCTAGAGAGGATGGTCTTGCGGAAGTTTCCGTCAACCACCAGAGGATCAGATGAGTAGTCAACCACGACTTTCTCTTCCTCATCCATAGGTACACTGCCATTTGCATACAGAAAAATAAGATCAATGGTGATAAAAATAGATGCATAAAAGATTTGCGTGGTTTATTAAGTGCATATGTGATCTGTGCAAACATAAAACGCCTGACTACCAATGCGGCTGTAAGTAATGATCGCCTGGGAGAGATGTTAAGGAGTCTACCTGTCGTAAAGACCTGCACCAGCATATCCTTCCAGATCTTCACCATTGGAATCAGATCGAAAGATTATAGACCGTTTTATAAAGAGGCCAATGGGTTTGCTTGGGTATCCTAACACCTGAAAAATATCCACGTACTCGTGAGTGAAAACAATGGAAGGTCCAAAGAAAATATACGTATTCGCTAATTTCATGTTTGTGACAGGACTTTTAGGGTGGAAGCCCATAACCAAGTCGTTATTCTGCAGTATACTAAGTTTTATGACAAATACTACACAAATTATATAATCCATGGAAAATTATCAACAGAGATCATTGTCCTTGATGGGCTCTTATGCCACGTTTGGTGAGAGATGCACAAAAATGTATTACCTGAGGAGAGTCCAGATCATTCTTTTTGCTAATAAAACTTAGAGCACGTCCAGGATAAGCTCCAACTAGGGTTTCTCCAAGCCCCTTAACAACCTATCACAGAAAAACGAACCAAATCAATGTCTCTGATATTAGTTGAAAATATATCTTTTGTAAACACTACTGAATACCTCAGCATATATCTCTGATGAGTCTCCTGAAGATGGGTTAGTTGTGTGAATAACGAATGCATAGTCAGCGTTTATGATTTCCTGAACAAGGACAGCCATGCAAAGATAGTCGTGATCTAATTTCACTTTTCTCGTGCTGAAGTACGCTCTCTCGTTCCACTTTGAAGCCCAGACCTGGATTATAACAGATGAGAATGCTCCAATTTATCATAACTTAGAACTTAGCTCTGATATCAAGGTAGAAAAGATAACTAGAGAACCGAAGAGAGTCAATTCACAATGGTTGCTGGCCCATATATATTACTACTTATGATTGCCTCAACACTACTATCAGGGCTGGCTAAATTCTTAGCTCTATTGGATTTTAAGAACACTGGATTGATATAATCTTTTTTATTTTTCTGGGCATATGCAGAAATGCGATTTTACCTTTTTTATAGCCGTCCATGCTTGTTCCCACCGTTGTTCACCTTCATCACCAGGCCAAGGCATCCCTGACCCCTTCATTGTAGTCTTCAGCTCTTGCACCTGAAAATAATTCGCCACATAAGCTAGTATCATTCACTTAAACTATATTATTCTGCTTGTAGGCCCCATAGAGTTTTTCCCTCATAGGTAGCAATACTGGTTTTTATGTTATATCAAGAGAAGAAAAGAAGACAATGACGCAGTAGCAAAAATTTAAGCCACACTTGAACTTTAGTTTATGCGAGCGTGAAGGCAAGGTCTACAAAACGTTAGAAATGACATATTAGTGTACTCTTTTAACAGTTTACGTTGGAAAAAGGGTGATGGGATGCCGTAACAGAAAACTTCGCAGATTGAAACACACCCTTAAGGGGTTCGTGTGATTGTAGACTATGAAATGGAAAATGCACTCTTTGCAACCTATTAGCTGTTATAATTTTGAAAACAAAATAAAATAAAAAATTTGACGCCTGCTAGCAAAAAAAAACGTACCAGCTGGAGTGGTGCTGCCAGCTGTAAAACTGTTTCCCGAATCTTCTTGAGCGAATCAAAATCTCCTTCTTTCAACTTTTTCTTTAGAGTTTCCAACTTTTCAGCCACTGCCTATAAGCAGACAGAAAAGAGATAAAGTTAGAGAACTTGATTGGATAAATTTGACCATAATCAAGAGACAGCAACGGAGCTACTATGAAAGTCCAAACAAAGATAGACCACATTAAGTTAATAAAACTTCAGGCTGTTCTGGTTGAGGGATAGTAGATCATCACAGTGGCATACATCATATATGTGTATAAAAGGTACAGAAGTTTATGGTGAGGATAACCTTGTTTGAATCTTCTGAAAGAACCTTCTCAAATGATCCAAATGGTAGGGCAACCGACGTAGGAATTCCAACCCAAGACGGAAGTTTTCCTTTTACATAAGCAATATTACGTGATTTAGCTCCAACCTGCAATCCCCACAGAAGTTATACAAAAAAAATCAAGAATTAGGAAAATTGCATAGTCTAAAGGAAATTTCTTTTATTAATTTGTGAAAACATTTTGCCCAACCCCATCAATTGTGAAATAAGAAAAAAAAAAGGAAAAAGAAAGGAACTCCTTAGCTGCTGAAAAACTTTCAAGCTTACCATTTCGCTTGTGAACTCATCAGATGATATGGCATATCTACCAGTAAATTTTTTCTTGACCAATGTCAGAGATGGAGTGTCTTCTTTTGAATCAGTTGAACCTGCATCTAGCTCACCCTCATTGACCTCACTGAAATTATACATGAAAAGAATTTAAACATTGTATTTCAGTATATTTTTTGTTCATCCAACTGATTTGAGAAACGAGCCTTTCATTAATGGAAAGTACAAAGCAGTGAAGTTTCTATACAGTGAACAGAAACCAGTTTGTCAGCACATAACAGGAGACAGCTTATTAACATTTTTCAAGACCAAACTACAAAAGAAAAGGTACCTGTAAACTATATCAGCAGGTGTTGGCTTTAGACGTAATAACTTCCCTTCACTAGCTTGGAGGTCAGCCAGAATATTGGGATCAAAGCATGTTGCAAAACAAACCTGCAAATAATAAGTTGGTCATTTCACCAAACATTTCAATCATACAGAAAAGAAAATTATGATTGATAAGCTATTACCTTGCTATTTCTTGCTCGGACAGAGACATGAGATAGGACGTCTGGCATATCTGGTGTCAGAACAGCAACAGTGCCATCTGGAATTTCTTCCTCGCCTTTTACACTTTTTGCCACCAAAATTGTAGGCTTGCTGTAAACTTTATTCTGAACAGTGAGCAATTCTTCCACATAGACCACATATCCAACTACTTCAATTGGGCTGATAACCTGCCAACTGTCGAGAAAACCAAAGTATCATCAGAAAATTATCGCAGCATGGAAGTGATGGATGTTGAGAATGTAGACGTTAAACCTTTTTAGTGTATTCCTTTCTAAAAAGTAAAATCATTAAAAAAAATTCTAAATATATGCGATTAAACATGATATGACTGACTAAACGATAGCAGCACAATCAACCTTCCCATATTAGCAGTCTTTCGAAGAACCGGATCAAGCCGATTCAGGAGTGAGGATAAAGATGCAGCTGATCCAGCACGGATTATTTCTTCAGTAAATATGTTCACCTGAAAGAAATAATTATGAGCACAGAAAGGGAAGATATGTGATGCATAATGTAACAAAGCACTTTGGTTTGAAGATAGATAATACATACAGCCCATTGGTCCACTCCAAGCTGTGCTCCGAGGTATTCTGCTGATGGCTGTAAAATTCTGAGATACGATTCTGCCTTGTTTGCAAGTGCAAGGCGGGTTCTGTCTAGGATTGATTTTGAATATAATGCCCAGTCATTGCTTTTACTTTTTAACATGTTTTGAGCCTGATCCCATCCCTTCATAAAAAACGGAAGAAATCAAATATTAAGCCAGCATCTTGGAAATGTAAACCAAAAGGGAGAAGTCCCAATTTTTATCCTATTCTTCAAATTGCCTTGAGTTCTTATGAAAGAAAAGAAGAAGAATAAGGAAAGAAAAAAAATATATCAGATTTACCTTTAAACAGTAAATGAGATCTTCGTTATCGTCCGATGATAGGGCCAGGTTTTCTAGAACCAAAGAGATGAAGTACATAATTTTCTGCATAATGCATAAATCAGTTCATCAAGAAAATAAACTTGAGAGTATAAGATTAAAACCAGTCATATTAGACTCAAAATCGTTGCAACATTGGTGAAGAAGAAAACAGAGAAAAGGTAAACTAGATTACTTCTCAGACATGTAGTTAACTGCTTAGAGAGTAAATATACCTCTGGTCCAGCATTATTCAGTTCTTCATATCCCCTTTCAATTGCGGTCCTAACAGTAGAATCAAGGGCAATGTCTAAAAATAAAAGATCCCTAAGACGATCATGAGGCTTAGAGAGCAATGGCCAAAGCGCCTGGCGCGCCTCAAGCAAACCCTGAATTAAAATTAAAAAGAAAATTGAAATTTATCAGAGTGAGAACGCAACAGAAAGCTGGAAAAATAATCGCCAGTATCAAAGTTCCACAAACCTCAATAAGGACTTCCACATTCTTGTCCTCAACATGTTCCAGTACAAATCGCAGGAGGTCCTGATTCAAATAAATGTCGTTGTGCAACTTCTTATTAGTTATCTTATTTAATTCACCTATCATAAGAATTTGAAATCAAGTTGAGAGCATTACTGGAACTTCAGATGGCAAGCCAGATATAGGATTTATTTGTACTCCAACCATGAATCCTTGACCCTGGAGAGAATTAAAGGTGTGTCATTGCTAGCAAGTAACGATGCATTATGTTGCGATACTCTGACTAGGTATTGATATTACCTCATCTTTGTAGCCCATACAATTTTGAATGGCAGACTCAAGATCTGCACCTGAATGAACAGCCTGCATGTGAATATTTATTGGTCAAAATTGGCGGACAAGCAAGCTACAACATATTACACGGCAAGCAATAGGAGTCAAAAGATGTCCACAGAACCAGAAACTAAAACTTCTCAACATCTCTTCTCATCATCATAGAAGGGCAAAGTACGCATCATGAAATTCCTCCTATCATATGCATCTCTCACAACACAGCAACAGACTAGAATATCATTAATGTTATAGAATAGTTCACAGACAATGTCACAATCCACCATCTTTTTTCGAGGAAGAAGCAACTGAAAGAATAGGTGTACTACCATACAATGTCCAAAACGACAAAATCTTCCTGATGGATTCAATAAGCCATGTGCAAAATTATGTGATGCAGATGTATAATGTATACTATTAAAACAAATTTGTCAAACATAAAACCTGAAAGGTTTAGGAAATCAAACCTTCAAAGTTCTCATGTAGTGCCCCAGATCACGCAGAAGACCATCTTTCTGATCTCTCCTGAAATTTGGTTCATTACGGATAGCACGATCGTAGCTCAGGAGACGTTCTTTTGTGATTCCATTCTCATTCAAAGTTTTCCAGTAAACACCAATATCAAAGTCATTTTTTATGTAATCTATTAATGCCTGCAGTGACAAGTGACAACTTTCAAGATAAATTTTCAAATAAAAACCCGCTGAATAGGCCTAACAAGCTCTGACACCTATACCTGGCAAATAACAACATCATCTGGACTTGTGTTATTATGCAACTTTTGATGCCATTCCTCCATCATTCCACCTTTGCAATTATTGTTTCTCTGACATCATCCAAAAAATTACACAAATTCAAAAACTTGTCCAGAAATGAGGGAGGTGAATATTATACCACATACAGGAAAGCAAACATAATATTTTCCACCTGGATAACAAGGATCTCATCTCGAATTCGCTGTCCCACATCCCCTTCTCCTCCACGGCCAACGGTAGACAAGATCATCCTTAGAAGTTCACGATACTGTGGATAATTTGCATAAACATTCTGGAGCAAGTCCGTGAGCCTGTCCTGTGCTTTACTAATCTCACTGCACCACAAGGAAAATAAGAACACACAGGTTTAGCGTTTTGTGAGGAGTGAGGGGTGCAGAGTAAAAGAAATTGTAGAAACTGGACCTGGCCTGTCCCTGTAACTATCAATACATAAGAGCCATTTAAGATGATATCCCCACATCTCCATCTCCATGTGACCCAAAAAATAAATTATTAAAATCATACAGTAGAGATCAAAAAAATTGTACCGTGGTTTCACATTGTAATTTTTATTCCAAATGAGCTGCCTCGTAGCCATAAACCTCATCCACACCAATATACCTGCAAGACCTAATTCACCGGCATCTTTTGCTTGATTGACCAAGTCTGCTGCAATGTTAAATCTGAGAAAAGGAAAATACGAGATTTAGTAAAGAAAATCAAATAAAATTCATTTTGAAGATGATTCAAAATATTCTAATACACAAAATGCGAAGGGCATGACTGAAAAATCTAAAGTTGTAATTAATTATCAAAAAAATATACTGGGACAAATACAGCAGAATGGCATAAGATGGAATAAGAAATGACCAAGTCAGTGAAACTATAATTTATCTAATTCCCAAGGGAATACTGACCGATGCATAAAGGATTTCTGTGCCTCACTCTCCTGGTCGGCTATTTTATCCAACAAAGCCTTTGCAGTACCTTTGCCATCACCAGTATCCTTGAATGCGAAAAGTTCAGAAATTAAACTTGTAAAGAAAATGGAACCTTGAGGAAAATCAAGAATAGGCAGTCACAGAAAAACAGATTATGACCAAAACAAGGAGCAACCTTCTGAGCTTTCTTGCGTTCAACGCCAAAGTCAACATAGAAATCGGAGCCTTGATTCTTCATCCAGTTCCCAGAAGCATTAAGGACAAACGGCATTCCTTTAAAACCCTCTCCTACAATTTCTATTTCTATAGATTGAACCTGTAAAGTTACTGTGAGGACCAAGACAATTGTCTAAAGATCTTGAATATATGAGCTAGTATAAAGTTCCCAGGCACACGGATCAATCCATGTTTTCTTGTGTTATACCTCATAAGTAGAGTCAGTGGATCTTGGTCTAAATTGTGTTTCAACAGCCCCATTTAGAGCAACTGAACCCTGGGGATGTGTATTTGCAGGTGGTTCCTGAAAAGGCCAATGTAGCTTACTTTACTATTTCATGCTCTGTGACTAACAAGCAATGCATGGAAATTTGAAAATGTCCAAGAGAGAATTTAAAGAAAGCAAACATACGAATACCATTATTTCAGTTAAAAGAATTCAAAATATTACCGACCACTCTCCAGCCTTGCTTGCAGATAAAGCCCAGTGAAGGGTAAGTGGCTCTTTGAAATCTGTTGCCAGATAAACCTTTGTCTTCCCAGCAAGCTTGGCTACAAGTACCTTATAAATATTTCAGGATTCTAAAATTAGTTTAGTCCCTAGAAAAGCAGACGAATCAAGAACCAAAGCACATAATTGTCTCACCAGAAGTTCCTTATCATTGATCTTGAAGATGTTTTTCCTCAGAACAGAACCTCCATCCTGTTCTTCCTTTTCCTTGGCGAAAAGCTCAACTGCTGTCAAGGGTTTTGGTTTGGCTGGATGTTCATCTACAAATTTAGCTTCATCAACAGGTTTAGTAGCATGTTTGTTGATAATCCGCGTTAAGTCCCTCCTCTTGCGTTGAATTCTCTTGGTTCTAAAAACCTTTTTGCTTTCAGATTTTTTTGCAGCCTTTGTATCAGAACCAGATGGCTCTTCAATCTTACCACCATCATTTTTCTTAGTCAACCTTGCTTGGAGCTCTTGTATGGAAGTACCCCTAGCTACTTCCTCCAATAACTCAGTTCGGGCTGCTTCGTACTCCACCTATAAACACTAAACATTTATTAAAAGCAAACCAAAATAGCATAAAAAGTCTTTAAATCAAACCAACAAGTTTGTCTTGTCCAGCATTCAACAAGAGAGCTTAAATGACTAGTGAAATTTCACTAGCCAGAATTTCTATAGCATCAAATCACAGTTTACATGCTTTCTCTTGGTCTGGTGTTTTTTTCTTCCCGTGGGAGTAAAAAGGACAAAGGAAATAACGAATGTAGTTTGAGATGCTGTAACAATGATAATACGAGATTTATAAAATTATAGAGCAAAATTCACATGCCTTTTCTTGCTCTGGTGTATACATCTGTTTACCCTTTCTTTCCCACCTCAAATATGCTTGAATTTGTACAAGCTCTTCAGGAACTGAAGCATTGGATATCAACTTCTCTTTTGTAGGTAACTTAACATGAAAGTTATCACCATTGTTCTTAAACCTACCAAAGAACATTAAGGAAGAACAAAACTCATCTGGCCTGTTTAGATAGATCTAAGTTACTAGGCCAAGAAAAAAAAACAACCAATGAAATCTTACCATCTGTTCTGGCTTTCATCAACTAAAAGAAATTCGATTGCTAGTATTGTAGGATCATCAATCTCAATTTGAAGCAAGGAATTGGAGCCGGACTAGAGAAAACAATTGATCAACAAATAAAACTTCATTTAGCACAATATCTTAACCAAATGGGAGATATTTGTTGAGGAATATATGTTGTGCTTTAAAAACCTTACATTCACAAAAGGTGTTCTAAGAGCTTTGTTCTTATATACTTTGGTTCCATCTGGGTGATGAGATGGAAGCACCCATTTTCTGTAAACAGCAAATGACAATAAGAAAGAAGACATCTCAGATTTTATCATCTTAGGGTAGAAATCTTGAGCATCAGACTCAACAAAAGAAGCAACTACAGGGAAACTTACTCTTTTCTATCTTTTATCCCACCCCAATGAAGAGTCAAAGAGTCACCGCTATATGCTACACGGATATCTACTTGAGCGACAGATCCCGGTGTGGAAGCATTCACATAAACCTGCCCATTTTCGTATGGTTTCTGTTAGTATAGTTCCCCGTGCATATCTTAGCTGAGCTGAACTGAACAAAACTTATCCAAATATATAACATTGGTCTAAGCACCTAACAGTTACACTACATGTACCTGCATTTCAATATTCCCATCGAGATTGAATTTCCCGGCAAGCTGCTGCTACGAGGAAGAATTTAGTAAACATTAATCCATGTCCAGGCCAACCACCCAGACAGATTTGAAGCAGTCAATCGATTCTAAACTTAATTCCCAATCTTAGCAAATCTCCATCACAACACCTCCCTCACCCTAGCATTATCAAGCCATTTTCGATTAGGTTTTCCGATAAATTTACTTACATTGGAAGGCGGATCAGTGGTTAATACGGCACAAGGAATAGCTGTAACAGGGCGGCGTGACCCCATGGCTAACTTCGGTTTCTGAACGTTCAAAGTGTTCCCACAGAATTTCTTGGATATGGGTGATTTTCGCGCCTGAGCTGTCACTTGATGGACGCTCTTAGCTTGAAACAATGTGTTGGCAGGAATACCAGAAGAATTTATCTTGCTTTGAAACAAGCTCTGATTGAGCAAGTTATGGCCTACGGAATTGCTCATATTCGTTGACGCGCTCCTCAATTCTGAAGAAACCGACGAATCGAAACACGGTAAAAGCATCCATCAAAAGCAGAGATTAAAGTATTTCATACATACATCAACCAAATTAGGCAAAATCTTCTTACACACACACATAAAGATGTAATTTTTACTAATTCTGTGTTTGCTTGTCGAGAAAGCTGAGGAAAATGAAAGAAAAAGGAAATTACTTTGCTCGCCTCTTGTTCGATTACACTCATCACTCTCATCAAAGCTAATATCTTTTCACTTTCACTGTTTCGCAAAGCAAAAGGATTTCAAAATTTCAAGCGCTGCGTGTCTTTTCTTCCTCTCACAGAAAATTTCTCGAGAAACAAACAGAAAACCGTAGAAAATTTGAGCTAAAAACAACATCACTGATTCAGTGCCACATTTCCACTCTTTCACAGCTCCGACATCTAGAAAATGCAAGCATAATCCGACGAACAAATGATCAAATTGTATGCAAAAATTGAACTTGAAATTGTTGAATTGTAGAAGCTTACCTCGGGAAATTGATTCCAAGTTCCGAGCCTCTACAGAGAAAGGGAGAATGAATATACGATCAGATTCTAGAGAGAGGGGGGGAAGAGTGAAGTACGAGGAGAGAGAAAGTGAAAGGGGGGGAGGGCTCCAGGCCTCCAAGACGAAAGCTTTGGTTCAAAGCCAGTCCGCGAAATCTTGTGATTGGTGGGAGAGAGTGATTTCTGATTTGTAAGCAGTTTGCGTGGAATCAGAGAGCGAGTCTACGTAAGTGACATGGCGCTCTATCTCTGGCCGTGGACGCTTAGCCACAGTTTCGAAAAAGCTCGGATCGGAGGAGATTGGGGAGATTGTCACGTGCGACTTCTCCTTCCTGTCCTTGTTTAGTTGCATCGGAAAGGTGACCACTCGACCATTTTGCCATTGATTTTACTTGGATTTTCAGTTTTAACTTCTTTTCCCTTTTGATTCTCGTATGGACCGAACCAAGACTCCAAGATTTTTCTTGCTACTCTATATTTGACCGTTAGATTTGATCTAATAGTTTAAGTTAGACAACTGATGATCGCCTGATCGAATTAATGATTAAAATACGGTAGGCATTGAAAATTTGCAAATTAGTGGATGGAAAAAATGTTTGAACTTTTTCTTTTAAGAAAAACTTATGTACAACTGCTATCAAATAAAGTGAGGTCGACGGGAAGTGAGCGACAAAAACATCGTCGACCTCATCTTATTTAAGCTCTACCAATCAAATTTCACGAAACAGAAACTAAAACCTCGTTCGGAATTGTTGTTGTTACCTCCTTGCATTGTCAATGTTGATTTGGTGCGACCCCACATTGTCAAGTTGCAAGTGTCCCGTTTCTGTAAATTCAATCGAGCAAATTCTAGATGCAGTCCACACTCCACTCTGCACTTATTGATAGATCCAAAGCACTTAGATTATAATACACGGAAGGCAAGATTTTTTAGTACAAAGAGGTCGGTCTTCTCAAACAAAAAAATAAAAAGGTCGCTCTTAAAAATCTGCCATTCCTTTTTCTCTTTCTGTTTTTATTAGTGTGTAATTTAAAATATTCACATCCAGAAAAATATAAGGCGATAAAATAAATTATTATTTTTCAGTATGATAATACAAAGAAAAATGAAGAATAGTGTAAAGATAACGCAAGGAACCGATGAAATTAAGCAAGCTTTAACATCTTGACTAAAACAATGGAAAGTTGGCAAGCACACATGGAAAAACAGGTGCTTTTGGACTTTGGAGACATGTGATAATTCGTTGAAATTGAGATCGACATCACTTTTGCCTAACCACACAAGCAAACAAATCACTTTTTGGCCATAAGCTCCTTAGCTGGGAGCTTGTGGTGTGCGTTCAGATGTAGGAGTTAGAAGATGTCAAGAAAAGCATGAATGAATTAAGTTAGTTGATTAGGATAATGCGTTTGTCTTTCGACGAAAGATGATCTACATATGTTTTCACTTTGTTAAAGGTGATGCCACATGTCCATTTGCAAAATAGAAATGATTTCACACGCTTTTATTTTTTTTTTATGCACACTCTGATTTATTTATGTTTGATTCATTTATGCATTAAAAAAAATAACGGTGTGTAATGAAGAAAAAAATGTGTGAAAATCGCTTGCTCTTACATAACATCAATCGATAATCTTGCTTTTGTTGAAGAATGTAAAATCTCACATTAGAGAATAAAATAAACTTCAATATATGAGCGAGTGTTTCCACCACTAGTAAGACTAGAAGTTGCGATAAAACCTCAAACCTACTACTTTTAGCACATAGTTAATTGCAATAAATATCGGTAGAGAGTTGCTAATAAATCTCTAAAGTTTGACAAATTTCACTCCAAATTCAAAACTCCATGTTTGGCATTGGTCCAACCATATATGGTTAAGTTCTCCCATATGCAGGCTAATCCATCCCACATGGTAATAATTACTTACAATGTTCCATGTTATATGTGTTTCCATATTTGCTAAGAACATGGGGACTAGATAGTTGTGATTTAATCGTAAACTTTCCCGTTCTTGGCTACAAGTCGTCGAGAATTTTACAATTTGGTGAGTGCCCATTTGCCAAAGAATTGATGTTTCTGAGTTGCTCATTAGTACACTGTACACTGGTCTGATCTTTGACGTAGCTGGAAATCATGCAATGTGGGCTTTTGTTGGGCATGTGAACCTTCTGGCATGCAATATAGGCTTAGGTTGTGCCCATTACTTCACTGGGCTTTAATTATATGGCTTTTGGGTTGACAGAGATATGAGCCTTCCTTTTACTACTTCAGCCTAAGCTCAAGTTCCGTGAAAGATCTGCTAGATTCCCAACGCTTGGAGCACTTTGTTGCTTAACGTGTAGTTCTCGACTTTAATTTGCTATTTATTTGTTTGGTGATAGTATATGATACAGTGTGTTCAAATATTGTACATACTAGGCGCATTACGTTGGAAAGTTTTTTGTACATGATCTGGCGTGTTACGTTGGACGCTGATATGAAAATTAGATTTGTTTTTATGGCAACAAGTGCATCTAACGCCAACAAAACATTAATATTTAATTGTTTGGAATGAAGAATATCTAGGTGGATTAACTGTCCGACTGAGAGAGGAAACACAAATAGTTTTCAAGGTTTCTTTGAAAATTGGAGAGTCCCCGGGGGGAAGCCTAGCAGCAGAAGTTTTTGCTTGCTTTGCCTCACAAATCAGTTGGTTGATGATTGTTTCCATGGCGGCATATGGGGTTTTCGCTCTTCCCACAATCGAGCGGCAGAGGGCTGCGTGGTTAGCTCCGGCACATAGGTTGCCCCCAACTTCTTGAGCTTGGCTTGAGTGGAAGCTGGTCGATGCAAGAAAGACCAGTGACAAAGAGGGTGAACTTCTTGAAGCTCATGCCTGACTGTTATAACAAGTGACATGCCGATATATTATCAATTTATTAATTTCATCCATATTTATAGGACATACAACCTATACCTAAGACGCATTTTATTAATCAATTTATAACATCACATCTTGTTGCAATTCATTTCAACAAGAAAACGTTTTGTATATTTTCATCATGAGTTTGTATTACAAGAGAGGGCTCTTATATAGAGGTCGAGCTGGGTAAAAGACCCATAGAACACATACAAACAGCTACAAGCAAGAAGCCAAAAGATAAAAGGCTAGCCCTAGTTACAAGTTACAAGAAAACTAGAAGACATAAACCCTAGAATTAAGGGATTTGAACAAAAGCAAGTAGGTAACAAACGTGACGGTTTAGTGGCAGCTGCAACTTTACCCAAGAATAAGGGCTAGAGTTGCAATTGCAACTTGATCTTTGATGAGCTATGATGTGCCTTGGAAACCTTTCAACATAGACCCAACTATGCTCTAGCATGCTCATGACCGGTCAGTTTCAATACTCCCCCTCAAGCTAGATCAAGAGGATTAATTGATCAAAGCTTGCTCAGTAATCTTTGGAAATGAGTAGAGTCGAGAGCTTTTGTGAACAAGTCAACAAGTTGATTGTAACTTCAAGTGTACACTGTGTTAATGACTTTGGATTGGACTTGAGCATGGATGTAATGACAATCAACCTCAATATGCTTTGTTCTCTAGTGAAAAATTGGGTTTGAAGCTATGTGCATGGCAGCTTGGTTGTCACAAAACAAAGACATAGGTTCCTTGTCAATGTAGCCAAGGTCAGCTATAAGACTCTTTAACCAGATTAATTCACAAGCCATGGCTCTATACTCAGCCTCAGCACTTGATCGTGCAATCAACGTTTGTTTTTTACTATTCCATGTCACTAGATTACCACCAACAAATGTACAAAAACCAGTGGTAGACTTGCGATCGAGAGCATTACATGCTCAATCAGCATTTGTGTATGCCATAATGTGATTTGAGCCATGTTTCTTCACGAGCAAGCCTTTGCCAATTGACCCCTTCAAGTATCTAATTATCTTTTTGACAATCTCTCAGTGAATTAGTGTGGGAGAGTGCATAAATTGGCTGACAAGGCTTACTGAATATGCAATATCAGGTCGTGTAATTGTGAGGTAGATCAGCTTTCTTACCATACGTTGATAGACACTAGGGTTTGACATTGGTTCACTTTGGACATCTAATTGAAGTTTGCTCACAAGAAGGGTACGTGTTGGCTTGCAATCCAACATGTGAGCTTCATCCAATAAATCAAGTACATATCTTCTTTGATCTAAGAACAAACCCTTGGAGGACGTGGCCATTTCAATGCCAAGAGAGTACTTTGATATTCCCAAATCCTTAAGGGAAAATTGTTGATAAAGAGAGAATTTGAGGGCATTGATTTCTTCTATGTTATCTCTCGTTATAATAAAATCATCAACATATATAAGGACAATGAGTTTACCACTTGTACCATTGTAAACAAACAATGAAGAATCGGCATGACTCATCTTGAACCCTGCAACTTCAAGAACTAAGCTCAACTTCGAGTTCCAAGCTCGGAGGGGTTGCTTGAGTCCATATATAGCCTTGTAATTCTTGCAAACTTTGTTAGTTTCATTCTCTTGTGGATGTCCGAGAGGAAGCTTCGTGTATACCTTATCTTCAAGGTCACCATGTAAGAATGTATTCTTCACATCCGTTTGAAATATAGATTAATCATGATTAACTGCTACAGACAACAGCACTCGTACTGTGCTCATTTTGGCTACATGAGCAAATGTCTCCTTGTAGTCAATGCCATAAGTTTGTGTGAAACCATGAGCTAAAAATCAAGCTTTGTGTCTTTCAATACTGCCATTTAAATGGAACTTTGTCTTGTATATCCACCTGCTCCTTACTGCCCTTTTTCCTTTTGGAAGATCAACCACACTCCATGTTTGGTTGTCATTCAGTGCTTTGAGCTCTTCTTTCATTGCTTCTTGCCACACTTGAATGTGAGCAGGTTCATTAAAGTTTCTTGGCTCAACATTAGTGGACAACTAATTGAGAAATGCTGCATAGAGTGTTGACAGTTTTTTATAGGTTAACGCTTTGGAGATTGGATGTCTTGCATTGTACGTAACATACTCTTGCAACCTTAATAGAGGATGCCTGTCTCGAGTAGGGTTCCTTCGTGGAGCCAAAACAGGTTGTGGGGCAGTGATTGAGCTTTCTTGATCAGGAGATGTTTCATCACCATCATGTTGCTCCGAGTGATGTTCAAGAGGCACATTTTGAGGATGCATTCATGTAGGTTTGCTGGGGTAGGCAAAGGGAAGATGTCCATAAGACTATCCCCTCTGAGGTTCTTCACGATAACCTTTGTGAAAAAATGGAGCAAGCTCATCAAATCGAACATCTCGTGAGACTCAAATCTTTCCATTATGTGGATTGTAGTATTTATATCCTTTTTTAGTGCTTGAGTATCCCATAAACACAATTTTGATAGCTCTAGGTTCAAGCTTATCTCGATGTGCAGCTTAAACATGGACATAACAAGTGCACCCAAAGGTTCTGAGGTGTGAGATGTCTATGTTCCTTCCCTTCATTACTTCAACAGGTGATTTTGAATTCAAAACACGAGTAGGTAATCTATTGATGATGTAAGTTGTAGTGAGAAAATCATGAGACCAAAGCCTTCTAGGAATATTCATTTGAAACATAAGGGACCTTGTTTTCTCCAATAAGTCACGGTTCTTTCTCTCAGCTACACCATTTTGTTGTGGTGTACCAACATAGCTGGTTTGATGTAAAATCCCATGATTGCTCAAATAATTAGACATGTTATTGGATGTATACTCAGTGCCATTATCCGATTGTAAGATGTTTAACTTAGATGAGAATTGGTTTATGATCAGTTTATGAAAGTCTTTGAAAGAATAAAAAAAATTCACTCTTGAACTTCAAGAGGTAAACCCAGGTGACCCGAGAGTAGTCATCAATAAAAGTGACATAGTATTTATATCCATCAAATGAATCTACACGAGAAGGACCCCATATATCTAAATGAACAACCTCAAATAGTTCACTGGTTCTAGACTTGGAAGAAACAAAATAAAGTCTAGTTGCTTTTGACATTTAACAGATTTCACACTCATGTGTTGTTTTACAAAAATTAGGAAATAGTTTGGTCATCACAGGTTCTGAGGGATGGGCCAGTCGAAGATGCCAAAGTTGGTATTCTTGAGAGAGACTTAGGCTGGCAATAAGGTGCTTAACAAACTTGAACTTCTTTGAGAGATAATATAGTCCATTCAAGAGAAACCCTTCATCAATCTTCTTCCGAGTAACTCGATCCTGAAAAACAACATTATGAGGAGAGAATATGGCAAGGCAATCTAGAGTGGTTATGATTTTACCTATGGACAATAGCTGGAAGGGAAATGAAGGTACATACAAGGCTATTAACTCGATCTCATCTTTGCCCATTTGCTACAGACACACGTGTAGATTTAGGCATGTTTTGAAACTTGTCTAAGCAAGAGGACTTGTTTGTTATATGGTCAGTGGCACCTGAGTCTATAATCCAACAATCGTGTAATTTTATTGAGTGCAATGGATAGGGCAGTGATGATACCTAAAACATTGTCTTGAGTTATGGTCTTAATCAAGAAACCTGCTAACTTTCCAAGCATGGCAGTAGGATTCTTAGTGGTCATTTCACCATCTTCAGTGGTGCCTCATCTTTTTTGAAGGAAACTTGCAACTTCATTTATCAAATCTATTGGATTTGCAGTGAAGTTTGAAATTCCACTAGTTGAAGAACTAGTTGAATAGAGAGCCTTTGGAGTGGTTCCTTTCCCTTCTTTGATCATTTTTCCTTCTTTATCAAACCTTGGCTTTAACTCCAGGTGCAAGATCCAACATTTTTCCCTTAGATGCCCTTTCATGTTGCAGTAAGTACATTTCCAATCAGCCTTCTTTCCAGTGAATTTTTTTTCACCAATGTGTTTATGATTGCTAGTGAAAGCCCTAGCCTCAGAGTTAGACTTAGGCTTAATGTGCATGACTTTTCTTCGAGTTTCCTCCCTTTGGACAACTTGACAAAAACTATTAAATGAGGGCAGATTGGGTGTCATCAATAAATGGCTTCGAAGATCTTCATATTCAGCTTCTAGACTAGCCAAGAGTTGGAACACTTTGTCTTCATCAGCCCTTTTAAAAAGTGCAGCGGAATCGGTTGTATGTGGACGGTACATTTCGAGTTCATTCCACATGGACTTCATGCTTCCAAGGTGTTGTACGAAAGATTGATCACCTTGCCTTAGCCCAGCAAGATCCTTCTTGAGTTGAAATATATGAGCATCATTATTTTGGCTGCCATACATCTCTTTGATAGATTCCCACAAAATATGAGAGGACTCAGAGTAGCTAAAGAGCTCAGATAGCTTAGGTTCCATGGAATTAAGTTTCCAGAACATAACAAGCTGGTCGTTGCATGCCGTGCACCATACGATGTAGATAATGGTTCCGGTGGTTCAATGCTTCCATTCACATACCCTAGCTTCGATTTTCCACTTAGGGCAAGAGAAATGGCATGCGACCAAGGTAGGTAATTGAACTCGTTTAACAAAACGGAGCACATACGCTGATTTGGATTAATCTCACCATGAATGATACTGGGAGGTGAAGTGTTTGAAGAGCTTGTAGCCTCTTGGCTTAAAGGATGGTATTCTGCCATTCTGGTGAATGAAGACTAGAAGAAACAAAGTTTTTTTTAATGAATCGGACAGCACAGACAGGACCCTATGGTTCCTGCTTTGATACCATGTTGCAATTCATTTCAAGAAGAAAACGTTTTGTATATTTTCATCATGAGTTTGTATTACAAGAGAGGGCTCTTATATAGAGGCCGAGCTGGGTAAAAGACCCATAGAACACATACAAATAGCTACAAGTAAGAAGCCAAAAGATAAAAGGCTAGCCCTAGTTACAAGTTACAAGAAACCTAGAAGACATAAACCCTAAAATTAAGGGATTTGAACAAAAGCAAGTAGGTAACAAAAGTGACGGTTTAGTAGTCTACCCGAGAATAAGGGCTAGAGTTGCAGTTGCAACTTGATCTTTGATGAGCTATGATGTGCCTTGAAAACCTTAAGCTTTAGCATGCTCATAACCGGTCTAAGCTCTAGCATGCTCATAACCGGTCAGTTTCAATACATCTGACAAGGCACATAATCATGTTGGTTAACATACAATATTTTTTTCAAGAATTTATTGAAGGGCCAAATTGTACGAATGATCTGCTTGATTATTTTTGCATTGGTTCAACCACATAATATATAATTTCGACAAAAAAAAAAACCCCCCACGTAAATTATATATAGCGAGAGCATGCAACATGGTAATCAACCCCATTTCGATTTTGTTTTCCCTTCCATTTGCGACCGATCAGCATCTTACATGTTTTCCCGTAATTACCAAAAAAACACTGTATTTTCATTTTCTTGCCGATATGGAAAAACACGTACTATGGTGAGAACATGTAAGTGATTTTTTTTTAATTATCAAATTGTCGCGTAATTCATATTACTAATTTACAAGGTATTTAAGTGAAGAAAGTGTCCTTTTAAGTTACTAGATCAATAAATGAACGCTGATGAATTGATAAACGAGTAATGTTAGATAAATCAATTTTTTAGATCAAATTTGTAAACTACTCCGACATCCAAATTTAGAAGCTCGGTTTTCTGGTTGATAGGTGGGGGTGGGTTTAGGGGTTTCTTAAATCTGGATTTGGTGCGGGAGAAAGAGAGAAAGAGATTGATGCCAGAGATTGGGTGATTTTTAGGCGGGGCGAGTAAGGGTTGCTGCTTGAGATTAGGGCGGATGACGGGTTTTGGGATGAGAAGTTTTGGTGGCTGTTTAAGTTTTGCTATATCTCATTAATTTTATTTATTTTTAAGGAAAATTTGTAAAAAGTTAACAATGTTATGTGTGGTGTTGAGTGTGTGAAAAGATGTCAAAAGAACGACGGTGTCACAGGCTGGGCTCTGCAGATTTGGACTGATATAAGGTGAAGCTAATAGTGGAGTGAGTTGGTTAACCAATACTTATAAGGAATGACCAAATATTCAAAGACATAAAAAAGGAGTAAACAGACAGTACGTGCATGATTATTTACCCTAAAGAAACAGGCACCACAACCATGTCATCTTTATTTGTTTATGTAAAATTTCTTAGGCCATGCGCGTGGGTTGAGCCCCCTAAAGCCTGCGTTGGACGGTACGATCACCCACCTCCTCTTCCACTACCTCCACCAAAACCCCCTCACAAACACCTTAAAGTTTAAACATTACCATCCATCCAACTCAAAAGCTAAGTCAGATCCACTCGAACGGGTCGGGGTTTTAAAATATGGACACTTTTGTTAGTAAAATAACGAGTGATCAGTAATAGATAATTTAAAGTGGGCACAAATTTAAATAATTGAGACAACATCAGGTTATATTTACTATACCGAAAGATAATCAACCCAGGGTATTTCATACAAAACCTTTGAGTCTTTTATGGTCTCGATTTTCTTGTTCTTGTGGGTTAAACTTGTTTTGATTTATTTCTTAGTATTGATCTTACTTGTATTCTAGGTTACTGTTTAGATTTGTTTCCTAATATTTATTGTACTTTGGTTCTCCTATAAATTCCGCCAATGTGGAGAAAATAAAGTACTACGAGTTTACCATCATCAAACCTTTGTTGTAATTTTGTGAGATTAAGAGAAAATTCATAAGGATAATGCTTGTGTTCCCTGCGGTGAGACTTACTTGTCCCTCACTTACAATTAACGAACTTTTACTATCAGAACATCACATTCAGAATCGTTTATTCTCTTTATCATCATCTAAATATCATATCTACAAAAAATCCTTCAATTTGAAGATCGTTTAGTCATCCATACGTATTAAAACAATCAACGGTTTTGATAACAAGTAGCATTCTCATGATGAACCGCCCATTTGTTTTATGCATACAAATGGCTAAAATTAAGCTCTCCAAATTAAATAATTTTTTACATATAAAGAGAATAAACAACTCTAATTATGATGTTTGGATGATAAATGTTTATTAATCGTAAATGGGGAGACAAATAAATCCCCACGGGAGGGACACAAGTATTATCCAATTCATAAATTTAATCCTAAAACTTGTATTCTAGCAGATGAATGAAAGACCATCCTAATACGTATCACATTATTTGTTTTTATTCGTAATACAACGTTTACAAACTGAATTATTACATTACAAAGAACACATAAGCTAATTAACACATCACATTCAATCACTAAATATTTTTTTGTAGAATGCAAGCTCAAGGAAGCCATGCACTAAAATATTCAATAAATTTTTCTAACACATAATATTCTTCTCGTGTAACTTTGCTATATTCTTGAGTAGTGGACTCCCATCTCTTCCCAAGCAGTAGTCTATGCTTGAAGGAACCAATGGAGCTTTTGTCTTCCCGTAAGAGTTTTGACACCAATCACGTCCAGGTGATGATCTCAGCTTCTCAGATACTGGCTTGAGCTGAATATCAATAAGGTCCACATCTGTGCATGGAATGTCACTGCTACAATTTAGAAGAATAGGCTGCTGTGTATAATTCCCGGTAATCCGTTCGTATTTAACACCTGAGATTGCTACAGCTCCTCTATTGTTTTTCTTGCACATGATTTTTTTTAATTTTTTGTCACAATAGTTCTGGTCTATCACTATAGGTTTGCCCACATTGGAAACCACGATATTCGAAAATGATACATTCTTCACAGATCCCCGTCCGCCCTGTAAAAATCAAGGATTTAATTAGCTGAATCGAATTCATCTGCGTAACATAGAAAATGCATGGTTTAATTGAAACTATTCTAGTAAGAACATATAATTAGGTTGAACATATATTTATATATTATGTATTTCTATACCGGCCAAGTCTTGATCCTAACTCCTAATTGAGTGTTGTTGAATGAAATGTCGTTCACAATAATGTTCGAGACACATGCTGTACTTTGGTTTCCTCCAAGCCCTCCTAGACTGTAAGAACAAAAAGAAATAATACATTAATGCATCACCAAGATAATAATAATTCTATAAAAAAAAACTCGTACGTACTACAGAAATTAAAAATAATTAAAATTGAAAAAGAATCATAATTAATTTTTGAATTTGATATTAAATAATAAAATTGGTGATCGACAATGCAATATGACATACCTTATGCCATGGCCAGGGCCACATTTAATATGATGAACATGAATATTATCGCATCCTGATTGTATGGACACACAGTCATCTCCTGTTAAAATTAAAAGTAAAAATTATCCACACGAATTTAAAAGTATATAATATGAAGTGGAGTTCGATCAGGCCCGCAGAGTAGCCAGAGATTTTAAAAAGTCCAGTCGGCAAATTGCGCTATTTTTTTTCCTAATTCTACATTCCCTCCTGGCTTCAGTGGCAGTTTACCGTTTAAAATAGTTTTTTAGCCCCCATGAAAGTTTTTCAAAATTTTCGTCCTCGTACCAGCTAACTATACTTTCAAGTGTGCAATGCACCATCTAGGCACTAGGAACTGACTGGTTTTAAGTAAAAAAAAAAAAAAAATTGTGTTGCTATTGACCTTTCAAAAATATGAATGCGCTATTCTATATATATGTACAAATTTTCTTTTTGTATTTCATAAATTTGAAATGTCCATAAATTTTTAGAGTGTCAGTAATAACTCTCGTGTAAATGACAAAAAGAGAGGAGGGAGTAATTTACGATCACGTATATATTATGGCCTGATTGTTAATTCTTACCGCAGCCAATAGTAGAATGCTGAATTTCCACATTTTTGGTGTTTTGCAAGTGAATGCCGTCAGTATTTGGGCTATTCTCTGGTGAAGTTATGGTAATGTTGTCAACTTTGATTGACGCAGAGTTGTCAAATTTTAGATGGCACTGAGGGCTGTTTAAGATTTTGATATCGCGAACTGTGACGTCAAAGCCTGAATAAAATCTTAAAGCCTGCATGCAATGAAGAAATATAATGGAAAGAACTTGCAAGAAATTATAATGCATGCATGTCATCATTAAGAAAATAATTAGACAACAAGAGGAAAAATAATTACAGTGGGTTTCGATTTCGGGATGTGGTTGGACTTGCTCCACCAGTCAAAGCCCTGGCCATCAACACTACCAGTGCCCTGGATGGTGAAGTTATGGACGTATTTTATGTTTATCCATTGTAACAAACCGGAATCTGGCCAGGAACTTGAAGGAGCCAAGATAGTTCCATCTATCTGTTGGAATTCCAAATTAAAAAATTAATTATGTTTGCATATTTAACATTTTTAACTTGGATAAAATCAGAAAAGCATGTCCCTTTTACACTTTTCCATTTGTTCAATTATTTCATAGTATAGAAGAATATGGTGATAAAGTGATTAAAGAAGAGAGAAATTAATAAACCTGAAGAACAAGGTCAGGCATACACGCGCCTTCAAGTGTTACGGGGTGGACGAGGAACTTGAATCCTGATGGGATTTCGACAGTTGCCCCTTTAACCCTGCAGGCAGCTTTCCATGCTGCTAAGAGTGCCTGCATATTAGGTGTCATTAGCTCAAGATAATTAGAAAATATGTTATTCTCTCTGGCTCTCCAAAACAAACACACACGATGCAGTTATGCAAACATGTACACACTTTCCATCATTGTTTTACCTTTGAATCATCGGAGACTCCGTCACCCTTGGCTCCGAATGACAGGACGGGGAAAGTTGTTCGAGAACCAGAGGGAGGAAGAGGGGCTGGAGCAGGGCCAGGCAAATGTGATTTATGACTGCCACCCTTCCCTTTATGAGGTTCATTATGTGGTTTGCTCTTCTTGTTGTGATGAGTTCTTGCGTCAATTGAAACGATAGAAAATGTGACAAAGACAATCAAAAATAAAAAAAGGAGAGTAGATGAATTTCTAGTTCTTTTCATCTTTATTTTAGGCTTTATGTCTTCTTAGATCAAAGAGAGGTATTGTTATTTCTGAGTTTCCTTGAAGCATGAGTATTTATAGATAGTTTGTATAGGGGTCTTTTACGAAAATACCCTTGCTTGGATTCTTTTATTACCCTTCATCTCTCTAGCTCGCTTTTAATCGTACTATGCATCTATATGCATTAGGGTTTAGGGCTAAATTACCAGTCTTCCAAGTAATTACTTAAGTTGTAGTCTAAAATCTCATTCATGCAGTTTTCTTCAAGACGGCTATATATCGTGAAAAAAAGGAACAAACTGATTACAAATTCAAAGAATTATTTCATTCAAAAGAATAAAAAATGCTACATATTTGCCAAGACGGCTACATAACGTGAAAATTACATCTGACCACACTTCTTTCCCACCAACTAAATTGCAAAGTGTATTTATAAAAACCAATTTTTTATCAAACAAAAAGTAAATAATAGAAAACTCATTATCAGAAATTACATTTGCTTGACGAAAGTTTGCCCGACAAATCAATTTTCATTGGGTCAAGTTAATATCCGATGGAAAAAACTTTCGTCGACCAAACATGGTCAACGTTTAGGTTTTTGTCAAAGGTTTTGCACGACGAAAAAAAATTTGCAGCAGAAAGTAAATTTCGTTGGGCAATATTTTGGTGCCGAGGGGGAAAATTGGTGTGTATTGTGTCACCATTTGCTCGACAAAAATTCTCTTCGTCGGGCAAAGTATACTAAGCCATTGGGCAAAGGTCCACGATATCTGTCAAAAAACTCACCGACACTTTTTTTGTTCAATAGCGTTATTAGACTTCGTGTGTTCCCTTTCTCCTTCTCCTTTCTTTTCTTCTTCCTCCCCGTTTGTTTGCCCTCACTAAGTGGGACTGGACTGGACTAACTGTTAGTCCAATACCATGTTTGTTCCAAGCGAGACCCCCCAATAACCATGGGACAAGCTAAGACTATCATCTCTCTCGTCCTCATCATGCTCAACGACCACTCCCGACAGACTCCTTGTCATCTCCGGTCACCTAGATCAATCATTAACTTTTCGATTTGACTCTCTTTCAGATCCATTTCACAACCAACTTTCATATAAAATATACCAAATTGAAGGTGTGGGATGTAAATTGTAGGAAAAGATGGAGAAAAATATAAGATCATAATAAAATATTAATAATTTATAGGTTAAATAATATAATATTAGAATTTGTTATTATCTAGCTTCTTAGTCCAACATTGCATCAAATGCTTCACTAAGTTAGTCCAGCTTAGTCTAGTCTAAGCCAGTCCAGCTTAGTCCTTGAAGCTAGTCTAGTCCAAAATAGTCCAGCACAACAAACACACCCAAAAGACAATGTGCTTTCCCTTTCTCCTTCTCCTTTCTTTTTTTCTTCCTCCCCGCGCTGCTCTTTGCTCCCTACAAAAATCTCTCTCTCTCTCTCTCTCTCTCTCTCTCTCTCTCTCTCATACTCATCACCCATCACCCAAACAAGAGAGGAAACACAAATAGTTTTCAAGGTTTCTATGTGAACACGCGCCTAACGCCAACAAAACATTAATCTTTGATTGATGGAGTTGTGATTAGTCGATATTATATTCTATATTTTTTTTACCCTAAACAGAGATATAACTTATTTTTAATTTGTAAGAATTTTAATACTTTGCTTTATATTTTGATTACAAAACTTGCAAGTCTGCTTTTTGTGCAAACAGTGATGAAACAAATTTTTTTTTGAAGTAATTCCAATTGGAATAGATTCGCAAGTCAATGGAGATGATTGTGTCAAAATCTCAACCCAAAATTCCAAGTCGTTTTATCATAGCAATTAAGTAAAGAAAGATGAGCACTGCTGTCAGATTGATGTTTTTGGCGTTGTGGCCCATAATTGAAGATGACGTATTTTTTAGGAAACTTCCTTCTGCAAAATTGTAGGAGACGTTTTTATCTTTCCAACGCCACCTCGTATGCTTGATTTGGTGCTGATTTGGTCATAAAACATGTGGATTCTTTGGCTGACCAGATTACCCAAGTTAAAATAAGAATGTGTTTTCTAGTTATATGAATTTATTTGGATTTCCAGATTTGTTGGGAAACCTATTTTAGATTGGATTCGGATTTCTAAGTCTATTTCTATGTTGAGTTTGGAGCCCCAAAGGGATAGAACGTTTTCGCTAGGACAATTCAGTTTAGGAGCTTTGGCAATTTACTACTTTATTTTACAAGGGTGTTTTCTATCCTTTCTTCTTAATAATTTTTTTTCTTTTTCAAAACAAGTAATCGGATACAATTTATGTTGGAATGCTACCCTGAAATGATGAATCATTCTTGTGATTGATAATTGTAAGTTTACTTAAGCTGAATGTCACACTCTTAAGGGTTATACGAGTTTTCAAATGGTTTTCACAAAACTTTATGAGTCTTACATGTTTAAATTTGATCAAAATATCACAGACAGATTGCATGTTGGATTTACGTTTTAGCTTGAATGCCACAAGTAGAATATGCATTAGGAAAATCTAACCTTTCAAAAGTCTGTATGTGTTAGCTCATATGTAATTGATAGAACTACATAGAATTATTAATGGTGATGGCTAAATCCTAGTGCCTTTTACTCTTGAATTCCTAAACGGTGTGTTTTGTGTACTTTCTTTGATTCAATTTCTTGCTGACTTAGTTAATTTTACTTTCTTGCAATCTTTAATTTATTTCACAATTTCAATCTTTTCTGAATTTTGTATCGATCATGTTTAATTAAAAATTGAATTTAAACATAATTGTATGTTCTTATCAATCCATGTGGAAAAAGACCTTACTTGACTTACAATTACTTTGTTTTCTTGCAAGTAATTTTTTTAGATATTTTTAACTCTATTTCTGCGGGCGATAAAAATCCTATCAGACAACATAGTCAGCTCCTGCGCACAGGTTGCCCCCTGCTCCATGAGCTTGGCCCGAGAGGAAGATGACCAATGCATGCAAGAAAGACCAGCGGCAAAGAGGTGAACTGCTTAAAGCTCATGGCACCCATTGTTTTTGTGTTTGCCATATTGATACTTGATTTAAACTTTTGAGTAATATTACTACCCAAATTTATAGAATTAGGAAAATGAATTTGTAAGAATGACCATTATAACAGGTAACATGCCGATATATTATCAATTTAATAATTTTATTCATAATTAGAAGACAGAATTTTCAAATCTTAAATGATAAACCATAAACCTAAAACGCATTTTAGTAATACACATTTGTAACATCACATCTGACAGACACATAATCTTGCTGGTTAACATACAATATTTTTTCAAGAATTAATTGCTGGGCCAAATTGTTTGCATGATCTGCTTGGTTTAGTCAAACCTTATTTTTAGCATTGGTTCAACCACATATATATAGCGAGAGCATGCAGTCCACATGGTAATAAATCGTCCCCATTTCGATTTTGTTTTCCTTTCCATTTGCAATCGATCACCATCTTACATGTTTTCCGGTAATTACCAAAAAAATGTGAACAGAAAGTTTCTTATCAAATCATGACTTTCTATTTCCATTTTCTTGGCGATATGGAAAAACATGTATCATGGTGAAAACATATAAGCCGTTTTTTAGAGTAAACTGTCAATCTCCTTCTTAAACTTTCGATTTACCCACTAAACTTTTAAATTGAAAAATTAAGAATTTAAACTAATTTTTTTGGCCAATTTCCCCATGCTGTTAGTTTTTCATTCATTCCATCCAAATTCCTGTTAAATGAAAACATGTGATGATAGTTTGGTCGCTTCATTCTTTAAAATAATTAAAAACCCTAGATTTCTTGACCTGTGCAAATCTGTGTGATTATATAGGTTTTGCGTCTGAAAGTCTAGTGAAGTAACTTTTTTGTTCTCAAAGAAAAGTCACGTAGTATGCACGTGATAAAAGTTAACGTTAATTTGGATGGAACCTATGGAAAACCAATCGTAGGGGGGAAATTGGTCAAAAAAATTAGTTTAAGTCCTTGATTTTCCAATTTAAAAGTTTAGGGGGCCAATCGAAAATTAGGTAAAAATTCCAAGGGGGAAATCGACAGTTTACTCTTTATTATGAAATTGTCACGTAATTAATATTACTAATTACATGATATTTTAAGTGAATAGGGGTGGAGGCGGGGGGAGGGTGTTGGTGTGGACGTAGCGATTTAGAGAGTGGATGCACATGCTGCGCAAGCAGTAGTACATGACTTTTGAAGCTCATGAAGAAGTTTTGTTCCCTTCCCCCCCCCCGGGGCGGGATTTTGTGGATAAGATGGACGAGTGACACTGACTCTATCCGCGGTCATTTTTAGAACTTATAATTCTATAGAGATGGACATCTTCAAAAGTGAAGCAGGTAGACATTTACTTAGAGACATTGCACCACCAAGAATAAATTTGTTTTTCAATTTTAATATAATTAAATAAATTTTTTATATTGTAATATCTTTTGAGATTAATATAATAAAAATTAATTAATTTAAATTTAATATTAGCTACATTATTTGAAAATAAAATTTAAACAGTTTGGCCGACGAATTAAGTCGTCAAGCATGTGTTTTAATTTAAATAAAAAAAAAATTATCTATATTGCTTGCCCGATGAAACTTTCATCGACCTAAATATATGTTTCATTTTTTTCCGTAAAATACAATGTTGCCCTATGAAATTATTTGGTCGGACAAGTTTGGTTCGTCGAGCAAGGTTGGTGCCCAACGAAGTTCTGTCAGGCATAACTTTGCGCGACGAAACTTTATTTGCCAGACCAAATTATTTCGTCTGGAAAGGATTTTTTTTTTTTTTTTTTGAGTAATCATAATGCTTATTCTACCAAAAAAAAAACCTAACATAAAGTACCGAAATTACCCTAAACACAAAATGCACCAAATTGCGAACTTTTCCATCATGAATAAGCTGGATGAGGAAAAGTAATGTATTTTGTTAGGAATATGGATAACATTCTTAATCCTTAATCTGCTATTTTAGTTCATAATTGGAAGGTGCTGGAATCTAAAGCCCAAAGTTAATGAATGATTGATCTGGATAATGGGGTTGTCTTCCATGTAAAAAGACAATAAGCTAGTAGTAGTAGCACCAAAGTTTCAGATTATATTATACAAAGGGCGGCCAAAGTCTCTAACCTTTCAAAAAATGTATATATATACTTATCTAGTAGAACAGAACTGGAGTGAGTAGATTAAAGAAAGAAAAATATGTCTTCACCTGACAAATTAAGATTCGTTAATCCTTAATGAACACTTTAATTAATTTCATAGAAAGTGCAAAACAGAGGACAAAGTAGGAGAAGGAGATGGTCCTACGTTTTTAGTTCAAGCAAAGAGAATGTTCACCAACCAAAACCAGCAGAAGGGGATGGCAAACGGTCCTATGTTTTTAGTTCAAGCAAAGAGAATGTTCACCAACCAAAACCAGCAAAAGGGGACGGCAAAAGGAGAATACTTGTGATTGAGAAAGTGGAGAGAGTCTCACTCTCTTTTCGTTTTGGCATGCATGATAAAACAAATATAAAAGTAGCGGCAGGTTTTATAGTTACATGTTGGAGACCCCATTGGTCATGTACAATACTTTAATTGAAGTTTCTAGGGTTTGTAGCTTTTTCGGGTGAAAAGAGAAGAGAAGAGAAGGTGGTTCACACGTTGATGAAAAGGCTGTGTGGTGTGAATCAGGAAATGCTATAATGCTAGGGTTTAAGCTCTCTGTCTTCTTCTCGCACGCCGTGGGCCACAGGTGGAACCGGTCGGCGCCATTATGCAACTGCTTTATCTATCATTATTGCCGCCAATTCTCTCATTTGTAACTCGTTACAAGTGATATTCTACGCTAATTAATTTATATTGATGAAAAAAATTAGGGTTTAAAGTCATGACAGTTGGTTGAAAAAAAAAATTCCCGAACCATCAATGCAATTCATCGGTTACAAGTCTTAAGTCATCATTGTGATAAATATAGGGGTGTGATATTCACACATCTCTTTTTACTTCTCTCACACATTTTTGGATTTCAATCATCAGATCGGATGAATTAAAGAAAATCTAACGGACAGAAATTAACATGGGTGTGTGAGAAGTAAAAAAGAGTGTGTGGATAGCACACCCCTAAATATAATGTTAATCAACTTTAAATCAAAGAATACACTGCCGCCTCATCGTGTAGTATGAGAAGGTTATGGTAGGGCCACTTATACCTACATAAAAAAGAGTATGCAAATGCTTTGAAATTGTATTTTACATTTATTATTGGTAGGAAAGTTTTCAAACGGATAGATTTTGAGAGGATGCAAAATGCTCATGACAATAACACAAATATAAATATAAATTTTAAGCCGTATTTTGCTTATTAAAGAGAAAAAAATAAATGAGATCTCAAACCTACATCTCTAAATTGAATAGGAATGAATCATATTTATATCTTTCAAAAACACAAATAAAATATACATGAGATCTTAACATTTGAAACTTGCATCTCTTCATTAAAAATGTTCTAACTAGGATTAAACATTTCATATTTGTCTCCTAATTTTAGTTTTTTTTATGCGAGAGTATTAGGTTTGCTTTCTTTTGGCTTATTTATTTGGGTTTGGGATGCGAAAGTACTGATGTATGTTTTCCGATCAAAGGGTTAAATGATTGTGATTGGATTGTGTTACTTGCAGTTTTCTTCGCTTGCACATTTATGAAATTTGAAGCTGAAAATATTATGAATTAGATATTCAACCATTGTATTGACACGTTCCAACCAGGGCCGGCTTTGAAAATTTATGGGGCCTGTGCAAAATTTTGACAGGGGCCTTCATTTTCTAATGGTGTATTTTATTATCATTATTTCTTAACATTCAATTTTGTCAATAAAATTGAAATATTATAAATTAGTGAACCAAAAATAAGTTTGTTGCCTTCATTTTCTAATGCTGTATTTTTTTTAATAATTATTTCTTAACTTTCAATTTTGTCAATAAAATTTTTATTTTTTATAAATTAGTGAACCAAAAATAAGTTTGTTTGGTCCTGAGTTCACATGTTGAATGTTTTTGTGTAAATTTGTCAACTAAATAAGTTTATAATATGCAAAAAATTAGAAATTCCAAAGCAAAACCATAGGCAAAAGGTGTGACATCCCACATCGCCCAAGGGAGTGATCCTTAAATGTATATTCCCATCCCTACCTAGCACGAGGCTTTTTGGGAGCTCACTGGCTTCGGGTTCCGTTGGAACTCTGAAGTTAAGCGAGAAGGGGGCTAGAGCACTCCCATGATGGGTGACCCACTGGGAAATTGCTCGTGAGTTCCCAGAAACAAAACCGTGAGGGCGTGGTCGGAGCCCAAAGCGGACAATATCGTGCTACGGTGGTGGAGCGGGCCCTGGACGTGGCTACGCCCGGGGCGGGATGTGACATTATGCCTCTAGGAGATTATCTCAAGGTTTCATCACGATCCAACGACTGGATCTCTGCCAGTTGCCAAAAACCAAGTGGTGGATCAGAATCTGATATACGGATCTCACGGATCAAATTTCGTAGGAAAGCGTTATACGTAAATTGTATATTTTATTGATTCAAATTCTAAGATTTGATTTAATAATTGTTCTAGGCGCCGATCATTTTGACGGCTCAATGGTTGTGTTAGGGAGTTGACGTGGACTCCAAGTGAGTAGGCAGCTATTTTTTCGTATATACGTATATATTACTATTTTTCCCAGAAAATAAAAATGAACGTTTATGTGAATTGAAATGCCATGCAAAGTATTCATTTATTTTAAATGCTGCATTAGTGATTGCATATTGTATGATGGTGCTGCGGACGCACAGGTAAGTGTCAGGTAAGTTTAGATAATGGTTATAATGAGAATGAGAACGAATGATGTGATGTGATTTGATTAGAGCTCATATACCTGCACATTGATATTAGTGCTCACGCCCAGAGATAGGGGCATAGTCTTTCACGTGTTGTTCACCTCCCGCACCGCATGCTCTCCTTGGATCCAAGTTAGGTGCACAGTCCTATCGTATAGACCACTATAAGTGGGTTCAACTCGTAGGTGACCCGCGAATCCTTCGCACAGTCTTCACGTGATTGTAGCACTAGAACATACTTATATATATATATATTCAGTGATGATGAGTAGACCACTAGTGGTGATATTGATATGTGTGCAGGATTGATATACATGATATGATGAGTTGATTATGAGCTTATTATACAGCCGAGGGCTGAGTTGATATTGAGATTGATTATGAGTTATATATACGGCTGAGGGCCGAGATGATTACCTGACATTTAATCACATCCACAGAGTTTATGATTGAGATTTTAGTTATGATACTTTGGCATGGCATACATTCATTCTTGCCAGCATGATTTCGAGATTTATATATATACGAGTATATACTTTGATTCTAGGAAACTATACAAGTTTTACGGAGAGGGGTTATAACTTTTGATAAAAGAATGATTTTGAAAAGATTTGTTTTGCTGACCCCACTCAACTTTGTTTTTCACCTCTCCAGGTTTTAGTTGCCGAAGTTCTTATCGACGAGGATTCTTGGCAAAACTAAAGATTGGTGGCTATCTCTAAGGGTATAATTCTTACACACTTTACTATACTTTACTTATGCTTAGTCATCACGTGTGAGATGGGTCCGCTCCTGCTCACCAGTATACTCTGGTAATTAGGCACTTTTAGATTTAAATTTACTCACATTTCCCACATCACCATACTTTATGGCTTCATCACCTTCCATGTTTCGACCAGCACAGCTTGATTCGGTGTCCTAGTGGACACTCCGGGTCGGGGTGTGTCAAAAGGTCCTAAGTTCACAAGTTGAATGTTTTTGTGTAAATTTGTCTGCACAATAAGTTTATAATATGCAAAAAATAAAAAATTCCAAAGCAAAACCATAGGGAATCGAACCCTACCCCTGGGTGAAAAGGAAACCACTACCGCTTGTAGATAACTTTGGTATTCTCTTGTACATTTAATATATTTATATCTATCTGTGTACACGTAAAGAAGATTTGAGGGCCCTTCCGAATCAGGGCCTTGTGCTGTGGCACCTTTTGCACAACCTCAAAGTTGGCTCTAGTTCCAACTTGGCTCCTTTTCTTTATAGGATCCGTTTACTTTGTGTTGGGTTTCCTATGAAGAAATGTGATAACATATTTCTGATAAAATTGGTTCTTCATATATTGCAACTGCAAGTCAATAAATTACAAAATAAAAATAAAAAAATAAAAAAAAACAACAACAACATCAATGTTTTACTTCATTTGGCTCTTGAAAAAGAGAAAGCCAATACCTGAATATATATATATATATATATATATATATATATATATATATATATATATATTAATCTTTTTACGAAACAAATAAGGCTTTGTAGTTTCTACCTTGTACTGAAGATGCAAAATCACGAGTACACTCGAAAGTAAGCTCAAATTTTTGTATTACTCCAATGTATTCTTAGGAAAAGAGTGAATTCATATTTCATTAATTTCCTTTTGAGATTATCTTTGTAGAGTGTTTAATGACTAAAGACTAAAGTTGTTCATTATAGCTTGAATTTGTCACAATTAAAATCATGTTCATTTACAAATTAATGTATCAACTAATGTAGCACATTTTTAGAGATGCGCAAATTTCATGTTAATTTTTTTTTTTAAAAGGTCCCTCACATGCACGTTAGCGCACGCTGAGAGACTAATATATAATATTAAATCATAAATTTTAGCACCAAAAGACTAAAAGTCATGTTAAATAAATATAATACAATGCCAAAAATATTTTAGGGCTTATTTGATATTCTCTTTGAATCTAACTTTTTATTACACTCATGAACATTTTTCAAGTTTTAGGCACTAAAAATTTGTTTAGTAAGATTATTTATAAAAATGAACTGAAGACTAACGTAAAAAAATAGTCTACTCTCTAAAAATATCAAAAATAAGTTTTTAGAGTTTTTGAACTTAAAAACCCCTCCTTTCTTTATCTCTCTCTCTCTCTTCCCACCTCTCACTCTAAATCTATCTCTCTTTTTTCTTTGTTCTCACTCCCCCTCTTTTTTTATTCTTTTTTTTCTGTCTCTCCTCCTTCTATCTCCTCTGATCCTCTTTTTCTTTGTTTTCACATATCTGCTCTCTCTCTCTCTCTCTCTCTCTCTCTCTCTCTCTCTCTCTCTCTCTCTCTCTCATGCGACCCCTTTTCTTGAATCTCTTTGTCTAGATTAAGTTTTAAGGTTTAAAAACAATTTTAAATCTCCTATCGAATAAGTTTTAGAGTCCTAAAAAAATTGTTTTTAAGAGATGTTCTTAAGAAATGTTTTGAGAAATGATGAAATTTTTTTAATAGGACACTGGCCCTTAAAGTTTGCATTGACAATTCAAAAACTTCATGCATTCATGTGTCTTTTCATGCATGCCAAAAGACCACCAATTTTTATTTTGAAAAACTGGATATATTAACCAGGGCAAAGATGTCAACAGTACAACGCAAGCCCACAAGGAAGCAAGCAACCAAAAAACAAACCAGAAGTGCAAGGGTAAAAACACCCGACACTAAAAAGAAACAACTAGCGCCATCCCTTGCACCCCCAAACAAAATCAATGTGGGCAAGGTAAACCATCACAGTGAAGTATATAAACAAGTGAAGATGGGGGTCTATTGACCCAAGTAAAGTCACACATCTCCACAGATCGCCGCGACGCCAAATGGTCTGCCGCCATATTGGCTGATTTTGGAACCCAAGACCAGTGACAGTCATAGAAGAATTTGCCAAATAAAAGACCTTCAATCGGAACAAAAAGAAATACAAACTATTTTGTTGTGGGCTTGAGAAACCAATTACGAGCTTGACCGATATGGCTATGGAAACAGGCTTCTTCATATTGGGCCTTCTACAAAACAAAAAAAATTGAATGGGCATCCGAAACGTCGTATCTATGCTTTTCACTACCTCGAGAAGCCGCATAGTCCGTATCCTACAATGTACAATCCACACGGCCCCACCCAATTGGTTGTGAAATTGTCAACGCTGAAAGCTCTTTTGGCCTCATCCAAAAGCCGGAACATAGAGGAGCCAAAGCCCCTCCGTATTTCGTTATGCTCTGTTCCGTGCGCGGGTGGATCTCCCATCTCCATTTTCTAACGGCAGCAACTCTATTAGCAGACTTTGGATTCGTTTTAATGTGTTTTTAAAATGATTGAAAATGTTTTTGGTGAAAATGTTTTTAGAGATAATTTTGTAAATCCTGAAAAAATACTTAAAAGTGTTTCTTACTAGCGTTTCTTGCAGAAAGTATTTTAAGTGCTTTTAGAACCTAAAAACATTTTTTTCTAAAAGTGCTTTCAATTATTTTAAAAATACATATAAAGAAGCTATTTGACAGTTGACTATTTCTACAACTCGTAACATAATACCTTACTGTAATTGCTCATTAGCGCTTAATTACGAGTATTATTTGAGTATTCATTTATGAGCACTCATTCTTTAATTTTGTCAAATAATATTTTAACATATGTTTTATTATTTTAAAAAATAACAACGTTATTTAATTCCTTTTGAAGACTTTAAAGAATAAAAAACATGTGATTTTTTTTAAATGTATCACCATCATATCTACTGTCACAACTGGTTACTCGTTTTCAACATTTTCCAATTTCCAAAATTTTCCAATTTCCAAATTCAGAAAACGACCACATTACCACAGCGTTAACACAAATCATTGAATCCAACCATTTTCTCACAACTCTGTACCAAATCAAACTCCAACATGTCCAATTTTATCTTACTTTTGTTCCTTCCTCTGTTTTTGTTTCTAAAGAGTGCTCGTTCTGATCCGAGGGCCACTCAGGCAGCTATGATATGCACAAACGACACTGCTCCGATCCCAGAACGTCAAACCTTCATCGCCAACTTCTTAGCGGCCATGGACGCCGTCACCCCACAGATTGCCACCCGAAGATCCGCCGCCGTCGTCACCGGAACAGGAAACGTCACCGTTTTCGCCTTCGGCGAGTGCATGAGAGACCTCTCCAAGCAAGACTGCGACCTCTGCTTCGCCCAGTGCAAGACCAAGATTTTAGGGTGCCTCCCGTTTCAGAAAGCAACTCTGGGCGGCCGCCTTTTCTACGACGGTTGCTATCTCCGGTACGATGATTTCGATTTCTTCAACCAGAGCTTGAGTCCCCAGGACAGGACCGTTTGTGGGGACAGAGATTTTGGTCGGAATCGGACAGTTTTTAAGGATAATGCTCTGAGGTTGGTGAGGAATTTGAGCTCGACGTCTCCTAAGAATGATGGGTTTTCTGCTGGGTTTGCGGTGGGTGAAGGGAACGTTTCGGTTTACGGGTTGGCGCAGTGTTGGGAGTTTGTGAAGGGGCCTGGTTGCGAGGAGTGTTTGGCTGACGCCGTTAGGAGAATCGGAGCTTGCCCTCCAAAAGAAGAAGGGAGGGTTTTGAATGCTGGTTGTTACTTGAGGTATTCGACCCAGAAGTTCTATGATAACAGTACAGTCACTGATGCTGTAGGCCGAAATGGAGGTTAGTTGTTTTTTTTCTTGTTTGTGCGATATTCTAATTTAATCTTAACTCCGATTATGCAGAGCGGACTGCTCTAGTATGATTAACTTGAACTTTTTACATTTTCTCGTTTACCGTCTAAGAAAAGTTCAAATTTTTGGTAGTTTGGATTCAAATTTCCGACCATCTGATTTGATTTTAGAGTTTGATATGACGAACGGCGATGATTTGTTTCTTACCATGTGTTACTGTTGGACAAATTTCTCCCTTGGTTTTCTTCTTAAAGTAGGAAACTTGAACTTGTGTGAACTTGTAAATTTTGGTTTTGTGTTGTTAATGCTGGAATATATTCCTGAGTGACAATTTCATATGCAAATTGTTTGACAGGACGCCGCGGCTTGGCGATAGCTTTGGCTGTAACATCTGCTGCATTTGCTGTTGTGCTGACTATTTCTGCAGTTGCTTTCTGTGCAAGGAAGAAAATACTGACGAGGAGGAAAGGTACCACGGTTTTGATTTGATATTCTGTTTAGATGCTTCTTTCTTTAAGCTTTGGATTAATTTTTTTTTCTTGTTTTAATTTCACAGCTGCTTCAGAGAAAAAGCAATTCGGATCTCTGTTAACCACCGTGAATAAGTCCCAACTCAATTTTTCGTACGAAGTTCTCGAAAAGGCCACCAAGTACTTTCATGATTCCAACAAGCTTGGACAAGGAGGATCTGGCTCAGTGTATAAGGTAATTTCTCCATTCGTTCTGCGTAGGTATCAGATTTCGGTAAATGGAATTAACTGGGGAGTTTTTTCTTTATGTCAACACAGGGAGTTTTGCCGGATGGCAAGGTTGTTGCCATAAAGAGGCTGTTGTTCAACACAAGGCAGTGGGTGGATCATTTCTTCAATGAAGTCAATTTGATCAGCGGAATCCATCATAAAAATCTTGTAAAGCTGTTGGGATGCAGCATTACAGGCCCCGAAAGCCTTCTTGTTTATGAGTATGTCCCAAATCAAAGCCTTCATGATTATTTTATTGGTAATTTTCTCTACTCCGTTGGTTTTTCGCATCATCAATCCATTTACGTATTCTTACAGTTCATCCCTCTATCAATTTTCAGTGAAAAATAATGTGGAACCACTGAGGTGGGATTTGAGGTATAAAATCATACTGGGAACAGCTGAGGGCTTGGCCTATCTTCACGAAGAATCGAAATTGAGGATCATTCATAGGGATATAAAACTAAGCAACATTCTGCTCGACGAGGAATTCATGGCAAAGATTGCTGATTTTGGACTCGCTAGAATGTTCCCTGACGATAAAACTCACATAAGCACTGCCATTGCTGGCACACTGTAAGCTGCGCTCCGCCTGTTTTTGTTTTCGTTTTTATTTTTTGCTTCAAAGACTTGTTTATCTTTTCTAACATAGAAGAATACTAAATTTTCTTGCTTAGAGGTTATATGGCTCCAGAGTATGTCGTTCGTGGCAAGTTGAGTGAGAAGGCGGATGTTTACAGTTTTGGAGTTCTTGTCATCGAAGTCATCTGTGGAAAGAGGAACATTTCCGTCCTTTCAAGTTCGATTTCTATCCTACAGATGGTAAACAAAATTGTTTCTCTTGCATATCCGCTAAATCTTTATTTCGTGAACAAATTTTCACATCGGCTTTTCAGTAATCGTAATTTAACCTATCTTATTTCATAAAGACCTGGGATCTTTATGGAACGTGTAGGTTATGTGATGCTGTCGATCCACTCCTAGAAGGTAAGTTTGAAAATGAAGAAGCGTCTCGATTACTTCAAATCGGGTTACTTTGTGTGCAAGCTTCAGCAGAGCTGCGACCGGCAATGTCATTAGTCGTGAAAATGCTTACCGAAAATCTTGAGATTCCTCAGCCAACACAACCACCATTTCTCAATTCTGGTAGTGCGGAACTCAACAGGAAAATTCCGTCGCGTAATTTCAATTCTCTGCATGCGGAGTCTAACACGCAATCTTCGAAGAATAGCATGAGTCAGAGCTGGGTTGAGCCTAGATGAACATTTTGTATTTCGACATCCACAATGTAAATTTTGCAAGTTCAGATTATGAGCTAAAGCAATCCCCACAGATTCTTGTGGATATCAGTGATCCAGCTCTGCAGCTCCCACAGTCTAATTACAGTCAAATTTTGTGTAACTTCTGTATGTTTTTACAACATGGGTAAGTAGAACTGAATGACCCTTGTAAAATATATGCAGAGAAATATTTGAGAATAGTTTTGAACTTCTGATGTATGTAATACGGGGGTGGATCCATGGGACCACCTTTTTTTACATGATTTTTTTAAATACGTTTTTGTAAGACCCACCCAGTGTGAAAAAAAGATAGACATTTAGATTGTTAAAATATTTTGTAGGGTGATCAACGCACTGTCACGTAATGATACGTCTCTCTTCTAATATCACATTTATTTATTTTAACAACCCTATTATCCGTTAGTCCCTTTTCGAATAACAACAAAATCAAAGTTACGAAAGTGGTGCTCTATTTCTCTCTTTGAATAATCGATTAAACCAGCACTTTCAAAATGGCGGTAAGAATTATACTTAAACAAACAACCATTCTACATTCAAAGTTAAAACAAAAAATAATCCAAGATTAACGTTAATCAAGGAAGGATATTGCTAATGCCAGCAAAGTTAAATAAAAAAATAACCCAAGATTAACAGTTAATCAAGGAAGGATATTGCTAATGCCAGCTCTTAAAGTTCACACGGCGTGCACATGCAGATCAAACAGCTCCCAACAATTTTAAAGCACCGCGTTGAATCCATTGAATTTTATGGAAATGTCATATATCTGGAAGGCTCAAAAACTATATATAATTAATCTGGCAATTTTTCTCCGCAAAGTTAATTAAATATGATCTGGGCTGATTTGGTACTGTATATGTAAATGCAATGATTGATTATGCTGATTAAAGATAAACATTCAAAATAACAAACGGTGGGTTTGAAACACCAAGTTGATGATGTAATATTTTTTATATAATACAAAATAATAACAGCAACAGTATTAAAAATAGAAACAAATATATATTATTAACAACATTCTTCCCCACTTGATTTTTTATTTTTGATAAAGTCCCCACTTGATTTTTTATTTTCATTAATTCCTGGGAATATAATTTGTGTGCATATGTTAATTAGTTGGCGTAATGATTAAGACTAAATGTTATTGGCTTATTGTAGTTGGTGACTTGTTTTCATGTTGAATATGTCAGTGCCAAAGAGCTATTTATGAGTAGACAACAAGGGATCGAGATGCACCATTATCTTCCCAGAGGAACTTGTTGAGCTAACAACCTTTATTGAATATTGTTCTCACGAAAAGAAAAAAATTGCTATTAGCACACTGTGTCAAATTTGTCATAAATATCCGTCGTGCATGCTAATCAAACTTAATATCTCGTTCAACAAAATAAAAAATTAGCATTGAACCAAAAACTAGTCCATAGCGTGCGCAGTTAAATCTAAGAGATAATGTGAAAACCTAGATGCTATTTGTTAAAGATAAAAAAAATTTTCAATTGTCAACTCACTTCTTTAACCAAGAAGTCTAATGACTCTAATCTAAGATATCACAAGATATTTGATTATTATTATTAGGTAAAACTAGAAATGTGGTGTTATCTACACACTTATTTTTATCTCTTATACACCACCCTCAATTTTTTTACTATCAAATCAAATAAATTGAAGAATATTAATAGACAAAAATTAATAAGAATGTAAAATAACTGAAAAATAGAGGCATTCGTTTCTCACAACGGTCAAATGCACCAACTACTACCAAACATAGCTACGCCTCCTCCTACACTACATATACGATATATATCTATTTCTATATCTATATATAATAGTTGTTTGTCACACACACACACACACATATATATGTATAGAGAGAGAGAGAGAGAGAGAGAGAGAGAGAGAGAGAGAGAGAGAGCTGTCGGATTTTCGGTCCAACGCCGCGTGGTTTCCACTTCTCCTCCCTCATTCTTTCGATTTCAAGTTTGAAGTTGAAGCAAAGAGAAAACTTTTCCAGTTCGGCCCTAGCTCACTTTGACTTCCCAACGTATTCGAATTGGCTTTTCTATCTTTAGCTTCATTTCACAACAGCAGAAGCCAAAAGCCAAAAACCAGAAGCCATAAGCCAGAAAGCCTCGATTAAGCTTCTCATCTCACCTGCAGGAACTCATAGTTTCAGTCATCTAATGCAAAAACAAAAGGTATATATATACATAGGTCTCATGTTTAACGAAAAAAAAACCAATTTCCACGTACACAGACAAATTCCTTGACAGTTTAGTATATATATATATATATATTCCGTGAGTAATCATATCTTTATTTAGGATATAACTCCTAAACATTCTGCCATGATTCGGTGCATTCCTGCAGCTAATATGGACATGGGGAGAAGTCCCTTTATTTTTGGATCTATTCCAGTCTAGGTGCCTGTATTGATGACTTTCTCTGCTAAGTCTGCTCTCGCTTTCTCAAGCAAGTTGATCTGAACGGATTGATGATATGTCATTGATAATATGTTAATACCATTGTCACTGAATAAAAAACACATCTAATATATAATAATATAACGTCAGCAGTTTAGACGTTTAATAAGTTAACATTTTGATACCATTGTCACAATATTGATATTAAGCTGATGTTAAGCCAGCTACTTAACAAATTAACATCTTGATTTGAGTCAACACCAGGGACCAGTACACAAAATATAACGTACGTCAGCAGTTTAGACGTCTAACGTGAGCTGTTGGTGGCAAATGGCAATGGTGGGCTGGCTGGAGGTCATGGGACCTTGGTGGGGATTGGGTGGGATCTCATATGGTTGGATATTTATGTGGTTTAGTTCAGGGACTCCTTCCTCCCTCTATAACTCAATGCCGACCTTTTACTATCACATTCAATCCAAACTGTGGGGTCCAAACTGGGGAGGGATTATTCAATGTGGCTAGAGTGTGGCTCGGTACATCAAGTCTAATAATAAGATTGATTGGAAACTTGAAAAAAAAATTCACTCAACTGTATTATGATACTTGATGTACCGGACCGCATTCTCATGCCACTGAAAAAGGAAACGGATCTCTTCCGGATCCATTATGTGAGGATCCTAGGGATCTCACATCTTAGTCGTTCTCAATTTTCGTCCGATACTATTTGTGTTTAATTTTAAATAATAAAAATTAAATAATTTTTTACCGTATAATATACGATGAATGGCTAAAATATAAGTATTCCTAGAATCCCCACATAATGAATCGGAGGAGATTAATTTCCGTTGAAAAAAATCTCCAAACTGGGAATACTTGTGGGACCCTTCTTGTTATTCTGTTCTGAGCTTTCCTCGCCTCATGTCCCAGTCTCTTGTGTAGATTGCATGCAAAAGCCATGTGTATTATCTCGACATGACATTGTATTATCAATTCAGGTTGTCCCACAGGGGTGGGTTCGGTTTAATTCGGTTTGGTTTTTTACCAAAACTGAAATCGAACCGAAATTTTGGTTCGGTTCATTTTTTTTTCGATTTTTTTTCGGTTCGATTTCGGTTTTTTTCACATCATGGTTGGGTTTAAAAAAAAAAACAAAGTATACACAGGGTTAAACCTTGTTTGGTTCTTGAGAAATTAGGTTTAAAAAGTAATGATATTTTAAATTCTCTTTTTCTCAGTATTATTTATTTAATTATTTGTTTTGGATTTTTTTTTCACATCAAGCAAACAAACAAAGTATACATAAGGTTAATCCTTATTTGGTTCCTTAAAAAAATATCAAGGAAAGTCTTAAAACTTTTGAGCAAAATAGATCACTCAAACATTACATGATTATTAATAAAGGGCAAACAAAGCAGTAAAATCGAAATCACAAACAACCATCAAATCCAATAGTATGTTTAGTTTTCTAAGAGAATGCAGTGAAAGTTTCAGTCTTTTACAAAGTCAAGCAACAAAAAATGAAATTTAAAATGTTTAACTCTCTATCTCTCCCCCTCAATTTTTACCCAGCAGAGATATGAAAGTAAATGGATTGGAGTGCAGAGAGAGAAGTTGTACAAGTAGATTTGATTACCCTATGATTATTACTCCAAATCACTCATAATTTCAATTCAAACAATAAAAACACAAACAAAGAAGAACCTGATTGATCAAGAGACAAATGGAAAGCAACTGGTTTAGTGATGAAACAAACAAACCATAAAAAATTAGAAGTAAAATTGGAGTGTGAGAAAAATGAGAAAATGGTAGTAAGTATTTGGCAACACATTGGGCTTACAAATTGGGTTTAAAAAATAATACCCAAAACAAATAATAAAACAAATAAAATTGGGTTTAAAAAACAATACCCAAAACAAATAATTAAATAAATAAAATTAAAAAAATATTAATTTAATTAATTCGGTTCGGTTCGCTTTCTAGACCTCTAAAACCAAATCAAACCAAAAGAATTCGGTTCAGTTCGGTTTTTTCGTTAGGTTCAGTTTTTTGGGTTTTGGTTCGGTTTGATTTTCGATTTTTTGAAAAAAAAAAACCCCCCCCCCCAAATGACATCACAATAGTGTAGGGAAGTGTCTCTCTAGTTTCAGTGGGCCGATCCAAGAAACGTTTCTTGCTTAAGTTGACTGGAAGTGTGAACCCAAAGAAAACTCGGGGCTGCAATCCCTGCAACAAGTTTTGGATAAAAACCCAAATCCAAGACCTGCCCTTTTGACTTTGAGGTGGAAACCCAGCAAAATAAACCAACCACCTCCTCAAAGCCTGACGGTGCCTAATTCTGAATGCAATTTATCCATGTTGTACCGCTACTTTTATGCCATCTGTTCTTCTGTACTAGCTACGCTCCTAATTCCCATTTGCCCAATTGCCAGCAATCCTTAGATCTTCCACAACATTCCTTCATAAAAATTTGGATGGAGGCAGCTGCAAATTAAATCAAAGTTCCAATCCATCCCCAAAAAATGAAGAAATGCAACAATTCAGTTCTTTCCCAAAATTTCCTTCTCCTGAAGATCCTGCTGTTACTAGGAATGGCTGCCGGAGATCCAAGAACGAAGACGGTCCAAATAATGTGCGGCAACCAACCTGAGCACAACACAACCGTTTTTGTTCCGAATTTTGTCAGCACGATGGAAAACATCAGCGAACAAATGCGAACTTCTGGCTTTGGCGTGGCAGTAACCGGTTCGGGCCCTGATACAGACTATGGCCTAGCTCAATGCTACGGGGATCTTTCTCTTCTAGACTGTGTGTTATGCTACGCTGAGGCGCGTACAGTGCTTCCCCAATGTTTTCCTTACAATGGGGGTCGGATTTACCTCGACGGTTGCTTCATGAGGTCCGAAAACTACAGCTTTTACGACGAGTTTGGAGGATCGGAGGACAGGGTTGTGTGTGGGAACACGACAAGGAAGAGTTCAGCGTTCGGAGAAGCAGCAAGGGAGGTTGTGAGGCGTGCGGTTGAGTCTGCACCAAGCAAACGAGGCTATGCAAGAGGCGAGGTGAGTGTGAGTGAGACAGCGAACCAATCGGCTTACGTGTTGGCGGATTGCTGGAGAACTTTGGATGAGAGGTCTTGCAGACAGTGTTTAGAGAATGCATCTGCGTCAGTGTTAGGATGCTTGCCTTGGTCCGAGGGGCGAGCATTGCACACCGGGTGCTTCATGAGGTATTCGGACACAGATTTTCTCAACAAGGAAATGGGAAATGGGAGTTCCAGAGGTAAATGAAATCCTACCCCTTTTCTTTAACATAGATTTCCTCTTATCGGTTTGAGCGGGTGGAGGGTAGGCTGCTTTGGTAGCTCGAGATTGAGCCCGGTGTGTAGTTTCGCTCACCTAATCTTCTAAACTTTGTTGCAGGTACAATAATTGTCATCGTATTTTCAGTTATCAGCTCCTTGGTGGTTTTAGTAGTTGGAGCAGCCATTGGATTTTATATCTGGAAACACAGATATATACAAAAGAAAAGAAGAGGTAAAAAGCTTGTAGAAACTCTGCAATGGAACCAGATTGTACTTAGTTATTGCATTGCTTCATCAATGGTGCAAATTTAATAACGTCTTCGATGGACGAAATGGAATTTCACTCGTAAGAGATTACCGACCGCCAAAAGCTTTTCGGGGTTTTGCAGGAACAAATGATGCAGAAAAGTGGGCGAAAACCCTAAATGACAGTAGCTTAAACTTCAAGTACTCAACAATTGAAAAGGCCACAGGGTCTTTTGACATTGTCAACAAGCTTGGGCAAGGAGGTTTCGGAACTGTTTACAAAGTAGTTTATCTCCTCGTCTTTTGTTTGTCTTGTATGTCTGATGCCTCACTATCTCAGAAACTAACAGGTTTTCTCCTAGCAGGGAGTTCTGGCTGATGGGAGAGAGATTGCAGTGAAGAGGCTTTTCTTCAACAACAGGCACAGAGCAGCAGATTTCTATAACGAAATCAACATTATAAGCAGCGTTGAACACAAAAACTTGGTCAGGTTGTTGGGTTGCAGTTGTGCGGGACCTGAAAGCCTTCTCGTCTATGAATACCTACCAAACAGAAGTCTAGACTGCTTCATCTTCGGTAATTTCATAGATTTACGTTGATTTATACAAATCCTAACTGGTGATATGCCATGGGGGTGTGATATCCACACACCCCTTTTTACTTCTTTCACAGCTTTTTGGATTTCGGCCGTCGGATCGGATAAATTGAAGAAGATCTAACGGTCAGAAATTAACAGAGGTGTGTGAGAAGTAAAAAGGGGTGTGTGGATAGCACACCCCTATGCCATGCATGCTTCTGAACTTCTCTCAATGTTTTTGACAAATTTCAACAGATCAAGAAAGGGCTAAAACACTTAACTGGGAGAGGAGATATGAGATCATTGTTGGGACAGCAGAAGGTTTAGTCTACCTTCATGACAACTCGAGAACAAGGATCATTCACAGAGACATAAAGGCCAGCAACATCCTTTTGGATTCAAGGCTTCGTGCTAAAATTGCAGATTTTGGGTTGGCCAGGTCTTTCGAGGAAGATAAGAGTCACATCAGCACAGCCATTGCAGGAACATTGTAAGCTTATTTATAGTAGTATTTCGGGTTGTTTTAGTGAAGATAAACGAAGTACACTCCAAAAATGTTAAGCTTACCGGTATTTGTAATTTAACCTCAGGGGATATATGGCTCCTGAATACCTAGCTCATGGCCAGTTGACAGAAAAGGCAGATGTCTACAGCTTCGGGGTGCTTATATTGGAGATCATCACTGGAAGGCAGAACAACAGGAGCACATCTGCGGAGTACTCAGACAGCATAGTTATAATTGTAAATTTCCCAATAAATTCTTCCTTTTTTCCATTCACAAAACAATTTGATCTTCGAATTTGCAGTATACAGTAGATCCTCATCCTTAGTTCATTGTTCCTGTGCTTTTTGTCCGAACAGACCTGGAAGCACTTTCAAGCCGGGACTGTAGAGGAACTATACGACCCAAACTTAATGTTGCAAAATTTCCATGACAACTTTAAGGACGAAATATTCAGAGTGGTCCAGATAGGACTTCTATGCACCCAAGAGAGTCCCTCTTTACGACCAACAATGTCAAAGGCGCTGCAGATGCTAACAAAGAAGGAGCTGGACCTTCCTCCACCTGCCAATCCACCTTTTATAGATGAAAAGACCATGGAACTTAATGACAACGGCGACGACCAATGTTACCCTCTAAATGCAGATGGTGCTTCTTCAGTCGCGAGTGTTTCACATAGTTCTTTCTATCCTAGGTGATCACAACACAGTGAAAACGAAAGGTTTCACATATTTCCAAGGATTGCAAGCACTTAAGTTTCCTCTGAAGGAGCCGAGGAATCTCAGGCTGCACCTCAGCCCTGCTCGGCTCAGTCAAATGACACATCTAACGACAAGGCCAATTTTGACTAACTGAGAGATAGTACAAAATGGCATTCGAGGATTTGTAGAAATTGTGAGAATGGTTGAGCGAGACTTCAAGAGAAAGCAATATTTTTTTCTCAGTTTTCAGAGCCAGACAGTATGAGCAATATTTTCGTTGTCATTTGTAGAAGTAAAATTGATCTTGAGACATGCTCTTAAAGACTGATATTCAGAACTGTGAGAGAACAAATGAAAAGAAATGTTTGAGGCACAACATCTTTCTTATTTCCTGAAGGCACATATTTTGTGTTCAACAAGACACAATTTGAAAATAGCATACATGAATCAACCTATCGGGTGGCTACTAAGTTCCCCATGAGGCCTCCACCAATCTCATAATATCTGGCATTGGAAAAACCTACATCTAAAGCCAGCTTCTCCAACTCGTCCCCTGTGTTCACAGAAAGATTTCAATCAACAAACTAGTACCCTGTTATCCGCTTAACCACTCCACTCAATCACTTATTAAGCCTATGCGTAAAGGCCTCCAAACAGACAATTCCCAAGAGTTCACAAAATTTGAAGATACCGTGTACAAACACAGCAGTACAAAGATAGCTTAAACAGATTAAAACATCATGAGGTGCAGATGCCATAAAAACAAAGAGCAAGGAAAATGCACCTGTCAGGAATTCCCTGATTGAACTTTTTAAATACTTGTAATCCTCCTCAAGTCCAAAACCAGATGCCACGGGGACAACAACATTGTCAATCATCAAGTCCTAGCAAAAGTCGAATCATGAAGCATTCAGCACTTGTTTGCCAAAATAAAAATAGAATGGTCAGATTGGTCTACGCGTTAGAAGACAAAAACTTAATGTATCTGGTTATGAGTACCTGAACTGATGAAACAACTGGATTGGTGCTTTTATTGAAGTCAAGGATCGATACCCTTGAGCCTGTGATGCCAAGCAGAAATGAGAAAAACTGACCTACCTAGAACCACAACGTCATCAAGCGAAAAAGAGAGGGAGGGAATGGAACCTGCTTTCAAAACTCTAAAAATTTCCTCCATGGCCCTGTGTTTGTCTACTACATTTCTTAGCCCATAACCCATAGTGATGGCATCAAAGTGACCGTCAGAAAACGGCAATTCAGTTGCATCACCTTCAACCCACCTAACAAGATGCAACGCATAACATGATGGATTATTCACATTAATGTAATGCTGATCAGTAACTCAGTATCTACTTGAAGTGTTTCGCGTAAAGCAAATGAGGTGAAAAAGATCAAACATTTTCAAAACCCCGGGTTAAATTTCAAACATTTTTAGTTGATCGACCACTAGATTTACCAGTGCTCACTCAATGTTCAAGTAGCAGGCTTTCGACTTCAACTTCTGCCGCGACGAAGCAACTGACAACTGCTCCTTGGAGAAATCAAGACCAATCACCTGCCAATTTAGCCAGATTTTACAATCCCAATCACAAACATCCGCTCATATTCAAATTAAATTACCAATCTTTCAGCAAATTACATCAAAGAACCAACCTTGCCGTTGGACCCAACTTTCTCAGACAAGAGTAACGCTAAATCCCCACTTCCACAGCACAAATCCAACACACTCTCTCCCATTTTTGCTCTGCAACCCAAAATTCAAAAACTTGAAATTCAGAAACCCAAATACATTCCACCAGAAATGGAGCAAAAAAATAGTCGGTTAACTTTTACCCGCTCCACGAAACTGCCATCCTTTTCCATATTCGATGCTGACCCAAGCTCAACAAATCATTTAACTAAGAAATATTATAAATAAATTTAAATATAAAAAAAAAGGAAGATTATTTTTAGACATATTAATTATTAAAAAGCAAAGAAAAAGTGACACTGCAACTGAAGAAAAAAAAAATCGAACGTTATCGTAGACAGGGGCAATGCGGTTAAAGAGCGCCTGACGTTCTGTGGAGGACCGGACCCTACTGCGTCTGAACCGGGAATTGGGTAGGCACGGACCGGCTGAGAATGGAAGATGAAGCTGAAGCGAAGCCATGTCAGTTACTGAAACGTCGACGGAGATACACCCGTATTTGTGAGTCAATGATCGGATAAGGGGGCCCGATTCAAGACAGTTGGACTCCGGTAAATTACGGGCCGTCTGTTCTAAAGCAAGCCCAATGTAGATAAATCTCTGTCCAGCCCAATTGCGATGCATGGACTCAAATTTTAAGCTTAGCCCATTACATATTCAGTTTGCGTCAAGTTTTAAAGTACGGATGCGGATCCTCTCTAGGTTCTCTTTGTACGGATTCCAAACATCTTTCAATCATATTTGTTATCATATATTGTGCGGTCATAAATCATTATAAATTATTTTATTTAAAATTAAATATAAACAGTACTAAACGAAAACTGGCCGCACGATATACGATAAACGAACACGATTGGAGAATTTCCAGAATCCTTACAAAGAGGATCTAGAGAGGATCCTCATTATCCTCATTCTTTAAGTACTAGTTGAGCAAATCACTTCAATGCGCATTCTATATAAGTAAACATGTTCCACGTGATTTTTTCTGATCAATAGAGTGAATATTCCATATTCAAACATCTCCAAAATTTTGGAAGAGAAATGAATCTAATCAAAATTCTAATGGTTTTTGATCAAATTTCTACTTATTAGGTTAAAATCCTTTAGGAAAAGTAAGAAATGAAACGTTGTCACACTAGTTACTAGTTAGAGGATTTAGTGCCCTAGAATTTTGAAACTTGGGAGTTCCAGTTTTGCGTTTTGAGCCTGGATCATTTGCAAGGTGATAGCAAGGGCATGTAAACACTACATTTATTATCAGCCGCGGTCAAATTCCATAGAGTGTACATTGAAGCAAATCACATTCACATTCCCCCTAATCATCTTGAAGATGGGGTAAATTGATTGACGAATGTCCGTAAAGTCTTGCATTTTCCAGATCATGTACATATAAATTACCACGACATAGGTTTAATTAAACATTTGAGAGAATGTACATGCATGCACCTCATTCATCTGTAAAGAATGGTCCAGCAAGATCATCCATCACCGCCAACTGCATGTTCTCCGATGGTCTCCAATGACGCTTACGCTGATTTATAAACCAGTTGTTAATCTGCCTCTGATCCAGCCCCGTCGATTCCGCTAGCGCAATCTTATCAGCCTCCTGAATGAAATTAGAGCAAAGGAAGAAAACGAAATCACATTGTGATTATCAAACATTGTCATTAGGTGGTGAATATATGAAAAATATTGAACTACGTGTTATAACGCAAGAGAGGTTTAGGTACCGTTGGATATGGCCATTTATAATGAACACTCCACCAATCAAGTAACGTTTGCCTTGCTTCTTTCGGCAGCTTTCCCTTCTTCTTCTTCTTGGAGAATTCGAGCTTCAAGGTGCCAAGATGACTGCCAAACCTACGCATAAGCCGATCCTTGAGATCTCGATCTTCACCTCTATGTTGAGCTTCCTGCACATCTATTTCGCCTCCGCTGAAATCCTCATCCGATGACATGCCACCGCCTTCATCTGATCACCAGCATTGTCCATCAGCTTATATCAATTAAACCTTTAAATCCATTTCAATATCAATACGGTGCTATATAATACCACTACACTAGACAATGTTATTTTCTTATCGGAGAGTTGTACTAAACTCACATCTTGGGAAGAAATTAAAAAACCTAGTAGGCTTTACGCCTGGACAATTTCAATGCATAATAACAATGTGCTAATTAAACATTCATGATATCTGTGTTCTGATGTCAAAAGTCCTGTCTGTGTGATTGGCAATTTTCCCGATTGGTATAAAGTTTTCAAGTTTACACTGAAGCACATGCCTTAAGGTTATGAAATCTCAAGCTAACTATCTAAAAGTGATTGTCTACTTGTGCTATGTATAAGTTGCTCTCAATCTTTAGTCACCAAATGCATGTATTTTGTCACCGTGATAACTTAATGTCTGTTGTATACAACGAGATGTGAAGAAAAATTACTCGGTACTTTGATCCACTTGCAGTGCACCATGACATAGACGTGTTTCTCCTTCATATTTCCGATAAAATTAAAAGTAAAAAGCGAACGGAAGAGCAAGGGTCCCACACCATGAACTCGTTTTCAAAGGCACCTTAGGATGCCATTCTTTTTAAGAAACTTAAACAAAAAGTACAAAAAATCACAATTTCAGTAAAAAAAAATTAACTCTGATACTATCCTCTTTACTCTTTATTTTATTCCTATCGTTAAAACTCAAAATTTTTATATTCTTTTTATTAATTTTTCTTCTTATTTCAGAGCTTGTGGGTTGCATTGTTAGCCGGTACACCGAAATACCGAAAACAGTCCCCTTGTTTGTCAGCTCGACTAAGACTTTGAGGAATGGAGAGACAACAATGTCAGAGACTCAGAGTGAACAAGACTGACGGGTCCTTCAATCAAATCGGAAGTGACACAATACGACACAGCACGTCAGCACCGTACATATGTTAGTGAGTGGGCAAGTCGGTGACAAAGGCGAACTTTCACCAGAGGCAAACCCTAAAAGATGGCCAGGTATTAGGATTCCTATTTTTACTGGTACTTGATATGTAAATTACATCTTCTTGAACGTCCACACCCCTTAATTTCTAGAGTTTTTTTAATTTTTTTTATCGACAAAAAAAAAAGAATTTATAACTATTACAATAATTAAAAGAAAAAAATTTCAAACCTAAAATACACGAATAGAAATGCAAAATCATATATGCTAAGATATTAAACCACATGAAATCTTAATTTTTAGCCGTCCAGCAAGCTTTCTGCTCTTGGAGCAAGATGTTTATGACACGGGTGCACAATCGCCACGGTACTCTTGGCAATTTGTACAAGCCAATTATAAAACTCTGCGTGATAGTAGTATTTGAAGACGAAATAAAATTATCTTCCCGTTCTTTTTATTTTAAAAATCAGAGTTATGCTATGTAAACATTTTATATTAATTTTTTATAACAAAAATATAATAATAATAAAAATGTAAGAAAAATAAATAAAAGAAGATGAAAAAAAAGAAGGGAAAATTCTAATCCTTTTAAGACGCCATGGCCACCGTAATTCGATGAATACATCCCTCCTAAAATGTTAGTGCCCTTGGGAAATTAAAAGAAAAGTTTGAAGGTGATAGGGTTTGAGGAAGCCGAGAGAACAGGACTGCGTTTAGGGGACCCCGCTGCAACGCAGAAGTACGTGTAGTGAGCAGACACGTATGAAGCAATAATGAAATGCAAAGACACTACAGAAGAGGATGTCCATGGAAATGACAAGCACTTAAGCACAAGAGCAGTACTGGCCAGAAGCCCGAGAGAGAGAGAGAGAGGGACAGACAGACATAAAAGCTCCTCTCAGCGTAGACTGCGGGAGTCCATGCGAAAATATGTGTGGAGTAAACTTCGATCGCCCGCTAGACCCGGGGTTTACTATGAAGTAATCTTAATTCTTCCATATGCAGTTGTGGCAGTAGCAGTAATCTTTATTATCCAGTTCCTCGCCATTTTACCAGATAAACATACAAAATATTGGAAATTAAACATGTACTGTTAGGTTAACCTATCATCCAAGTTACATTCAATTTTCCACTGGGTAAAAGCTTGTACTCTCGACCATCCAGACTTTCACTCTTGCATTATCGAGTAAAATTTGGCAGCATACAACAACAGAAAGGAAGACAAAAGCATGTTAAAATGAAAAGGCATAGCAAATAAAACTCTAGATTGTGCCAATCTCTTTTCATGCCATGTTTGAAGAGACGGTGACACAATGAGAACATGCAATTGGAAGTTTGGAAAAGAGTCATTGGCACAACAGAACATGCAACTCAGGTATCGAAATTATGCTCTGTATCATATATATAGCAACAATGTCACATGTTACCGGCATATAGCTACCTCAGGAAATGTGCTATGAATGAATATAGCACGATGACAAGCCTTGCTCTAATGCCACAAGCATCAAACCAATAAATAAACATTCGTATCTTAGGCCTATTCCATAGTACAACAAATCAGCAATATTCTATGGCTACTAGATGTTATATGCAAAGATCTATATATTTTACTTGGCAAATGAGCTCAACACTTCAAATCAATAAAAAGTTGAAAACAGCACAAGTACTTGGAACACGATTTATCATACAAAGTTCCACAGGATCAAACACTTCTTTAAGTGGAGCAATGCAGCTCTAAAGAACTTTCAACTGAACAAATGAATCATTGATCAATTGATCCTCATAGCATATATTTGAAAATGTCAAAGTATATGGTATATTTGTTAAAAGATGTTCAAAGAGCACAGAAAAACTTTAAGAGAACATTTAAAAAGAACTAATTAATCAGATAGTTTTGAAAAAGAACTAAACAAGACTTTTACAAATGCAGGAGCCAACAAGATAAACCATGAAAGCACGTGAATATATGCCAATATTATGTTTTTGTCCAACTGGACTTCTGCCATGGTCGCATGCTGAAAAATGTTCTCCTCTCCCTTTTCTTTCGGATAATAAGTTAAAGAATTTACCGCTGCAGTAGTGAGAGCACGAGGCCAATTAAATACGAAACCACATCGCTGAAAAGGTATTATGTACTTCCATAAAAATAAAAAAATAATAGTTGCCAACCACAACCACAGATACAGATTAATTCTAATCATCCACCCTTTTTCAATGTCTAAGGCTACTACTACTACTCGCATTCCGGCTGCACAAGCTCCACGCTCGTGCAAATGGAAGTAATCACGACTTTACTCTCATAGAGATGCTTAAATGTACAAATCTTTGCTCAAATAAGTAATGGAGTAACAAAAGGAAGTCTTCGTTATTATCAACAAGATGAGCGATTTATGCACTCTTTTATACATTTTGTTCAACAAGAAAATGTACGAAAAAATCATTTCTTTAGACAAATGTAATTCAGAGGAGAGTGTATGATATGCACTCACGTGATTAGTAAGATTCCTATACAAGCTAGCTAGTTAATTCACTTTTCTTCCTAATGATCATGGCCAAGGGAAGTACAGATAGATTTGATTCTAATATTTTTAAAAATTATAAGTAGTTAAGTTTCGCGGCATACAATACAAGCCAATTACTACTCATGCAGTATTGGAACTTGAGAATCAATAAAGGAACCTGACTACACATCATTACTTGACATGCCTGCATATCCACTCCAAAATAAAGGACACTGACTAATTAAGATTTCAGTTGAGAGTGACCTTACACTAAATCTAGTTCCGCAAGGGCATACTTGCTCAACAATGACAACAAAACATAAGTTGTGTTATCCACACTTATTTTTACTTTTTAGACTCTTCTTGATTTTTTGGTTGTTGTTAGTAGTAATGTTATTCAAATCATATTTTTATATTATATTTTTATACCTACTTAAATAACATCTGATGTGAACCCCCATCATTTAAATTAATTTGATTTTTAAATTTAGTTCATTATTTAATAAACTAATAATTAAATAAAATTAGTTAATTAAATGATGATTGTTGTATACTAGAAGTTTGATGTGGCTGTCCACATCAAACGCTACCTTCAAATGGTATGAAAACATGGTACAAAAATATAATATGAATAGCAATATTCCAAATTATATGAATTAAAGAAGATCAATAAACACACGATTAACAAGGGGTGTGAGCCCCCAAAACAAAAACTACAAGGACTCTTCTTCTGTTTTTAAAAATGAACTGAACTATTCGGTGCACATTTGCCACCAAATTTGTTTGATCACTTTAATTATATTCACAAAAAATGCAACATCAATAAATAGATAAATATATACAAATTTATGTATTGATTGTAATATGGAAGCTCTTAATAAGATCATCCAACTTAACATTAACATGCATGCCCTAGATCAAGTATATATCAATCATGATCTTGATCTCTAATTTCTAGCTTATGCTATGAAGTTGACAGTCCAGAATACATGAGTTTCAACTTGAAAACTGAACATGTCACAGAATGAAAGGTAAAGTAAAAATAAGAAACATGGTTAGGGATCGATATAGATTATGAGCCTGTGAAAAAGGACCAAGTTAAGGACGATATATTACAAAAAAGAAACATTTGAATGGACACTGGACGACACAACCAAACAACTATTGGAGTCTCATGAGACTCCAAATCTCTGAAACGTCAAAGTCAGAATCTTTGAAACAAAAAAGAAAATATTTAGCTTTTCAAGCTGGTTTATACGGCGTCTTTGGGTGGAAACCTAACGCAACAAACAACCAGGGTGTATTTAGAAACACATACAGGCACAAAATGTGTGGAGAGAGAGAGAGGGAAGACAGGCGATGATAGGATATAACAATGAACCGTTTCCAGATTAGAATTCTGCAGAACAGCTAGCAAGCCTAGGATTGAAAATATATGTATAAGACGGAAGGGTCTCTTTCCCTTGTAGAGGTACTAGGGTTTTTGTGGCTAGCTAGGTGTTTGTTTGTATGATTACTGCCATACAAACACGCACATATTTATGAGATAAAAAAACGTCCGTTACTCTGCGAGCATGTATACGTTTTCATAGTTCTCAGTAAGTGGGCCGCTCGCATAATCATCATGAGAGAGAGAGAGAGAGAGAGAGAGAGAGATAGACCAGGTCACCATTATACCAGAGGGCCAATGGCTGTTATACTTCGTGTACTAGTACTGGAAATAAGATTATGCTAACATAAGCCAATTCTAACGCTATATCGTTCACCAAGAGAGAGAGAGAGAGAGAGAGGGAGAGAGACTGACCGGAGAGGGTTCTAACGGAGGAAGAGACACGAGCAGATGATGAAGAAGTGCAGAGATTGGCGAGTTGCGATTCGATCTTGCTTAAAAAAGTGGTGGCTTCATCAAAAGTCCGGGATAGATCTGATTTGTACTTCACCAACATGTCGCAGTAGGTTTCCTATATACAACGGAGAGACAGGAAAGAACAAACAAAAAATTCAAATTAAAAGACAATAAAATCCAGTAAAAAGAAAAAAGAGAAACAAAGAGAGGGCGGGGGGGGGGGGACCATGAACTCGTCGAGCTCGGGATCGGCTCCCAAACACGTGGAGGAAAACATTGAACTAGAATTACAAGAGTAGTCTCCCTGCTTCTTGTAAAAGTCGTTTTCTCGTCGGATTTCGTCCAAGAAACCCGCGATTTCCGGCGGCGCCCCAACCTACAAATAAGATAAAAACATTCACAAGTCTTCATATTAACAAAATTTCATACTAATTAAATGATAATTAATTAGGTAGTTGTTCACCTTCTGGCACTCGATGTGTGCGTGAATGAGCCTAGGGTACGTCGGATGCGACGCGATTCTGGCTTTGATGGCGCCGAACATGTCCTCCTCGCGTTGCACGATTGTTGTCGAAGCGGCTTCTGACGCTGCCGAGTACAACACGGAGTCGTTTGATCCGAACATCGCCTCCCGTTGATGATGGTGGTGATTGTGCTCCCGAAAGGCTCCGGACGAGACCAGCAGGCTGCGGTAATCCAGCGGAAGGATCAGATTCTCCGGCGTCATCAACGCCGCCCTGTCTTCGTACTCCGCCGTCGATTGAAACCCTGTGTCCCCGTAGTCGGCCATTGATTGCAATCTGTACGCTTCCTCCATCAACGTATTACAACCCCACAAACTTATCTTCTTCTGCTGCTGCTGCTATATTATTATGTCCTGTTCTAGTTCTAGATAGACAGTGATGGATAAAAGAAAACAGAAAGAAAAGAAAGAATAATGATAGATAGAATAACTTGTTAGATTATAATTATAAATTGTATAATATATTATTAATAAAAAATAAACACATTAATTTATTTTTAAATAATAATTATTTATAAAAAATCATGTCGTATAATTTATGAAATTTTGTATAAATAGATGTCCATAACATTTAAGAGAATACAACGGTCTCTGCCACTGCTGCCTGATGATGATTCAATTATGACTTAACGATAATCTTCACTTGTATTAATTTTAATTTAATGTTAACTCCAATTCTTTAACCGAGATGGAAATTGCTGGAAGTGGAGTAACAGAGGGTACCTGCAAGTGTTCTTGGTGAGTGTGCTTGTTGCCCGACCAACTCGATGAGACGTGATTTACGATTTAAACTAACGTGAAATCCCAACAAAAAAACAACAACGTGAAATCGAGAACAAAGTTTTATAATATTAGAAAGATATGTTGCTCGAAAAACATTACGGATAGTAAAAATAAAATAAAATGCGAGCCTCAGTAAATTGTTTTCATTTTTTCAGAATTTTTCTTTTAGCAGAATAAGTGTGATAAATAATGCATTCAACAAAAAAACTATCTTCACAAAGGAAAAAAGAAAAGAAAATTACCACATAAAAGTCTGCTTTATTAGTCAAGACGAATTCTAGTGGTGGGTCGTGAGATATAGGTGGCATTACATGTGGGACACACAAGAGCTTCTTAACGAACAATATATGAAGATCTTATGGATGAATTTGAGCTTGGCATGTACATTTCATAAGCATATATTGTGCATATGTGTAGTTGACATTTGTGAACACATACGTTGCTTTTAGTTATGAATTTATGATCGATAGCGTTCACTAAAAAAAAATCAAACTTGAAAATGAAAATAAGATATGAAAATAATTATTATAATATTCTTAACTTTTAAATTTTAATTACGGATAGACTATACCTAAAATGACTTGAAATCGATATAAAGCTAGCAAATTTGGTTTGATGATATTTGACACAAATTAAGAAGAATACGAGACTTCCATGTAAGGCTAGTGTCAAGCTAAGTATGATCGACGTGTAGACAATGCATTTAGTATTCTAGAGATTTAAAATAAAATGCTTATTGTTACGTTGTACTTATATGAATCAAGTCAAACAAAACCATTTTTGTCAATGAATTGAGTTAGGGTTTCATTATTATTACTACCACCTCGAGTACATTAACTCACAAAAGCGAAGAAAATAAATGTGGCATCACGACTGACTTCATTTAAGAGATTTTTCAGTGTAAACGAAATACGGAATAGAACACTACATATCATTACACAATTAAAAGGACACTTGAAAAAAAAAAAAACACTTCTCCAATTATACAAGAACATATGGCGTTTTGTTCCGGGTTCCAAGTTGATTGAAAACTCTCGCTCCATTTGACACATTGTTATGTGCTGGTAAGAGAGGGTATGGGACTTTTAGTGGCACAAAACAGGTCACTACATCCATGGCTTCTAAACTAGTGTGGGATATAGCTAGGGTTGAAATATGCATGGAAACAACCTGGCTAATAAACCACCGATCACTGATTCACAGTATAAAAGCTTTGACAAGCCAACAAACCAGAGGATTAATGACGCGGTGGATACGCAGCTAATAAACCAGTGTACTGATCAGTGATTCACGGTATAAAAGCTTTGACTAGCCAACAAACCAGAGGATTAATGACGCGGTAGATACGCAGCTGCACTTTTTCTTGGTAGATGCGTGCGAATATAGGAGCAAGTCCATTCTTAAAAAATGGACTGGCTAAATGTTCATTTAATCCATTTAAATAAATAGTAATTGACTTGATTGCACAGTAATTAATTAAATTTATTTTTAGTTTAGTTAATTTGTATTAAAATATTATTAATTTAATTTTCTTTTTAATTTCAAATATAATTTTTAACTAATTTTATCACGTCATATATCATTTTTTGAAAGTACAATTTTTGTAAATGATGGTTAGGTATTTATATATTAAAAAAAAAGGGAGGGAAATTTGAAATATGTCCAATTTTATAAGCCTCTTTTGACATGAGTCTAATTTTTAGTTACTTTTGATTTAGCTCCAATTTTTATAGCCTAAAATTGTGTGCTTACTTTTGATTTAGCTCCAATTTTGGACCCATATCAAAAGAAACTTGTAAAATTGGACCCATATCAAACGACCCCTTAAAAAAATCGTTTAATTTTTTTCTATATTTTAAAACATTTTTTATAATTTTTTATTAAGTTAATTTGGACAGTTGGATTTCAAAAAGGTTGAAATCCAACCGCCCAAAAAAGTGGACACATGGCCCACTGTGAGATTCTGACATTTTTTTTAAGTCTGGAATGCGCGCCCACGCGCCTGCCACAAAAAAAAAAAAGAATAAGTTGTGGTTGACGTCAGATAGGCTGGTTCTTCACTCAGGCCATTCTGAGCCGACCTAGAGACTAGGGTGGACTTTGGGCCAATCTATATTTGTGGGGTGGAGTGGGTTTTTGGGGTGCCAACCTTTTTTTTTTTAGACGTATCAATCGACAAAAAAAAATTGTATTTTTCTGCTGTTCTGCATTGTTAACCTAATTGGGGGAAGATTTTTCAATTTACTAGGAACACGGCTCAGTATCAAGTATTATTATACAAGTAGATGAGCAATTGAAAAAAAAACTTCTCAAATCTTGTATAAGGACACTTGGCGTACCAAGCTTTGTTCTAAGTACACTGAAAAATCCCTAGGTAATAACCAATAAGTAAGTAAGCAAGCAAGTATGGGTGTGTGTGTGTGTGTGTGTATTATATTCAAGGTTCTAAAAAACGCTAGGCGCTAGTCGGGCGGCGGGCTAGCGCCTAGGTGGCTAGGCCGCCTAGGCGGATTTAGGTAAATTTCTTGTAAATCTTGTAAATAAGTGCATATTGACACCTAAAAAAAAACTATACTTGTATGGATAATAAAATAATGATAAAATACAAATTGAGTACACTATTTCCATAAGTATTGGATGAACTTGTAGTAAATTCATCATTTGCAAATTAGATACACCATTTCCATAAGTATACCACCATGAAACCAAAAAAGAAAAAAAAACACACAATTAATAAATATAAAATATAAAAAAAACCTCCTAGGACCGCCTAGACCGCCTAGGCGCCGCCTAGCCCGCCTAGGCCCAATCTGATTTTTCCACCCGATTTGCCCAAAAATGCCTCAGTTGCTGGGCGCCGAGCGCTTAGGGCGTTTTTTAGAACACTGATTATATTATTTTATTTTCTAGTTATAGATTATTGCCTAATATTATATATATATATATATATATATATATATTTTTTTTTTTTAAAAAAACTTTAACGAAAAGCTCTCGATACTGTTCACTTTAACGAAAAACCACATTTTTACACTAAAAAATCAATTATGGTATTATTCACTTTACCCTTTATTTTGTCTTTATCGTTAAAACTCAAAGTTTTCAAGTTCTTTTTATTAGTTTTTTTTAAGAAGATAATGTATAAAAGCCTAGTATAGTATTTTTGTATAAGTTCCCTTGTTGGCAAGCGAGGGTTAGCAATTTTAGCGTCGAAGAGATTGAGGAAGGAAATTAGGATGGAGAAATTTGAGTAAGTGAATTTGTCTTAAATGGGTTTAAGATCTAGGAAAAAAACAAAAAATGGTTGTGATTTTGCGTAAAAAGAAAATATGGACGCCGTGCCACCATTTTTATTCCAACTACTAGAGCACTTCCACCGTGGGCTATTGCCGGGTGGACTAGCTCTCAAACAAGGCCAAAGAGCCTGAGTGGGGACATCCAACGTGTACTGGCGATGGAGCCCGAGCGGGCCCAAGGAAAAGGCCCAGCAAGAGTTGCTAGCCCGAGAGCCCGAAGGCTGACGTCTGGGGGACATCAGCCATCGTTTCCTCTGCATTTCTGGGCCTCAACATTCCCGGGGATTCTACTAATTTTGCTGAACTCGAAGGAATGCCCACTACAAAAGCAACTTAAGTTACAACGAGCAGCTACAAAAGCAAAGCAAAGCAAAACAAAACAAAACAAAAAATAATACGATTAAGGGCTCAAAAGCCCGCATTGAGACTAAAAAGTAAAGTGCAAACTTCTGAAGGAAATAGGGATGGTGGTTAACTTCATCCCCAGAACAGCAGGCGGGTTCTGGGTGGGATACGCAGGCACGTAATCAACTGTTTGCTTTCTTGTAGTTGACATGTTTGATTTGATGGATTGATTGATCTCTTGGAAAAAAGTGGACAACAAAAAGTGTCCCCCCCCTTAGTAAATAGTTAAAATATCTTTCAGAGAATCCAATGGCTTGCTGTTCTTACCTTTGGATGGATCGTTTCTCGGGTTAAAGAAAGAAACTGAAAGGTTGATATCTAGTCCTAAAAGCAAAACCACCTGTTTATCATCAAGCAACCATCCTTTTACCTATCTTGTTGAGAACATAATATAGCAGCCACAGTATCACTATAAAAAAGGAAATGATCAACAAAGTTGGAGTAGTTGGAGTACCTTGGAAGACCTAATAGCTTTGGAGGAGCTTAAGTTGATGCAGAATTAACCCACATGATCAACAAGGTTGGTCATATATGTTCATTTTTATTTTCAGGGTGGTCGTATATGTCCATGAATTGCGTTCTTATATATAGATTATAGTCAATAAGGGGAGAGCCAACGTTTGGAAAATAGGTGCCAATAAATAAGCGAGAAAGTTGGAGAATCACAAACCTAAATGCATGTTGCAGCTTTCGGAAGTTGCAATCTATCTTCAAGTCAAAACAGTACGTTCGTGTCACTGATTCACAGATTCACATAGAATTTTAACCCATGTTTTTTAAAGATATCAATCAGTCGCCTCTATTACTTGTGTGCCAATTTTCAATTACTAGTTGACTTTAGGTTAAACATAACATGACCAATAACCAAATCCCACGTTCAGAAAGGCAACATCCCAGGAAGCTGAAATAGGGGGACAGTGATCAAGGTCAATGATGCTAAATCCGACAAAAGGTTGGTGCTTACCAGGTAAAATATGCTTGTTATTGCTTAAATTCGTAATCATGCATGTTTTTTTTTTTTTTTTTTTTTGGTTACAAACTATATTTTACACTAATATTTTAAAATTATGAATATAGAAATCCGATTCGAGTGCAAAAAGAGAAGTATATTATTTAATTAATTTAACTGAGTCGAAATCTATATTTGCAATCTTAAAATTTATAAATTTTATCTTAAAATTTAATTTTCTTAGCATTATTCTCAAATTTATTTTGCAAATTCTGGACACCACCATACAACTGAGCTGGAGAAAGCATTGTAAATGCAATCTTTCTCTAAGCTTTTTAGCTTTTGAGAAATTTTAAATGCTTCTTTTGTCAAAAAATTTGTAAATACTAATGAATTGTGGCTTTTGCATTGTTTTTGGTTTGGGGCGGTCAAACAGTGGAATTATTGGTTGTTGGAGGCCGAGAGAATGAGATATTTTTCAGTGTGCCTAAAAAATAGTGCGGTATATTAGGGTAATTATACAAATAGTAAGATACTTATGTTAAAAAATTAACAACTGAAAAAAATTAAACTTCCCGTAACTTATATAATAATACGTGATGTATTATCCGTATTACATGTACAATGAAAATTTCTCAAACAGAAGGATTGAACTGCGGTTGACACCAATGACAAGGATCTTCATTCCTGATCAAGGTCTAAAATATTCATAATATCCCGATATTTTCATCGAAATTTTCGTGTTTTTGGACTACCGATATTTCCGATGTCATCGATATTTCCATCGAAATTTCCGTATTTTTTAAATTTCTATATTTAAAAAAAACCCAAAGGGATTCGAACCCCTCTCATTTTACTCATTCAACACCTTAACCACCATATCACTTATGTTTTTGTAAAAATATGCTAAAATATTTACATATTTTATACACTCACAATGTTTGTCAGTTCGCTATATAATCAACTTAAATCAGTTAAATCCATCATGCAATACATTTTCTTCCAATTTTTTGTGATAAACTAATATATAATTGACTAAATAAACATCATGCAAAGTTTCACTAAAAATTTTCAAGTTTTTCTTATAATTTCCGTGGTTTTTATTCAATTTTTATCGATATCGATAATATCCCGATATTTCTATCGAAATTTTCGTATTTTTGGATTACCGATATTTCCAATATTATCGATATTTTAAACCTTGTTCCTGATTAGCAATAGTTTTAAGTGTATTTCGGGCATTTCTGGCAGATTACGTAGTTTTAGTTAATTGGTTCTTTGCTGTCTTGATTACCTTTTATTTTCGGATTATTATATCCGCAAAAAAGCTGCATAAATACAACTTCGCGTGTGAAAATTAGGAAAAGTATCATTGCCAGATTTTTTTTCTAAAGATCTCGTGATCATGACCGTTTATCGTACATTTTACGTTCAGTTTTTGTTAAATATTATTTATATTTAATTTTAAATTTTAAATAATTTCTGAACGCAAGATATACGATAAACAGACATGATAATAACTAATACAAAAACTAACTGGCATTTTTTATACACGTGAGTTCGTAGGATCATAAGATAAGTGAAGGTGGAGAGCATGATGCTAGAAAATAGCTGGAAAATGAAGTCAAGTGGAGTGGAGGGCATTTAGTCGTCACAGAAAATAAGGTTCCAGAGGCCAGCATATAAAGGTAGTCTTTTTTTTTTCTGGTCAAAAGAATGGAGGATTCTCTTAACTATTTTGGGGTTAAAGTCTTCTTTTTCTAAAGGCATTTGGGAGACAAAAATGGAAATGCGATCAACTTGGAGCATGTCTGATGGTTGATCATGTTATCTTAATCCTATAGATACAGATGGGGAACATGAATTCCCATTATCTTCCCCAGGATAAATTTAAATAACTTCACTTAGTTTTCGTATACATTCTCCTTTGAGATCTATGCTGCATGATTGTATATAATATCATGGCTGAATTAAACAACACTAATTAATTTCCTTATCAAGTCAAACTTACAACTCGAAAACGACATTTAACACCCTAAACGGCTCTAAAAAATTGTAAAGAAAAATTTGTCAGCATTTCCTCTAAAAAATAGATCTCGTTAAACGTAGCCGTAGCCTACAATTAATGTAAGGAGTGTGATATTCACACACTCTTTTTTACTTCTCCCACACCTTTTTGAATTTCGGTCGTTGGATTGGATGAATTAAAGAATATCTAACAGACAAAAATTAATAGGGGTGTGTGAGAAGTAAAAAGGGGTGTGTGGATAACACACCCCATAAAGTTGATAACTTTGGATAACTGTTTGAATAAATTAGATTTAGGTACGAAAATTTGGGTATATTTTGAGTACGGGGAAAAACCGTAAATATTATTCGGTTATGATCTTAGATATGGTTATAGGGTTTCCAATCTGTATGCGTTTCTAAATCTGAACCAAATAATATATAATATTAAAGTAATTAAATAATATATAGACACACACACACACATATGTATATTCATTAATCACCGAATCCATTATCTTGAAAATACAAAAATTGCATTAGGTGAGTTGCATTTGTGGGAAAGTTCAAAAGTTTTGATATGAATCAAAATTTATGATATTTCAATTGTACTTATGGGAAATATCAAATATTAGCCAACACTATCAATGTTTATCTTTAATTTTTATGCTCCACAAAATCCTATTAATATTTAATACATCAATATTTAATGACGAAATTAATATTTACTAAATTATCATGTGTCAATTGAACGTATATAACGTATATATTTTTTATATTGACGAAGATGGATATAACCGTTAACTATGAAGAACAAACAAAAGAATGAATGTTGAGGAGAGAGGAAGAAAGAACAAAATTATTCTTTTTATTGATTCTTAGAGAGGGAATAGATGATTACAATCTAAATATCATCTCTGCTTTCATACCACATGAAATCTTAGCTAGCAAGCTATTCTTATTAACTAACTAACTTTGTATTGAGCTGGTAGCAATCTAACCATTGAAGACTAACTTGATCTGAGCCGTTAGATCTCTTATCAGATAATACCCGATGATTAATCTGCGGTTATAAATATAGTTAATTTTTATGGTTACATGGATGGATATAACATTTTCACCCCCCAAATCGAACGTACAGCTGCCATTCCTATAAATGGCTTGGGCATATTCCATGTGTTAGTTGTTACTACATTTGTTTGCCATGGCTCATGAGATTTGGTTTGGAATGTAGTTTTGTTTGATTCAATGTGTGAGAAACAATGGGTGTTTGGATTAATATTGACCACAATACATGCGTTGGAAATGCACATTGCATGCGTAAATTCTAAAGTTGTGAGACAGTTAGATAAAATTAGTTAAATTGACTATTTCCATTTTATATATGATATTCTTCTGTGTAAATAGCTTAGTTCTTCAACCTACAGAGCATGCTAATGAATCAAATTTCACAATGCTTCATAGTGTTTGAGGTTTTGGAAGAAACTAATTATATCTATCAATACCAGTTTTCGATGGAAATAATATTGCAGACACGGTAGACGCAAAAACAGTGAAATGAAATCTTTCCATTTCCAAAAACAGTGAAATGAAATCTTTTCCAATTTACGTGATCTCCCACGTGACAAGAAATAACATTTTTATATATTAGTGCCAAATGATCGTTAAGCCCACAAAGATTCGTTTCAAACTCATAAAAATCTCTGAAAATATAAATAAATAAAAACCCATAAAAAAACTCCAAGAAACCTAAGAATGGATTTCTCAGCTGAAGAAGTTAATATCGTTTCGATCCTTCCATAATTCAAACAGTGTTTTATTCTATAGGTGTCACCCACATGAAGAGGCAAATCAAAATATATTATTAGGTCTAAAAGATTGCAATTCAAGGCATATATAAGTTTAATCGAAATTTGGTAAACTATGAATTTATAGTTTATTGTTCTAGACTAATTTGTTTAATGTGCTGTTCAAGTCTAGACTTTCATAAGTGACACATGATAATATATTTAAGAACTAATTATCAAAATAAATTATATAATAGTAATTCATTGAAAGACTTATGAACTGAAGGGTCTCTTAGAGCAATTCCACCTCTAAAGACTGTGCGCCAGCACCCAACCCATTTATCTACTCAAGTGAACAGTAATAGGCCAAATCATCTCCACCCTAAAACCAAATAGCCTAGTCAATTTTATTAAAATATTATTAATTTTTATTATAAAATAATAATTTAATTTTTACTTTTTGACTTCTTCCCTTTATCTCCAGCAACTTCCCATCCCTTCCACAATAAAAAACCGACTCTCAGAAACTCACTGCTCCAACCCCAAAACTCCAATCTCAGAATTCCACTTTCCCAGAAAAGCTCAAAAGTTCCAATCTTTTCTGCAACCCAATCTATACTCTCCTTATACATCCCCAAACGCCAAACGCCACTCCCGACGCTAACTCGCATCAACCTCCCTCTGCATCTCTCTCTCTCTCTCTCTCTCTCTCTCTCTCTCTCTCCCCCATTCGGATTTGGAACTACGTTTATTGGGTAGAAATTTTGGGGTGGGTTAGTGATGGGTATTGGCAGTCTGGGAGGTGCTGCAGTGGTATGCATTCAGGGGTATGGATGGGTGCGTTTTAGGTGGTTGAATCGCAGGAGGCAGTCGGATTTGGAGCAGCTCTGCACCAAGGCCCCGGAATTTCCCTCCGCCCCGTAATCAACCTCAGCCCCAATGAGCTTGCGACGCGGTTATCGTGTGGGAGGTTGATGGCCCGGCTGACATCAGATGGCCCGACATATGGGTCTGTCGATTTTAGGCAAGTCTTTTGCCTGGCTTGGGCTGGGTGCCGATCAAAATGCTCGGCTGGAGTCGATAGCCTAGGTGCCGGGTTGATTTTTTTGGCTGGGTGCTGGCCTATCAGTTCCCCGATGGAACTGCTCTTACAAGGCCCTACCGATTTTTTTATTTCAACTAAATCTAACATATAACACACAACATAAATAACTGTACTCGGTCGTACTATTTGAGTTAACTTAACATATTTTTTGACATAAGACGAGATGTGAAAAAGTAATGTAAAAATTGAGTTTCAACTTGAGGAAATTGACACAAATGTTTCCATTCCATTTTCAGGTCACTAATCAAACCTTAACTTGGAGAATGTTTACTTAAATGATATAGGGATATGAATGAATAAAAAGATTAGAAAAAGAAAAAGAAAAAAAAGGATGTGAAGGATTGGGCATGGCAGAAACAACTCCTCGATGTTACTGGGATACTTTCATTTTTCAGGTATCTCATATCTAAAATTGGCGGTTACCCAACTACCCGCATAATTAATGCATTCTCGATGTGTTCGTAAACGCATAAGTGAGAATCATACATGACGGGATTTTAAAACCGCACAAATTTAACCCTCTTTTTGACAATTGTAGTATAGGTGTAAGTAGGGTATCGTTCTAGGCCGGGGATTAGGAGGGATTGCTAATCTACTCTAAATTAATTTAAAAATATTAAACAAGACTCAAAAACACAAAACTATGCTAAAAACTCTAATAACTCGAGACACACTTAGAAATGATTCAAAACAAAGAAAAGAAATTAAATAAATACTAGGAACTAAAATGGACGAAAATCGAATTAAAAGATTAAAAATAATAAAAACTAACTAAATAATATAATTTAATAATGGGGGGGTTTGGTTTGGACGAGATGTAAATTAAACTTAAATAAATTACAGAATTGACAAAAACATAAAATAAAGGTGAACGGAAGGGCGACGGACTGGCTAGAGGGTTTTTCTCCACACAAGACACATATGCAATCTAAATTGACCTTCAGTTGTTCTTTCAATAAGTTGTAAATCTCAACACCCCAAATTAATTAGGTACGCTTAAATTAACCTTCAGATTTTCCTAAAGTTATTGAATTAGATGATTGCATACGACAACCCAAAGTATTCCCCACAAGTTCCCTACATGAATTGCATAATAGAGATACAAGCAAAGATCATTAAGTTCTATGAAAACCATAAGCATTGACGAGGCACTTGTTACTATGAATTGCATGAAACTCATGCCAAGAATTCACTTAACGCGATTGTGACTAGCAACCTCCACTACTCATGAATATAAGTTCATAACGATTAGGTGAAATTCACTTATATTCTAGCATCAAATTCATGCGTGTAAATTAAGTATGCATTCTTAATCGACAAACATAAATAAGTTATTAATCAAGCAGTTAAGCAAATTAAATTCACAATTTATGAAATTACAACTGAAGGTAATCAATTCCTATTGCAAACATATTCATGGTATTGAATCAACCTCTAGCCAAGGCGAATTTATTTCCTCATAGTCGCAATTAAACAAAGATACTCAAATTTAAACATTTAAAACAAAGATAGATTACACCTAGAAACGCTCCAACAATCCAAGCTTTGAATGGCAAGCACGGCTCCAAGGCTCTCCTTCCTTTCCTTCTTCTTTGCTTTTATGCGGCACAAGTGTGATTTGATGATTTTTGTGGTGAATTGTGGTGGTGGATGGATATAGGTGAGTTATGGTGAAGGGTGGATGTGTGTATGAATGATGAAGGCCAAGAGAATTATATGAAGAATGTTGTGGCATAGGGTGGTATTTATAGGGAATGTGGAAGGGGTTGTAGGTGAAGGTAGTAGGTGAAGGTGGTGGATGTTGTAGGTGAAGGTGGATGTTGTAGGTGAAGGTGGTGGATGTTGTAGGTGAAGTGGGTGGATGTTGTAGGTGAAGGTGGTGGATGTTGTAGGTGAAGTGGAAAGGAAAGGAAAGTTCCTTGTTTTTTTTCTTATCTTCTAGAACTTGGGCTTCACTTATCCATCTACATAGTATATTTCAACCCAATTAATCTCCAAATTCGTCCATCCATCTAGCTTGGATCATAAGCAATCCATCTTGGGCCCAAAAACACTCCAAACTACTCCAAATTGGCTCATAATGCACCCTTAGCCCATAAAACCTACAAACACACGAATTTAGCTTAAAACACTATAATAAATACTAAATAATTACCAAAATGCAAGAAAACAAGCAAGCTAAGTCGCATAAATATGCTCCTATCAATACACATTCATTTTCATTCCCATACATGCTCTTATGTGATGACTTTTGAAGAAAGGATAGTGATATTTACACACTTAACACACCCTTGTTAAATTTTGTGCGTTGTTATTCAATTCATTCAATCCTATAGTTGAAAATTGAGAGAATGTGTGAGGGTAAAAATGAGTGCGTGGATCACCACTCTTATAGAATCATGCATAATTTGAATCATGTAAAATTAACAATGTCCAAAATCCGAGCCAAGACAATTATTTTTTATTATTTTGAAAAGAAACAATAAAACTTTAATAACTAGATCAATCAAGGCCACATGTTGACCGTAATGACTTGAATGAGACTTGAAACTGGAACTCGCAAGTACTTGACGCTCAAATAAAAAAGAGAATATTAGTATTCGGTCCATAGTTTGTAATGTTCATTAACAGGGTTGGTCAAAAAAGTTTTGAGGCCGGGGGCGATGTAAAAAAATGTGCCTTCACTTCATATAAAAAATTATTTGTTTTCACACGTAAGACATCGATAAAATTATATTTAGAAAAACACTTCAAACTCAATAATTTAGAAACACGAAATAACTAATTTATTTTGTATCGAGAAACGGAAACCAAAAAACTTTGGGCTTACAAGTAGATAGATTCTGAGTTTTGTTTTCCATCTGAACTTTTAAAGTTTTTTTTTGTATAAATCGTGAGGTATTTTTTCTTATTTACTAACCTTGTCAATATAAGACTAAAATAATAATAATATTTTTTTGTGTCTTTAAGGATATGTATAAGTAATGAATGAAGACTAATCAAACCTTTTGATGACATGTAATATTATTTGCAAATTTGGTCTAAAAATTTAGTCTACGCATTACTCTTTGTTAAAGATTAGACTTAAATTGAAACGGATGTTTAAAAATAGTAACCCACATAGCTACTAGCTAATAAATAAATTAACAACCAAACAAAAATTTGTTAAAATTGAAAAAAAAAACTTGCACATAGCATTTCGAACTTAGGACCTCTCGTTAATTTTAATCAACAAAAACCATTACTTCTAATTAAACTTCTTGATCACTTAGCCAAAATTTATAGATTTATACTATTATGAAAAGAAATTTATAAAAATTGGAATGTAAATAAGCACACATGGTGTTTTGAACCTAAGACCTCCTCATTAATTTTAAGCAATAAAACTACTGGTTCCAGTTAAATTTCTTTGTCACTAAACCAAGTTTTATAAATTTATACTCTTATAAAAACATATATAAATATATCACCCTAATAATTTTGGTGCCCTCAATTTTTTTGGGACCCGCACTGGGCCTTGGCTGGGCGTGTTCATTGACTAAGACTTTATCAATTTTTAGATTTTGATCAAAGTCCCTATAATTCATTAATAATGAATTATATGTAAGTTACGTAATTTTTATAATAAAAATTAGTAATTGATTTAGAGTTTTAATACTTACACCCTTATTAAACTCCTAATTAATTTTCAATTCAAACATTTCCAAAATATAAAAAACAAAATTTGTCACATCCCTACCCGAGCCCCCACCACAACCCAGGCTTGACTACACTGTAGCATGATATTGTCCGTTTTGGGCCTCAACCACGCCCTCACGGTTTTGTTTCTGGAAACTCACACGACAACTTCCCAGTAGGTCACCCATCATGGGAGTGCTCTCGCGCGCTACTCGCTTAGCTTCAGAGTTTCGATGAACTCAGAAGCCAGTGAACTCCCAAAAAGCCTTATGCTAGGTAGAGATGGGAATATACACATATAAGGGTCACTCCCCTAGGCGACGTGGGATCTTACAATCCACCCCCCTCAGGGGCCCAACGTCCTCGTCGGCACACCACATCCAAGGTTTGGCTCTGATACCAAATTGTCACATCCCAACTCGAGCCCTTACCACAACCCGGGCTCGACTCCACCATAGCATGATATTTTCCGCTTTGGGCCCCGACCACGCCCTCACGATTTTGTTTCTAGGAACTCATGAGCAGCTCCCCAGAGGTCACCCATCCTGGGATTGCTCTTTCCCAAACTCGCTTAACTTCGAAGTTCTTACGGAACCCAAAGCCAGTGAGCTCCTAAAAGGCCTCGTGTTAGGTAAAGATGAAAATATATATACAAGGCTTACATGATCCTCTCCCCTGAGCGATGTGGGATTTCACAATCCATCCCCCTTAGGAGCCCGACGTCCTCGTCGGCACACCACAACCAGGGTTTGGCTCTGATACCAAATTGTCACATCCCGGCCCAGGTGGGACCACTTCCCGAGCCCGCTCCACCACCGTAGCACGATATTGTCCACTTTGGGCCCCAACTACGCTTTCACGGTTTTGTTTCTGGGAACTTACACGAGAACTTCCCAGTGGGTCACCCATCATGGGAGTGCTCTCGCACGCTACTCGCTTAACTTCGGAGTTCCGATGAACTCCGAAGCCAATGAGCTCACAAAAGGCCTCGTGCTAGGTAGAGATGAGAATATACATTTAAGGATCACTCTCCTGGGTGATGTGGGATGTCACAAAATTATAATAAGTTTGTACTCATTCTTAAATATACCAATTTGTTATATGAAAAATGTACCATATTTTTAAATAAAAAATGTACCCATCTTTTTTTATATAAAATTCATTCAATCTTTTCTCTAATTCATTTTTTAAACATATATGGATACATTCTATTTCGTTGATTTGAGAATGTATTAATGTCAAGTTTAATAGAAGAAATTTAATAATGTTACTAAGCCTAATATCTTTTTTTTTGTTGTGTTTTTTGAAGAATGTACCTGTTGCAGTCATATTTAGAATAAAACTGTGATTGTGTAAATCCTAGTATATATGGGAATGTATCTTAAATTCCTATTAGGAGTAGATTACCTATTAAATGTTGTAACACTAAAGGGAAAGGTTTTTGCCTATCCTACTACTATAAATAAAGGCACAATAGGATGAATCAAACACACCTCACAATTAAATCAATCCCTCTCTCTCACATTACCAACACGCTCTTGCCAGAAGCTGAGGAATTGACGCATTGTAGGAGGAGGCTTTCATCTACAAAATTCAAAGGCTTATATTTGTTTTCTGGTAATCAGGTACGCTTGAAATAAAAGAAGATATTTGAAACGTCCACGAAGTATGAAAATATTCCACATGATGCATGAACCCCTCAATGTTTATATTTTCCTTACGATATACATATATATATTTGTTTCATGCATCGCACAATTAAATTGTTATATGGAATTTGTGAGTCAATGTATAAAATTAAATTAGAAGCACTCCTAGGGTTTCTTAAACCCTACCTATGTCGAAAATTTTGGGAAATTGGACACCGCTCTCGCGGCACAAACTGGGCAGCAGCCCTCTGGGCTTTGCTGTGTTCTCATGGACCTTGATAGCAACCTTGCTGCGAGCAGAAGGACACTTTAGGCCTTCGACCTGATTAGGTTGTCTTGGGCCCGTCGCCCCTATTCATCAAGGAAACCTGAAGCTTTCCTTTTTGGACCTTTCCTCTGCCTTTGTCCTATGCCAGCAAGTTGTCCTGCTTGCTAGGCCCTTGTCCTGCGGGCCACTGGACTGCCTGTAGCAAGCCCGTGCTACTTACTGGGTTATCCCTGTGGCCCAAGATGATGTCAACCCATGAAGCTGGGCTTCTCGAGCCAAAAATCAAAGGCCAGCCTTCGCTGGGCCTTGCTCCGTGTTCTCCTCACGGCCTAGATACGAAACCCAGCTGTAGCTGGGGTTTCTCCCTGACCCGTGGCTTGAAGCTCACACCTGAGGTCCTTTTGGGCTATGCCTTTTACTCAAGGCACCTAACCCGAGCCCAAATATTTTTTGGGGCAATTTTTTTTCGACCCACATGCTATTATTTTAGCATTCTAAATAATTTAACCCATATGTTAATATTATTTTGTTTCTACAATCGACCACATATGGCCCGATTTATTGAATTAATTAAAAGTGACCTCCAGTCCATTAATCTAATAATGAATCCAAAATTATTAACTTGAAGATCACTTTTGGACATTAACGATTCAATAATTTATTTTTATACTTTGAACCGTCACATACTTTCGTAGTAACAAAGCTCTCACACTTGAGTTCCCGAAGAACCTCAAATCCACTATATGTAAATTTGTATATTGTATTATGTGTTTCTTGCATAAACCTCTCATTATGAACTAATTGTTCATAAAACTAAATTGAACATGTAGTTTCAAATTTAGTGCCTTTGAAACCCGAAGTTTTCATTTAAAACATACCACACGAAACCTGTAGTTTTCATGCATCAATTAAACCAATACATGTCTATAGAACCTGTATGTTCTACAATATATATCTATAGCTTACCATATGACTAATCATGTTTTTCTCCATCCGTTTTATGGACATGTCAAACTTGAACAAGCTCGATTTCGCCACTCTAGAAGTCTATGGAAGAAACTATCTGAAGTGGGTTCAAGACGTTAAGCTTCATCTAACTGCAAAGGGTATTAGAGCCACCATCAAAACTCCTATCACAGATAAAATTGTTGACTAAGCTCAGAAGGCTAATGCAATGATCTTCATTTGAAGACACATCCATGATGCATTGCAGACTGAGTACCTCGCTGAGGAGGACCCACGCACTATCTGTCTTGCTCTGACCGACCGTTTCGATCACTAGAAAGACGTATACTTGCTTGAAGCAAGACACGACTGGCAACATCTTCGCTTCCAAGACTTTAAGTCCGTGAATGAATACAACTATGAAGTTTGTAGAATCCATTCATTGTTGAAATTCTACAAAGTGGAACTAATCGAATCAGATCTCATGGAGAAGACTTATTCGACATTTCATGCCACTAATATTGTCTTGCAGCAAAAATATAGGGCACATAAATTTACCAAATTTTTGGATTTGATCTATGTTTTACTTATCGCTAAAAAGCAAAACCCGTTTTTGATGAAGAATCATCAAGCTCAACTGACTGACTCGAACACCGTGTCTGAAGCGCACGCGACTCATTCTAGCAGCCATAAACGACGAAAGAATCATCGTGGCCGTGGTAATGGGCAGCAAGCCCCACCACGGGCCCAAGTTCAACAAAGTGACGCATCTAAGGGAAGAAATATGACCCAGCAGCATCTACCACTCGACCTTAAGGCCCCAAACTTCAAGAACAAGGGCAAAGCTCTCGTTCAGCCTGTTTCTATTGAATTGGATATGTGCTATCGTTGTGGATCAAAGGATCATTGGTCACATGTTTTCCGAACTTCTCCTGAGGCTATTTCCAAGAATCATTCCTGTAGTGAGTCTAACTTTGCAAATGTGGATCATCAGGAAAATGCTACTACATCAATGGAGATATCGAATTTTCAAGAAGCGTCAGTTCCTATGGATGAATAAATTAGACATGTTTTTATGGCGTTTACCCCTAGTGGCCGAACCCACTATGAGTGGCTAGCCCCTACCTCCCTATTTTATAGGTTTATGGTTTAATTTTGAACAATTTTTTCTAAGTATTTGGAATAATTTATTTGGTTTTGGATTGTTTTGAATTATGGATTATTATTTGAATAGATATTATTTTCTCGAATTGCTTAATTGAATGAATGGACTTATATTTATACATGTGAACAATTTAATCAATTTATTTCTAGATATGTCTAGTGAGGAAGTTAGCTGTTTGGCAGATAGTGTAACCACACATATCATCTTGCGTGAACAACATTATTTTACTAACTTAATACCCAAGAAAGCTCATTTGACAACTCTCCCAAGCCAATCCAACATGATTGAAGGATACAGAAAGACACGTATCATGTTGTCCAATGGTATTATCTTGACCATTAAGGAGGCAATCTATTCTCCACGTTCCGGAAGAACGTTGCTGAGTTTTAAAGATATGTGAGATAATCAATATCATATTGAAACCACTGAAGATCATGGTTTTGAATTTCTTTGTATCACTTCATACGAATATGGCCATTACCGTATTCACGAAAAGTTGGAACGTCTGCCTAGTGAGTTGTACATCACAACCATTCGCGGCATAGAAGCCCACAGTGTGGTCGGCCCATACGTAAGTTCCAGAACACTTTGTCCCTTTGGCATGATCGTTTGGGACATCCTGGACGTGACATGATGCGCCATATCCTCAAATCATTACACAAGCATAAGTTACATCCATATGTTGGACTATCGCCATGCAAAACGTGTTCTCTAGGGAAGTTGAATACTCAACCTTCACATACAATATTATTCACGACCCCCCTAAATTTCTTCAGAGGATTCAAGGGGACATTTGTTAACCTATCCAACCAATATGCAGACCATTTAAATACTCTATGGTGTTGGTTAATGCGTCGCCATGATGGTCACATGTTTACTTGTTGTCCACACCAAACACTGTGTTTGCTAAACTCATAACTCAAATCATTAAGCTAAAGGCTCACTACCCTGATTATCCGATTAAGTCAATTCGATTGGATAACGCTGGAGAGTTTACGTCACAGACTTTTGATGATTATTGCATATCAGTAGGGATTGATGTGCAACATCTTGTACCCCATGTTCACACCCAAAACGGCCTAGCAGAAGCTTTCATAAAGCGCATTCAATTGATAGCTCGGACTTTGGTTATAAGAACCAAACTGCCGATATCTGCTTGGGGTTATGCAATATTGCACGCAACTATGTTTGTCTGCCTAAGACCTACCGCTACTCAACAACATTCACCGTTATAGTTGGTCACTGGATACGAGCCTGACATCTCACATTTACGAGTGTTTGGGTGCGTCATTTATGTGCTAATAGTGCTTCCACTACGTACCAAAATGGGTCATCAGAGAAAAATGAGAATCTATGTCAGTTATGATTCGTCATCAATTGTTCGCTACTTAGAACCCTTGATAGGAGATCTCTTTACCGCACGTTTTGCGGATTTTCACTTTGATGAAATAGTCTTCCTATCGTTAGGGGGAGATAAGCATGTTAACGTTCCTGTAAAACGTAGCGAATTGTTGTGGTATACTCCCACTATGTCTCATTTAGATCCCTGCACTGCCCAGTTTGAAACTGAAGTGCGACGAATTATAGATCTTCAGAGTATTGCTCAAAGCATGTCGGATGCTTTTAATGATCGAGCAAAGGTGACAAGATCACATATACCCACTGTAAACACACATGTAAGGATAAATGTATCTTGAATACGTCAACAACCTGCCTAGGAAGGCTGGATCGTCCCCGAAAGTGGGGAGGCCGCACCCTCCACACAGCAAGGTACATTGGCGACTAGCCAATCATCAGCTCCGACCCTGAAGCGTAGCAGACCCCTTAGTTCAAAGGATTCACAACCTCGAAAGAAGAAAACGACACCAACATCCGACCATTGCTCACTCATCCAGCCTTCCGAGAATCGCGAGATTTCGGTCTATTACGCAGTATTGGATGAGGTTTGGAATAAGAATGAAATGATCGTCGACGATGCATTTTTGTATTCAGTAGTTACTAGCATCATGCTTAGCGATGACATTTAACTGTGTTCTGTCGATGAATGCAGACGTAGAACTGATTGGTCAAACTGGAAATAAGCAATCCAGGTCGAACTCGATTCGCTCGCGAAACATAAAGTGTTTGGACTTATCGTTCATACACCACCACGCGTGAAGTCCTTTGGCTACAAGTGGGTTTTCGTGAGGAAGCGCAATGAGAAGAATGAAATAATACAATACAGAGCACGCTTCGTAGTGCAAGGCTTCTCTTAGCGCCCTGGGATTGATTACGATGAGATGTATTCCCTCGTAATGGACGTTATAACGTTTCGCTACTTAATCAGTTTGGTAGTTTCTGAAAAATTAAATATGCAGCTTATAGAGGTGGTAACCGCGTATTTCTATGAGATCTAGATACGAAAATATACATGAAAGTTTCAAAAAGACTTCCATTGACTGGTTCAAATAGTTATAGACCACGAAAAACTCTTTCAATTAAGTTGAAGAAGTCACTCTACATATTGAAACAATCCGAGAAGATGTGGTATAGCCGTCTAAGTGAATATTTGACAAGTCAAGGTTATGTGAACAACAAATTATGCCCATGCGTGTACATAAAGAAGTCACATTTCAGATTTACAATTGTAGTTTATGTCGACGATATGAACCTCATCTGGACTCCCGCAGAGCTTGAAGAAATTGATGCACACTTGAAATCAAAATTTGACACGAATGATCTTGGGAAAACTCAATATTGTCTCGGCCTGTAGATCGAGCATTGTTCGGATGGAATTCTTGTACATCAATCGAACTACACCCAAAAAGTGTTGCGTCGTTTTAATGAGGATAAAGTGAAGCCTTCGAGTAAACTTATAGTCGTTCGGACTCTAGATGCTAAATGAGATCCATTCCATCCAAACGAGATCCATTCCATCCAAACGAGGATAAGGAAGAGAATTTTGAACCCGAAGTTCCTTACCTAAGTGCAATTGGGGCTTTATTGTACTTTGCTCAGTGCACTAGACTCGACATCTCCTTCGCTATTAATCTTTTGGCAAGATACAGCAATGAGCCCACATGCAGGCATTAGAATGGTGTTAAAGACATTTTTCGCTACTTTAAGGGTACAACGGATTTGGGCTTATTCTATACCCGTGAATCTCCAAGTGTTGTCGCCCCCTATGGTCCTCAGGTTGATTCTCGCCTTGTTGGTTACGCGGATGCGAAATATCTGTCTGACCCACATAGAGCACGTTATCAAACGGGGCTATGTCTTTACCATTAGAGACACCGCTATATCTTGGAGGTCTACCAAGCAAACGCTAGTTGCGACTTTGTCTAACCATGCTAAGATTCTCGCCTACATGAAGCAACGCGTGAATGCTTTTAGCTAAGAGAAGTTATGGAACATATTCGAAGTACTAGTGGTTTTACATAAGTTATTGACCTTCCTATGACGATCTTTGAAGACAATACAGCATATATCGAGCAATTAAAGAAGGGATACATCAAGGGAGACAACACCAAGCACATAACGCTGAAGTTCTTTTACTCACATCAACAACAGCAGCAGTATCAGAACATTGAAGTTAAGCAAATTCGTTCCCAGGACAACCTGGCCGATCTCTTCACCAAGTCTACTTTTCAGAAGCTCGTCCAAGGAATCGGTATGCGTAAATTATTTAAGTTAAATTGCTTGTAGTTCTCTTATTTAGAAGTTATGTCTAACTCAGGGGACTCTCCAAAAGCATACTCACATGATCTTAATGTACTCTTTTTCCTACAATTAGGAGCATTTTTTACACTAGGTTTTTGCTACCTAACGAGGTTTTGATGAGGCACCCATCTTGGGATGATCATACTCCGTTGAGTTCATTACTTTTGTCTTGTTTGACGTTTGTTTTAGACATTATGCATACTTCTCACTTTTCTCCTTAGTCTCTATGGCTTTTTCCCCATGCCTTGGGTTTTACCATAGCGAGGTTTTGTGAGTTTTACTACAAATGCATACTTCACATAAATTTGAGACTCGCGATCACCCGTTGTGCCGATGACTTCATCAACTATTCTACCTTATTTGCTAAAGATCTGATGCGATGGTGCGTTGAGTATTTACACACTCAAGGGGGAGTGTTGCAGTCATATTTAGAATAAGAATTTGATTGTGTAAATCGCAGTAGATATGGGAATGTATCTTATATTTCTATTCGAAGTAGATTACCTATTAAATGTTGTAATCTTAAAGGGAAAGGTTTTTACCTATCCTACTACTATAAATAAAGGCACAATGGGGTGAATCAAACACACCCCACAATTAAATCAATCCCTCTCTCTCTCTAAATCCTAGATCGTTCAATCAAATAGGCCTACAACAATACCCATGTTTTGGTACAATAATTTTTTGGTTAGTTTTGATGAATACACACACACACACACACAACATATTGGAGAGTTTCATCTTTAATATTTTTAATCCCATAAATTATGGGTTTTATTTTTGAAATTGTTATTGACATTCTAAAATTCTCATTCTACATTCCAAACTTTCTATATTTAGAAAGAAAAATACGTTCGTGAGGAGTGTAGAATAAGATTTTTGAGTGCCAATAATACTTCCCTTTATTTAAAATATCATTATATAAATAATTACAAATTTCATTTTTAATTTAAAAATATAATAACCTACATAAAAATACATTATTACATTAATGTCAGGAATTTCGATAAAAAATTAAAAACCACAAAAGTTTCAGTCAAAGAACATTGATAATTAGGAACCGCATCCAAAGTGTATCAATAAAAAATTGCATCATAGTTCCTGTTATATTAATTCAGACGCTATGATCTCAAATTGTGCTTCTTGCTACATGCATCAACTATGACATAAATTCAATTATTGCTAGTAAAATGGATGAAACAAGAAACGGTATTGTGTATATCTTTTGAACGTAGGATGCAAGTACTACACCTTCCCGACTCTGCGAAATTGCACCGTTATACATGCATCATCTGAACCAGCATGTAAAATGGTACTTGGGAAACTCTCGCAGTACACAAAATTAAGCCGAGGCGATTATAGAATAACAAACGAATGTATACAGGTTTGTTCAGTTTCCGCGTGACCCCCATCCGGATTTCAAAAGAGCGGCATATAGGAGTTCATTCCAAGCATCTGGAACTCCGGGCAAGCACCAATGGCTGCAATCCTGAGACCCCTCAGCCGTAATTCGTTCTTCTACTGTCTTGTATTTCATTCTGTAAATGGAAGGGTGTCCGTCTTTTCTATAATCGGTAAGCCTACTTATGTTTAGATAGATCACCGGAGTTTTCATTTCTTCAATTACATGCTCTAGAGCTCTCATCTTTGAAGGGTAATTCCCTAAATAAGTTTCGCTAAAGATTGGCTCCGTTTCTTTGTGGCAATGTCCACCCGAATTCCACTGCCCTCCGCTGCAACCAATCAAACCGTTTCATTGAAGTCTATACAACTATAAACATCCTAAAAGGACCAAAACTGGATTCCTCCAACAACAACGTCAAAGTTTGAGATCAATAGAGAGGTGGCACACGGCAATAACATTTTACTTCTGTCAAAAGATTTTAATGGGGAAAGCGTCAAAAGAATTTAACAAAGGAAATAACAGCACGCACCCACGAGAAGTCTTCTCATGTGTCCACCAATGTCCAGTAAAAACTATGACATCTGCATCATCATACATTGAAGTTGTCTGGTCCATCAAATCCAATCTTAATGTCTCAAACGTACCATTTTGACCCGTGAATGATGATTCCCTAACAAGGAATGGAGAAGCAACAAAATCCACTGAACAATTATAATCCTGCAAGTGTGGGAATACCATGGATGATTAGAGATTTTCATTCCGAATTCTGATTCCTTGCTTAAGAACATACGAAGATGTATGACACTTGCCTCAAACCTGAATGCATAAAAGCCCTTCTTTTTAAATTCCCTCTTCCCAGAAATCTCATGAACTCTTTTCTTGTTTCGAATGCTGTGGCGAAGAATACAAACCAGAGATTCCCACATGTTCCTATTCAATGAATCCCCCACAAAAACCAACCGCTTTCCCCTCAACCTCACCAGAAAATCAGTGGCATTCAGACTGAGGATCACATGAGTAATAAACAAAGCTATGAGAAGAAGATTTACATGGCAGGACATCAACGACCGCTACATAAAAATGTTAGAGCACTTCTCTTTGAAGAGTCGATATCCTAAACTACTCTAAACTACGGGTAAGGGGACTCAGGCGCAAGGGTGGCGTGCACACTGCCCCGACCAACGGGCTTAACTCACACATTCAATATTAGACAACTTCTTTAAACGTAGTTTAGAATCCAATCGTGTTCAACCAATATTAACATGCATGATTTGATCCTGCCCATGAACAATTTTTTTATTACCAGAGACAACCTTTTCATTCAGAAATTAAATGAGCAATTGTGTAATTCATTAAATTAAAGTTTTTTTAAAGCTCAAAAACACAAAATTCATCAAGAAATTGAAGATGGATTTTACCCTGGAATGTCACATTCATTTGGCTGCCATTTCCATTTTATAAAAGCATTGTCTGGCCTCCCATTGAGGTGACAATTAAAATCCCTATCAATGTATGGGCAAGAACCTCCAGGATAATATGGCTTTGAATCATCTCTAACCCACCTACCATAAAAAATATCACATTGCTGATACAAATCGGTCTGCATTTTCACCATCGGAGAATCATACTCGACCATTTTTGCAATCGAATTTTCTCGATGAGCCGCCTTCCAAGCCCTTTTCTTCATCACAAATTTCCCAACATTACCATCCACATTACTAGAATTCCTTGAAAAACTACCATCAACTGCCTTCTCTGCCTGCACATCTTCTTTCCCAGAGAAGCAAAAATTCCCAATAACCCTCCCTTCCTTACCATGCAAGCTTCCATTTTCCAAAACTTCAGAGGAGTTTCCCAAATAAGAAATCCCCAAGCCATTTCCTCCCTCACTTGAATTCAAAAAGTTACCGTTTTCAGCAATTACTGACTCTTTTACGCTGTTTTTCTGCTTACCCATTTCCCCTTCATTTTACCCTCCTCTGTAAAATTTCCCAAATGAGTCTCCCCCAAAAGAGTAAAATTCTGCTTTCCAGCAACCGTTGACTCATTTGCTTCCTGGGTTTTGTCGACAAAATCCTGCATTTCTGAACTGTTTGAAAAGGAGAAGGGCCATGAAACAGAAGAAGAATTCAAACTGTCAAACCCTTGAATCGAAGTCTCCACTGCAGGAATCTTCAAGAAGTTGGTAAAAAACAGCCAACCCAGTACAATTACTGAAACTCCAATGCCCAAAACAAACCCAGAAGTTACCTTTCTTCTGGGTGAAAAAAACTGCTCTGAAAACGCAGGCTTCTTCCAAACCATGGCTGAAAGACAATGCAGAGGATTTACAGCAAATACGAGTGAAATGTGAATTTCATTTGCATGATCAGGAGAGGAGATAACAATCAAGATGAAGCGTGGAATGGCAGCCCTTCATTTATGAAATCATGGAAAAAAAGAAATAAAAAATTAAATTAAAGAAAAAGTTATGGGAGCGGTGCGTGTGACGCAGAGAAGCAGAGTGCTGGAACAAAAAAGGCTTCTTCTGCTCTTTGGCGCGGAGAGAGAGAGAGAGTGAGACAAATACAATTACCCTTAATACTGTTTTAATTTACACCCTAACCCTGGGATGTATCGTATGAGTGGTGGACATATTAGTCATTTGGGAAAAAGGATTTCGCCGTTTCGGCGTAATCATAGATGGTTCGAAGCGGAGGGGCAGCTTTGTCAGAGGATTTTTAAAATTTTGAGTTTCTTGTAGTAACTGCCGAGACGACACAAATACGATTTGGTTTCGCGCCGATACATAGGAGGACACGTGGCCTTGCTACGAGGCCCATAACATAACATGCGGACGTTAGTCTCCAACGTTAATCGTGTTCGTTTTGTGGGAAAAGTACAGTATTCATTCTTTCAAAAAAAAAAAAAAGAGTAAATTATACCATATCTCTTCATGTTTGAAGTCTAGTACAAATTCATACAACATTTTTAAAACATTTCACTTTCATACATCCAGTATCATTTTATTTCAAAATTACACATCCATTAGATTTTCCATCCATTAGTCTGTTAAATGCTAACGTGACTGTCATATTTGTGCTGATGTGGCTACTACGTGACAAAAAAATAATGTGAGTTAACGTATTTATTTTTTGTTTCATCAGTAATGGAGGCAGTGAAATAGGTGTTTGGTGGGCTAGATGAAATTAAGTCTTAAATTTAAAATGGAATTGTCAATGACATATAAGATAGGACTTCTAACTCATGTGAGTTTATAGCCTATCATGTTCATCTAACATTTTGACATAACGAAAATGAACTAGACTGATCACAACCTATTCCAACTAGCCTACCAATCAGGGGTTGCATCCTTTTCTACATCCCAATGGTTTGAAATTTTGTATTATCATGTAAAAAAGTTAAAAACTGCATAACATTGCGTTAAGAATATAAAGACACTGACACAAAGAAGGGAATTGAAGCCTGCTAAGCAGGCCATCTGGATCATTGAAATTTAATCTAACAGCTACAAACAGGGAGCCACCTCTAAAGTTTCAATAATTACAGCCGTTTGATCAAATTTCAAGGGTCCAGATGGTTTGCTCAGGAGGCTCCGGTCCCCATGCTCAGGAGGGGATCTGGTTCCCAAAAGAAGCAAGAATTGAAAAGTTGTTTAACATCCCAGGCACTTGAGCCTGCCATATGAATCTCAGATCCTAAGAAAACTAGAACAAAAGCAACTACATACAAATTTCTCTGACAAAAAGCTCAATCAACTGAATTGATTTGCCAACAAAGAAAAAGAAAAAGCGCTCTTTTACATGTAATTTTCTCTCATTTTTACAGATGAATACATGCATTCAACAGCTATCAACAATCACATATTTCTGATTTTTCAAACTTAAATTAACTTTATGAAGAGGGAGGTATACATGGAAAAAGAAATGAAAAATAGTTGTCATCTAGGACCAGAAAGCTCCATAGCTTCTACCACAAGCGAAGATTCTTCTATAAAATCCGAATATCTTTGACGTGGGTGTTCACACGACCGGAACCTTGGTGTCTCGACCTTCTGCGACGCCTCCCATTTTTCGGCTAAGCCATCACCTTCCAACATCTTTAATACTTCCGACATTTTTGGTCGGTACAGAGGATTAAATTGAGTACATAACAAGGCAACCTGAACCATTTCTTCCAGCTCAACCCTGTCGATTTTGCCCTTTAGATCCTTATCCACCACGAGATTTAGCTTTCCCTCCTGATGGAGTTTCTTCACCTGCATTTTTGTTACACAGCCATCAGCAGTGAAAAAACCAACTCAGCGTTAATGCAATTGTGCAAGTAACATATTTATATTTCATGTAACAAATTGAGTTTCTTAACACTTCTAGCAACGCTCTAAGGATCACATGTATGTAATATCAGGACAGATACAGGAGGGAAAGCCAACAGCCATGTGTTAATTGGTGGTTTGAAAGTTCCACACCATGCTGTCGGCGTAATCCAATTTATGAATTTAGGTATTTTCAACTTCTTTAACTTACATTGAGATAATTTTATTCGATACATGCAATTAGTTTTTAGTTACATGCTTACATGTGTGCATGCGTGAGAGAGGGAGAGAGAGCGTACCCAATCAAGCATTACACCCTTCTGGTTTGCAACTCGTCCAAAGTCCAAGGCCTTTTGACCTGTGATTAGCTCCAGGAGCAATATCCCAAACCCGAACACGTCAGTCTTATCCGATGACTGACCCGTTGACAAGTATTCTGGAGCGATGTGGCCAACAGTGCCGCGCACAGCTGTGGTCACATGAGATTCTCTGTGATCCAAAAGCTTTGCCAACCCAAAATCTCCAACAACTGCCTCGAAGTCTTCATCAAGCAAAATGTTGGCTGCTTTAACATCACGGTGAATAATTCTGGGGTCACACTGCTCATGCAAATAAACCAACCCCCTTGCTGTACCTAAGGCTATTCTCTTTCGCCTTGCCCAGTCTAGTGCTGGTCGACCATGTATATGATCTGAGGAAAAAATACAGAATGTAAAAAAAGGAAGTTAGTGTCGTATTGAACAGATAACAAGAACACTCTCAAATTGAACAGATAACAAGGAAGACAAATGGTTGCCATCAGTGAAATGCAGGAAGAGTAATAAAGGGATTTAATTTAGTTGAATCATAATCACCGTATTTGTATAATAAAGTAATTTGATTTATATCATTTTGCAGTTTAGTCTTGGAAGGATCAATATTGGTATGCAAAAGTGCATGGTACAGGGCGTTGGACTAGAGAAGAGATTATAGGAGGCTAGGTTCTGATTCAAGGGTGACAATAACAGCAAGCAGAATTAAAACAAAATGCTAACCTCTTAATCGAGAGGCTACACTTCCGTTAGGCATAAAAGGGTAAACAAGAAGTCTTTCGTTCTCAGTTGAGCAGAACCCGCAAAGCCTCAGAAGATTTCGATGGACAGCCAAACTAATCATCTCAACTTCTGTCTGAAATTGGATTTCACCACCAGCAGTGTTGTAGTCCTTTAGCCTTTTAACTGCAACCAGAGTCCCGTCATTCAAGCTTCCTTTGTATACAATCCCAAAACCGCCCCTACCTAGGATGTTCTTCGAGTTGAAATGGTCTGTTGCTGCCCGGAGCTCCTTAAATGCATACCTCCTCAAATGCCCCAAGCAAACTTCTGGGTCATATTGGTCTGCTGCACAACCCACCCAATAAAGAATACAGGGATTATCATAGGTCGGGAGAAAGAGTATCACTGGTTGCATGAAAACATATCCAAGAAACGGTTTAAGTACAATTTAAATCCTAAGGTTCTTCCAGAAAAGATGGTTGAACGACTTAACTGGTTTCCAAAGATTTTACCTAATTAAACAAAGAGAGTGGTGTAGTCACTACACGTTGTTAGTTGTCCCCAAATTATTATCTCCTATTACCATCCTGTGCTAACAATCTTTATATGAAAAAATTGACTCGTGTGCTTTATACATACAAAACTTTGTTTGTTGTGTTTTGGATAGAAGAAATTAAATACATGGAACAAGCCCTTGGATTTGGATTTTTTTTTTAACTATTCATTTTTAATGAATAAAGTTGGCACATTTTACAAAAATATCAGAGCTGAAATCTGAAAGATTACTGATTGAAACATTCAAACACTCAGACTTGCACCATTACTAATTAATTTCAACAGTGTCGCCCTTAAGGTAACAAATATCATGACGAATCGTTATCATACCTCCTAAGATACAAGAACCCCTATCAATCTGTTAAACTATCTGAGATACTAGCATTGCGATCTAGAAAAGTAGGAAAATTATATATAAGAAACTTACCATTGACATCGAAGAATATCTGCTGGTTGTGTCTGTATCGCAGCCAAACAAGTAACCCAATAATTATTATGACACCAAAGACAGCACTGAAGCTTGAACCAAGGACAATAGTCATGTGGCGGCGTTTTGTTCCAGAGTCCGATTCTAAGAGAGCCAAATTCATGAATGCATACTGTCACCAGCGTCACAAGGAAGACTATAGGAAGGAACAGAAAAACAACGTGCACATATACCTTTTAGAGCATCAGGTGGGAAGGATAGTGGCTCTGGAAAGACAGCAGAACAGTTCGCAGCCTTTACGCCACAAATTAAAGGGTTTCCAACAATTCTGAAGTGAAAAGAAAAACAATATAGGGCTGAGAAAGGAACTAAAGTATACGAGGAACTAAGCATTAGTGGACCAAATGATATAGCTCACTTGAAAGTTCGTGCGGATATCTTTGGCAGGGAACCGCTCAAATTGTTGAAAGAAAGGTCCCTACACAAATGTTCATTGAAATTACTAACAAACAAATCTCTACTCATAGGTTTTTCCATTTATACTGCAAGGGAAAGTAGAACACACAAAAGAAGGGGGAAAAGATATACATAAGAGTGAGACCAACTGCGGACAGAGACTCGGGGAAGGGTCCTGTAAGGCTGTTGTTGTTTAACCGCCTGTCTTGCTCAAAAAACAAGAGAAAAGGTGCAGGCATTAGCTAAATTTGAGTGGTTATCGAATCTCAAAATGTTTAAAAGAAGTAATAACATGATTTTGAAACTTACAAATAATTCAGGTTCTTTAGGTTGCCCAAAGAATCTGGTATGTCACCATTGAAATTATTGTTGGATAGATCAAGTGTCTGAAGCTTCACCAAATTTCCAATTGAAGCGGGAATTGGACCCGAAATCGCGTTGTTTTGAAGCAAACTGCAATAGTAAGACAGCCACATTTGTTCAAATAAAAAAATTTATCATCACAATATCAATTCATATCCAAATTTCACAAGAACAAATAAAAAACGACATAAAGGAGGTGCAAACTTACACAGATTGCAAGTTACTGAGGTTTCCAATCGCCGGAGATAAGATACCGGACAAGCTCTGGCTAGGCAATCCCCTAACAACAAAAGAAAAATCACTTACTGAGAAAAGAATTCATCAAATAGGCAAATAGTAAAAATACTCTGAATAGTGTTTTTTTTCTAGCCATAATTATCCAGAAGAACTTACAGAGCAGATACATAGCCATCAAGAGTACAAGTAACCATCCTCCAGCTGCAGGGATCTACAGAGTTACTATCCCAGTTCTCCAAAACATTATGCGGGTCAATCAGATCGCTTTTAATGGCCGCCAATGCTTCAACTGTGAATATTTCATAAAAAAAACAAAAAAAAAATTAGCAAAATCTAGGCTGCACCCAATTGAGACACTGCAATAATGTGAGCATTAACTGAACAAATTGAGGGAGAAAAAAAAAAGAAAAAAAAAGAGGTATATTCCTCCAAAAAAAAAATTAGTCAAAAAAATGTATAGAACTTCACTGTTCACCAAACATTCCTTCATCTGTCGTAATTTTTTCAAAAAAAAAAATTAAGATAAAAATCCAAACTTTATGTTGCAATTCTAATGAGCAGTTCATTCTCTTCTCTGAAAATTTGAAGATGTAGAAAATAAGAAAATATCAGTATCCCAAAGAGAAATTAAATTAACCTTCATAATTTACACCAGTAGGGGAAAGAGTTGCAGAAGATGCCTCAGCCAATGCCAAAACAAGTAAACCCAATCTGTACAACATGAAATTACTTCTTCCCATGTAGTCTTTTTCTATCTTCATTCAACTTTCTTTGTGCAACCAGAGCAAAGAAGCAGCTTTTATTCAAAAGCACCACAACCAGCAAAACCACTAGCCATTATCCAAAATAAGAAGCAGTTTCACAATCAGAATCCTATAAAGCAAACCGAAATGCTCATTCCGGCTCTCACTTCCAGAAAAAGTCGGTGACTTTGTGGATGAAACTTGAAGGAAACAAAAACCCAATTGCCAAAATCACTTTCCCAGAAAGCACTTTGCTTGGAAACAGAGAATTCGAATCAAACTAAGCAGAATGGGCCCCCGTATGAGCTGAGACAAGCAACAAGCAACAAAACGGAGATAATTTTCTCGAGAAACAGACAGATACCAAGCCTGGATATAAGGGATCCTAGAGATCTGAAAACAGTGGGTTTGATTTTCTACAAGTTTTGGGCGATCCCCACAAATTCCATGTGGGTTATGTTGTTGGTTTGTAGGCGAGCTCAGTCCGTCGTCTGTGATTCCTACAGTACCACTACCACCACCACCATTATCTTGTTCTACAAGGAGGGAAGGAGTGAGAGTGAAATTCCATTCAAACAGTAAAAAGGTCAGTGAAACCAACTCCACCCACTCACACCAGAAAAAACCAAACACGCAAAGGCCAATGCAAAAGGCCAAAGTCGGACACAGATACAGATACCAACAGAACCCAGCAACAAAAAAAAAAAAAAAGTAAAAATTGCGCTTTTTTAAAAAGCAGTGAAAAACAGGGTTAAGAGATTTTCTTCGGTTCTCTTCAAAACTTAGTAATCAAATAGTTCGAACCCTTTAAAATTTAACTAAATAATTAAAAATTATTATAATTTTTTTATTTTTAACCGTTAAATTAAGTTTTGTGATCCTAAAATTTAGAGGAAGAGAAGTCTTCCCATAAAGTAATGAAACAAAAAAGTTAAGGAGGGGTGATTGGACTGAAGGGATATGTGGAATTGATAAGAGAGAAGAGAACAATGGGATGTCTATGCAAAAGGTGAAAGATTGCAGGTAAGTTTTTGGCAGGTCACGTGCTTGGATTGTCTTGGCCCTTGTTGGCATTCGGCCCTGCCCCAAATTTTTTAAATTAAAACGACATAAAAGTAATCACATTATTCTGTTAAAGTAATTCTGCAGGGCATGGCCCCCATCTCCCACTAAAATAAGCTCTCGAAATTTTAAGTTATCATGCACGTTGAGAGAGTCTGTCGAATGTTTTTGACGTAATTGTTAAAATATATCTAGCAGATCCTACATTAAATATTTAGTGTACACAAAAAAAGTTCGTATAAAACATTTGGATGGTCTTCAAAAAATATTCACATGTTTATTTCTTTAACTCATACTGAAAACACTTTGGTCCTAATATATATTCGCTACTCGTAGATGAAATATATAGTTTTTTTTTTAAACCAAAGATAGAGATAATCCAAGGGGAAATTTGTCCTTGGTGGATACTAAGGTTCTTTGCACCCATTGGCAAAAACCTAAGTACGGAACTATCAAAGTTAACACGGATGCGGCTTGGTGTAAGACAACCCTGCGTGCAGGTAGGGGTTGGGTGGCTCGTGACTTTGCAGGTCTACTCCATGCTGCTGGTGGATCTGGAAGTGGATTTTGTCAATCCGCTGCAGCTGCTGAAGCTTGGGCGATTCGTGAAGCTCTGGAAGCTTGCATCAGTAAGGGTTTCGACCATGTTATTATTGAATCAGATGCCAAGGTAATCATTCAAATGCTTGTGAAAAAGATGGCTTGGCATTGTGATTTGGAATGCATTCTTAGCGATATTGAGAAACTAGCACTTCGGTTGACGTCCGTCACGTTTGCCTTTGTGCCTCGGCAGAGCAATCAGGCTGCTCACTCGGTGGCTAAGTTTGTTTTTAAAAGTGGGCGTGTGACCAGTTGGGATCACATTGGCCCGGAATTCCTGTTTAACATTCTAGCTAAGGATGAAATATATAGTTAATAATAAGAAAAGAGTTGTACTGCGGTCCAATGTGAATAATAATATACTACAATGAGATTTCATTTTTTTATAAACTAGTAAAATTGGATGAAGAAAATTGGTGAGCACATGAATGTTTTGGTTTTATAGAGCGTCGCGCAGATGCAGGTGATGTGGGGTGGGGCGTGTTTGAATACTCCGGTTGCGGTGGTGGGTGATGCTTGCGGACCGCGAGGCAAGGTCTGTATCCTCCTTTATTCTTCATCCGGTCTCGTGAAAGAATCTCCACAAACAGCCTCCCCCCCCCACCTGGACAGTTTAAGAATTCTGCTCGTGTTATTGGAGAGATTTTTCAATGTGACACATACACGAGATAATACATCACATGTCATTATATAAATGGTGAAATATGCCTTCTCACCCCCCCCCACGCACGTGGACAGTTTAAGATTTCTGCTCGTGTTAAATATGTGTATTAAAATTTTAATAATTTAAAAAATAAAATTTTCCATTACTTACATAAAAACACGTAATATACCACGTGTGTTCCTGTCACAATAAAAAAAATTCTCGTGTTATTGTGCGAGTCCTCGTTTTAATTTTTTTTCCTTAAAATCACCATTTTTTGTGTTGAACTTTTGTTGGACTTAAAATTCACCTTTGATTAATAAGCCATTTAGTGGACGAAAAGACATAAAGAAACGAAGAGAGAACACAAGAAAATTGTGTGAGCCAAATTATTTCACCACTGTGTATGGTTGAATTGTGCAAATCTTGTCACCTGCGAACAAGAGCAAACAACCGTGAATAACGTGGGGATACAGGTATGGTATTGGTTAATGGCTTTTCGACGGTCAAATTAGTATAAAGATTTAAAACTAAAATAGTTGACTAGAGAGCAAAATATGCATTATGAAAATGTTACCATTGCCTTCTCGGAAGAAATCTTTTTAGGATATAGAGTCGGTATTAAACTGGGTAAAATCTTAGAGGATATCTAGCATAAGATATTATTTTCTTTTAGAATTGTGATTACTTGCGATACACGCTAATCTCTAAATTGTCCCCAAGAATATTTCTCCCAGGCTGGGCTTGCTCATGTCTGGGGTCCGATCAGATCAACTAGCGACCGAGTTACGGAAGGAAACCAATCTAATCCTCAATTGGATTAGGTTTTTGTGCCTATTGGCATCAAACATGGTCAATCTCATTAAGGCTTGCAGGCCTTGCCTACCATTTTAAAGCCAAACAAGATGTGGTGGCAACGTTGGTCCATTGAGGCGGCTTAGTCCGATCGAAGGTGTGAAGTCAATGATCGAACTTCTAAGGCATTGGTATTCCGATCTACCTTACTCTAGTCCAGAAAAAGATTTGGTCTCGCAAAAATGATAGACATTGTGCAGACGAGATGGTTAAGATTATTGTGCGCCTCTTTGAACTCAAATATGATTTGTTATATTCTAAACACGGTCACATTTAGTTTGTGCTTTATTTAAATTATAACATGTGAAGTTATTTATCTTAGCACGAAACTTTTTGTTTTCATACTTTTTTTTTCTTTTACAAATTAACCATTAGTAGACAAAAATTTTAATTGTAAAAAAAAGAGAATAATCAGTAAAAATCAAACTTTGTGCATGGACATGATTGCTTTTCAAAAAAAAAATTAATATTTACAACTCATGAGCGATCAATGAAATGTTTTAGAAAATGACTTAAGATCTATCAGTCAAAATTCATAGGCGATATTTTTATATTGGTCCCATAAATATTTATAAAAATGTGTATTAATTTCAACTTCAATCAAAGTTTATATTGGCCCCATAAATATTTATAAAAATGTGTGCAATAATTTCAACTTCAATCAAAATATAAATAGAAAAGACATATCCAAAAAAATTGTAAATAGAAAGGAACGTGTGTTGCTATTGTTACTTGGTAGAGGTACTCCCAACTAATGCTATTTTGTTTTTGAAAAAAAAAATAACAACTGATCATTTCGTTGCGGCATTCCACCTTTTCGAGACAAGAAGATTCATATAGGCATTTTATTATTTTTTTATCTTTTAAAATTTTGTTACTTGACTAAATATCATCACAAATATGCAGCAACAATAACATGTAATTTCAGGGACATAACTCCAATACAAGGTTTGATTCAATTAACTATATAATTAACTAATTAAGTTGTATAATATTATATAGCATGAGGGACTGAGCAGTCTTTTAAGAAAGATATAATAAATAGATGATGCCGCGAGGTGGTGTTATCTATGGAGTTTATAAATTAAAACCCAGGACTGAGCAGTCTTTTAAGAAAGATATAATAAGTAGATGATGCCGCGAGGTGGTGTTATCTATGGAGTTTATAAATTAAAACCCAGAACAGAACCCAAGAGCATTTTTGTCGCATTGGGAAAACTGAATATTCCCCTAATCTAATCTTATTATTTATTTAGTGTATCGATATTTTTACACTAAAGAGATAAAAAGTTTTGGTTAAATCACACAAGAAACAGTCTAATTTAATATTGAATTCGCTATTTACAAAATTTGAGAACCTTTCAATTCTAAGTGAATAATAATATTACCAAATCGTAGTACTGAATAATCATAATCTGATCTTATTATTATTAGTAAAAACATTATTAATGCAAACCACTAATCTAATTATCCCTGTTAATGCAAGAGGGACTCCAACAAGGCAACGACCATGCTTCGGACTCCGGAGTCCACACATCGAGCAAATGCAAGGGTATTTTGGCCGCTTTAGGGAAGATGAAATACTAACCCCAGGTCCTTAATCATCCTTTCAAAACTTTTGACTTTGTTTATTGGAGTCCCATATAGATAATTTTCTCACTATAAAGACCAGATTAGCCCTAGGCCCAATCGGCCTCCATTTTTTGCAGTGGAGAAGCTTTTTTGGGTTGGAGGCAATTCAACCCAGTTGCAAGGGCAAAAATGGACCGGCGGGGATGCTCTCGCTCTTTCTGATTTTCATGCCCACACCTACACCTCTCTCTTTAGCTCCCAGGAGGATCCTCGTCGGATCTTTTTTGTGGGATCATGAAGATTTTCTAATCACATTCATCGTACATTTTTTGGTCAAAATTTATTATAAATTTTGTATTTAAAATTGAATATAAACAGTACTTGTCAAAAATTGATCGCACGATGTACGGTGAACAAATGTAATTTGAGGATCCGACAAGGATCATCTCTCCTTCAGCTCTAGTTTGATTTTCGAACAAAAGAACTTCTCCTCCCAAGCACTAATGTATTATCCAATTTTTAGCTAAAGTTCTTTGATTTAAGACAAATAATGTAACTACTAAAGTTTTAAGATGTGACTAGTTGTTCGTTTGTATTTTGTCGATCTACATGTTACTTAAATCTGGTAATCATTTTAATCTTTTTTACTATATAGGTTCAGGACTCTATGTATTGACCTCAAGTAAAAAAAATGTCACATAATTCAAAGATAGGGTTGTTTTGAAGAAAATGAAACAAAAGAGGTCGGTACCTATCTTTATACTAACATAAGGATGTTTTGAAGAAATTGAAACAAAAGAAGTTGGTAACTTTTTTTATTCTTCAAAAGCTTGGTATTTTATCTATTTCAACAACAATAATTACTTGGTCTAACGACATACAAATTTCGCTTTGATTAAGAAGTAATTAAGCTGTTTCGTCGACCAAAATACACACAAAAATTCTATAGCGCAAGCACTTTAATGACTATTAGATTTACTTTTTAAATCATCATATTTTCTCTGTATTGTTCTGTTTTATCCAACAAAATTCCCAAGCTCATGTATCCGTAGAGAAATAAAAATATGTAAACTAAAGATGAAGATGCCACATCATGACATAATGGCTATAGTTTGTTATTAGTTGTTATATATATATATATATATATATATATATATATATATATATATATATATATATATATATATATATATAGGCCCCTTCCCAAGAGGGATCCTCATTTTTCAAAAAAAATGAGGATACCCTCTTGATCGTTAGATTTGACTTTAATGAAATTTTATAGTTGAGATTAAATCACAGGTCACAGAATATCAACCACAACATTTCATTAAAACCAAATCTAACGGTTAAGAGGGGATCCCCATCTTGAGAAGGGATTCCTATATATATATATGTGATGTATTATTAAAAAAAATGGAGATCCTTCTTGAGAAGAGATTCCTATATATATATGTGTGTGTGTGTGTGTATTATTCACTTGTTAATTAATGAGATATGTGATGTATTATTAAAAAAAAGGGAGATCCTTCTTGAGAAGAGATTCCTATATATGTGTGTGTGTGATGTATTATTCATTTGTTAATTAATGAGAAAATATATTTTTCTTCATCTTTAAGAAAAGCTCTCTAATAACTATGAGTTTCTATATGATATCTTTCGCCTTTTGTCTCATGGCCGACTCGATTTTCTCTTTCGCTTTGTCTCTCTGATTCTTGATCTGTTCTTGTAATCTTTGCATCGAATTGCAATGGCTTCTCCCTCATATTCTTCTTCTCCTCATGAATTTCTTTAGAATTCAGCCCCAAATATTTCGTCAAACCCTAATTTGTTGAATTTGTATGCTTCTCTCACCATTTAGAACATCGGCAATATGGTCCCAATCAAGCTCAAAAAATCTAACTATCTTTCATGACGTGCGCTGTTTGCACCGATCCTCTGACGCTACAAGCTTCTCGACATTGTTGGCGTGTGCTGTTTGCACTATATTAATATATTTGTGTAATGTAAGTCATTTCCGTCAAACTCACATCAAAACTCTTGAGGATGGGAAATATAATAATACTATATGGATATGGTGAGTTTGTCCAACGGTAATTAGACCAACACATTACCAACGCATGATTAGGTGGTTCCTTTTGCAACTTTTTCTGCTTTCAAAAGAGAAACAAAAGCACAACCTTGAATTATGACGAAAGTGCCACTTTCACCGTCACACTAACCATAGCAGTTCATCAGGTCATTTTCTGCATCATTTTTTATTAATTTGTAATTAGTCAAAGTTTTACTTTGTTGCAATTCCCAACCTAACGCTCACTCACTCAACTCAATGATAATAAATATAAATAAAATAAATAATAAAACGATCACATCCAAGATAAAAGAAATTAATTGTCTTCGAAGTACTTACCCTGTCAAAAGTTTTCAAGAGGAGATTTTCGTTTATTTTTAAAGTTATACTTCATAAATTATTTTTACAAAATATTAGTTAAATCGAAAGATTCGATACATCTAATTTAGTTTTAAAAAATTGACGAATATTATGTTTTAAGAAACTATTAAAATTTTATTGTAACAATTAAATAAGAAAATAATTTTTTATAGTATTAAATTTTTATAAAAATATTTTATTAATCGAGATTTATAAAACAAATAATTCGAATCATTGAAATTTAATGTAGAATGAGTTGCTCACAACTCATGGGCATGTGAATCACATGTTGGCTACTGGGGCCCGCCTTGAAGCGATGTGAGCTGCTGTGGTGGACCAATGGCCGAGACTAAACAAAACTGCCGCACATTCTTCATTCTTTGTTTATTTATTTATTGATACTTTTTCACAACTAATATGTGGATGGTGTGTGACGCAGCACTGATCTAAAATTAACGACGATGGTTGCTTAATCCTACAACCATGACAGCAACTTTCATGGTATTTACTACCAAGACAATTATACATCCAATCCGTAGTCACTTCAGAAGCAATTGTTCATGAACATTATGGAGAAATTTTTTCTAGAGGAGATATATTTGTTACGTTTATATATGAAAAAACTAATTAATACAAAAAAATTCGACATTTTATTATTAGAATAAATCCTACTACTTTTGATAGTGGGGTTCTTGCACTTGACTTGAGAGATCTTTTTGAGTAAAAAAACAATTCATTCTACTAAAAAGGAATAACCAGATGAATACTTGGCTATATTTATACCTCTCTCGTCCGCCTGATGGCCCATGAATTTTTTAGATTGGGCTAGCAGACAGGTAGTGGGGATTGTTCCGATATTGAACGCAGTACATTGGAATTATGAAGCACCACTACGAATGCGAATAATATAATATTAACGTGAACAAATATACACACTTATCTTTATAATATTAACACAAATGTCACGGTAGCATATATTCATACTATATGAGTCATTCTTGTTATAAGAATTATTACACGTGACGTTATATTATTAGTGCATAATGTCGTGACAAATATTTTACATTCGTAATAGTTATTCGACGGAACCATTTACCTGATTCATGAAGAAGAAGATAGTAGTACCCATCAATCACTACATGCTTGTGACTATAAGTGGGCACTGGGCAGGCTGGGCAGTTGTCACGAAATACTCTCTCTTTTTTACAAGAGGCCCAACTCCTGAAATGGCTTCAGAAATTGAATTTTACAAATAAACCGAAGCCCAAATTAGGAAGCTTTCGCTATCAGAAAGTGGTTATTTAGTCACACCGTAAAATTCTCTTGTAACTATATATATATATTAGTCACATCTCGTTATAAATGTTATTTAGTTTCAATGATGTGGTTGTAACGATAACTTAGGTAATGTTATTTAGTTTCAATATTGTGGTCGACTATATGTTGTAACTATTTAAGATGTAGTCACACTAATTTGCTTCTTATAGCTAATGTCTGTTACTGACATTTAATTAGTCACGATAAGTAGCATTTGTTACTAATCAGCAATTTAGTTACGTATCAGTGTAACTAAATCTAAACAGAATACTAATTTAATCACAAGTAGTCATTTAAAAAAAGTAAAAATTCCGGATAAAAGCCTCTCGATCAATTCATGTTAATGTAAAAGAAAAAATTTGACAAATAATGTGCAGAACTCATCGAGGAGAGGGTAATGCAGAAAAGGAAATTTGGGCCAATTGAGTACAAAGGAGCTGTTTAGTTGGAGAAGAAGGACAAGAAAACAATTGGGCTCTTGTTCACTTGTCCACTATCACTTGTTCTGTTTTTATTTCCACTCCCCCAATTCTAATCTATGTGTGTCTGTGTGTGTGTGTGTGTGTATATATATATATATATATATATATGTATATACATATATGTATGTGTGTGTGTGTGTGTGTAAAGAAAGCACCCAAAGTGGTGAAACATTCAAAATACCTTGCCCCTCATGAATGAATGAATATTTAAAACATTTTGAATGAATTTTGAAATTTTGAACTTGGAAAAAAAAAAAAAAAACTTCCAATTTATTTTCAAAATTTTTAAATAAAACATATATAAATAATAAAAAACTTGATTTTCTTATTTTATTTTGTAAAAAATCATTAAAAAAAACTTTAATTTAACATACAAAAGACCAATTTCCACATGCGTAAACGTGTGACAAGAGGCTAGTAAATTATAAATTCTTACGACGTAAGATAAGAGTCGTTTATATAATAGCAGCAACAATACAACAGTAGTTTATTGGGAACTAAATTGGAAGTTTCTATATGTACGATCCAGCTTAGCATGGTGGATTTCTATTGATTTCAACTTAGCTTGATGGATTTTTTAGATGGCATTCTCTTGCAAAAACAACTTTCAGTTGATTTGATTAGCTTGATACTATTTCTCTGTCTTTCATTCATGATATTTCTATGTATATTACTCATGAAAAACAGGTGTGAGTGATACATTTGCTTTTTAGTCATAATTGTTGTTCTGACTAATAGAGCTTTGTTATAGAGAGTAGTTGTTTTGTTAATAAATTTTTGTCATGAAGATTGTCTGTGACTCGGTATTTATTGGACATTTTTTTATAAGGGCAGTGTTAATAAAATTTTTACTCATGAATAGTGGTTGTGGCTAAAAGAATGTTGTGACTAAAAGTTAGGAATTGGTTTAAGTTTCTAGTAACAAGGTATGTTTGTGACCAATACGTTTTTAACCAATCAAAATGTTTTTATGTGACTAAATCAATGGTCATGGGGTTTTTTAATCACAATCTAGTAACAGAGTTTTTTCATGACTAATTGTTTTAGACTTTTAGTCACAACATTTTGTATTTTTAGCCTGACCTTCGTTGTGACTGAAAACCTATTTTTCTTTATAGTGTTTATGAGCTAAGATTATCCATAAAGGTCTATGTTCAAACTAACATTTTGTTTGTATGGAGTGGGCTTCATCAGATTGTTAAAAATACAAGTTACTCTTGAAAAAAGAAAACATTTGAAGTACACCCTAAATAAACCAGTGTGAGAACTGAGAAGCTAATAAAAATGTCTATTTATCTTTTTTTTTTAATAAACAATACTATCTACACTAAAGAGATGGGAGTGGCTAAGCCTCACAATAGATTAGAAATAATGTGACTCACATTCGTCTTCGACGAAAATCGAACCTAAGATATTCACTACAAGTGAAGATAAATACTACTATATTGTAGTACTAAGTGACGCGCATTTATCATTTTAGAAAAACTCAGTGAAGCAAGCAATGGGATTAGGACCTATGAGAGAGGAAAAAGACACTGCATGAACGATGGGCCATGGAAGAATATATAGATTTATAAAACTAAAAAAAAATGCAAAATAATTAACCACATGAGAAAATAATATTTTAGTACATCAAAAAGTTTTTAGGGCTCGCTTACTAATCCGTAATCAAGATTAGAGGAATAAAATTCAGGAGGAATTGAATTGATGAGAGGTTGGAATTGGATTGTTATTGTAGCTGTTTACCAAAGTTTTCTGGATCATAGTAAAAATAACATTAATTTTGTATAAGTTGTATACTGATTTATCGGAATTAGAATATAATCCAAGATTACTAAAATGCCCTTATCTTTTTCTCTTTCGTAAAAAAAAAAAAAATCTTATCTTTCTGTTCATAGAAACACACTCCTCATCGACGCCATTGTAACCCTCTCTGACACACCCCGTCCTAACTCGAGGCGTGCTGGCCATCACGTGAGGGTGACGTAGCCATGTGCACAATGCGGAAGTGAGTGAGATATAAAAATGTGTGTGAATGAAAACCAAACTAACTAATTTAAACTAGGTGAATAAAAGTGAGTGTGAAGGTAAATAAAATAGGGATACACATATATTCAGAGCGTATATGTCCTAGGAGCAGTCTAGCATTAAGTAATAATTTACAGGTCACGAAAAAAAGTTCCCTACATCAATACAGAATTGTTAGAATGGCCGTGGATCCTAGCAAGCCACTAGCACAAGCGTTTATCTAGAACTTGGAGGGGTGTAAAACAGAAAGTGTGAGTGGACAAAAACAAAGTTTTGAAAACACATTTCACTTTCAAATATAATAACCCCTCACCGTAAAACTCGTATAATTCCCTAGAAAAATAACAAAACCTATGTATATAAAAATCAAGCTGAAGAGCAGTAAGAACCAAGGTATGCCATGACGAAGTATCTCAGTAACAACCATATAAGCAAGATGAAAATAAATCAATATAAAATGATATGTCAGCCAGAGTCACCTAATATGACCTGGACAGCTGACCCTCATCCATTAATAGTACCATGTCAGCCGAGTCACCTAACGTGACCTGTACGGCTAAATCCCTAACTAATCAATCTATCCATATGTACTTACCTGAACTTACCTGGGTCTCTGCACCATCGCATAATGCAATATAATCATGCTAATGTGATACTAGAATGTAGTGCATGTATGACATGGCATTTAAATCATAATTTCATATAAAAAAATGATTTCTGGGAAATATAAGCACATATATGTATATATAGAAAATCAAAAGCCCACTCACTGGTTTGTAGCAGGATTGTAACCCCCGAGCCTTACTTGGCTAGCGCTCGTCCTCGGGATGCGTCTCACCTATATGAGAACATACTGCTTTAACGTTATTTATAACACACATATACGAACCGTAGGATAACTTTCTCATACATTGCTCAAATGGGGTGTTTGGATATACCAATGTGATCTACACAACACTACGAACCTCCCATATTTTTAAAATAATTTTTCGAGGTCCCACCGGCCGTCACGCGTTGGCCAAGGCACGGCCATACGCGCCGGCCACTCGCGGGCACGTGCCTTGTTCGTTGGACGGAATCCCTAACGGCGTTAGGGAATATTCCGTTAAATATCAACATATACCGTTAACTTTACTTGACGCCATCAGTATATTCCGTCAAAGTTGACGAAATATTCTTCCTTCTTCTCCAGTGGTTCGTCGGATTCCGGCGTCGGTCGCCGCTGCGTCATCATAAACTGGAAAATTGTAAAACTTCAATATCTCTTTCGTTTTTCAACCAAATTTCACAAACTTTATATCAATTTGAAGGCCTAAACTAGTAGAACAAGTTCTTACCTCTTAGAGCCCCTAAAACCAATGAGAAATTGTTAAAAAATCCCTCAAAATTCTGGCTAAACCTGAAATCCCACTAACGAGCTTATTTTGGTGTTCGACCTTAACCAAAACTAGTCTAAAACACTAGAGACATTGTGTGAATACCTTTTTGAGTCTCAAACCTAGAAAAACCTTGACGATCACATCGGGAAAACAGGGTACCCCACCGGAGCTCTTAAGTTCTCGGGTTTTCGTGAACCGTTCTTCGTTCCAAAGGTGTTACTAGACTCGAGAGACCATGGGAAACACCATGACATGAAGCTCGTGCTTGATCCGTGAAGTTTTGGAGATGTTAGAGAGCTAGGGGTCTCGGGTGTACAGACGGAGAGGTTTCGAGAAGAGAGGGGAGAAAAGAAGATGGTGCACGTGTGTGTGAGTGCAAATCCACAGGATTGGCCAAAATAAAAAAGGGACAGGGCCCTGATTGGGCCACAAGGTTTAGGACATGAAAAATGGATCCAATTAATTAAACTACCCACTTTTGATTGGATCCAAAACTGTAGGAAGAAAGGTGATTGGGTCCAATTTTGATTGACCCAATCACATTCCAACATCCATAACTCTTTCGTTATAAATTCAATTCGGCGCTAATTCGCGTCTATGCACTCGTGATGATGCGTACTATTTATTTACGCTAATGAGACAATTTATTTCATTTCAAATATGTACATCCACGTCATCACAACTTAGGGGGAATTCTATCATTTTGCACACTCGGGAATTAGAATATATTATAACTTGGGACGGGCTGTAACACACACTCTCTCTTTCAATCCATTACTTTATGATTTCAAGATTATCTATTTCAAGTTCACAGTGTCTAATAGCAAGTGGATTTGGGTTAGCTTGATGGCCTAGGCTGGTTGCGATGATGAGTGAATGAGTGGCATTGGACAATGGCTTTAGGTAGCAAAAGATGGATCTGCTCTAGTAATGCGAAGGGTAGTGTTGGACAATGGCTTTATGTGGGTCCCACTGTTTTTTTTATTCGTCAATATTTAATAAACACCGAAGTACTCCGTAATTATAATTCAATTCTACATTCTCATTCCAATTACGAATTTGTGCCATGATACTTTTATACCTCATCTTTTAAACTTGACAATGTTATACCTCATCTTACGAATTTGTGCCAATGTTTTACCTTCCGTTAGCTTGACGTGAATTTCTCAGTTAAAGGATGACGTGGCTTGATTTAGGACCCACTTTCTATAAAAAAAAATCATTTAATAATTTTTAAATATTAAAATAAATAAATAAATAAATAAATATATATAATATAAAAAATAAAAGAAAACCCTCAATTCGTCCCCTTACCCCTTCCTTTCTCTCTCTTCTCCCCCAGCTTCATCTTCTTCCCCCTTCCAGCCCTCTTCCTGCACCCTAAAAAAAGAAGGGAAAAAAAAAACCAACTTGTCTTCCCCTTTCCCTACCCCGCTAACCCCCTATTCCCCCCCCCACCTGAGCCCAACTAGCAACTCAAAAAAAAAAAATGGTGTCACGATTTTCCCTGACCCCATTCCTTTCTTCCCCCTCCCGTACCAGCGAGGTGGAATTGGGAAACCTTCGTAATGGGGTGGAAGTGGTGGATGAACTGGGTTTGGTTTGGGTTTTTTTTCCCTCCTCCTTCTTTTTCTTCTTCCTCTTCTTCTTTCTGGGTTGCGGGCACCCAAGGGAGGGGGGGTTGATGGGTTTTCATTTTTTTTGTTGTTGAAGATTAAGCGGGGAAGAAGATGAAGATGGGGGGAGAAGAGAGAGAGGGTGAGGGAAGGGATGAACTGATGGGTTTTTATTTATTTATATTTTTTATTTATATTTCTTTTAATGTTTAAAAAATATTAAATAATTTTTATTTAGTTTTTAATATTATGTTATTGACTTTTTAATAGAAAGTGGGTCTTGAATCAAGCCACGTCAGCATTTAACTAAAAATTTCACGACCAAGTAATAGAAGGTATAACATTGGACCAAATTCTAAAGATGAGGTATGATATTGTCAATTTTAAAACATGAAGTATGAAAGTGTCGTGACACTAATAGTTGAGGTAGTTTTTTGTTATTTACCCTTCCCCTTAGCATCTGGAATTGGATTACACCTATATCTAAGGGATCCAATTCCTCCCATATAAGAAATTAGATTCCAAAATTTTTGTGGGTCCCACTATTTTTTTATTCCTCAATATTTTATAAACACACAAGTGCTCCGTAATTATAATTCAATTCTACATTCTCATTCCGATTACGGATATGTAAACACGCTCTTATAAAGTTGCAATTTGCTTTTTGTGGACTAATTTGATGATGTACTATCACCGCCTAGGTTTTTCTAACATTCATGTTAGGAGTAAGTTCGGTTCTGTTCGATTTGATTTTTTGCCAAAACTTGAAACCGAATCGAAATTCTATTCGATTCAATTTGGTTTTCTATCGGTTTGATTATTTCTGATTCAATTTCGATTTGGCTAGATTTTTTTTTTCCAATTTTCAGTAGCAATTTTTTTTAAGAAGGCAAAGCATGCAGCCTTTTTTTTGTAAAGTTGTTCCAAGTAATAAATCTTCCAGAGTTGTCTATAAATTATTTAATATCAATAGAATCAAAGAAAATGAAAATAAACATCAAATACAATCAAGTCTTTCAAAGTCCAAAGTTTTAAATAAACATCAAAGTTCAAATCTTCCATGTCACATCTCGGCCCCGCCTGCCACCACATCCCGAGCTCGACTCCACCGTAGCAGGATATTGTCTGCTTTGGGCCCCGAACACGCCCTCACGGTTTTGTTTCTGGGAACTCACATGAGAACTTTCCAGTGGGTCACCCATCATGGGAGTGCTCTTGCACACTACTCGCTTAACTTCAGAGTTCCGATGAACTCCGAAACCAGTGAGCTCCCAAAAAGCCTCGTGTTAGGTAGAGATGAGAATATCCATATAAGGCTTATAGGATCTTCTCCCCTAGGCGATGTGGGATGTTACAATCCACCCCTCTTAGGGGCCCGACGTCCTCGTCAACATACTTCTGGCCAGGGAGTGGCTCTGATACCAAATTATCACATCCCAGCCCGGGCTACCACCACATCTCAAGCTCGACTTCACCGTAGCACGATATTGTCCACTTTAGGCCCCGAGCATGCCTCATGGTTTTGTTTCTGGGAACTCACACGAGAACTTCCCAGTGGGTCACCCATCATGGGAGTGCTCTCGCGCGCTACTCGCTTAACTCCGAAGCCAGTGAGCTCCCAAAAGGCCTCGTGCTAAATAGAGATGAGAATATACATATAAGGCTTATAAGATCTTCTCCCTTAGGCGATGTGTGATGTTACATTCCAAAAGTCCAAACTTAAAATAAACTTCAAAGTTCAAGTCTTCCACACCTAAAATAAACATTCCAAAGTTCAAACTTTAAAGAAATGTTCTTAAAATAAACATCACAACTAAAATCATAAATTCAAGTAAACATCCAAAGTTCCATGTCTTACACATAATTCTTCAAGTTCTCAAGATCAACACTCAACCATTTCAAGTTTGAATGAGAGTTTGCTTGCTAACGCTTGGACGGCCTAGGGGGCAACATAACACTTTTTTTTGAACTTTCACTTGTCATTTCTACATACAAATAATAAAAGAAAAAAAATACTAACTAAAATGTTATTTTAAAATAATCTAACAAAATCAAATGCAATAAATAAAATTATCTTTCTCAACTTCTTCACAAAACTCAATCTCCTCAATGGTTGGCTCATGATGTAATGTAGTATGGATAGACCTAAGTGCATTAGGAAGCTCCCACCCCCTTATTCGGTGCACCAAGTCCCTTAAACTGGAATCATTTATGGAGGCATTGTCAACCGTAATAGTTAAGACCTTCTCTATACCCCACTCCACCAAACATTCCTCCAAAAGTTGAGCAATGAATTTATGATGGAATTACACAAAAATTCAAAATCTTTTTATGTAACATCCAATCATCATCAATAAAATGGACGGTGATAACCATGTAATTGGTTTGTTGAATAGAAGTTCATGTATCCGTTGTTAGACACACACTAAATGTCTTCAATTGACTTTTCAATTTATCATTTTCAGAATAAAACAAGCTAAGTATGTCTTTCGCAATTGTCTTACGACTAGACACTCTCCACATAGGACACGCTTGCATGCAAAAATGGTGAAAACCTTCTCACTCGACAAAAGTAAAAGTTAACTCATATATAATTATCATCTCAAAGCAAGCTTTAGTTACTTCCTCTTGAGAAAAGCCTATAGCTTCCAACTTATCTTTCTTGGCCGCAAATGTTAAGATCTTTTTCCTATTTGCAGCAAATAATTTTTTATTAGGACCGTAGCTTCTACATCTTGCTAAATGGTTTCTTAAATTAGTTGTACCATTTTTATCTGGATCAGCTATATATGATTGGGTGCAATACTTGCACAACCCCTTAACTCTACCACCCACAATTTTTCTTTCAAAGTACTCCCAAACTGTAGATCTTTCATGACTTTTTAATGATTCTAAGAGAGCTTCTTCTTTACTTACTTGGTCACTTGAGTCACCTTCTTTTGGAGTTGCAACGGACGGATTTCCGGATCCACTAAGAGAACTAGGAGTTTGTCGAGGTGCCACCATAGAGTTTTGAGGCGGGGCTGATTCACCAACAATGTCCATCTAAAATAAGAGAATCATTACAATTAATTATTCAAATAAGAGAATCATTACAGTTAATGAATTAATTATTAAACATAAGGGCTAAAGTAATAGAAAAATATGACTACTTACTTCCGATGGTATACTCGAAGATGAGTTCGTTTGATCATGACGGCTATTTAATTTTGATGTGATTGAGTTTGAACTTGAGCTTGAGGCCTTTGATGTCTTTAACGTCTTTGACTTCATCTAATTCAAACAAAATAATAAAAGGATAGTACCACAAACTTATACAAAAGTAAATGATAATTAAAAGTCAGAGATGTTATTTACCCAAATAATGATTATTTTGTGTATTAACAAATCAAATTCTATTAGTATAACACAATAATTTATCATTTCAGTTTTTCTATAACATTATTTAGTATTTGCTTAAGGTTTTGTTGCTTTTCAGTAACTACATTTTGCTTGGAATGTAGGAGATGTGGCAACATCACACATTCGTTAAGAATGTTCTAAAAAGGTCCTTCGGTTGTTTGAATATACCTGCACACTCACTTCTACAAAGTAAAACCAAACCCGAAAAGGGGACTAAAACACTAAAAGTCTAAAACAACATGATTTCTTCAAATCCTCATAGCAGAATGTAGCAGTGGTGTTTCTCCATAGAAAATTGCACCCCAATATTGCACTTATTTTTAGAAAATTAGAGGACAAGGACCAGGTAACATCTTCACTTTTTGTATACATGCCTCAATCTGTAAAGGGTGTTCTTGTGTGCTGTTATCTCATTCCCCAAAACCTAATTACACACGTCTCAATATATTTGCAAACAATTAGAGGCAGAAACCCAGAAAATTTTAAAATTAGAATTTATTGAAAAATCTCAAATTCTCATGACCACACATATATTGTTGCAGAAAGAAACCCTGAAAATCAGCAGAAACATATTGTCCAATCAGAACCACATCAATAGAGAAATGCAAATTAATAATTGAAAATATGTAAAGGCCACTATTCGTCCAATCAGAACCAATTTGAACAGATAAATAGAACATAAAATTAAAACAGAGAAGCGAGAGTGTCAGACCTTTTGGAATTGAGGTGAGATCTGTCTGTGCTGTCGAGACTTTAAACAGGAAGAAAAAGCTGACGGCGAGGTGTGAGAGACTGAGAGTGAGAGGGAGTCGTCGCCAGGAAGGAAAGTAAACGAAGACCGAAAAAGTGAGGAAGACGCGGAGGGTCAAGGCTGCGCGAAGTGCGAACTGGGAAATGGGAGAGAGAAATACGCCGAGGCTTAATTTAGGGTTACACTTGGGAAAACGATGCCATTTCTAGTAATAGTTAATAATTAATTACAAAACGACATTGTTTTGAAGAACATTCGATTCGGCTCAGTTTAGTTTGGTTTCTGAACCTCAGAAACAGAAACCGATCCAACCAGATTCGATTCAGTTCAGTTTTTTTTTTGTTTGGTTTTTGGTCCGGTTTTAGGTTTTTTAAACCCAACCCTAATTCATGTGGTGGTATTTAAACAATTTTTTGTTTTTGCCTTTTGTTTTTATTTTGATAAGAAAAAGAAACGCATAGAGGACAAAACCACATGTAAAATCAGTTTTTTTTTTCTTTTTGTCAGAAAGTGTTTAAACAATTTTTTTGTTTTTTGCCTTTTGTTTTTATTTTGATAAGAAAAAGAAACGCAGGACAAAACCACATGTAAAATCAGTTTTAGTACAATCGAAATGTAGGGTCTAGGTCACACAAAAAGGAAGAGTGCAACCCAAATAAGAGTATTTAAGTTACTGGTCTCTACACTAGTAATTTATCTGCAAGAAAATTTATCTCTTTAATTAAAAATATGATTCCAAGAAATGTTTTGAAAAAAGACCGTTAAGACTTCTAACATCCACGATAATACTTTTAATTCTCTAAAGAACTCTAGACCTCCCTTCAATCGCATCAATTACAAGCTTAGAGTATTCTTTTACGCAAATTATGAAAAGTATAGAAACCAACTTCCATTGTTTTTTTTTAGGAGGTAGATTGTCTGCCCTCTTTTTATCATACTATTTTCATCTCTTCCTATTTATGCGGTCACAGTTAAGTCACGTCAACATTTTATATTCCTATTGCTTTTTGTTTTATTATCTCTATAAAAATTAATATAAAATGTTGACGTGGCTTAACCATGACCGCACAAATAGGAGGGGATGAGAATAGTATGGTATTAGGAGGGCAGACAATCTGCCTCCGTTTTTTTTATTAGTAGGGTAAGGACTAATCGACCTTTTTCCTCACTTGAAAGTAACCTTTACAATTATTCAAATCACATGAAAATAAAATTTTATAACCGTCCAAATCATTTGCTAGCTAGGTTATAAGTTATAACTAGCAATTCACAATTGTATATTTTTCGTGGACACTCAAAACTCACTTATAAGTGAAATGGATAACGTAAACGAGGTGCTAAAATCACTAGTTTTCATAATCCAAAGTATAATATTTGCTGAATTGGAGAGGGAGAAGATAAGTTTAGATGGGAATCGATCAATTTGTCTTCTATCTGCCATCTTATCCTTTTCCAAACCAAGGATACATAAGTTTGAGGAAGTCATTTCTTAAGAAAAAAAAAAAGAAAAAAAGAAGAAGAAGAGAGGGACTAATTTCATGCCAGTGATGATTCGAAATTGTAGAAGATCTAAATATTCTCGATGTTGAGTTTTCTCAAAAGTGAGATTCTTTAGAGTATTTCTGCTGAAGTCCCTATATATGGACAATCACCGTATAAAATGATTATAAAATAAATATAGAGATAAAATGAATCTCTATTAGATCGAAAAGCGAGTCCTTAAAGTATAAGGACTTGCCGGATACTTAGATGTATACATTCACATATAGGGATTTTATAGGGACTTTATAGGAACTAAAATGGTGGACTTAATATGACAATTTAAGTGAAAAAAGACGTGGGTCCCAATCACATGGCCTTGTCCTTTTTTTTTTCCTTTCTTTTCAACCTTTTAAAATGAAGAGTTCGGATTGATTCTTGCTGACACACCCCGACCCAGAAAGTCCACTAAGACACTGAAGTCGAGTTGTGCTGGCCGACACCTGGAAGGTGACGAAGCCATAAATTGTAGTGATGTGGAAAATGTGAATAAATTTAAACCTAAAAGTTCCTAAACATCATCAGAGTGTGCTCGTGAGCGGGAGCGAACCCATCTCACACGTGACTTCAGAGCATAAGCAAATACAGAAGAACGGGCAAGAATTATACCCTCAACAGTAGCCACCAGTCTTGAGATTCGCCAAGAATTCTCGTCGATACGAACCTTAACAGCTAACCTGGAGGGGCACAAAACAGAAAACGTGAGTGGGCAAAAACAAAGTTTCCAAAACCATTTTTATATCAAAAGTACTAACCCCTCACTGTAAAACCCGTATAGTTTCCCAAAAAATAATACGTATATATACTCATATACTAAAACATCGTCCGGAAATCAAAACTCATCATCAAATCTCAGAAATAAGCCATGTCGATATACCAACTCAAAAGCAAACAATATCAGACAGGTGAGATAAATCAATATGCATCAATATTATTATGTCAGCCGGAGTCATCTCTAGTGACCTGTACGGCTGAATCTATAGCTCATCAATCACAATCCATCACTATCAATCATTATCCTGCACACGAGTCGGAACCACCTATAGTGGTATGTACGACATGCTAGGTGTATAATATTACGCTCAGTGCTGCGATCACGTGAAGGCTGTGCGATGAATCGCGGGTCACCTACGAGTCGGAACCACCTATAGTGGTCTGTACGACAGGCTAGGCACCTGCCTTGGATCCAAGGTGAGCGTACGGTGCGTGAGGTGAACGATCACGTGAAGGCTAGGCCCTACTTTGGCGGAGCACAAACACCCGAGGTGCAGGTGATGAGCTAAATCACAATCCATCATCATCTCAACTACTAACTATCATACTCACCTGACTTACCTGACCGTCCACAGCGCTGGAGCATAAAGAATGCAATCATACTCATAATTATAAAATATAATTGGCATACGACATGGCAATTCAATTATAAAATCAATTCAATTCATAAATCATTCAAATCACGTTTCTGGGAAAAACGGCAGTCACATATATATATATATATATATATATATATATATATATATACTGAAAACAAAAGCCCACTCACCTGGACTCCACGCTACAGCCCCCTAGCACGACTCTCGAGATATCCCAAATGATCCCAAATGATCACCGCCTAGCATAAATATCAATTCATGTCTCAGAATCTGTACTGAGAGAATATGCAATTTATAATAAACGCATCCCTACGGATTTAATCCGGAAGATCCGTAACACGAATCTTTGATCCGTAACACGAATCTTTGATCCGTCACTTCCAATAATGTACATTAAGCTTCTAGAACAATACCCCAAAGTTTCGTTACGATCCAACGGTTGGATCTTCGCCAATTGCCAAAACCAAGTGTCGGTTAACGTTTTATTTACAAACTTACAATTCCAATTCGGGAAGATCCGTATGACGGATTCCCGATCCATAAATTCCTAATTTCCTCAAATATTACATACTGCCACATACTAAAGTTTGGTGACGATCCAACGGTCGGATCGTCGATTCATATTTTGACCTATTACCGAATCGTAACGAATCTAGGTCCTAACGATCAATCTACGTCAATCCATTATCAAAACTAATATCAAGGCATTGAATAACGTCTAAAAACATCATTGGCGGCCCTCAGGCCACGTGCCGCCGCACGCGCCGCCGCGGGTGGCGGTTGGCCGCCCCCGAGTCGCCGGAAAATTCAACTTTCACTAAAAATTCTCAAAATTTCCAGAATTAAAGATCTCAATGAGTAGAACAACTTTCATACCTGTGAGAAAGTCCAATTTGGCCTTGAAGACCTCCAATTTTGCTACACCCGCCAAGAACCCTAGAAATGGGTGTGTTCCAATTCGACCTCTAAATCAATTCCGATGCTCCAAAAAATGATTGGGCTTTGTTCCTGGGTTATAGGGGAGTATTTTGGTGTAATAAATTTCATGAAAACGTTTTAGGATTTGAGGATTTCGACAAATTTCCCATTGGACCCACGGGTGCGTTTTCTCTATTTTGGGGTTCAAATCCCACCAAATTTGAGATGAAAAGGATAGAGGGAAGGTTATAGAGAGGTTTCTAGTGATGGTTTGAGGTAATTCGACAGAAAAATGGGTGAAAAGTCGTCGAAAACACCATGGAGGCCGACGGGGTCGGGTTGCCCAAAATGGGGTCTCGATCCCCCGTGTCTCTCCCCTCCCCTTTCTCCTCCTTTCTTCTGTTTCCCATTGGGCACTCTCCCTCCTTTTCTCTCCTTGCTAAACCATCTCAGCCGCCCATTCCTCCTTCCTTTAAATCTAGGCCACACAAGTGGCACCCCAAATTTCTGGAACTTTCCTAAACAATTTTAGAAAGTATCAATTTTGCCCTCAACTTCAAACGTTAATAACTTCTTCGCTATAGCTCCAAATTCGAATCCGTTTACGCCCACGTGTCCGTAGCGACGAATGCTATAAGGATATGCCAAGAAAACGAATCTTAGGTGTCACTGATGCAGTCTACACCAATCGAAGTATGTGCCTCGAAGGGCATTTTTGTAAACACACTTATTAAAATTATAAAAATCATAATTTTTAGGGACGGGTTGTCACACTTGCTTTTCAAATTTTTTTACCATTGAAAGATCAGCGGTTTCAATTAAATAACCGTTTCAATTTGGGTTACTCTCATGTTGTTCTCTCTTTATTCCTATAAATACTAAATTATCTAACCAAAACTTCATCTCGTATACTCAATTCACTCATTCTAGTTATGTTTTTTTGAAGAAAAAAAAATTGGTGTCAGAATTTGAATTTTTTTGGGTTAAAATGTTCACAAAAATATTTTAGGAGAACGTAATGTTAAATTAATTCAAAAAATGTTAATACAAAAAAAAGTGCACCTAATCAAATAATTACATAAAATTGTAAAAACTAAGGTTCTAAAAAACGTTAGGCGCTAGTCGGGCGGCGGGCTAGCGCCTAGCGCCTAGGCGGATTTAGGTAAATTTCTTGTATATCTTGTAAATAAGTGCATATTGACACCTAAAAAAAACTATACTTGTATGGATAATAAAATAATGATAAAATACAAATTGGGTACACTATTTCCATAAGTATTGGATGAACTTGTAGTAAATCCATCATTTGCAAATTAGATACACCATTTCCATAAGTATACCACCATGAAACCAAAAAATAAAAAAACACACAATTAATAAATAATATAAAAAAACCTCCTAGGACCGCCTAGGCCGCCTAGCCACCTAGGCCGCCTAGACCGCCTAGGCCCAATCCGATTTTTCCGCCCGATTTGCCCAAAAACGCCTCGGTTACTGGGCGCCCAGCGCCTAGGCGGTCGCCTAGGGCGTTTTTTAGAACACTGATAAAAACCTCAAATTTAGGGATTCTACTATAAGGGCTCTCCCATTGGAGATAATATTCCTTTAGGAACACAAAAATTCCTTTTAAGTCCTTAAATGAGTACTCAAATGTGGTAGTGCGAGTTCCTAAATTGGGACTCCCATTGGAAATGCTCTTATAAACTCATTGTTATCTCACTGTTTAACGTTAATTTATGTGCCAACATTACGAAACATTGTATTAAAAACATAAAAGTGTCAAGAAATCCATAAAATATCACACTTTGAGAGAATCCCTTGGCTTTTCTCTTGAGATATCTTATCCCTTGATGATTTTACTCTCTGATAGATGCACTATGTTCTCAGTCGCCTAATACTGCGGTTTTCAATTCATGCCGGCGCTGCCAACTGCTAAGCGGGGCCATGGCTGAGTGATCATTCGTACATATTATCATGATATAGAAAAGGGAATCAATCTATCTTATCTCCACTCACACTCGAGCTAGGCTCACTCCTGGTTGATATTACAAAATGCATATATCATGACGGGACGAGTGTTATGGAATACGAGTACACATTTTCAGTGACACTCAAGTCATGCTCCATTGCTAATACAACGAGTGGCGTGGTCGAGGCTGAGTTCTTAGCAATTTGTAAACACTGAAGAAGATGCACCCGATTGATAAATATCAATATCTTCTGTAGTTTTATAGTGAAATTCTAACTTTTCTCGTAGTACCCAATCAACCTATTAGGTTGTCTCTAGTGTAAAGCTTAATGGTCATACGTACTTCATATCAATCAATTTGTGTTGTTTATGTGTTTAGCTTGAAAATTCATCACATGGTGAGAGGGCGTGTAAGAATGTAAAGGTAAAAGAATCTTTCATTGGAGAAAGTCCCATGCAAGAACTTATAAAAAGGTTGGGCTACTCCTCGTCTTACTAAAAAAAACAACGTTTTTAATCATAAAATGTGATAACAATTTCTTAAATTATTTCATAATCTTGAAAGACGGTAGAAGATTACGGCACTGCCTTGATTGATTTATTCACAATTATTTTATAAGCTAAATTGAACGAAAGCTCTAAACTAACAACATAGTTTAAAAATAAGTACGAAATAGTAAACGATTAATTTTGTTGGTCGACCAATTTTTTCAAACCAATCTCAGCGCTCCAACTTGTAAAGCCTTATGCAAATCCGGCAAACCCACTTTCGAACACGTCACCACCAGCTTCTGCATTCGAGTCCTGTCGTCCACCGCCGCATTCCGTACGCTACTCCAGCTGCACCCACCGTCGGCAAGCTCGCAGAGGATCAGCTCCTCCGGCGACCAAGGGTTATGCAGGCACACCATATGTCCCATGCAGCTCATCCCAATCGACGCCACGCAATCGCTCTCGCCCTTCAGCTTCTCCACCATTGCCTCTGGCATCTCCCCGACCAACTCTTTACACTCAAACGACACGCCGTTCACTTCCCACACTTTCACGCCTTCCAAATTCTCTGCGCTTCCCACCGCGCCCACTAAGATCAAACGGTCGTCAGCGAATCCAATGACGGCGCTAAAAACCGTCTCATTGGGACTCAGATCATACGGTCCAGACCACGTGCCGGAATCCGGGTCGAACGAGCATGTCATACCGGAGCCTTTATCCATCACGTACATTTTGCTGTCGTCGACGGCGACAGAGAGCCAGGTGGAGGCTGCGGAGTCCTCGAGAACAGCGGGTATCGAGTCGCACCTGGTCCACGTTTTTGACACGGTGTCGTACATTTCCACCGACAGTGGATCGTCCTCGAAATCACACGTGCCGCCAGCGACGACGATGCGGTGGCCGACCACCCCGGTAATCGGATCAGTGCGCGATATCAGCGGGGCATCCACCGTGTGCCACGTGTAGTGCAGTGGATCAGTTGAAAAGGCAAATTTAGAGGAAGAAAGCGCGTAGAGGAGGTAGTTCGAGGATCGTAGGGTGGAGATGGATCCGATCATCGGCTGAGAGTGGATGTCGATCCAAGCGTGCGAGTCGGGGTCGTAGGCACGTGCAGTGGTGTGGTAGGGAGACCAGGTGGCTTGAGTGAGGACAATGAGCCAGGGCTTGATGTTTCGGTGGAAGCGGCGGAGAGAGGAAGAGACGGTGCGGCTCCAGGACTTGGACACATGGCAGGCAGGCACGAGGTGGAGGAGAGGCACGCGGGAGAGTATGGACTCTAAGATGTCTCCGTAGAGTTCGTGAGGTCCTTGCCGGACTTCGATGTCGGAAGTTTCTGTCCGAGCTTGATCTTCAAGCTCCTCAGTCGCCATTGCTAATTTTCTAGAGAGAGAGTTTGGGTGGGAAAGTCGTCTCGGGATGGCTTACATAGGAATGCTGACTATAAAGAATAAGAATATGGAAGTGGAACATGTCGCACCTTAGACTTTAATTATTTCATTGTCTCGGAAACTTCAACGAAATTTTCGACAATGTTTATTTTAACGAAAAATTATATTTTTATATTAAAAAAATTAATTTTAGTACTATTTATTTTATATTTTATTTTGTTCTTATAATTAAAATTTAAATATTTTAAGTTATTTTTATTAGTTTTTCTTTGTTTATTATGCAATTATTAACCTTTAATTCTTTTCTATTTGAATGAACTAAGTAATTGATTATTCCGTTGACTTCAACATTTTTCGATATTTTTTATGGACAACATTTTACGATTTGATTTGTTGTGGATATGAGTCGGTTAATCCATTGTTTCCAGTTAAAAGTGTTCGCTCTTTTTCTTTTTGAGACAAAATTGTTTAGAATCTCAAATTGGTTAGAGGAGGGACTCTGCATTTATTTATAAATAATTTGATCACTTTTCATATTATTGTTGGTTCCAAAAATCACCTAGCCTACGTGGCGCGCAGGCCGAGTAAATAGTAGACTAACTAAGTCCTTCAAATGTGTGCGGGGCGTGCCAACTCGTCGGCCGGGCTTGGCCGAGGAGTAAAATGTCTTGATGTTGCGTTGATGCGCGCGACTGACTTCTGTATCTTGCAATTGCGGCCGAGGAAGGAACACCTCTCGGCCTTTGGGTTCTAGAGCCTGAAGACAAGGCTGCTATTTTTACAAAGTTCACGATTCAAATTCGGCTTTCAATGTGCCGAATGTAGTAGCCTGGTAACACCTCACTTCGCCGAGAAAGCTAATGAGATGACCTCTGTCGACGGGGATTCGAAAATCCTCGCCGGCCGAGACTAGGATAAATAACCAATCGACCCTGTCGCAGTGCTGTCAATCCAAACTGAAGATGCTTCACGGACGGTTGGTTCTACGGCAACAGTGCTGTCTATCCAAACTGAAGATGTTTACCGGTTGCCTCCACAGTGCTGTCTATCCAAACTGAAGGTATGTAGGCGAAAAAGAAAATAAAATTCTCAAGGGTGTTGAGAGGTTTCGCGTAGAGCGAGAAATTGCGCGGGGCAGATTTGTGTGTTGTGTTGAAGATCCTTTGAATGGTGCACGCACTCCTCTATTTATAGCAGCAAGAACCCCATGGCCGGATTAGAAATACATAAGGATTAGAACTCCTTAACCCAATCAGATTAAACTTCGACCAATCCCAATCTCCACAGGACTTTGAATCAAACCTCCAAAACAAGCCAGGTTCATCTCCATGTCTTAGTATCCTTATCTATCCCGTTCAAGATAATTCATACCAAAAGATAATTATGATAAAAACCATAATATATGCCAAGATAATTCACATCAAAAGATAATTATGATAAAAACCATAATATTATCCTTTAACAATAAAATTATCTTTACTTCTTTATCCGACGGTTGGGAGTTATGCTCATTTAACGGCCTTGATTGTACGGGCCGATATTGTAAAATCGGGTCCAAACATTGCCCCCCAGTTTTTTTGAGCTTCGGCTCGTAAGCCGAATGGTTAAGGAAACTAAGCATTTGGCATTTGAACTTTGGCCACCACTCGAGTCTTTCTGCCGAATCAATAGCTAATCATTTCGCCCAGCGAATGAGTAAATAGCAGGTAAACAAATTATTTGCTACAACCATTCATGGCAGCTCAGCTTGCCATCACTGTCGAGCAACGTTGAAATTGGGCCGAGGTCGACGATCTAGCCGAGATTCCATTCTGTATTTATGCTGAAACTTGGGCCGAGGTCGAGAAGCCTCAAAGGGTAGAGAAATTGGAACGAGGGGCCGAGATCGAGAGAAATGGTAGCTCGGCCTGTCTCGAAAAATCATGGAGGCCGAGGTCGGAAAGAACGGTAGCTCGACCTATCACCAATGTCGAGGAAATCTTTAGCGGCCGCAGAACATGTAGTCAGCTATATATGCTTGGTGAGCCGAGGGACATCATTATTACCGAGGTCCTATATAAAGTGGCCGAGAGAGTATACCTCGGTAGGTTGGTCGAGCTCGGCCTAAAACTTTCATGGCCGAGAGAGTATACCTCGGTAGGTTGGCCGAGCACACCGTACTCGTTGCCCCCTTATTTTCTCAAGTATCGGCCCATAAAGCTGAATGGTCGAGAAAATAAAATTCAGTCTTTTTAAACAAAATAAAATGAAAGTGGCCGAACTAATAAAGAGGAGGAGGCCAACGATGTTTTATTCCAAGCCGAGATAAGTTTACATCAAGATTTTCAAATTGATTTCGCTCTCGGCCGAATACAAGATTTTCTCCAAATATTTGTAACTTGGTGAAATTTTCGGCCGCTGAATGGGTTGAATAATTACTATGCCCCCCCAGGCATAATAATTTCGTTAATCTCGGCTTTTAACTCGATCGACTTAGCCGAACGGGATTTCTCCATATCGGCTTTATCACCAATAATCATGTCGAGTGGCATGATTTTTGGAACTAGGCCTCTGTCTTGGCCTTGTTCGTCATTGGAGCATTCCTCTGACGAATCATTTTCTAAGTTGATTTTCGGCTCAGAAACTTGGATGTTTTCTTCTAAGCCTACCACATTTTCGGTCTTGACCGAAATAATTGGTGGCCTAGGTGTTTCTTCGGCCGGGGTAACAATTTGCTTCGGCCGAATTGTGGTCACGACCGGAGCGAAAAATTGCCCCTGGCCTTTTGATACAACCATTCTTTAAATGGAATTGATTTGAACCCAAATGGCATTTTCTTATCGAGCCACTCACAATATCGAGCTCTATCTTCATTTAACCATTGATCTTGAAAGCTGTGATGAACCTTCACCTTTATCATTTGAGAGAAAGATTTTTGCCTTTCTTCATGTGCTTCAAGGATCCGGTCAAGGCGTTTTTGTTGCTCGACACTTTCCTGGAGCAGGCGCCAAATCTCATCGTGATTGTAATCTTGATATATCATGTGAACTTCGTAGTTTTAGCACTGGATCCCACCGGGCGTGCCAAAATGTTGGTTCCAAAAATCACCTAGCCTACGTGGCGCGCAGGCCGAGTAAATAGTAGACTAACTAAGTCCTTCAAATGTGTGCGGGGCGTGCCAACTCGTCGGCCGGGCTCGGCCGAGGAGTAAAATGTCTTGATGTTGCGTTGATGCGCGCGACTGACTTCTGTATCTTGCAATTGCGGCCGAGGAAGGAACACCTCTCGGCCTTTGGGTTCTAGAGCCTGAAGACAAGGCTGCTATTTTTACAAAGTTCACGATTCAAATTCGGCTTTCAATGTGCCGAATGTAGTAGCCTGGTAACACCTCACTTCGCCGAGAAAGCTAATGAGATAACCTCTGTCGACGGGGATTCGAAAATCCTCGCCGACCGAGACTAGGATAAATAACCAATCGACCCTGTCGCAGTGCTGTCAATCCAAACTGAAGATGCTTCACGGACGGTTGGTTCTACGGCAACAGTGTTGTCTATCCAAACTGAAGATGTTTACCGGTTGCCTCCACAGTGCTGTCTATCCAAACTGAAGGTATGGAGGCGAAAAAGAAAATAAAATTCTCAAGGGTGTTGAGAGGTTTCGCGTAGAGCGAGAAATTGCGCGGGGCAGATTTGTGTGTTGTGTTGAAGATCCTTTGAATGGTGCACGCACTCCTCTATTTATAGTAGCAAGAACCCCCATGGCCGGATTAGAAATACATAAGGATTAGAACTCCTTAACCCAATCAGATTAAACTTCGACCAATCCCTGTGACAACCCGTCCCTGAAAATAATGATTTTTATAATTTTAATAAGTGAGTTTACAAAAATGCCCTTCGAGGCACATACTTCGATTGGTGTTGACTGCCTCATAGTGACACCTAAGATTCATTTTCTTGGCATATTCTAATAGTATTTGTCGCTACGGACGCGTGGGCGCAAACGGATTCGAATTTGGAGTTATAACGAAGAAGTTATTAACGTTTAAAGTTGGGGACCAAATTGTAAAATTGTGATTCTATGAAAAATTCCAGATTTTTCTGGATGCCACGTGGAAGGCCAGGAGTGGGAGGATTGGGCCTTGCCCAATCAAAAAAGGAGTAAGGAGGGGAAATGAGGGAACCCAAACCCCTCCTTGCGTTTTGGACCCGTGCACCTTGTGCACCCGCAACCCGTTCGGCCGGGGCAAATTCCGGCCACTTCTCCACCATTTTCCGACGAATCACACCCATCTTTCACTTGCAATCACTTCCATAACCTCCCTTCTATGAATTTCATTCCAAATTTGAGAGAAATTGGCCTTGAAAATGGGTAAAACCGAAAGTGGTGCAAAACGGGCCGTGTTCAAATTCTCCCAATCCTGAAACTTTTTCATGAAATTGACACCACCACTAGACTCCTCTAGAACCCAGGAACAAAGCCCAAGCATTGGTGGAGGCGTCGGAGCAAGTTTGGAGGTCGAATTGGAACACACCCAAACTTAGGGTTCTTGCGCGTTTTGATGAAATTGAAGGTCTTAGAGGCAAAATTGGACTTTCTCACAGGTATGAAAGTTGTTCTACTCATTGAGATCTTTAATTCTGGAGATTTTGAGAATTTTTAGTGAAAGTTGAATTTTCCGGTGACTCGGGGGCGGCCAACCGCCACCCGCGGCGGCACGTGCGGCGGCGCGTGGCCCGAGGGCCGCCAATGATGTTTTTAGGCATTATTCAATGCCTTGATATTAGTTTTGATGATGGATTGACGTAGATTGATCGTTAGGACCTAAATTCGTTACGGTTATGGAATATGTCAAAATATGAATCGACGATCTAACCGTTGGATCGTCACCAAACTTTAGTATGTGGCAGTATGTAATAGTTGAGGAACGTAGGAATTTACGGATCGGGAATCCGTTGTACGGATCTTCCCGAATTGGAATTGTAAGTTTGTAAATAAAACGTTAACCGCCACTTGGTTTTGGCAATTGGCGGAGATCCAACCGTTGGATCGTAACGAAACTTTGGGATATTGTTCTAGAAGCTTAATGTGGATTATTGGAAGTGACGGATCGAAGTTTCGTGATATGGATCTTCCAGATCGAATTCGTAGGGATGCGGTTATTATAAATTGCATATTCTCTCAGTACGGATTCTGAGACATGAATTGATATTTATGCTAGGCGGTGATCATTTGGGATCATTTGGGGATGTCTCGAGAGTCGTGCTAGGGGGCTGTAGCGTGGACTCCAGGTGAGTGGGCTTTTGTTTTCAGTATATATATATATATATATATATATATATATATAATTGACGTTTTCCCAGAAAAATGATTCGAATGATTTATGAATTGAATTGATTTTATAATTGAATTGCCATGTCGTATGCCAATTATATTATATAATTATGAGTATGATTGCATTTATTATGCTTCGGCGCTGTGGACGGCCAGGTAAGTCAGGTAAGTATGATAGTTAGTAGTTGAGATGATAATGGATTGTGATTTAGCTCATCACCTGCACCTCGGGTGTTTGTGCTCCGCCAGAGTAGGGCCTAGCCTTCACGTGATCGTTCACCTCACGCACCGTACGCTCACCTTGGATCCAAGGCAGGTGCCTAGCCTGTCGTACAGACCACTATAGGTGGTTCCGACTCGTAGGTGACCCGCGATTCGTCGCACAACCTTCACGTGATCGTAGCACTGAGCGTAATATTATACACCTAGCCTGTCGTACAGACCACTATAGGTGGTTCCGACTCGTGTGCAGGATAATGATTGATAGTGATTGATTATGATTGATGAGCTATAGATTCAGCCGTACAGGTCACTAGAGGTGACTCCGGCTGACATGACACTAGGGACACCCCTTGATTTATATTACTTACCTGATGATGATTTTTCTGAGTTGGTATATCGACATGGCCTATTCTTGAGATTGATAATGAGTTTTGATATCTAGACGATGTTTTCGTATATAAGTATATATACGTACTATTTTCTGGGAAATTATACGGGATTTACAGTGAGTGGTTATATACGGATTTCTAAAATGATTTTGGAAAATATTTATTTTTGCCCACTCACGTTTTCTGTTTTGCGCCCCTCCAGGTTAGCTGTTAAGGCTCGTATCGACGAGGATTATTGGCGAATCTCAAGACTGGTGGCTACTTCTGAGGGTATACTTCTTACCCGCTCTACTGTATTTACTTATGCTCTGAAAGCACGCGTGAGATGGATTCGCTCCCGCTCACGAACACACTCTGATGTTTAGGCACTTTTAGGTTTAAATTTATTCACATTTCTCCACATCACTACACTTTATGGCTTCGTCACCTTCCAGGTGTCGGCCAGCACAACTCGACTTCAGTGTCCTAGTGGACTTTCTGGGTCGGGGTGTGTCAATTACCTCCTGGGAAGTTGCTCGTGAGTTCCTAGAAACAAAACCGTGAGGGCGTGGTTGGGGCCCAAAGCGGACAATATCGTGCTACGGTGGTGGAGCGGGCCCGGGAAGTGGTCCCACCCGGGCCGGGATGTGACAATTGGTATCAGAGCCTAACCCTGGTCGTGGTGTGCCGACGAGGACGTCGGGCCCCTAAGGGGGGTGGATTGTGACATCCCACATCGCCCAGGGGAGTGATCCTTAAATGTATATTCTCATCCCTACCTAGCACGAGGCCTTTTGGGAGCTCACTGGCTTCGGGTTCCGTTGGAACTCCGAAGTTAAGCGAGAAGGGGGCTAGAGCGCTCCCAGGATGGGTGACCTCCTGGGAAGTTGCTCGTGAGTTCCTAGAAACAAAACCGTGAGGGCGTGGTCGGGGCCCAAAGCGGACAATATCGTGCTACGGTGGTGGAGCGGGCCCGGGAAGTGGTCCCACCAGGGCCGGGATGTGACAATCCCAATCTCCACAGGACTTTGAATCAAACCTCCAAAACAAGCCAGGTTCATCTCCATGTCTTAGTATCCTTATCTATCCCGTTCAAGATAATTCATACCAAAAGATAATTATGATAAAAACCATAATATATGCCAAGATAATTCACATCAAAAGATAATTATGATAAAAACCATAATATTATCCTTTAACAATAAAATTATCTTTACTTCTTTATCCGACGGTTGGGAGTTATGCTCATTTAACGGCCTTGATTGTACGGGCCGATATTGTAAAATCGGGTCCAAACAATTATTAATTAATTTTATGATGAAACATCAACGTTCTTCATTATATTAAAGCAGATTGTCTCACGTGTAAAGTCAAATGACCACAAGCTCTCCACGTCACTTCGTTGTGTTGTCTACACGTTAAGCTTGAAAATTCGCCACACATGAGAATGTGTGTTGAGAATGAATCTCACATTAATGAGAGGAGGTACCTTAAATATGCTTATAAGTAATTAAGTTATTCCTCATATTACCAATTGATTTTATAGTGAAACATCCCCAACTTTCTTCAACAACAATTTTATTAAAATATCAAAAATTTAAATAAATACAAATACCAAAGAGCGCATTAGAGATAACATCTCATACAAAACCATGCCTAAACTCAAAAGACTAATATGGCACTTCAAAGTCAAAAAACTATATTCATGATATAAATGTCAAACACTTTGCGAATAGAACATGCAAACTCGCACAAAATGTTATATATAACAAACAAGATGGCGTTTTTTGACGACGTGCGACACAAACTCTGATAAGGAATTGACAACGACCAACTAGCGTCGTCGATATTCGTTACTATTTTACACAACACTATCTTGTATCTGATGTACAATAACTTGTCTCTCCTTGGAACATTCTTTACCGAAACAAATGATGTGTATACTATCTGATGTTTATGAAGAAACACAAGCTAATCCACGCTGTACACGTTGGGGATTGACCAAGAATAGTAATACCTAAGGGGATCGGAGATCGGAGAAGAGGATCGGAGATCTTGAAACAGAGTAATATATGGCTAGCTAGCTACTGGCATTCTGATCCAACACATCTTTCACAATAGTATTAGACTGCATATATTTTGATTTACGTAGCTAATTATGTAATGCAACCGGTGTAAGGACCATCCTGCTACAAAAATTTTCTAGCAGGGACAGTTTACAGATTTTCTAAGTCCAGGTTGTCACTAAAAATTATGTCTTTACTTCATTTAAAAAAAAAAATTATTTTCACATGTAAGATTTCGATAAATTTGTATTTAAAAAATAATTCAAACCGGTACTAAAAAAAGAATCAATTTAACCACCTAAAGCTGGTTTGTTATAGGATTCCGAACCAAAAATGGGATCCCGAGTCCCAAACTGACTCTTTTTCTGGACGGAAATCTGAATACCGAGCTCAAACTTAAATTTTGAGATTCTTAAAATATTTTTAGTATTTTGGGACGGATCGGAAAACATGACCATAAAAATGGAATCTAAACTCTACAATTCTTATTACCAGTACAGTAGCACCCATCTCTTAAACATTTCACCTTATAGTCAAATTTTAAGTTAAAAAGTATGGTTCCCATAAGTTGAAATTAAAAGAAGAGAATAATAGTAGAAAACTGTAAACACTGCTCCCAACCTGGACCTGAAACTATATAAACTGCAATCAAACAAGTAGCTAAGTCAAAAGATTCAAATATATAATAAGTAACTAAGTCAAAAGGTTCATATTAGCACCAACAATCTACAATTCTAGTTAAAGGAAAGTGATCATCTCCGGATTCCTTCTACCTAATTCTCCTCATCAAACAATTCAGATTTTGTAAATTTGATCAAACGGCTACAAATAGAGACTCACTCTAAAAATTATAATAACTTTAGTCGTTGGATTAAATTTCAAGAACTCGAATTGTTTGATGAGGATGATTAGATGAAAGAAGGATCTGTTTCCCTAGTTAAAGCATTTCGGAACAAAGTAAAACCAGCACCCATTCCTTCTCTATCAACAAATTCAAATCGTTCATACCAATATAGGACTACAAACAGAAGCTTAGCATAAAAAAATATATACAGTAATATATTGTTCCGGTTCTGTTTGAGATTCCAGAATCATTGAATAGGCAATACCAAATTCCATACCAATGATTCGGGATCAATTCCTTATGACATCCCGAAAATTTCGGGAAATTTAATTTGGGATTGGGATTTTCAGGAATTTTTTTTTCTAGCCCTAATTAGACTATCTCCAACCTTTTGGGATAAAGCTTAAAAATTTAAGTTCGAAAATTTTAAACCACAATCCAGAAACTGTTTTTCTCTCCAATGGTTTTTTTTTGGTAACTTTTTTGAAAATAATATTTATGTAGATTATCCTCTCTTTTTTTACTATTAGATGTGATCTCGTTTGATCATAGCAATTGGATTATACGTAAAAAAACAAAAAAAAAAAGTTTGAAATATGACATTTTTGTGGGTCTAGAATAATTTAAGCTAACTTAATTTCTGTGACGACCCGTCCCAATTATATATATATATTTTCTCCTTGAGTGTGTAAAATGACAATTATGCCCTCGTTGGCTAAGTGACGTGGATGTACATATACAGTTTTAAATTATTATTTCCATTGTCGTAATTAGATCATACTCAATGTCATGAGTGCGTTGGAGCGAGTTAGACCCGAATTGGTATCGTAATGAAAATGTTATGAACAATTAAGTGTGTAAACAAGTAAAACTATATTGTTTTTTTTATTTTTAAAAAAAGTTCAGTATACTTATCCCTTATCCACCAATTACATTAGTTCCTAACTACCCTAAACCAATTAGATATTTTGGGCTTTTATTTGTTTTGGACCAATTGAAATACCTCTCTCTCTTCTACCCAATCAGACTACACATTTTCTCTTTCTTTTTATTTCTTTTGGACCAATTGAAATACCTCTCTCTCTTCTACCCAATCAGACTACACATTTTCTCTTTCTTCCTCTTTCTTGATTTTTCCTTCTTCTTCCTCGCACCCATGAGACCACCCACCCACCAACACATTAAAACCCTCACAGATCAAACTTGAAACTGCCACCATCGTGCTCGTCTCAACCTCACAAGCACAACCGTACCATTTGATCGTCAAACGGACGAGAGTAACTTGGGAGATTATGAGGTTAGGACCTGGAAAAAAAGTCCTTACGCAGCTTTCCTAAAACCCTAGAGTAGGTTGGAGGTCGAGTTGACGTCGGAACAAGTGGTTTCGAGCAACCCCAGTTTTGGCTAGATATTTTAAGGAATTTTCATTCTCTTTTCCGTTTGATTTTGGACTCTAAAGAGGTACGAACTTGTTTGACTCTTCAAGACCTTCAAATCCATATAAATTTCATGGATTTTGGTTCAAAAAATGAGGTAGATATTAAGGTTTGAAATTTTCCCAGGAATCCAGCGATATTTTCCAGTTTTCGGCGAACCAGACGGTGAGGCTACTGGAGAAGGCAAGGTATATTCCGTTAACTTTAACGGAATATTCTAACGGCGTTAGGTAATGCCATTACCATTTAACAGAATATTCTGCCTATTTTGACAGAATATTCCTACCGTCCATTAAGGTTTCCATCCGAATTGCAATGCATGTGCCTATGTGTGGCCGCGCGTGTGGCATGCCTTGGCCGGGGAGTGGCGGAGCGTCCGGTGTCCAAAAAATTTTCTGAAAATTTGTGTGGGTTCGTATCGTCGAGTAGATCACGTTCATATATTCAAACCTTCCATTTGGGCAAACTATGAAAAGTTATTCCCAGATTTGTATATGTGCTATCTAATTAATGAAAAATAGCTATATCGCATATAGGTGAGACATACTCCGAGGGCGAACATGGACAAGCGAAGTTAGGAGGTTATGATCCTTCTACTTATCAAGAGTGGGCATTTGTTTTATGTATATATATGCTTTATGATTTCTAGAAATGTTTTTAAATTGAATTATGCTTTGTATGCTATGTCTCAAATGAGTTATATAGTAAATGTTGCATTGTTATAAGTTGTGATTTATATTAATTGATGTTACGGAGGCACAAATAAGTTCAGGTGAGTTATTATGCGATTAAATTGGTTGCATTACATTAGCATGCATATATTCATTTAGAGCTCATCATTGCTGCACCCCGGTGTTAGTGCTCATGCCCCAGGCCAGGGCACAGTCCTTCACGTGATGTTCACCTTTCGCACCGCACGCTCACCTTGGATTCAAGTTTGGTGCCAGCTCTATTGTACAGGTCACACTAGTTGACTCCGACTTGTAGGTGACTCACAATTTATCGCACAACATTCACGTGATCGTAGCATTTGAGCGTACATATTTACACCCAACCTTGTTATACAGGTCACATAGCTAACTTCGACTCGTGTGCAAACATAGGTTGATGAGCTATAGGTCCAGTCGTATAGGTCACGTTAAGTGACTTCGACTGGCATGCTAGTTTATATTGATTTCACACCTGACTTACATTTATTATTGCTGAAAAGTTTATGACGGGCAAGCTTCTATTTTCACTGGCTTTGCGCATTGATTTACGTACTTACGTAATATTACTTTTTGGAAACTATACAGGTTTTACGAAGAGGGTTTACTTTGTTTAGAAGAGATAAAGGTGTTTCTAAAGCTTTGTTTTTGCCCATTCACCCTTTTATTTTGCGCCTCTCCAGGTCCTAGGTAGTTGTACTTCTCTGTGGCTCACGAGGATGTTTCAGCGGTTCTGACATTTCACTAAATAATGTAGGGATCTTCTCTCTGGTTGTATAATTAGTACTTAGCCAGTCCGATTGCACTTTTATATCACTTATGCTCTGAATACTTGTTCCTTCCACACACTTACATATGATCTCTAGTTTAAATAAGTTTAGTTTTGGTTTTTATTGGTTCACATTTTACTTAATTAACATCACTTCTGTTGAGGACATGACCACGTCACTCTCACGTGACGGCCAGCACGTCTCGACTCCGGTCAGGGTGTGTCAATTTTTGCAATGAATCTAGCCCAAAGATATTTTTCTGCTTAAGGCTTTTTTTAGCCCAATAGTTAGAGATAGTTTGAGGGAGTTTAAAGCTTACATTATAAGTTTGATCTCATAAGTTGGAAATTTTCTGCACTACACACACAAAAAATGCCTTTCCTAGCAAACAAATAATTTTGTCAGGAAAAGTCATATAGACTGGCGAGTGCTGACTAAGAAATACCGCCTAACAAAAACTTGCATAATTTCGCCCATAACGCATCTCTTTCATGACGTGTGTTTTTTCCTTCTAAGAAGACACTTTTCATGGTGGAACAAGCTTTCTGTGCGAAATTTACTTTAGTTGTCAGTAAAGATCTTTGTTGGCAAGAATATGCTGGCAAAACTAAATATGACTTTTTTCAAGCGAAATTTGGCTTGTCCCGGTGAAAATATTTGTTGAAATTGTCAGAAATGCAATATTTATTTTTGGGTATATTACATAATACCCCCAGATTTGAGGTCTATTACAACCCCATACAACATCTTTAAAACATTTCACTTTCATACTCATGTACTATTTTATTTCAAAATAATACTTTCGTTACATTTTCCATCTATTGATCCGTAAAGTGTTGACACGGTAAAAAAATAATTTAAAAAAAAACCTAAATCTTCTAAATAAATAAAATTAAAAAAAAAACCAAAACAAATACTGAAACCTGCAACCCCCAAACCCAGAAACACTGTAGCTCCCATCCCACCCCTCATCTCCCCACATCCCCACACTTCCCTTCCCCACCCCCTGGGGCGAAAACCCAGCAACCAAATAAAGTTGGGTCCTTGTCCCAGTCCCAGTCCACTTCCCAGTTCCTAAGCACACCTCTATTTCTCTCTCTATAAATATGCTGCTAAATAAAATCCAACTCCCACTCTCACTTCCCACTCATCCCCCACCCTCTCCCCCCCCCCCCGGCGGCAGACCCACACACCCACCAGCAAAGCCATCTCCGACAAGCTCCCGCCGCGGTCGCCACAGAGCTTCAAGGTATGGTGGTTGCTGTCCATAAGCAAAGGGTTTTTTTTTTCCTGGGTTGCAAGGGGAAGAAGATGAAGATGGGGTTGCGGGTTTTAGCTTTTGTTTTGGTTTTAAAAAAAAATTAAATTAAAAAAAAATTTGCCACGTGGCACACATTTGTTAGCCACGTCAGCACTTAACGGATCAATTGATAGAAAATGTAACATATGTATTATTGTGAAATAAAATAGTACGTGATGTATGAAAATAAAATATTTTAAAGATGTTGTATAGGATTGTAATAGACCTTAAACCTGAAAGGGTATTATGTAATTTGCCCTTTATTTTTTGTACTAAAGGGGAAGGGAGACACTGTTTGAAAGGCCATGAGTATTTTACAACAGAAATATAGCGATGGCTAATAGTTCTGGCACTCCCTTTTTTCTATATGCACAACTAACTGATTAGTAGTTTACAATTTTATGTGCACTCAGACTAAGGTGACTTCGAAAAGTCATTGTCCATAACACACATACAAAGTCATTTTGTTATCGTTTAATGATACCTTTTACTATTTGTAGGCTATTAGGTTCGAATTTTTTAATGACGAGTTTGATATCGAATTATTATGACAAACTTATTTTGTTGCGTAAATTTACTCTCTTCACCCCTTATTGTAAGTATATTTATTGCATTAAGGACAAAAAAAACACATTCAAAACGAATCCAAAAAAATGAAAACATATACAATTACTTGCTGAACTCGAAAGGGAGAAGATAAGTGAAAAGCACTCGAAAGGGAGAAGATAAGTGAAAAGCACTTATCAATTTGCTGCCATCCTTACTTTCACAATAATGGATGCATAAAATCCCGATTGAACACCAACACCAAACGCGGATAATTTGGTGTCGTACGCGCCTCACGCGCGGCGGAAAAAAGTACCTCGCAAGGAGGGGGTTCCGTTTGGGCTCGGGGATCTCTGGTAGCCGGAGAGTTTTGGCTCTAACCTCATCGTCCCAGGGACCTTAGGCGTCGCTGGGTGTGGAAAGGACGGGGATCCTAGCGGCTCCGAGCTGGGCTCCTTTTTTAATTCCAAGATCGAAACGTGAGGTCGAATCGTGGCTTCTTGGTGGACCTGGCGAGAACCCTAAGTAATAGTTTTTGGGTGGTACCGGAGGTGAATCGGACGACCTCAGGTTAATGGTGTTCTTCCTGAGGGCGAGCGTGGTGAGTGGCGACTGGACTGGGTGAGGATGGCATGCCCCGGCCGGCCGCTTCGGTATAGGTGAGTGTGGATCTGGAACTTGCGGGCAGGAAGAGGGTTTGTTTTTTTCTCCAGAAGTGGCAAGGTACAGCTCGGACAGCACGGTGAGGAGGGTGAGGGACTACGGGATACAGAGGAGTAGATCTGGCGATGGCTCAGGAAGAGGAACAGAGAGACCTTGAGGAACTGGGCTCGAAATTCGGATCTAAGCTAAGATTGTCTGAGAAGGAGCGAGGGGGGATTAACATTGACAGAAAAGCAGTTGAAGGAGTTTTGTTGGGGTTTCAATTCACCCTGATTGCGGAAGTCTTGACCGCCAAAGATGTGTGTGGAGAGGCTTTTATCGATTGCTTCACTTCGCTCTGGCGAGGTCAAGAGGGAGTCACTATCCGAGACATTGGTGAGCGGCGTTTTTTGGCGCGCTTTGTGGGGCAGCGCGACCTACAACGAGTGGTGGATGCGGATCAGCCGTGGACTTTCAAAAACGACCTAGTGCTGGTGGCGGATCGCACCGGAAATGGACGGAATCGATGGGCTCCTCTTTCTTTGGGGGTCTTCTGGGTGCAGATTCACAATGTACCACCGCTGAGCATGACGGCGGCAGTGGCGGAAACAATAGGCGGACTCATGGGAACTGTCTGTAAAGTTGATACCTCTGGAAGCAGGGACTGTATTGGGAGATTCCTCCGCGTTAAGGTTCGCTTCAATGTGTGTGAGCCTCTCATGCGGGGGACGTTCGTGAGATTTCCGGATGATGGCAAGGTATGGGTGGATTTTAAATATGAATACTTACCAAAATATTGTTTCATCTGCGGGTTACTGGGACACCCAACCCGCGTTTGTAAGGACCTGCTATCTACTGGAAAAGCTGAGGGAGAGGGTGTGGGGAAGGCGGAAGACACCCAAGCCTTTCGGGGTCTGGAGGCCGAAGTGGATCTTCGCGGGAAACCCCTAGGATCGAGCTCACGAAGCAAAGGCTCTGTGGGATCTACTGGTGGAAGAAGGAGTGCGGGGAGATGGAGAGATGAGTGTAGTGGTGAACGAGAAGGGACCCGAAGAAGCGCTCGATCATCCTTAGACTCCGGAACATGGGGTATGACGCATCTCAATGAACGGAGTTTCCTCAGTGGGGAGGAAAGTGCAGCGAAGGCTGAGGATGAAGTGGTAGATACGGCCTCGTCCCCAAGCAAAATACATGGTACCCCGCATCTAAGGGGAAATGGGGATTATACCCTAGCAAAGGAAATCTGTAATCAGAGGGTTGCAGAAGAGAAAGCAAGAAAGGATAGGGAGGCTGCTTATGATGCGGGTCTCATCGGACCCGGGGGCGTAGTGGCTGAGGAGGCAAGGCACATTGTCTTGAAAGAATTTCCTGAGGTCTGTGTATCTCAAGAAACAGGGACTGGCATTGACCTCAATGTTGAGGTGGTTATTCCTGAGGGCCCTGAGGAAAGGGATGAGTCTAGGGTGGGAAGGCAGATACCACAGGGAGAGGGGATACCTGGAACTAGTGGAACAGGGAATATGGAGGATGACCCTTTTGAGTTGGCACCAATTATTGAAGCGGTTATGAAGAAACAAAGGGGGAAAAAACGAAGATATCATGAGGAAGGGCTTGCGAAACATAAGGACAGACGCGGGAACAGAAACTGTCGACCAAAAACAACATCGTTCTCTGGGGCGGAGGAGACCAGCCGTGAGGGGTCTCCCAAAACCCCATGAAGCTAATCTGTTGGAACTGTCAGGGTATCGGGGGTGACCTGACGGTGGACGACTTGCTGGAGCAGAACAGGCTCCACACCCCCGACATAGTGATCCTACTCGAGACTAAAAATCGGAGTAGTCGCTATGTTTATCTTAAGAAACGGCTGGGGATGGATTTTATGCACGCTGTAGAACCTAAGGGAATCGCGGGGGGTCTATGTATACTTTGGAGAGACTATGATCAGGTGGAGTTGATTAAATACTCGGATTTCTCCATTGAGGTGGGTATCTTGGATCAGAGGAAGAATGTGAACTGGCGCCTGTTTGCGGTATATGCGAGTACTGATGACAAGAAAAGACGGGAGCAATGGCGAATCCTATCCCAACGGTTGAGGGCAGCGGAGGAGAAATGCCTGATCATTGGAGATTTCAATGACATCCTCGATGACTCTGAGAAGGAAGGTGGAAACTACAGGTCAGTGGCAAGCCGAAGAGACTTCTGCCAGTTTGTCACGGGCAACGAGCTTCTGGACTTGGGGTTCACGGGCTACCCTTTCACTTGGAGGAATCGACGGGACGAAGGGCCAATCCAACAAAGGCTAGATAGGGGCCTGGCCTCGGAGGGGTGGGTCTCGGCGTACCCGGACGCTCACATCTTACATGAGGTACTGGAAGGCTCTGACCACGCTATGCTCATTTTGGATTCGGAAGTAACTACTCCAAAGCGGAAAAAAAGATTCATTTATGACCCTCGGTGGAACAAGGATTCGGATTGCCAGAACATTGTAAAAACGAAATGGGGGTATGGCTTTGTGGGCTCTCGTGCCTTTCGAGTTGTCGAGAAATTGAAATGGGTCCGGAAAGGGCTACTCACGTGGAGGAAATCTAATGGAAGAAACTCAAAAGATCAAATTAAGGCCTTGAAAATGGATCTTCGGAACCATTACAAGTCGCCCATGTTCGCTAGTGAGGAGGTAAGATCAAAGGAAAGAGAGTTGAAGTCCCTTATTCGCGAGGAGGAACAATTTTGGAAGATAAAATCAAGGAATCACTGGATACAAGCGGGGGACAAAAATACAAAATTCTTTCATGCTCAGACCGCAAAACGACGCCGGTGCAACAAAATTTTGGGTCTGGAAGACGAGATGGGATCGTGGTGTACTGAACCGAGCAAGGTGGACGAGATTGCCATTAGCTATTTCCAAAACATCTTCCAATCCGAACGACCAAGAAGGATTAAGGAGATCACCGATTGTGTGGAGACCCAAATCTCTGCTGATGGGGCACAAAATCTGATGAGTCCGATTACGGCTGATGAGGTCCGCTGCACCATGTTCCAAATTCCTGCGGACAAGTCTCCGGGGCCGGATGGTTTCACGGGGAGCTTCTATCACAATTTCTGGGATGTTGTCGGAAGTGACATTGTGGATATGGTTAAGGCATTCTGGGTTTCCGGGAACATGCTGAGGAAGTTAAACCACACCCATCTAGTTTTGATTCCGAAGGTGCCGAGCCCAAGGAAAATGGGCCAACTACGCCCGATATCCTTATGCAACGTGGTCTATAAAGTGATTGCCAAGCTACTCACAAACCGGATGAAGACTGTGCTTCCTAATCTAATCAGTGCAAATCAGTCCGCCTTTTTGGCAGGGCGACAAATCCAGGATAACATCCTGGTGGTGCACGAAATTCTCCACTCGCTGAATCAGCAAAATGATGGGGATGAGGACTGTGTGGCGATGAAGCTGGACATGGCAAAAGCTTACGACAGAGTTGAATGGAGGTACCTCCTGGAAATGATGAAAGCACTGGGGTTCCCTACTGCTTTCTGCAGGAGAATCGAGGCGTGCATCTCCACTGTGACGTATAGCGTTCTCATTAATGGTTCCTCTACTGGGTTTATTCAGCCGACAAGAGGGCTCAGACAAGGGGACCCGATGTCGCCTTTCCTCTTTTTAATCTGTGCTGAGGGGTTCTCGGCTCTGCTGCGAAGACGGGAGGAAAGGGGGTCTTTGCACGGAATGCGGGTGGTCCCAGGGGGGACGCAAATTTCCCATCTTTTCTTTGCTGATGATGCAGTTATCTTCTGCAAGGCTACGGAGCGGGAGGTTAATGAGATTCTGGATGTTCTAACAGGCTATGCGGAGGCATCGGGTCAAGTTATCAACAGAGAAAAAAGCTCCATGTTTTTTGGCGCTCACTGCCCACGCAAACGGAGAAGGGCACTTGCAGCATGCACCAATTTTATAGGAAATGACAATTTTGGCAAATACTTGGGACTGAGTGCCGATTTTGGTGCCTCTAAGAGAGCAGTCTTTGAAAGAGTTCGAGAGGCTTTAGACGGGAGAATAAATGTTTTAAACTTCCGGTAAGCCTCTGTAAGGAAATGGAATCTGCCATTGCTAACTTCTGGTGGCGGGGAAATAAAAATAAGAATGGAATGCACTGGATTAGCTGGGAAAAGATGAAACGACGAAAGAAGTCGGGTGGTTTGGGGTTTCGTGATCTTTTAGCCTTTAATCTGGCTTATCTGGCCAAGATTGGTTGGAGGCTTCTCCACAACCCCCTCAGTCTACTTGGCAGAATTCTTAAAGAGAAATACTTTCCTGACCGGCCCTTCATGGAGGCCATGGTTGGTCGAAGGTCATCATGGGGATGGAAAGGTATAATGCAGGGTAGGAAGATTTTGGAACGAGGAAGAAGATGGCGGGTTGGGGATGGTTCCTGTATTCGGATATGCAATGATCCGTGGCTCCCCTGCCCCCACACTTTCCGTGTAAGATCTATGCATGCTGAAATGCCAACGATGGTACAGGAGCTTATTAATCTAGAAACGGGAGCATGGAGGACGGAGCTGCTAAAACGGTACTTTATCGAGGAGGAATGCAAGATCATCCTCGGGCTACCAACTAGTCTGGCAGGCTGCAAGGACAGGGTGATTTGGCATCATACAAGCAACGGGGAGTACTCGGTTCGAACGGGCTATGGTGTGGCTATGGAATTACAGGAAAATGGGGAATTGGGGCGGAAAGGGACGGGGGGATGTAGCAACACGGGCCTGACTGATCGGAGATGGCAAGACGTGTGGAGGTTAACGGTACCAAACAAAATGAAATTCTTCATTTGGCGATGTTGCAACTCGTCCTTGGCTGTCCGTGCGAATCTTATTCGGAGAAGAATGAAGGTGGAAGGGTCATGTGTGTTATGTGGCTATCCGGGTGAGACGGAACAACATTTATTCTTTGAGTGTGAGTTTAGCAGGGTTATGTGGTACTGTTCATCCTTGCAGCTGTGCATGGATAGTTTTTCGGGGATGGGTTTCGATGAAATCTGGAGTGCACTCTGTAACCGTTTCAGAAATGAGGCGAGGTTCGAATTGATTATGCAGGAATGTGCCTTCATTCTGTGGAGAATATGGAAATGCCGGAATGCCTCACTTTTCAAGGGATGGCTGCTGATCCCAGGGAGGGTATTCATTTGGTGCGGCAGCATATCCTGGAATTTCATGCTGCCCAGGAAATCCCCAGGAGTGCTAACCCGGACGGCAATGAGGGTAATGGAGCCTTTTTTGCGGGAACACAGGTGCGGTGGAGAAGACCCACCTATGGGGTAATAAAATTTAACTGCGATGGTGCTTGGTGTGGGAAAACCTCACGTGGTGGCTATGGCTGGGTTGCGAGAGATTTTGCAGGTCTTCTTTTGGCGGCTGGAGGTGAAGGGAACAGACTCTTCAACAGCGCTGCCATGGCGGAAGCTGCTGCTGTGCGTGCTGCCCTTGGTGCCTGCAGGGAGGCGGGTTTCGAAAACGTGGAAATCGAGTCAGACTCTCTGTCTCTAATTAAAATGCTAAATAGGGAGATTGAAAGCGATGCAACTTTAGAATGTTTTATTCATGACATCAGTTTCCTAGCATCTCAAGTAGGAAGAGTGAGGTTTGTATTTGTCAAGCGACAAGGAAATGTCGCTGCTCATACTGTTGCTTCATATGTTACCTCGAGGCGAGGTTCTTTCTGTTGGGATGGTCTTGGCCCGGAGTTTTTGTTCAATGCCCTGGCCAAGGATGTTAACATTCGTATTCGTATTTAATTGAAGTAAAAGTTACCTTGGAAAAAAAAAAAAAAAAAAAATGGATGCATAGCTCCAAACTCCAGATCCATGCGTCCACACTCCACAGATTTATAAGTGGGCCATTACGTTTTATCCTTACCTGAATCTAAGATATGGATAATTTGCATTTAAAAAAATAAAAGTGGAGCGGGACCATTGATTTCATGGTCCCTTTTGGAGATTCGAAATTTTTATGCCGACGTGAAGACGATTTTGCAGCCATGCATATATGCCATATGATTATGGCATGGATGCTCCCTGCTGGAATATTTTGACCGTATATCTGTGTATACATATGAGTTATCGGTGCAGTTTATGAATAAATAGATGTTGTAAAATCGACGGTGTGTGCAGTGGAATAAATAAATAAGACACAAAATTTACGAGGTTCTTCTATAGTCAGTGTGACTAGAGTACATCCTCAGAGCAGCAACAGTGTTTTTATTTATAATATGAAATTATAAGATTACAAATATAACTCTCTTCTTTCTTGCTCTCTTCTTTCTTCCTCTCTTAGCCGTATGGCTTTTTGTTTATGTGTGTCTGTCCGCTCTCATCTTCAACAATTTACTTTATAGTCAAATACCAACTACTTGGATAGTCATGCTGGCCAACGGTTATCAAGCACTAAAAACAGTTTGATTGACAACCATTACTTGATTCCTTTTGAGTGGACATCCACCATATTTACAACACTCACCCTTGGATGGCCATAAGCTGTGACGTTGCTGCTGCCTACCACTCCAATCATTTTCACTTGCCTTATCTGTCCTCAAGTAGAAGTGTTATCTTCTTTGGAAAGCCTTAAAAGCTTAAACTGTTTTTGGGTGCTCCCTCAGATTTCGAATTCTTTAGGCTGATGTTTCCCCCAAAGATGATATACTTTTTTCTCTTGCTTTACTTGTTGTTGATTTTTCATAGCTTAATCTTGAACTAGGCTGGAGGGCCTTCTGCTAGACTTCCTCCAAAGGTCTGAATTTACTCCTTTTATCTGGAGATGAATTTGATTCAAGGGTGGTGAACACTTGATCTTGAATCGGACTTGTGATTCCTTCAAGGGCCTTGGAACTTGTTCTTGAATGAAATGGGACCACGAGCAGCTCCACGTGTCAAGTTATCTTCGGCTCTGTCAGGAATGAATCGGCACGTATTTTTCTGTGCTTGTCTCCACATGCTTCAATGTATCATTTTGGCTTGCTTTATTTGTCCCCCTTGCAAAAGTGGTATTTTCCTTGGTTTTCCCTTATGCAGGTATGACATTTTCTCTTGCAGTATTTGTCCACTGATGCAGGAGTGGAATGCAATTCTTGCATTTGAATGGTCATTCAGAACATCACTTCTCAACGACTCATCATACTTGTAGCTTCAGTGTAAATAACCAACATCATATCAACAGTTGAAAATGAGTACTCGAGAGCAATGCAAGGGAAGCAACCAGGGAAGGGTTCCAGACAATCAATTCCAGATTGAAAGTTTGACTCTAAATGGCGACTGATTGCTTTCTTTCTCTTTATCTAAAGATATGAACCGTCTATCTTTTTGGGTTTCCCTCAAATATTTTGTCTACCCAAAATACCCTATATCCGAAATTATAAGCTGGATTAAAGGTTTATGGTTTCTTTGTAGAACGATATTCGTCAACTTCCTCCACTAAAAATGAATGTCTTAACAGCTTTGGCTATGAACGATATTCTAAAATATAGACTGACACATCCCGACCCAGAAAGTCCACTAGGACACCAAAGTCGAGCTGTGTTGGCCGACACCTGGAAGGTGACGAAACTATAAAGTGTAGTGATGTGGAAAATGTGAATCAATTTAAACCTAGAAGTGCCTAAGCACCAGAGTGTGCTTGTGAGCGGGAGCGAACCCACCTCACGCATGACTTCAGAGCATAAGTAAAATACAGCAGAGCGGGTAAGAATTTTACCCTCAGAAGTAGCCACCAATCCTGAGATTTGCTGAGAATCCTCGTCGATACGAGCCTTATCAACTAAACCTGGAGGAGCGCAAAATAGAAAACGTGAGCGGGCAAAAGCAAAGCTTTTCAAAACTATTTCAATATCAAAAGTACTAACCCCTCACTGTAAAACAAGTATAGTTTCCCAGAAAATATCGTATATATATATATATATATATATATATATATATATATATATATATATAAAGCCAGAAATATGCCATGTCGAAGTACCTAAATCAAACGAAAATAAGCATAAAGCAGGTGAGATATATTATGTCACAATATACCATCAATAATAACACGTCAGCCGGAGTCACCTAATTTGACCTGTGCGGCTGAATCTATAGCTCCTCAATCGAATCTTGCACATGAGTCAGAACCACCTATAGTGGTCTGTACGACAGGCTAGATGTATAATATTACTCTCAGTGCTACGATCACGTGAAGGCTATGCAACGAATCGCGGGCCACCTACGAGTCGGAACCACCTATAGTGGTCTGTACGACAGGCTGACACCTGCCTTGGATCCAAGGTGAGCGTACGGTGCGAGAGCTGAACGATCACGTGAAGGCTAGGCCATACTCTGGCGGAGCACAAACACCCGAGGTGCAGGAATATGAGCTATATCACAATCTCATCATCATCACTATCACTAACAAGCATACTCACCTGACTTACCTGAGCGTTCACAACGCTGAAGCATGACCAGCACAATCATAATCATAATAATCAAATGTAAATGGCATTTGACATGGCATTTCAATCATAAAACCAATTCGATTCTAAACCATTTAAAAATGAAGTTTCTGGGAAAACATCAACTATATATATATACTGAAGAAAAAAAGCCCACTTACCTGGAGTCCACGCTATAGCCCCCTAGCACGACTATTGAGAAATCCCAAATGATCATCGCCTAGCACAATATCAAATCACGTCTCAGAATCCGCACTGAAAGAATATGCAATTTACACAAAACACATCCTACGAATTTGATCCGGAAGATCCATCACTTCCAATAATACACATTATGCTTGCAGAATAATACCCCAAAGTTTCGTTACGATCCAACGGTTGGATCTTCGCCAATTACCAAAACTAAGTGGCGGTTAACCTTTTAATTACAAACTTACAATTCCAATTTGGGAAGATTCGTACGACGGATTCCCGATCTGTAAATTCCTACATTCCTCAAATATTACGTACTACAATATACTAAAGTTTGGTGACGATCCAACAGTCGGATCGTCGATTCATACTTTGACCTATTACCGAATCGTAACGAATTTAGGTCATAATGATCAATCTACGTCAATCCATCATCAAAATAAATTCAAGGCATTGAAGAACACCTAAAAACATCATTGGTGGCCCTCGGGCCACGCGCCGCCGCGGGTGGCGGTTGGCCGCCCCGAGTCGCTGGAAAATTCAACTTTCTCCAAAAATTCTCAAAATTTGCAGAATTAAATATCTCAATGAGTAGAAAAACTTTCATACCTGTGGACAAGGCCAATTTGGCCTAGAAGTGCTCCAATTTTTTCAAAGCCGTAAGAACCCTAGAAATGGGGTGTGCTCCAATTCGACCTCCAAAGCAATTCCAACGCCTCAACCACTGCTTGGGCTTTGTCCTAGGCCTCAAGAGGATGCTATGGGTGGGGGTAATTGAAGGAAATCATTTCGAGATTGGAGGATTTCGACCAAAAACCCTCGCGGCACCCGTGACCCCCACGCCTTTGGTTCTTCATGAAATTGGACTCAAAGACCCTCAAATTTTAGCTAAGATGATATATATGGGGATAAGAAATGGATTTGGGTGATAAAATGATGAAATTCGGCCGACATTACACCGGGTCATCGCCGGGTACACGGGTCGGCATGCCCCGTTTCCACTTTCTTTCTTCTTTCCTTTCCCTCATTTCTTCCTTCTCTCATTGGTCTCTTACTTCTCTCTCATCTACCCATTAGTCCGGTTCCTCCCACCTTTCTCTCATTTACTCCTCTTCTCCACCGCCCATCATTTTCCCTTTTAATCTGGGCCATACATTTGGCTCTCCAACTTTCTGGAATTTTTCAAACAATTCGAAAAGTATCAATTTTGCCCTCGACTTCAAACGTTAATAACTTCTTCGATATAGCTCCAAATTTGAATCCGTTTGCGCCCACGCGTCCGTAGCGACGAATACTACAATAATATGCCAAGAAAATAAACCTTACATGTCACTACAAGGCGATCAACACCAATCAAAGTATGTGTCTCGAAAGGAATTTTCGTAAACTCACTTATTAAAATTATAAAAATCATAATTTTTAGAGACGGGTTGTCACATAGACGGTAGTTCCGATCATTAAAATACATTACATAGTGAGCCCCACAAATATGTGTCAAAGTTGTGTAAAAAAGTGGTATCACAGATCGATTTAAAATTTAATTATTACTTGATAATTTTTGTAATAGGATCATCTCCATAATCTTCATCTTTCAACTAAAAAGGAAAAAAAAAGTATAATATTTTTTTTAATTGAATAATTTTTGCCGTTCAAGTAAATGTAGAAAACCTTCTATATGTGATAATAACATAAAACATGTTACTAAAATTTCAATAAAAAAAAACATGTTAATAATTTGTTTATTTTTATGTTAAAGAATAAATAGAAAACTAGATTTTAATCCCTAAATAAGATGAAGTTTAGAAAAATGTCTTATATAAGGTTAAAATTTGATTTTAGTCCCTATACTCTATTTAATGCCAGCATATGAGTTCAATGTCTCTTTATTTATTTATAATTTTATGAAAATATTATAAATTTTAATTCTCATTATGGTAAGCATCTTTTATATGAAAATATTTTCGCAGAGATTTTTCAGTACACTTATGTTTTTGCATATTTTCTTATCTGCCACTAATTCATTACAATATATTTAGGTACGAACATTTCGGTACACTGGATTAGTATAATATGTTTAGGTACGGACATTTTGGTACACTAGTTTAGTATAATATATTTAGGTACCGACATTTTGGTATAGTAGTTTAGTATCATATAGTTAGGTACGGAATTTTCGGTACACTTATGTTTTTGTATATTTTCTTATGTGTCACTAATTCACTATAATATATTTAGGTACACTAAACCCTAAGGATTAAAGTTCAAAAACCCCAAGAATAAAAAATAGAGTAAGCGTGAGGTGACTTGCAGAGTGAGGAGTGGGGGGGGGGGGGGGGTTTGTTTGTTTAAACAGTGTTCTAAAAATTGACTTAGACGCTTGGCGGTGGAGTCCTGATCCGATTTGGGCTAAATCATTCAAGTAAGGCGAGAAGGATTTAAGCGGCCACCTAGGCATCTCTAGGTGCTCAAGGCGCCCTAGGCGGCGATTGATGCAACTGATTTTCTCTGTAAATCTCCCCTCACATCCGCACAATCCACCACCCACAACCCAAATCTTCAAACTTGCGCTCTTGCACCCAACATCAATCGATGAACGTAAGTAGATTGAGAATATACAAGGATGAACAATACACATAATCTGTTTGTTGGTTTTTACTGCAGAGAGAGAAATGGATTTGTTGAAGAGAAGAGGTTGGGTTTTCCTGCAGAGAGAGAAGGGGATTTGTTGAAGAAGAGAGAGAGAAAGAAATAAGAGAGAAAGAGAAAGAAAGAAGAGAGAGAGTCTAAAGAAAAACTGAAAAGGGGGAGGAAAAGAAAGGCATAAATGCAGAGGGCCTAGAGCCACTAAACAAGTGATGGTTTGAAAAAATGGGCAGTGGAAAAGCTCTCGGTTTTCGAGAAAGGCAGTGGAAAAATGGGCATTGGAGAAACCGAGAAAGGCAGTGGAAAAGTTGTCGGTTTAATTGAAAAAAAAGGGTTTTTCTTTCATGTTTGGTCCATTTTGTGGCTCATTATTTTGTTCAAAGAAAAAACAAACTAGGCCCACTATTCCACGCTGTCCATGTTGGGGCTTCACCACCAACCAACCATAGTTTAATGATTTATTCTGGAAATATATAATCTAGGGCTGGTTCGGTATGGGATACCGAACTGAAACCACCATCCCAAATTCTAAACCAAAAAATTTCGAGTTGGGAATTTCAAGATCGATCCCGAATCAAATTTTCGGCATTCTTGAATTTTGGGAATCCCAAAATATTTTCGATATTTCGGGACAAATCGGGATTAAATTTACAATTTGGATTTTTGGGCAATTGGGCTAAAATTTGACATATTGGGTTTTTGGGCTAAGAAATTTAACCCTTTTTATGCCCATTTTGGGCTAAGTCCAATTCATATGCCCATTACAAAATGTAAATCTGCAATCTTTCAATCCAATTCGGCAATTCTTAATATATTTTAACCCCTACAATAATTCTGCAATTTTTCTACTTACCAAATTACAAAGTAAATCCACTAGCTAGTGTACCTTAATCCCTACAATACAAATTCGTTCTACAACTATCCATTCGGTGTCCTAAAGTAAAAAAAATAAGTTACAAACCAAAGTTTCAAAATAAAATAAGTTGCAAAAAGAAAAGCTTAAAGTTCGTAAATGAGTCTCAACTAAAAGTCTTTAACTTGCCAAATTTAGCCAAACTCCTAAAACAAAACAAAAAAACAAAAAAACAAAAATTCATAAAAAGTCTTTAACTTGCCAAACTCCTAAATGAACCTCAATTAAAAGTCTTTAACCTGCCAAACTCATCCCCTTATCCTAGGATTTAGGAAAGCTTGACTTTAATATATCCTTTTACGGTCATTATGTCATATATATGACAATAGAATATAGGTTGGTGCTAAGGCTGTTTTGATCACCGGTGTTTTTGATAATGAAAAACTTAAAGTTCATAAATGAGCCTCAACTAAAAGTCTTTAACCTGCCAAATCTAGCCAAACTCCTAAAACGAAAAAAAAAATTCATAAAAAGTCTTTAACCTACCAAACTCATAAATGAACCTCAATTAAAAGTCTTTAACATGCCAAACTTGTCCCCATATCCTAGGATTTAAGAAAGCTCGACTTTAATCTATCTTTTTACGGTCATTATGTCATATATATGACAATAGAATACAGGTTGGTGCTGGGGTTGTTTTGATCACCAGTGCTTTTGATAATGAGTCATCATCATTTGGCTTGCAGCCAATGTAGGCCGATTTGAACTCTTAATCCAACTTTTTATTTTTATTACAAAGGGGTTGGATTGAACGTCAACTTTAAGATTGAGATTGAGTATAATAAATTCAGCTTGTTACAGTTGATATTCAATCCAAAACATTAATTTTGTAAATATTCGAACACCAATTTTCCTTATATTCCTAATGGTAAACTATAAACATAAATATAGAAATTAAATTAGGGCTGGAATCAATCATGAACATCCAATCCAAAATATGAACAAATTTCATAAACCCTAATCTAGAATTCAAAAATTAAATTTCTAGAATTCGAAAATTAAATTTCACAAACCCTCATCTAGAATTCGAAAATTAAATTTCGCAAGGCCTAAATTTACAAACCCTAATCTAGAATTCAAAATTTAAATTTCACAAAACCTAAATTAAATTTCAAACCCTAAATTAATTCCAAAATTTACCTGATTTGGGGGAGTATCTGTGCACAGTGAGTGCACTAGATGAAGATGAAGAGTCGAAGACTATTAGAGTTCTAGGGTGTCTGAAATCCGAATATCTGATAGAGAGAATCGAGAGAGAGAGAGAGAGAGAGAGAGAGAGCGGTGGCTCCGTGTGGTGGTGGGCCGATGACTGGCCGGAGTTAAGCAGAGCTTCAAAAGTTCAAATTCGAGACAGAGAGGAGGAGAGGGCTCGGTGGGCTAACGGCTGAAATGAAATGAACGAAGGCTGGAGCTTGGAGAATCCTAAGTTTCTAACAATGAATGAACGGCACAAATTAATTTGAAACAATCCAATGGTTGAAATTAACTCTAACTATAATTAAAAAAAATATATATATGTATAAATATATATAATAATTAATAATATATATTTTCGGTTCGGTATGGGATTCCCGAAACATTGAGAAGAAAATCCTGAATCTCGTAACGAAATTTCGGAATCGGTTTGGAATAGCATCCCGAAAATTTTAAAAATTTCGGTTTAGGACATTTTTGGTTTGAGATTGGTATTTTTTCGATTCAGTTCGAGATTTTCGGTAATTTTTTCCACCCCTACTATAATCCCAGAGAGGTGAAGATGACCTAGAAACAAACAACCCAAACAGAAGTATTAGCCCGCCAACGACCTTGGACAATTTTGTCCAGTCCTACTCCTAACTACACAAAGAAAGACTTCTTGTTTCAATATTCAAAAGGGAAGGGACTAGGGAGCCACTGTGTGAATGGTCTTAATCTATGTGTCAATGCATGCATTGATGATTGATGCTTTGGATTCAAAATACCATATAAATTAAACATATGAAGATCAACTTATATTAAACGAGTTTGTCATTATTGTGGTGTCTCAGTTTAATAATTCATTGTTATATGAAAATAAACATTATTGTGGTGTCTTAGTTCAATAATTCATTGTTATATGAGAATAAACTTATGAAGAACAACTTATATCAAATGAGTTTGCCGGTTATTGTGGCGTCTCAGTTTAATAATGTATTGTCATATGAAAATAAACTTACACATAAAAAAGTATTATTCCACCAAACAACCACACATAATAAAAAATTAACTAGTTCCATTTCAATGCTTCCCTGAACATAGGATCATTAATCAAGGGATAGTGATATTCACACACACCTATTTTTATCTTTGCACACTCTCGTTAGTTTTTGGTCATTGATCTTCTTGAATATATTCAATCCGGCAGCCAAACATTGAGGAAGATATGTCAAAAGTAAAAAAAGTTGTGTGAGTAGTAATCCTCTTAATCAAGTCTGACCACTTTGGAAAAAAAATATTGCCAATCTAAACTATGACGACTTAAATCAACTGTGTAATTCAACTTTCTTCTTTAGTTTAATTCACTAGGCAGAAAATCCATGTTTGCAACAACTAAAAGATAACACCAAACGAATATAAAGATATATGGATGCATCATGGTATTTATGAAGTTCATTAATTAATTGTAGTTGAGTGGTTCAACAACATTATCTTAGAAAGTTAGATGTTTATCCATAAAGCAACTCACCAAAGATTTCTTCATATGGGATCGGTGGTTGTGTGGCTGTTAAGGTATTTAATGTTCATAAGCTTTTGTGTTATCAAGTGTGTTTATTGTAAGAGTAAGTTCATCCCCAAAAAAATGTATTGGTACTCAGCTTATTTAATCTACTCAGTAAACAGTGATAAACCTCATGAACAGTAAATTGGCTAAATGCTTCTCCACTCTTAAAAAATGTGCTGGCACAAACGATCTATGCTTAATACAAAATGCGTTGGCACCCAGCCCATTTAAAATATTATTAATTTTTTTATAAAATAATAAATTTAGTTTTAATTTCGGATAGAATTTTTAACCAATCTCGTCACGTCACTTGTCACTATCTGTTTATAATAATTTAGGCAAGATTTCGATAAGATTTTCAACCAATTTTGTCACGACACGTGTCATTATCCGAACGTAATATTTTGTGGATAGATTTCCAATTAGATTAACCAATCCCGACACGCCACGTGTCACTATCTGTTTATAATAATTTAGCCTAAATTTCAACTAATCGCGTAGTGCCACGTGGCAGTGTCCAGAACCTCATCCTTTTTTTTTGTCCAAATAAACCATGATCCATACTTTGTGCAAAAAAAATATGCTTTTCGTGTTCAAGGTCTTTTTCCTGAGCAAAAAATTATTACTACCTTGCGAATGCTTGCATATGGAGTATTTGCAAATCAAGTGGATGAGATAACAAGGATGAGAAAATCAATTGTTCTGGAGTCTACAAAATGTGGGATAAGACAATATTATAAAATGCGAGTGTAACACAAATAAATAAATTAAAATATTGATGCGGGTGGAATACATATAAATAAATAAAAATATTGTCACCTGATCCGCTAAACTTGTCCCACTACGCAAATTACTGGAAGCAATCGAGAGAGCATTTTTCCAACAATTGAAGGTTATGTTAAGTTTTTTCCAAGGCCCTTAAAGACCTTGACTAGTTATGGCGTCTTTTCCATGTATAGTGCAAAAAGCCTCCGTAATTGTACTCCACATTTCTCGCAACTCCATCTCATTACTCGTAATCGAGTCCTGAGTGACTTGAACCCAACATTCACACAACATAACATCTTCAATGAGCTTCCACGTAGCCATTTTTTTCCACACAAAAAAAGTATATGAAAGCTTTGGTAGAAAGTGTTGAAAATATTAAAATGTGGTGTAAAGTGGAATATGAGGGTTAGGTGCTTATAGAAGAAAAAAATTCATTTTTTAATGTATCTTTTAACAATTTTTAATAATTTTTAAATAATTTTAATTTAGTTAATTAATCTGGACCATTGGATTTGAAAAAGATTCAAATCCAACAACCTATATGTTGACACGTGGCCACCGGTCATAATTTTGACCGTTGTGCCTTTTTAAAAAAAAAAAAAATTGGGTGAAAAAATGTGGACCATTGATTACTGGATCGGATGACCTAGATCACGCCACGTCACTAGGCGTTGGATTTCCAATTCAAATTTGTTTGATCTTTGAAAATCCAATAGCCCAGAACGAGTCATGTGGCCTCCCAGTAAGAGCCATTAGTGCGCATGCGAATCTCGCCCGTATTTTCTTGTCAGGGACGTGCGCCCACTTGCACGTGCTTCCCACGCACCTAGAGCAAAAAAAAATTTAAAAGGGTCTGTGACGTCACACTGGCTTCAGCATGACGTGACATAGGCCAGACATTGGCTCAGCACATTCTGGGCCAACCTATGGGACAGTTTGGGCTGTCAGTCGACCTATGGGTCTAGGCTGGAAGGGATTGGCTGGGTGTCAGGCCATTTTGGCTGCTAAGTGTTGGCCTAAATGTCCTAGTGGACTTGCTCTAAGATATTAATGTAATTAAACTTATTTATTAAATATTTAATTCTTTCTTGAAAAAGTAATAAAAGTGCTTTTTGAAAAAGCACTTGCAAATACTTCTCAACAAAACATGTTCACAACTTATGAGTGATTTTAAGTTATTTTGTAAAATGCAATTAAAAGTTTTTTCTTCTTGTTGTCGTAAAAAAGGATTTTGGACAAAATGAGCGGGTAAGTTGTGGCTCTTTATCTTTATCAAATCTCTAATTAATCATGTTTTGTGTGTGGATGTAATTAACCATGTTAGACTAAAACGATCCAACCTTACAAAGGGCACTTTTGGTCGGCAGTGGAAAGACGTATTTCTCACATAAATTGTATTGTAATTTAAAAATTGAATATGATATTGGTTTGCCCGCTGCATGCGTCTTCAAAGTTGGTAAAGGAGAAAGCAGATTATTGGCCTACAGAAGTAGAAAGCTCACCAACCGCAACTAGGCAACTTTAAAAAATGTCATAGACTCGTACAGCCGCAGTCTGTATGTACTTTTGTTTCAAATAATTTCTCTACCACTTAAGACTTAGGAGGACACACCTACTGTCTCACCGCATGTCCACGTCGTTGTCTCATAGTATCGGTCCACAACTTTATACCTCATAGATTATTCTTGAAAGTATTAGTCAAATAAAAAATATTTGAATTATTTCATTGAGTTCAAGAAATTGACGAATATTATGTGCTAAGAAACATTGAAATTTCAACATGACAATTAAATGAGCAAATAATTTGGGATTGAATTGAATTGTTGCAAGGATGATCTATTATAAATTAGACAATTCAAATTGTTGAAATTCAATGTGAAGTGAGTTTCACAACTAATTCTTTTTTTTTTTTTAACATAGAAATCCTTTCTTATTTGTCAAAAAGATTGCTGATCTCAACTCACAAGCCACACGCGAGGTCAATATGTGGAGAAAGATGTGGCCGTCGGTGGGGTTATGTATATATATGAGGGTATATACATTGTTAGATCAAACCTCCAGTCCAGACCTGCTCAACCAAACCTTGCAGCTAGCAACAATGGGGAAAATGGAATTGGAGAAGATGAGATGGAGCACAATTCTCAATTGGGGTGTGATATCTCACTACTACAAAATAAGGCTTTCATGACACATAATAAAAAAATTTAATGACATTCTTTTATTAAAAATGTTATTAAAATAAAACCATGACACAACTTAAAAAATGTAAATAAATTAAAATGAAAAAATAAGAAAACCAAGAGACGGTTATCAAAAAGAGATCAGTTTTACACCCACTACGATTGCACGTTTGAATAAAAAAAGATCAATTAACCTCCTTAGCCAAATCTCATCCCTTTTCTTCCGTACGCTTGTAAAGGAAAATATAACATAAACGGAGGAGCGGGACTTCGTTCCCCATCCGGACCTTGTTCTAGCTATCTCCCGTGCCACTGCCATCTAGCTATCTGAACACCACGTGTCGTCGCCCCTTCACGGCTCCACGCTTTCGTCATCCATCACCGGCCATCGTCAATTGTTGGGTAAATCCCTATTTTCATTTACATAATTTAAGTTAATTGATGACTTGAGATCTATGTGATATGTGTTTTGTATGATTTAGTGTGAGTTTATCTGGGTTTGGTGCTATTTGTGGTTTTCATGTTCAATCTGTTGTCTAATTTGAATTGGGTATTCTGTTGTTTTGAGTAGGTTTGGTTGGATTTGGAGCCAATTCGGTATTAATGTCGATTCACATTTGATTTTGCTGTGAACTTGTACGGGTTTTGTTTTTCTAATTGTTAATTTACTGGGGATGGCACTGGTGGGCGGTATATCTATGTAAATTGTTCAGCTATCTCCCCTTTTCAATGGTAATCTTCCATACATATAATTTTCATCATCATTAATATTTGTTTACTACTACATTACTAATACAAAGTAAATTCATGTATGTACATGATTATTTAGTCTATCAATACTTGGTCACCATTTTGTGGGAAGAAATTTTGAGTTTAAATTTTATAAACAACAGTGATTGATAAAAATAAATAAAAAAATGTAAAGTTATGTGTTTTATGCTCAACCCTTCTCGATTACTTTGGCTCCTGGAGCTAATATTGGATTCACATTTCATTTGCAATGCCGATAGAGTTTGTGACAAGCTAACTCCTTTCGGGCCCAACTTCTGAAATCAGTTCGAAAATTGGAGCCCAGAAGGGAGTTCTAAGGATAAGGTTGATGTTTATATGAATAGCCTGTTGCCCACATACTCTGCTGCTGCATTGTACTTTGACAATGTACGTTGAGACGGTGTGCCTTTCCCGATCAAGGCTGGCATGTAGCTCATCCAACACAGGTTGTATCTACCTCAGTACTTCGTTATACTAAAAATTTCATAGTCAAAAGATATATAGTCCACTTCCCAAAATCCTACTTACAAAGAAGGCCAATAGTTTCTATTCTACAGTTTTGCCCAGCCCCCTTAATTTCTGGCTTCTCCACTAGCTCCATGCTTTAAGTTCGAGTTCTGTGATTTCATTTGTATGGGCCTCGAGTGGGGTGTGATGATATGGAAATAATGATTTTTAGTTCAAATTTTCCAAGATTTTAGAGGTAACCAAAATGACCCTTTAATCTTTTAAGTTGCCATTGTGTTCAGTTTATTTTTTGGTTTTAGCATGTGAATGTTAGAATTGTTATTCTTATTGATTTTTTAATTAATGTTGATAATTTTTGTGTAGAAAAGGTGGGAGTCTCTCCTACGCCAAGGGAGGAGGATATTTGTTGTTGGTGATCTTATGCTCAACCAGATTTTGAGAACAACCAGTAAGATGCTTACTTGACCTCTATGGAGTGGCTATCTGTGCATGTAATTTTATGCAGATTTTCATAAGTGTGGTTTAGTACCTAATATATCATCAAATTTTTAATACTAATACATATTTCTTTGTTGTATCTTTTATTCATAAGTGGGGTTCATTTTAGCCCTTGTCGTTTCTTTTATTCTTCAAGGTGGTAAGCCTAATACATATTTCTTTGTTCTTATATCTATAGTTTCTATGACTTTCACTTTTCTTTTGTTTGTCAAATTTTGACATACTGAGAGCTTCAAAAAGGAATGTAAAGTGAATTGATATTTTATTTTCCTATGTATCGATCCTCTTCTTGCTTTTTATGACCACAACTTAAGCCCTTCGAAAGATTCTGGGAAGTTGTACATGTCAAGAAGCTACTATCTTATTAGTATTATGTTCTTTGTAGGAAATTTATAGTTCATGTGTTTTTTTCGAGCAGTTTCACCTTCTTATTAGTTAATGACTGAAATTAGTATTTTTTTCGTGACACCTTCCCTTTGGTTGTGATTTGTTGCAGTTCAAAGAAAAAGCTACATACAATCAACAGGAAATTGATGCATTAAGAAAAGAGTGGGCTGAGTATGTTGATGACTTCACCCCAGTAGATGAAACACTAGACTAGCTAGTTTGTAGAATTTTAAATTAAGTGAAGTTATAGTTTTATTTTAGTAGGAAAGCTCTACACATTATATTGTCTTTTGTAATACTTTGGTGGTGGATAAATTTCAAATTTATAAAGCAATGCTGTTTCATTTAAGGTCAATATCTTGCTTTCTCGAACATGTATTGAACGATTTATGACACGCTTTGTGTGTCATCAAACATATTTCAAGACATGTATTGAACGGTTTAAATTAAAAATACATTATATATGTCATCGAACATATTTCAGGACATGTATTAAATGGTTTATGACACGCTTTATTTGTCATTGCTAATATTCAATGACGCTGCAAATGGTTTCAATGCTATAGTGCATGACGCTATATAGAAGTCATGTTTAGTATACGATGACGCTCATTCCTCTGTTTATGACACATGATTCGTGCCTCAAATTGAAATAGATGACACACTTTTTTAATTCAATGACACTTGTTAGGTGTCTCTTGAAGCTATACATGACGTTGTGCGTAGGTTATGTTTAGTATACCATGACACTCATTTCTCTGTTTATGACACTTATAACTCGTCTTAAATGGTAATAGATGACACAAGTTCTTGATTCAATGACGCTTGTTAGGCATCCTTAAAAGTAATGCATGACACATTTTCAACGTCATAAAACATATATTTAATGACACCCACAAAGATGACGCGAAACCTTTGCGTCATTAAACTTTTAACATGACTCATAAACTGCGTCATGTATGTTAAAATTTGTAGTAGTGTCTATACACCTCTTTTTACTTCTCTCACATCTTTTTGGATTTCGGCCGTCGGATCGGATGAATTGAAGAAGATCTAACGAATAGAAAGTAATAGGGGTGTATGAGAAGTAAAAAGGGGTTTATAGATAGCACACCCCTTCTCAATTTTCTTTATTCATTTTCAACATAACATTGCAACTGAGTTACAAAGGCATGTGTGCCTTGCAAAATGCCAGATGGCGAAATGCAAGACAATCTAACAACTTATAAGTTCTATTACAACTTTGCCCCAAAAGTTAACATATTAACCCCAACATTTATTTAATATCCTACTTGTGACCCAACTTACAAACCATAACAATACTCCCCCCTTCGACAAAACCTTGTCCACAAGGTTCAAATGTGGAAATCTGGAAACTTCATTGTAAGAGCAACTCCAATGTAAGAGCCCTCCCCCCAGGTAATACACTATTCAATCCATCCAGTGAACAGCAACTGCCCTTAATGAACAGTGTATTCCCCTGACAATTGCCTTATGCATCTCCACCCTTGCACTTGAATAGCCCTGGCAATTGGCAATAAAATATTAGTATTTTTTATTTATAAAATAATACATAATAATTTTATTTGTCATTATCCAAAAAGCCAATAGCAATTAAATATGGAATTGTGGTGTAAGGTAGATGCTAATGACAAGGTATTTATAGAAAAGTAAAAAAATAAAAAATTTACAGATTTTTTACAATTTTTTACAGATTTTTTTACAGATTTTTACAGATTTTTTATAATTTTTTTCTGAAAAGCGCCTGTTTTTTTTTTTTGAAAAGTTGTCGGGCGACGCGCGAGTGGGGTGCACGCGCCTGACAGAAAAAAAATTAAAAACTGGCGTGACGCCAGGCTGACGTCATGCGGGCTCAAATCCACTCAGTGGCTCGGTGGGTCAATTTTCCACCGCCCTGTCCATCGGGCTCCCCCTTCCCTCGGGCCTTTGCAATGGTGGACCAAATTCACAGGTCCTCGAGCCCTTTTTTTCTGACTGTCCCTCGAGCAAACTCCCCCAGTGGAGTTGCTCTAAAGGTGTCATAATCCTCCCAAGTGGTTTCACTGTCATCACGATCAACCCATTGAATCAGCAATTAGACCCCGGCAACATTGCCTTTCTGATACATCCTGTGAGTTAGAATGGCCTTAGGAATAGATTGGAACAAACCATCATCAGTAACCTGTGGAAGACTGGGAAATAATTATTATTGGTGATAGGCCCAAACTAAACTCTAGTTTAGTTTGCTACCATTAAACCCAATTAAACTCTTTTCTTTCAAGAAGCCTCACAATATATTTGTAATTATCATTTTAATTTTGAAGTATTCAATCGCACTTATTCTATGGTTGCATCTAACGTATCGTTAGACTACCTACGTACCCTAAACAGGGATTAAGCCAATCATAGTTCACAATTTATTATTTTACTAAATTTCCAGACATATTCTAGTAATCACCATATTTACTATTAATCTTTACAACCCAATCCAATTCACATATCCAATTGTTACCAATAACGCCTCAAAATATCACAATTTACATGAAAAATGGCAACATCGGCCCTCTGGCCGTGCGCCGCCGCCCGTGGCGGTCGACCGCAGGAAAAATTCCACTATTTTTAAAAATTCTCAAAAAATATAGAAATGAAGATCTCAAACAGTAGAGAAAACTTTATACATGTGGTCAAGTCCAAATTTGGCCGAGAAACACCTCAAATTGGCCACGAACCGCCGGAAACCCTTGTTTTGGGTGTTCTTGATTCATCTCCAACACCCCAACCAATGCATGGGTTTTGTTCCAAACCTCAAAGGAAGTCTAATGGTGGTAGTAATTGGATGGAATTGTTTCAGATTTGGGGAAACTAAGACACAGAGCCGTCGCACCCATGGGTGCGGTTTCTCCAATTTCAAGTCCAAATCCCTTGATTTTTAGGGTGTAATAAGAAGAGGGAAGGTCATATAGGGTTGTACTATAGTTAGTTTGGTGTAATTCGCCGGGTCGGGTACCCAGTAGGCAGGTCGCGGACCCCCCGCTTCCCATTTTTCCTCTTTTCCCTTCTTTCTGCCTCATCCTATTGGCCCTCCTATTCTTTTCTTCCTTCTCTCCTTTCCCCGTCATAGCCGCCCATTATTCCCATTTATTTTCTTTTCCTTTCATCCCAGCCACACACGTGGCCATTCCTTTTTCTCCAAAAATCTGAAGCCTTCTAAAAGATGGTCAAATTACAAAAATGTCCTTCACTTCGATTGTTAATAATTTCTTCGTTATATACCCGTTTTATGAACAGTTTATGCCTACGCATTCGTGAGATCGAGCTCTATTTGAAATTATAAATTGTGATCTCGAGTGGTCTACAGATTTTGAATAATTAATTCCCAAACTTCAAACTTCGTAACTAGTTTAATTAAAAACTAAACTCTCATAAATTATTATAAATTCTCAAGAAATCATATAAAAGCTCAATAATACAAATATGAAAATTATCATACTTTCCGGAAACAAAACTTTAAAAGTTCTAGATTCAATTCTTTATAATCATAAATCGATTTATTTTCGCTATTTCCCACATATTCATAATTATGAATATAAAATCCATTTATTAAATTTTCAGGGTATTACATTCACCCCCTGTTAAAATAAATCTCGTCCCCGAGATTTCCACCGTCAAGTTACAAGAGAGAACCAACACTATTTCCACCATTTCTTTTATGGTGAATAAAATTATACCATCTATCCACAATTTTATTCAAATTAGAATTAAATAATCAATAGAGAATTCATCGTGATTGTACACATTTTCTCAATTTTCCAACCACATTCTTTGATAGGTAAAAATACCATAACTTCTAGCTACCTACTTTAACAGAATAAATATCGTAACATTTATTCTTTGATGAGTAATTATCACAATATCAAGGCAAACCACTAAAATTGACAAAACAATTAGCAAAATTCCAACCAAAATCATTGGAATTTCAGCCATCATTACTCGCAACCATATTAAAATAAGGATCCGAATTTTTAAATTACCATCAAATGAAACCAAGCCTTGAAATTGATATATGTTTATCTATTACATTTGAACTTAGAGCATTCGGGATTTCACACACATGTCACGCGTTTTGTTATTAACCAACTGTGCAATTAATACGGAATATTTCTCTAACAAAAATCAACCAATGCACATGTAGGCACAATCCCATTGATTAGAGCCAATGCTCTTCTTTCCCCATTCAAGTTTAAGCCTTCATTTCCATAATATATATTTGATTAAAATGACAAATATCTTCCATGTTGATAAGAAACTAAAAAGAAGTAAAAGAACATAAGGTTTGTGGAATTCCATACATCCAAAATTGATCATGACCTCACCTAGTGCACTTTGACATGTCAAGAGCCAACAAATTGTGGAGAAAATGAAGCACCAGTGAATCTCTTTTAAACTAATACTGGTCCAATTATTTTCTGTCACATCGACAAAAACAAATATCAAATTTTAAACCATGACTAACATGGTTAACAAAATATCAGAGTTTCCCGTCATAATTTGTTAATGGCAAACCCAACTAACCAAATTTGAAATTTATAACTCTCGCTTCCTCAAACGAAAAACCCAACCGAGAAAACATTAATATTAACGAACTAGAAATCTCATTCCATACAAGTTCCAAAATAAGCAAGTCAACGAATTATAATCGTGATTATCACTCACATTCTCTTATTCCCAAACACACTTATTGGCAGAATAATATCAAAATTCTAACCATACTCATTGACAACATAAATATTATAAATTTTCAGCCAAAAACTTTATAATTGCAAATCGAACATCAAATTTCAACCAAATTCATGGACAATTTCCAATCACCCTCACTAGTTAATGGAAAGAAAATTAAAACGAAATTCGCAACACCACTAATATAAAATCTCATTTTATAGTTCCCTTCATTTTCGCAATTAACTAAATTGCCCATAGTAAAATTAAAACCTTTTAAATCTTCCTCTCAAGCATGTTCCCTTTTAACTTACTTCAATGTAGCCACAAATTGAATAAATTAGTGACTCGCACTTTCAAAGCACTACTCACATTCCATCATCCAAGGAAGAGAAATATATATATCACGGCTCTTACATCCAGCAGAATCAACCCGTTAGTAATCACATAGTTACGAGAATATATGTTCGTCATCAGTTTTGTTTGCAATATCGAATTCAACAATGTCAACCCAAGACTAAGGCAACCAATCAATCAAATTTGTAACTAAAAAAATTTCCATCATCCATCCATCATAAAAATTTCTCATCTCATACAACTAGAAATTCGTTGATATTAAACGAACCCAAATGTCATTTCATAATTTTATTCATGTCCACCTCAATAAATGGAGAAAATTTCATAGTCTTTTCACCATTCCAAATATAATGACCAACCAACCACAGTTTATCATTTCATTTCTATTCGAAAATTCACCACCATTTTCTTTTATTCCCATCAGTGACTAGTAGGCTGGAAAATATTGTACTATACCTGACCAATACACATCACACTTTTTTTTTTCTTTCTTCTTCTTCTTTTTTTTTCTCTCTCTTTTTTTTCTTTCTCCAACCCCCTTATATCCACAGGCCTTTTTTTTTTGCCCAATTCACATTTCCACAGGCCTTTTTTCCCCCCAATTTCACATTCACGGGTCATTGTGCCCAATTCACATATTTCTCACTGGCACATGTATAATGCAATTCTTCCATCTACTGGTCACCATTTCTCCATCATCTTAACATTCTTATAATGCATATTAATCTCAACTCAATTCAAGATTAGTTCAAACTTTAATCAAATGCTCATCTTCAAGCTATAACATGAATATGATATTTTAAAAATTTTCACACATAATAATTCACAATATATGCATTTCACATAAATTTCACCATGCTCATAAAACTTATGAAATAAAGCAATATCAATGCAAATAATAATTTCTACTATCGGAATTTCATCACTAATACAATGCAAATCATATATGTATCCCACATATAAATATTGTAAGAGTGCCACTTTACTCACAAAATTTTAAAATCATGCAACCACATTTCATATCATAATTCACACTAACGGAAATTGATAATCACCATGGTAAATTCACCTCAAACACAAGGCCAAACCTATATTCATCTCACACATATATATTTTTATCACATGCATGCCACTTTGTTCACCAAAAATTATAAAATCAAGCAACCATATTACATATCCTCATCCATACCAACAAGAACTCGAGAAAATTGCATATTACAAAGTAGGATCCTTTGCTCTAATACCATTTGTGACGCCCCGCCCCGCCCCGAAAAATATTTTTTTTTCGGGAAATAATTATTATTGGTGATAGGCCCAAACTAAACTCTGGTTTAGTTTGCTACCATTAAACCCAATTAAACTCTTTTCTTTCATGAAGCCTCACAATATATTTGTAATTATCATTTTAATTTTGAAGTATTCAATCGCACTTATTCTATGGCTGCATCTAACGTATCGTTAGACTGCCTACGTACCCTAAACAAGGATCAAGCTAATCGTAGTTCACAATTTATTATTTTACTAAATTTCCAGACATATTCTAGTAATCATCATATTTACCATTAATATTTACAACCCAATCCAATTCACATATCCAATTGTTACCAATAACGCCTCAAAATATCACAATTTACATGAAAAATGGCAACGTCGGCCCTCTGGCCGTGCCCCGCCGCCCGTGGCGGTCAACCGCAGGAAAAATTCCACTATTTTTAAAAATTCTCAAAAAATACAGAAATGAAGATCTCAAAGAGTAAAGCAAACTTTATACATGTGGTCAAGTCCAAATTTGGCCGAGAAACACCTCAAATTGGCCACGAACCGCCGGAAACCCTTGTTTTGGGTGTTCTTGATTCATCTCTAAAACAACTCCAACACCTCAACTAATGCATGGGCTTTGTTCCAAACCTCAAGGGAAGTCTAATGGTGGTAGTAATTGGATGGAATTGTTTCAGATTTGGGGAAACTAAGACACGGACCCGTCGCACCCATGGGTGCGGTTTCTCCAATTTCAAGTCCAAATCCCTTGATTTTTAGGGTGTAATAAGAAGAGGGAAGGTCATAGAGGGTTGTACCATAGTTAGTTTGGTGTAATTCACCGGAAAAATGAGTGAAAACCCGTCGGAATTTGGCAAGAAAGCCGCCGGGTAGGGTACCCAGTAAGCGGGTCGCAGATCCCCCGCTTCCCATTTTTCCTCCTTTCCCTCCTTTCTGCCTCCTCCTATTGGTCACCCCCTCCTATTCTTTTCTTCCTTCTCTCCTTTCCCCATCATAGCCGCCCATTATTCCCATTTATTTTCTTTTCCTCTCATCCCAGCCACACACGTGGCCATTCCTTTTTCTCCAAAAATTTGAAGCCTTCTAAAAGATGGTCACATTACAAAAATGTCCTTAACTTCGATTGTTAATAATCAGGATCCCTTATTCTCCAAGAATAAGTGGAATATATCTTTACTTGGAATTCAAGCTATATAGCACATTAACTAAACCCTAACCCTACTTACATTCCATAACAATTCTTATCAATTGTGATGCCTTATTAGCTGTTGGACTAGAGTCTAACATCTAACACAATCCTCAATCATATAACCTAAATTGAGTAAAACACTTTTTTTTTAACAAAAAATATTATCTACACTAATAGGAGGGGGTATGCCTAGCAATAATGTGGTATTATCTTTTTGACAAGAATCGAACCTAAGAGACCTCTATTTAAAAATTTATCTATAATTCTTATATATATTTAATATAATTATCATCCGACAGTCATAAATCTTTCAACATGTTGCAGCATGTGGAGTGAGAGATGCAGACTGAGTAACACAGAGACAAAATGATGTTACGGGAATTTCTCAACGTCTCTTCTTTCTTCTACCTGTTTATTTTTATTAATATCACCCCATAAAAAGATTATAAATTTGTTTTTTCTATGTTGACCGACGGCCTTCAAAGAGGACCAAAGGTAAGTGTGGATCAGAGCGAACTCAAGCCCACAAGAGAAGGGCATGGCTAAGTTTTTTGCTGGGTCCTGCGGCCCATTTACTACTTGTTGCAGGGGATTCTCAGATTTTGATTCATTTGTCGGGTCGCTCGGCGTGTTGGGTCATTGATGCAGGATATTAAAAGTATTCTTACTCATCTTCGGGTTACTGGCCTCGGGCATTTGTTTCGTGACGCAAACTTTGTAGATGATGAACTTGCAGCGTCTGCGTGTCACAAAAGTGGCCTCTAAAGTTCCAGTGAATCTGCCTTGTATTCGGTTGTAAGATTTAACGTCCATAGTTATAGCTATCCCACTGGGATCTCTTTGCAAGTTTGTTGTCTTTGAAAAACAAGGATTCCAATATGCGCAGAAATGAATGCCAACGTAAATTTGTTTTTTTTTTATTACGGTAACAAGACCATCACACAGCATCATCACGCTACCATTTACCCATTTGCACGTAATAACTACATTAACTCGGTCGAGGATTTTGAAACAACGTAATTGGTACAAGGATTTAATGGAGACATGAAACTTGCCACAAAAGAAATCAAAATGAAAGGAAAGGAGACGGTGAGGGTGCGCGAAATCTGAACGGTAACTTATGCAGCAGCGGAGATGCACTGAATTGCCTGTTTGCAAATACCTGTCATTGTTGCTTCGGGTCCATAGACCTGCAAGGGAACACAGAAACAGAAGCATAAATGTCAGACGGGTTCTTCGGAATTAAAGTTTAGTGTGAGCTCTGCATGTCTGCCTAATCAATGGAATTTGAAAAATATTTGGTACCTCGATAGGGAGGCCGATTTCCTCTGCAAGTGCCCGCATTTTTGCAAGCCCCCTCTGGTAGTTAGGGCCTCCTCTCCTGACGTAAAGATGCATCTGTGCGGCTTTAAGCTTAGATTCCTGAGTAATCAAATATGCCATTGTCAGTTTTCGTACTTCGAAAAGATAAGAACAGAACAACATTACGCGCTGAAAAACAATTAGGATTTAGACTAGAAGATTAAGCTCACCTTCTCCTTCAAGGCACGAATAATGCCATTGAATGTTGCAGCTACATCGGTAAAGTTAGCAATGCCTCCTCCAATTACAAGGGCTCTCTTGCGGCCGTCAGGGTCAGAAGTTGCACACTGCACAAGGCGTAAGATTATTATTAAACAACAAAAATGAGGTGCATACGCATGTGTGGCTTGACGTTTGTCTTTTATGAAGAATAATGATGCAGGGCAAAACTGAAAGCAGCATTCTAACATGCATTGGACATAGTAATGGTGTAATACAATGCTAAGAGTGAAAATGTATCGTTCTTACATCAATTACAACTCTGGCGTACTGCAACACCTCCTCTTCATTGGGTGCTCCACTGTATTCGGCGTAGTTTCCAAGCTCATCAGCAAAGCCAAGGTCTCCAACCTGACCAAAGAAAATCATTTTGGGTGAGCAATTAATACCAATGAAAAAAATTGTCAAAAAGCCAGTTAAACTTCTAAATCTTATGTACACACACCGTGTCTGCGTAGATGACACTTGCACCTCCTCCAGCGACCATAGTCCAAATTCGTCCCTTTGGGTTCAGAACTGTGAATTTCAAAGATGCACTTGTCTGCAAATAAATGAAAAATAAACCTGATAAATCAACAATGGCAGGGCTACTAAAATGCATGTCATGTCATCCAATAATATGTGATGAACATTACGAATATGAAATTACAATTGAGAGACATTAAGGACCAGGTTTCCAATTTAAAGAATAAAGTACATGCAGACCAGTTGACTGGGAAAAGAGGACCTTTATTTCTCAAAGGTCAGAAAGCTCTGAACTCTATAATACACTCCTAGCGACATGCATTCAGATAAACCATAACAACAGGAATCCTGGTTTTCGGGCTACATAGTGAAAATGTAAATTGGACAAACTAGGAATCAGCTGACTTCTTGGTAGTGCCAAGAAGATGCAATTTCCTTTCCTAGACAAAAACAAAGGATTTGGAACGTCTAGACACAGGGTATTTACCGAGTATTAACATAAAGTATAAATACGTTACTCATTTAAAAGTTGAAGGCTTCTGTGTGTACCTTTTCATCTAGCCCGTGAATAAATTTCTCTGTAGGACTCATAATTCTTCCAAAAGGCATTGGAAATTCAATACTGCCCCACCTGGAACATAATAATAATGTAAGGTGGTATTGAAAGTGGTACTCTAAAACACTAGTAAATAGCTTGGCATATACATAACAAAACAGAGAAGGTAAAAACAACTGAAGTAAATGAATTGTACTTTTTGAAGTTCTTGAAAGCAGCAGTGTCATCCAGCTCGCCTCTCATATCCAAAGGATATGGCTTTCCATCAACCAATGCAAAAGGATTCATCTCCAGAAAAGTGAAGTCCAAATCTGGAATAGAATGATAATTAGCAAAATTGTTCTTACTTCTTACCAATCTAGTACGAAATGGAACGGTCAAACTTTTTAACACACCTTGAAATAGAGCAAATACAGCTTTGATGAAGTCCTCGAGTTCTGCTTTGATCTATATTCGACAATAATACTTGTCAACGATTTCCAATTTAAACTAAAACGAACATGAACTCAAGAGAGATAGCATATGATTGACGCAAGCAAAATCGAGTACATTATTTGTTTTTTTCTGGCCAGACGTAAACTATACAGAAATGATACCGAAATACCATATCAATAAAAGACTTACCTCCAAGGGAAGGGTTGCAACAAGTGGAGCAGAAACTTCTGATGTAAAAGCAACTCCAGTAGGGACAAATATGGTCTTAACCTGCATAAAGTAAATTTCTTTTATAAATATGGAGCGTTCAGGTAGACTAATAGAGCTCCTAGAAGATGGACTTCTTGGAATTTTTATATTTTTATTGAAAATAACAAAGAATAGCGTTTGAATAAGAATTTGGTAACACATTGACATCCAAAAATACCTTATCCCAGTTCTCCTCAATATCAATTCCTCCACACTCGGAGAAGCTTATGCTGTTTCCAAGTCGGTCTGAGACGATATTAAGGTAAAACTCTTCATTGTGGGGAATGAAGGGTTCAACAATGAATGTTGTTATGGGTCCCTTGCAGCCACCCATCTCAACCTGTAACGCCAAAAGAACGAAACACGTAAGCCAAATTCTCGATTCTTATGAAGATCAAAATCATCAAATACAAAACACACATGAGGAACTTATGTATTGACAAACCAATGTGAAGATCAAATACCTCTTTGCCCAGGCGCTCCTTCACAAAGTCGACAACTTGAGCAAAATCAAGATTCAAGGCAACCAAACCACTCTTCCCACGCTTTCCGAACAACATATCAGGCTTCACAACGAGTTTGGAAGACGAAAGCCACGATTCCTTCTCCAGCAGCTCATTGACATCAGTTGTTTCGGTAATCTATAAAAACACAATATAATTACAATTTCCAACATAACTTATATTCAGAAACATCAAATTAACTTCTTAATCGGAATCATACAAACAGATTTGTCTTAAACAACCCAATTAATAAAACCGAAACCCAAACGGGACAAAACCTGATCTAAAATCAAAGACCTTTGAATGATTAAGTTTATTGAGCTCAGATTAGATCTATAAACCAAACCACACACACCATAATTAGCATTTAACAACAGTTTAACCACGTGGTTGTTTGATTAATTTATTAATATCCAAATGATTTCCTTCGAAATGGGGCGCCAAATTCTGAAACTTGAAGATCTAAATGCTTAACATAGAGCAAATACAAATCGAAGAAACAAAACTAAAAACTCACCTGGGCAGACTTAAGGGGCAATTCGCGGCCGGCGAGCCTCTTGAAGTGCTCCTTCAACAACCTCTTGGAGTCGTACTCTCTGATCTTCTTGCGTGCCATTTCTCAACCTGCTTTTTTCCCCACACAAATAAGAATCAAATCAATCAAAGATCTCAACTTTTTCTGAATTCGATCAAATGGGGATTTGGGTTTTCAGAAATGCAGGACAAAAAAAACTTACCGTTGAAAAATGCGAGTTAGTTCTGATGAGAGAGAGAGGGAGAGAGAGAGAGAGAGAGAGAGAGAGAGTAGTTAGGTAGAGAGGTGGATGCAGAGCAAACTCACAACTGAAATCTACAAGCCAATGGGGGAGTGTATTTATAGCTGCCCAAAATTATAAACGCAAATATAATTTTCTGTTATTAGGAGGTCCATTTTTAATTTTGATATTTTTAAGGGTAGGTTGGTGTGGGGTTAGATTTAATTTTTAGCGGCAACGTAACATACACATGCGGGCACCTACCGATTTGGACCGGGGAGTCTTCGACAACAGCCTGTTTTTGTAATTTTATCCCCAGAATGATCCACTGCTTCTCGGGATACAGTTGGTTGTTTTTTTTTTTTTTTTTTTTGTGGTGTGCATCACCGTTGATCTTTTGTACTTTTCGAGCATCAATGTCCAACACCCCTTACTGTAGTCCAAAATTGGGAATCTAAAATTTGCAGACTCTTCGCAAGAAAAAAAAATATGCAGACTCTAATCGTTTTTCTAATATTTTTATTATATTATGCTATTTAGGACCCAAAATTGACATACATATGTTTTTTTTAAGGAGGACAATTAGCGGTAAGTAACAGTTATCCACTCTCTTCAAATCCAGATAGGTTATAGAAAATTTCACTATGTCCGAGGTCACAGTCAAGCAAATTCAACAGCTTGGAGCATAGAATTTATGACATACATATGGAGTGTTATTCTCTAATGAAGGGAGAAGCTTAAACAACCATAATTTTGTTTTACGTCAATTTTTTTGTAAATATTATAAAATATTGTGTAAAAAACATGAAGGGACATAAAACCCACAAAAAGTTCCACTTTTGAAAGCCTCCTTAGCATTTATTGAACAAAAAAAATTACACATGCACAAAGGGTTAAACGCACTTGTAGATGTGTGATTATTTTCAAACAAAGGGATGATTTTTCTTATTTTTTTCACTTAAATCAGATTATTATACATAATCACCATCCATTACTAACACATTTTAGGAGCACTTCTAAATTTTTAGAATGGATATTTAGTGATTGCGTATGAATGGGTCTAATATTTTAGTCAATAGGGTGTTGACGTTTCACCTATGTGTCGGGGGTTTGAAACTTTCTTCCCTAAATTATTGTAAACAATATTTTTATTCACCACCCTCAAGTGATAATGATGCTCGTCATTATATCTATTGCTGTTAAATGAGTTTAAATTTTACGACGCAGCCTAGTCAATTATATATAAAAGCATCATACTATATAATATTTATGGTGTTTGGTGTTGCACTCAAGAAGGCCCACAAAATTTATGTGAAAATAGGGAAATATGAAAGGCCACTTTTAGACCATCTCAAACCTTTTGGCCAAAACCTAAAATTTTTAGCTCAATAGTTTTTTCTGCTCTAACTATTTTAGTCTAAATTTTTTAGCTTGAGATTATTAAAGAATAAATTAAAGCTAATTTTTTTCTTTTAAAGCAATTTAAAAAAAATGTACACTATCATAATTTAATTTTATGAACATTTTAACATAAAAATATTTAAATATTGAAAAATCACTAAATTTGAGTGAATTTTGAGTTAAATAATTTTTTTTTTAATTATTTTAGCCGTTGAATTTAAATATGGGCCGTTAGATTTTTTTATTTTTTTTTTAACCATTAGATTTGATTATATTCGATCTCAGCCATTGGATTCAATAAATTTTGAGAGACATGCCCATATGGGTGGGGTACTGCTGGTGGCGCCCACACTATTTTTTGGGCTAAATCCTGGGGGAAATTTGGCTTTCATTTGACTTTTAACTTTTAGCTCACACATTTAACATGTGTTGGATTGGGTTTGGGGGAGAGGAATAAAACCTAAAAAATAGTATTTAGCCCAGGATTGGGTTTGGTCTTATTATAATATTTGTTTTATTTTTGTATGTTTATTTATTTAGGGTCAGATTTTTGTGTGTGTATACATGGGAGGCAGATTGTCTGCCCTCTTAGTTGTGGTGTCCTTCCATGCCTTCTTGTTTGTGTGGTCACGGTTAAATCACTTCAATATTTTATATTTTTATTGTTTTTTATCTTATTATTTCTATTAAAAATTAATATAAAATGTTAACGTAACTTAACTGTGACCGCACAAAATAAAAAGACATGGAAGAACATCACAATTAGGATGACAGACAATCTGCCTCTGTATACATGCCCCAATATTCAATCTTTTCATGATTGTACTGACCAAAAAAAAAATCTTTTGATGATTGTCAGTTGTCACCAACCCCAGTCAAAGGTTTGCCCTTAGTCAACTCTATACAGCAGCTCTTCCTAGTTGACTCAGTTTTGCCTAGTGACGATTAAGCGTTCATCCTCCCCGTTAGCAACAACAAACATTTTTCTTTTCCTATTTGCCGATTGGGATTTGTGAAGATGAACATATTAATATGATGATGTCTACTAACACATCGTAATTTATAATTTGAACTGGTAATTTTAGTACAAACACAAAACTAAAACTATACATTTTATTTCGAAATTTAGTGGTGAACCAATGAATTTAAATTTAATAGTAAATCAGACATCTGATGCAATTCATCAACCAAGAACAAGAGGCAATTATTTTTGTTATATATCAAGAATAATTGTGGTGTGTTTTGTTTAAAACGTGAGACTTTCTTAATTTAAAATATAATAAAAAAAAGTCGTTTTCTTGTTAGTGTGCACATTTGAATTATGGGATTCATTTTTTTATCATATTCATATTCATAGGTTGACAGTGGACAGTGGACACTGCTGAATAATTTACTTGACTTAATTGTTCTTTAATTTGTCTTAATCAAGCTGCAACTGCATCACATACTATTCGACCCAGAATATGCAGTGTAATCAAGAAAACAAAAGGTTTGACATCTGATATCGATTATGTTTAGGGTTTTAGTAAGCAAGAGATTCCATCACTTCCAGTTTAATTCATCAACAAAGAAATCATAATTAAAAAAAAAATTTATATATATATATGTATTTCAATGAATGCGTGAGAGGAGATGATTTATGAATAATGTTTTAAAAAACTAATGATTCGAATCAATAAATACATTATGGACTGGACCCCGTAAAAACGTTTGTAAACAAATTGTATAAAAAAAATATAGTACAACAAATCCGTTCTCGCATATATAGAAAGCGTTAGCCACGAGGCAGGAGTCACAATCAGTTGGTCGCATTTGGCAACTGTTATAAATAAATATAGGATCAATAGGTATCTTGTTTGATTAATTAGCTCGGATGTCATGTGTTTAATTAGGATTCGCAGGATTTTTCTTGAAATGAGAAGTTCTCTGCCAACTATTTGGAATTTTAGACTAATTAAAAGTATGGGGTGTGCTATCCACACACCCCTTTTTACTTCTCACACACCCTTATTACTTTCTGTCCGTTAGATTTTCTTCAATTCATCCGATCCGGCGGCCGAAATCCAAAAAGATGTGAGAGAAGTAAAAAGGAGTGTGTGGATATCACATCCTTAAAAGTATCTGCTCGGTGATTATCGAGCATTTTTTTCTTGTGCTGAGTAATCTTGAGTTCAAACGCTCTCCCTCGTAACATTTGTATCAAAAAAAAGTATCTGCATGCTCCTCTCAAGTTTTCAAGACTAAAACTTCATTTGTCGTTCACTAAGTGAAGTTTGTTTACTCTTGCTTACTCTTGCACTAGCTATTGCGACACTCATGACGGTCTAAACTTAGCCTACTGTTATTGATTTGGAACGTTGAAGCTCAATGTGATTGGGTATGGAAACCAAATTAGAAATGAAGAGATCTTCCAATTGCACCTCCACTTATTGTATTTGGGCTGTTTGGGCATTGGATGTTTTCAAACTATACTGCTTATCGGCCCATAGCCTTTGGACACAAGAGGTTGGCTGGGAATCCCAGTAATTAAGAAATCAGCCGAAAAGCAGAGGAAAACCAAAAACCCTCTGAAATCAATATAAATGTCCCAGATGCGGCAAGTGGTGAATTATCTTGGTAGTTAGACTTTTTTCATTGATCCAATGCGTCCAAGTTCAAACCTTTTCCTTATCGATTTTCCATCCTTTAAATATTGGTTTTATCAAAAAATCAGATCCACCAGAATCCCAGACCATAAAGTACTAATTTATTGATGTGTTAGTTAGTGTGGATGGCACGGCTGCGCCTGCCTCTGTTGGAGGAATAATGATGTGCAGAAATGGTTCTTGTGCTGCTGCTAGGATAGTGGTGGTGGCAGCGGCGGCGGTGGCATTGCCAATATGCCATGGTAACCTGAGTGCTTAAGTGCTTCATCCAATTATTAAAGCAGAAACACCAGTAGTGGTATGCTGACAGAGTATCAGATGAATTAAATTCTTACCACTATATAAATTATGCATTAAATATGCTACTTGTTGTGGACTATTTTTATCAGATAAAGAGAGGGACAGAGCCGGCGGCAGAGGGAGGAGAAAGAGAGAATTGTAGGAGAATTGTGTTGTGTATCCCTCCTACTTTGCATCTTTATTTATAATAATAAAGTAAGGGTATTCCTTGCTCTTCAAGGAATAAGAGATACAATAGGATAAATATAAAAAACCCTAATTAAATCTAATTTAGGATTTACACAATCATACTAAAACTAGGATTGTTTACAACACTACTTTGTTTTTATAATAAAACACTTATGCTCACAATCACTTTTTAAACACGTGCTTTTATTAGGCAGGTGTTTTTTCATAAAAAGCCTCTGTATCCCCAGATGCAGTTTTAAGTTTATCTATCAAACATAGTAAAAAACGAATTGGTGAAGCAAAATCGCTTTTATTTACTGTAAAAAACAGTTAACCAAAAGCCTACAACTCATTTATAAAGACAACTACATCTTCTATATACAAATTTTGATTTCAGAGAGAAAATCACACATATAATCAACACTTCATCACATAATTTTTTTTAATTTCTTTCCTTTTTAAGTTACTTGCTTCATAAGTTAGGACAAGTACACTTGGAAGCTAGCAGTTTTCATTGACTCACAAACAGGGCAAACATTGACAAACCCATCACAGTCCTTACATAAACACAGATGCCTACACGGCATCAACAAGGTCGACACCTCCTTAATTTTGCATGCTTTGCACGTTCTCGAACCCGTTTGCTCCTTCAACCCAAGGTAATTCTTCGACACGGTTTTCGCGGGTCCAGCTGGGATAGTCAGGTAGCTATTTGGATCGACGTATGAGGCGGCATCGTCAACTTCGCTGTCTCCAAATCCTTCCTTCCCTTGATCGGCACCCTGTGAAATTGCTTGCTGTAAGTTGCTCTTCAGGACATTTACCACGGACTCATTGTACTTCGCTCTGTAGTGCCAGTTTTGGGCTTCCAGAGCCACCTGTTTTATTCTATCCACCAATTCTCGATTCTTCCGGTTCATGTTCTCAATTTCCAAGTCTTTCTCGCGCATCTTTTTGCTGACACCTTTCTCTATGGCAGCAAGGAAAGAAGACATATGTCTCTGCTTTATGTCCCTAACTCCCTTTGCCAAGTGTTCCTCCTGTTCGATGAGCATCCAACGTTAGATTTACATGAGCAACTAATTATAATATGATGTCCACACACAGAAAAAAGTAAACACACAATGAACTGTTCCAAAATTTTAAGTTGTTGGACTGGATTGTTCAACATTCAAACAAGATTCTATACTTCTGAGTATAAATCATTAATCTAGGTTATAGCAAGAATGGACGATATGTTATACCATAAATAGCAGCCATCTTTAAAACATGTACGAAGTTAGATTGGAATTTCAAATTGTGTGAGAAAAGAGAAAACAATGAAGTTGCAAATCTTTATTCACAAATCAAAATTATATCCGATTTTACTCCAAAAGACATCACATATCAAACCATACGCTGGAAAACGAGAAATATGGATATTTGTGTTTGAAGATCATAAGTACCTGAATTTTGATGTATTGATCAAATTCTTCCTTCTGTCGGTCCAGCTCAGTCCTAATATTGTCCCCTAGGGATAGGATCATTGAAGGTGCTGCTGTCATACTTCCACTCGCAGAAGTAACTGATGAGTTGCGCTCATCGTCATCATACGATAGTCTTAACCCCGTTGATACAGCGTTTGGGTTTGGAATGCTAGCTGAACGATCAGCTTCATCTGGACAGACATTATAGTTCAAAGAAATCTGAAGCTTCTGCTGTCTTGAGATATCTTCCATTTCCCTGTTTCGTTTATTAGGCCGAAGCATGGGAGTAATATGCTCAGTTCCAAAATAATTTACTGGATCAACGTTACATCCAGCTTGTACTGCAACATAAATTAAAATTTCATCTTCTTAGAGACAAGTCAAACTATAAAAATTCTAGAAAGGAAAAAATGATGCTCAATAAAGATGGAGTTGCAAGATAAGAATTACATATGAATACGTAGAGATGATTAAAATCAATGAATCTAAATTAATTCTAAAGTTCTTGTCGAACAAAGAATGCAGACACAACAACTTACCATTTCCAAACAGCTGTAGTTGACTTGAAGCATTTGTTGGATATGGGAAACGATTTTCATCCACGAAAACAGGAAGCATGGGGTTACCACTGTTGCCTCCCAACATCGTCTAAGACAAACTAAACTACCTCAATTGTTTTCTTTCGAATAAGGTTGGTAAATAAACAGCAAGAATCAACCTGGAAAAGGCAAAATTTAAATTAAATCTTGAATTAGAACTAGTGGGCAATGGCCAAGACAAGGTTCTTTCTAAGGATCTCTAGCAACAGCGAGTGTGCATCAAAAAACAATCAAACCAAATTTTATTTTTTGATATATAAGGCTCAACCTTACTATAAATGGCTTTTTCTATAATTAAGTATATTGAGAGACCAAGTTACACAGAGGCACGTCATTTCATTTCTTATTTCACACCTTTAGAGCAAGTGCGTGGTGAAAATGGGCTTCTCCACACAAATCAGGATATTCTCTTCACAATAGTCACATATTCAAATGCTTTATCGTAAATTGGTAACAGGGCACATCATGGTATAAGAGATGAAAACAATGTTCCAGAATATGCATGAAAAACAGAAAGCAATGAAATAATTAATCAAAGTTGGAAACCACATTTAACTTGGGTTTAATTGAATATGCCGCTTCAACAGTCGGTCTACAACTTTAAGTAAAACTTCAATAGGGCTTTTCTGTTCATGTCAGAATCCCTTATATTCTAAATACGGGAATCTAGTACACACTAGAGAAGGGATGTCCGTCATTTATAATCTACAGCCTTTAAATGCAATATTGATTCTGAATTAACATAAACTGTATGATGCAGGTAAAAAAACGACACCCTTCACTATTTAGCTAAAAAGTGATTCACAATTCAGCTTGCATCTAAAGTTATTACGTCTATCTTAATATGTCGTCTGTTGCCCCCGAATTGGCTCAAGATATATTGAGTTTGATGGTGTTAAACTAGGAATCAAGTTCAATCTACAGCCAAAAATGGAAAGGAACTAGGGTTCTTCTCTTCGTTTGCTACATAAAAACTCGAGAGAATGCATGTCAATGCACGTTATATAGTATAAGCAGAAGCATTCACAACATGAACCTCTACACCAGTTGCAACCCAAAACTTTGATGATCACAAGAAAATACTTCAATGCATCAAATGCACCAACTCTCGATATTTGAAATCAGCTGTAAATCTAAACACTGTAGCTTCAAATTATGATAAATATGTTTCAGGAAAGAAGGAAGTCAAAGCTTGTCATCTCCTATCAGTGGAGTTGGAAACAAGGAAAACTGAACATTACTCGAGACCGGACCCGAAGGGAAAAAACAAAAGCAGCCAATAGAAGTGATCGCACTTCCTATAAACCGATAACATCCACCAACAACAAATACAATCATAGTTGGACAACATACCCACATCAGAGCGAATCGATGATTCCAAGAACGAAAGACACAAAACGAAGTTCGGTAGATGAATCAGCAGGTAAATAAATTAGATGTGCTACAAAAGAGATGGGATTGATATGCCAAGCGGTGCTATCATATTCAACAGAGAAAATAAATGGAAAACTCCTATCTAAGTTAAGAGGTTAGGAAAATCCTGAAAAATATGGAAAGTCAATAAGATACCCATCTCAACAAGGAAAAAAATGCAATCATTTAGATCGTTTACAAAAAGAATTCAATGCCAATCTAATCTCCTACTGAAAAGATTATTCCTTTCCTACAAAAATTAGCTAAAATCCGCAAAAAATCACCAACCCAACAAAAAAAAAAAGTGCAGCAGCATCACAGATAGAACAAGTTACCTCAATATCCAAATCCTCTTTGATTCAGTCTCAAGCAAAATCGGTGCTTGCCCAGAATCCCAGATCCTGAAATCACATGCCAACTCCAATCAGACTCAGAAAACAACCAACAAAGATTTATTAAAAAAATACCATCACAAAAGTTCCAAACTTTAACAGGAAACAAGAAAAAAAGAGGACGACCTCAAGAAATGCACTGCTTTTTCGATAACCGATCGTTTGGGGAATGATGTTTAAGCTGCCCAGAAGGAGTGAAATGCAAAACCCAGAAAGGAAAAGGACCAAGAAGTGAAATTTGGAAGAGAAAAAGGGAGAGGAAGATCTATAAAATCGAAACCGAGGAGATTAAAGAGTGGAGCTGTTGTGGTTTGGAAGAAGATGGAGGATCAAGAATATTATGGAGAGATGGGAGGAGGATGTATGAGAGTGGGAGAGAGTGCCCAAAACCCAAACTATTATTTCAATCCAAATCACACACATCACACACGTACATATTCGGTGCTTGTGGTTACGCAAACGGATTGCCGTTCTCTCTCTCTCTCTCTCTCTCTCTCTCTCTCTCTCTCCTCTCTCCCTTTATTTTTGCAATTTTCGTTTACTTTCAAATTTCCGTAAATAAATAAATATTATTTTTATACATGATAATTTCAAAAATAAAACACCCTACGTTGATACCATAATGTTATTTTTTGTGTGTAATTTATATTATATATTTACCCATATCATATTTATTTCAATTCACGACTTATATTCTGCTACATAAAAACTCATAAAACAGATATTAGCAAAAATAATTAATTATATTTCAATTTATTTTTTCTTGTTCATGAATTATCTAATTTCGGAATAAATAAACCTATCATATAGAGAAAAATAATTTCTTTAATATATGGATAAGAATTAAAAATAAAATGTTTTTCTATTTTTCTATTTTTATTATTTATCTTTAAAAAGTTCATCTCACTCCAAGTGCAACCGTTTGAAAAAATAGATGGTTCACTTGTTTAGTTCACCGCACTAACTCACTTTATCGGCCTTGTTATTTTTCTCTTTTCCCACCACGAATTAATACCTTATTTATTGACAGTTCCTTATTTACTTACCTTAATTACTGTTGGAGCTTCACCTTTTTACCGCCCTTATGTTTTCCTTTTATTTTTCTCACCGCAAATTATTACCTTATTTACTGACAGTTCCTAATTTACTTACCTTAATTACCAACTTTTACTGAATGGCTGTTGAGTCCAAGTCATAAATTTAATTAAAAAAACCCTAAAACTATTTATAAGAAATAACGACGGGTTCGACAGTAACGGACCAAAAAGTTAGTTTTCAAGACGAAGATGCAATCCATAGTTGGTAACAAAGACAAGGCAATTTGGTAAAACCACATAGCATTTCCATTTGGGCGTCCAACAAAATTATCAAATGGGTTGAATTATTATGATGGGATCTAGTGACGAATTTCATACTTATATTTCGTACGTCACATTTTGAGTTTAATTTTCAATATTGGTGAATCACGCAATAATAATTAAAAGAAAACTATGCCTTTGTAAGTCATTCTGGCACAAAAGTTGTAGACTACGGGAAGCCACCTTTGATTCCTTTTTAAGAAAAATAATAATAAATATTAGGGTGGGGTACACGTTATGTGGCGTGTGGCGTGTGGCGTGTGGGTGGGTAGAATTAGTACGAGAGCGGGGGGAAGGGGGCCATGGATCAGAAATCAGTTGAAAAATATTAAAAGCGGGGGAAATAGGGGAAGGGAGTGTGGGTGGGTTGAGGAAGTTGAGGGGTACAACTACAGCTTTTAGTTTTAGCTAGCTCAGGGCTGACTGAATGGGATGGGTCCCACATAAGAACGGACCCCACGCACCCGCTTTGTTGTTGGCGGGTAATTTTGGCGGGTGAGCGGACGGACGAGGAGCCATCATCAGCATCAACCCTATCATTCACGGAATTAGAGAGCAGTCCGCGGTGGGATAACGGACCAACCACACCAAATATTTTCATATGAATTAAATAATTTGTTAATTTCAACCAGCGTTTAATTTTTTTTTTATACAATCGATATTTTTATGAAAATATTTAAAAAGTTGGAGAAAAATATAGAGTAGGAGGGAAGTTTAAACTTCATTTATATTAGAAAAACTAAGTTTACGTTAAAATTGACAGATATCGTCGATATTTTTGGCACGTCTGTTAAATATTGGAGAAACTCTTATATTTCGTCCAAATTAATATTTGACAATCTATAAAGTTTTTATTTAAAAAATTCATTATTTTCATAAAAAAACAACCGATATCGATATCAACGGCCTGTATTTTCACAAATTTGTATATCGATATTTCTACCGATACTGATATTTTAAACACTAATTTCAACGGCCACCAAAGTACTAATTTTTTGTACAAAGCAAAAGATTTTATATATAAAAGAATTCAAACTTGAGAGTATTAATTTGATGACGCGGGCTTTTGCAAGGTTGAATACTAATGGTGGTTTGGTTGCCAAGTCATGACATTTTAGCAAGTTTAAAGACTAGTCTAATGCAATTTGTTAAATATATGGATACCAATTGTATATTGACCATTTAACCAAATCCGAGCCAAATTGTATAATCAAACACCAAAATAAAACCAAATCAGCTGTCCCATTACAATTATGATACAAAATCAACCCATATGTGTTGAATTTCTGTGCTTTGAACATCCCTTTTTTTTAAGAATAAATCAAATCTTTCAATTACGATTATTTAGAATGAAGCCACAAATATTTTGGAAATTACGAAATGAAGAAATAGTTGATGAGTAATATATCTCGTCTGGTCTTTCAAGGGAAACAAAATTCTAAACTGTAAGGTCAAACAATAGAGACTACTTCTTCCATTTGTTCTTTTTTCGATAAAGGTTGTTTTCAATGCTTTTAAAATGATCAAAAAGAACTCTTCTCGATGATATGTTGGACGGATGGGGATTGTTTGCTCTTTTACTTTTCATTTTCTTCAATTTGAGTCGTCACGGTTAAGTCATGTCAACATTTTATATTATTTTTTTATAGACATAATAAGACAAAAAAAGCAATAGAAATATAAAATGTTGACGTGACTTAATCGTGACCGCACAAATAAGAAGGGATGGAAAATGGGAAGGCAGACAATCCCCCTCCATGTTGGACACATGAATTATAGAAATTAATGATATTATATTTAAAAATAATAGTATTTTTTTAATAAAACAAACTGAAATATCTTACTAAGATATCTGAAATCGAATTTCAAATGTTGAACTGATCATTTCATCAACCAGTGGGTGAAATTAGTTGATTTCAGCCGATAACCTATATTGTTCTTATGTCGATTTGCGTTCTTGGGAAACTGACATAGTAGTGGTCCAGGGCTGCTATAGAAAAGGTTGCGGTCTCACTCATGTGGTTGTTGAATCTGATTCACACAACACTATATCCTGTTTGAGGGGTTCAATTTCTAAGGGCAGGTGGGAGGTTTTTCCTATTTTAGCGAAGTGTGTGAAGCGTGCGGAAGCCTTTCATATCCGTCGCTGGTCTTGAATTCAAAGATCAGCCAATTTGGCGGCTGACCATTTAGCCTCGCTATGGTGTGTGGAGATGTTTGATGTGTCTTGGGTTGATAGGCCCCCATCTTCACTTGTGCCTGTTTTAAATAAAGATGGTTTACCTTGTCCGCCATAGTTTTGTGGGAGAGGTGCTCGGGTGGACACTTTGAGCCTTGCTTTGAGTGTCGGGTCTTCTAACCCTTGTAATTCATGGTTGTATTGGTTGTTAGCCGTAGTTTGGCTTTTGTTGTTAGGTTGGGCCTCTCTTGCCCGGTTAATATTGTTCTGTTTGCCAAAAACAAAAAAACTTGATTGCATAATTAGGGGTAGGGAAAAGCAAAAATACATGCCTAATTGTATTAACAACAAGGTTAACGTGCGTACCATTTAATTAGAAACACTGTATTGAAGATAAACTGAACATAATATTAGAATAATACTTGCAATCCACTCTATGTGGGAATGCACATATTTCATTTGCGAATATTGTATTATTATCATTTACATCGAAGATTGTTTCGTCATCTAAATGCATCAATTAAATAGATCGTTCATCATGAATATGTTAATTCATGCCAATACTATTTATTTGTTTTATACATTTGAATGACTAAATAATTTTTGTTCAAATGATTTTCTCTAGAGATAATATTAAAAAAAAGATTAAGAACTTAAACAGTTTCAATTATAGAAATTTTATGTAAAATTTGTTATGATTGGAGTTAGGCTTCTATATTCCCCCATCGTCCTCAAAAATTAGTTAATTTTTTTTTTCATTTTCATTCAATACCTAACTTAGTGACAATATTCTCCTCTCTAAGACCATCTCTAGTGGTTGGACTAAAAGCCAAATATTTTAGCCCAAAAAATTTAGCTTTTAGTCCAAAAACAGTTTTTATGCTCCAACCGTTTCAAGCCTAAAATTTTAGCCCGGGATTATTAAAGAATAAACTTAGGCTATTTTTTCTCTTAAATTAATTTTTTTAAAAAATAAATATGTAGATTATCGTAAATTAATTTTATGAACATTTTAATAAAAAAAATTTTAATTCCGATAAATATTTTCACTCGGTTTGGTAGAGCCCACACCGATTTCTGGGCTAAATTCTTGGGCGAATCTGGCCTTGGTTTAACATTTAGCATTTAGCTCGAATTTTCCCCTTGCATTGGAGTGAGTTTGAGAGAAAATTTTGAGAGGTAATTTGGCTTTTAGCCCACCATTAGAGATGGTCTAATCTACAAAGTATGGATATATAATTAATCAAACAAATGAGAAGGTTGGCGCAAACCCAAGGCACATAGAAAAGAAAATGATTTGCTTTGCTTTGATTTGCTTTGTTGTTGCTTGGACCAAAAGTAAAAATAATTTGGGAGCAAGCAATCGGCAGCAGGCATGCCATGTCTGAAATTTCCTCCTTTCTTTCTTTCTTTCCTTCCTGTTTGAAATTTTGGATAGCGTGAAGAAGCATGGGTAACAGTACAAAGAAGCCGTCCGCACATATAGTAGTACAAATCAAATCATAGTGCGTGTCGACAAATATTCAAAATTAAAAAGTCGTGTGAGTGTGGATGGATGAGCAGCCTGCTTCACAAGTTCACATGCATGCCTTTCAACAAACACACGTCATTGCGATGAAAGGAGCCTCTGGCCTGCATTTCCCACCCATTTTGCATTTTCTTTGTTTTTTTTTTTTTTCGCTCTTTGCTTTTAATTTCTTCCAAAACAGAACAATAATGGAGGGGTCAGTGCGCATCATCTGACCTGATCTGATCACTCCCCCCACGCGATATTTAACATGTTAGACTTTGCATACAATAATATCGGTTTTTTTAATATTAATTAATTTCTTGAGTGATATCTACGATGGGATTTGTATCTAAAGGTAGATTTGTTGAGACGATAAGAATTATGTGTTTTTAACGTGATTGTTTTTTTTTCCCTCCTCTTGCTGTTGATCTGAAAGTGATTTGGGGTCCTTGGGATGTAATTGTGTTTTAATAGTGATTATACGAATTTATTTCTTGTAGGTAAGGAAAGCAGGGAAAGTAATACGTACCTATAGATATCCCATCAGTGTGTATAAATTTATGAACAAATTAAAAAAGGTTTCTACTTTCTAGATGTATGTAGAAGAAATCGACCTAATGCAATGCTATCTACTTTCTTCTTTTTGGGGCCGCAATTTCATGGTTGGAACTATAAATCTTTTAGCTAGGTTGCTTTTCGGGGGTCGTTAAGGGAACTTTATTCTCCTTCTAACGGATTGAAATCTCTGTTAAAAGAGTTTTTCTGAAGCAGGTGTAACAAACGGAGCCTTAAAGGAAATGAGTTAGTAATTATGGAGTTAATTAGGTTATTTTCAATATTGCCAATTGTCTTATAGTAAAATCTCAGCATCTCAACTTTCTTTATGGTTTATAGAGAAATCAACTGAATTCTTGCTCCAAATCGTCTAAAGGTTTTCATTATTTTCGTTAAAAATTTACTACTAGTGTAGTTGATGAATTTGTACCAACTCTGTGTTGGTTATTATTTTGGAGAAGTCTGATGTTAATTGAGGAAGCTAGTGGTGTTACAAGTGACCAGTTTGGGTTTATTTGATTTTTGCATTGTCAAGCGCCTGAGTGTGGTAAATGTTTCTTGGCATTGTATCTGGATCACTCTTAGTACCGTATTTTTTTTTGCAAAAAACAGATTCTGAGCTATCAGTCATTTTTCTATGAACCGAAATAATAAGCAAATAACACTTGATAGATCTGAGTTTCCTCCAAAATAAAAACGATCAGTAATGCATGCATTGTGTTCGAATCCTTTTTGTCTTTTGGAATAGTTGGCTGATTGAAGTTGGACCAGAAGGAACATCTCCCTGTTTTAGGGTGGAATAAGTTCCATTTTGTCTGCAACTCACAGGGTCATCTGGTGGTTGTGCTTTTTTTTTTTCTCAACAAACGTGGTTATATACAAAGGCAACAGTTGTCAAAAGAACGAATAACAATTTATTCGATGATGGTGGTAATGATATTATGAGTAAGATAATCAAATTAATAATTTATTCGATGATTGTGGATTAGTCACTCAATTAGGCCATGAATTGAAGATGGTGGAACATGTGCGATGAATTATTGACATGGTCAAATGACGTTTCTGCTTTGCCGATTCACATGTGAGTAAGTTGGAGGCAATTTGGCTTCATGCCAATGGTTTGACTTGTTCACGGTGAACTGAGTGCGAGTTTCCGTCATTACGCTGAAAAATATCTCCTCATTGACATGTTTTTTTTGTAGTATGCGGAGAATGAGGTTGGGACCGAAGGATTGCGGCACATAAGCTTTGCATCTATCTAGAATGATATTGGCCCAAACACATGATGAAGACATGAAGAATAAACGCACCCACAAAGAAGAAAGAACCATACTTTAAAATAAGGGGAGAACTTATGCCATTCCAGGTGCCAAGACTCAAAACTCCCTATAACATATGCAATAAAAGATTGGATTGTCGCAAAAGATATACAGTTTAAGTGGTTAAAAGTCTAAATCCTTTTTAAAATCATTAGTTGTAACTCTTCAAAACCAGACTTTGAGAAAGTTGTTATGTCATAATTAATACCCTAATTAAGAAATGAAAGCAAAGAAAACTGTATATTCATCTAAAAAATAATGAACACTAAATGTCGCATGGGACATAATCGGCTACAAAAACGATATGTAGAAGGAACATTATTTATGCAATATCATAATGGCTAACCAATTACTTTCGGTTATGTAAAACAATTCTTATACTTACATTAGAAGTTCTAAGTTTAATTTCCTCTTCCAATATCGTTTGTATGACAAACGAGATAAGATTACTATACAAGTACATTTATCCATGAATCATGGCATTCACGGTATTGTATCAAGAGTCCTAGCTAGTATACACGAACGCGATATTAACTCATGGTAGTTTGCAAGTAGAGGATGTAGGACCCGAAAATAGCTAGTTCTCTTATCTTTTGAAGTCTCTGGAGATGAGGTGACTCTATCATTTGGATTTATAGTGCTCTTTTGGCCCTTCGCTTGGATATCTGTGGATAACAGCACTTCCCTTTTTGGTATTTTAGGTCGTCTTTTGTTCTATATAACCCCTCTAAATATCTTTTCTTCCTTTTAACTTTTTTTGGCTTTTATATATCTGTTTTCTTTCTACCTCACTCTCTTCTATTATGTTCTTCTTTTAGCCTTTCATGCCTTTTGTTTTTGTCCAAACCCTAGACTCATCGAGACTCGGGAGAAATGTATCACAGTCATCACTTTGGTCCATGTCTGCACTGCCACTCTCAAAGCTACATTAGAATGGTAATCTCCATCTATCTCTCTCTCTCTCTCTCTCTCTCTCTCTCTCTCTCTCTCTCTCTCTCTCTCTCTCTCTCTCTCTCTCTTCGTACTTATGCATGCCAATAATTTTCTTAAGAGTAATACTAGGGATAATAAATTTGTAATCAAAATTTGCAAATTAAATGATGTCTCATCAATATAAATGAGCACAAGTAATTATTCAATCACCAACTTCCATGTCATTTAATTTACAAAAATTTATTTACAATTTAATCTCTCTAACATTATCATTTTCTTAATTTGCATGGAAATTATGGTATTGATACTGATGCATATAAAAAACAGGTTCAAGTTCAACATCTTATTGAGAGATGCTTGCTACTTCACATGAGTCGTGACCAATGCGTAAAGGTGCTAGCAGAGCATGCAAGCATTAGGCCACTCGTCACGCTTACAAGTCTGTCTCTTGAGATTTTTTATAGAGGCTCTTAGAGATTAGTCCTTATCAAAGATAATTTTTAGAAAATAACCTAAGAGGTTTTCATTATCTAAAAAAGATCCTTTACTTTCAATGTACCATGACATGTCATCTATACAACTACCAAAGTTTTTCCCACTATTTACATGTCTGCCATCTTAAATGTTAGAACTGGGAAATGCACGCCCCTCTCTCTCATAATCGTAACAGCCCAAGGAGCTTTAATGTCGTGATTTCAACCAGCCAATGAGCTGCAAAACGAACGACCGCTGCTCTCTCTCCAAATCTCTAATTGCACCTGTAATCAATGAAAAATTTCAAATTTTCAAACAGGCTGTCTACTCTCACAAAACAGTATTTCAATTGTTGTAACCGTCTGAATCCTTGCTCCACAAAATTCTGTTTAAAGCTACAATTGTTCGGTTTCCTCAATTTGCCGCCTGGAACACCACGAAACATTTGTAAGCTATTATTTGTACTTTTCTGTTGTCGTAATCATAAGTTATATGGTGTGGAAAATGTGTTAAATGCAATCATAATCAACACACCGGTTGATACATGTATAGCTTGTTGGTATGGTTTGCATGTATTGGTCCGATAGGTTTCGTTGTTGAACCAAGAATTGATTTTTTACAATGCACACCATGTGTTTGTTAAAAGGCCTCTTTGGAAATTTTGTATATGTTGGTTCTTGTTTCATTTGGCACAGTCAATAAAGTCCTCTTCATTCGGTATGATTAGTTTCGTCCTAAGTACGATCAGTTTGATTTGGTCAGTTAGGTCCTCTCCATTAGGTACGGTCAATTAGGTCTTCTCCATTTGGTGCGTTCGATTAGGTCCCCTCCATTCGGTATGTTCATTTAGGTGCATTCGATTAGGTCCCCTCCATTCGCTACGTTCAATTAGGTCCCCTCCATTTGGTAAATTCGATTAGGTCCCCTCCATTCGGTATGTTCATTTAGGTACGTTCGATTAGGTCCTCTCCATTTGGTACATTCGATTAGGTCCCCTCCATTAGGTACGGTTAGCTGAGAAAAAAGGGAAAACTTCATTGACGCCAGAGATGGAGAGATGAATCGTAACCGATGCATAGGCGATGGAGAGAGGAATTGTAACGGGCAAAGAGATGGGAGTAATCCTGAACTACAAAACGTTTAACCACTTATTTGTACCTAAGGGCAATATAGGTAAACTAAAAAAATAATAAATTTGTAGAAAAGTAATTAAATATGACACGGACTATATAATCTGACGTGGACATCAGTTAAAGGACTATTTTAAATTTTTAATCTTCAATACGGTTTTATTGAAAAGTTAATCTTATCTAGGGATTAAAATGAAGTTTCCTATTTTTTTATATGGGGTGTGCTATCTACACACCCCTTTTTTCTTCTCACACACCCCTTGTTAATTTCTATCTATTGATCTTCAATTCATCTGATCCGATGACTGAAAACTAAAAATGTGTGGGATAAGTAAAAAAAAGTGTGTGGATATCACGATTCACACCCCTTTCTATATTTACAAGTGTATTAATATGTATACAGACGCGTGTGTTCGATCATAAGGGGTGGGTGTGGATCCGTTTGATTCGGTTTGGCACAAAAATAAGAGTCGAATAAACTAGTATTGAACGGTTTGATTTGGTTCCATTTTTATCAATGCCACTGTTGGAATCAAACCAAACCAAAACAAACCATTGTTAATCGATTTCATTTGGTTTGGTTTGGTCGATTTAAGTCTATTCAACACATAACTAAAACATGTTGAACATTTCAAGAGTTTTAATCTTTTAAGCATTCATACATATCATGCATTAATTCCAATTCGATTGAAAGATTAAGTTTTTCGGAACATAAAAAATTCATTAAGTCAAATAAAACTAGTTTTCAATTAAATAAAAACTCATGCTAGCAAACAATTTATTAGTTAAAACCTCACAGAAGTATAAAGTACATATAAATCTCTTAATTGTTAATAGACAACTTGTAATATGTTGAGACTTATAAATATTTATATGAATAAGACCTCTATATTATCTATAATACGTTGATGTGTAAAATAATTAATTAATTAATTAAAAAAATACATGATTGGCTCGGTTTCAAAAATATCAAAACCAAACTAAAAATAAATCGATTCAGTTCGGTTTGTTTGACTTTTTTCTTGATCAAAACCAAACCGACCAATATGATTGGGATAAGTTGGTTTGATGCCCACCTCTATGAATCATTATTAGTCTAGTTGGTTTACTAGTGTGTGAATGTTGAATGCATATATATATATGATTGCAGTGTGGAGAGAGCTACAAAATGAGAATAGGCACTTCTTCCAAGCATACTTCCACTCTATTTCTCCCAGGCCTTTAATAGGTAAGAACCCAGCTTATCTACACTTTTCTTTTCATTTTTTAGAATTATTTGCATTCAATACACTCATAAATTACTCCACAAAATTAGATATATGTATATCAAACCCCAACCACACCAATATATACGGAGTAGAATTCTCTTTTCTTCTTTTTTTCCCTCCCATTCCCTCCCCTCCTATTTGAACGGTAAGCCACGTCAACATCTTATATTATTATTTTTTTATAAAAAGAGAGAGACAAAATAAAGAATGTAAAAGTAGGGGATGGAAGGAGATAAAAAGAGGAGGGGAGAGAATCTTAACTGTGATAGTCAATCGGGAAGATTTATATAAGAACCTATATATATGTATGTATGTATAGATTCTCATACTGCAATGGGGCCTAAGAAAAATTAATTAGATTGTTAAAATTATTGCAAACTTAATTATTTGAGGTTGCTGCATTTTCTATTTTCAGGCAGTTATATTCAAAGGGGGGCAAGATTTGGAAGAAGGAAACAATACTGGAAGTGAATGTGTGGTACATACGAGTGAATCAGAAAACAAATTAATTACAACTCAAAAATTAGCTAGCCATCATTTTGAATATCCTATATTGTAATTATAGCTGGAAAGCTGGAAATAAGGTTCGATGATTCGGAAAATGGATAAAATCCCAATCAAGTACCAATTTTTTTGTGCTACGTACTCATGACTGTGTGTGCCACAAATATAGGTTTTATCTATTTTCCCACAAGGGCTGGGCCCTTTTTGAATGGTGTAACCGTATAAGTTACAACTTTGCTTTCAAAAAGATTCATATTACTGTGATTCATCCACATTTACTACCACCGTCTGAATCTGAAGACCACCTAAGCATAGATTTTATTGAGATAGGTAAATCGAGGAAACTCCCCTAGCCGAACCATGTATGAAAGTTTCATCTATTTCATGAACGTGATCGAACATCTCCCTCTATATATATATATTATATATCGAGCATCATTCATAATAATTATTGAAAAACATTGGAAAAATAATTAGATAGATGATGCATGACAAACTACTCAAACACGTCCCTAGTTTTGAAATGTGTCATTAATTAATGTCTCTTATGGTAAGAGTCCCAGCTAGCATATAACCAAGTTTAGCGCACGTCTTAATGAGGAAATGTAGCTGTCCATATAACAATAGAAATTTGATTTACTCGGAAACTGAATTGAAATAGAAAAACTTTAATTGTTTAACTGAACCAAATTAAATATATAATTCGATCACAATCAGCAAGCTCATTTGAAAGCTAGATCGACCGAGTACTACATCTTTCTGCAGTCAGTGAAGACTTTTTTGTTCAATCTGAAACGAAAAGCACATTTCCTAGAGAATCTACTCTTAAAATAGCAAGTGACTTGAACCCTAAATCGTGGGCCTGAAAAACAAACAGCTTTCTTGTTATAGAAGTTTAGGTCAAGTCTTCATTCACTCGAAGGGTGTCCTTGCCCATATGGAATGCCTTGGGGCCTTTGTCTCGCGGAAAACCTTGCCATCTTCGACTGCCTGCAATTTTTTCACAGCAGAAAGTTATGCATAAATGAGTGGCATAAATTTATTTATTACAAACGCATAAGGAGCCAGCCTCTGCTTTCAAATAATAAATTTGGCCCCTTGGTTAATTGCTATATATTCTGATCATTTGCTACATTAATTAGATAAATATGAACTGATCACATGATATTTTAGTTAGGGTTGCTAACCTCTAAACAAAAGTCAATTAGGGTTTACATGCTTATGAATTGTGATGAATATTTCAATCACGCACGCTGCATAACTAACCTATAAACAACAGTCGACAATTTAGGGATTACTTAGTTTGATTACCCTTTTGGATTTTATTTTTTGCGATAAGTACATTAATTTGAAATTAATCTGATCAAAGTTGGGAACTTAGGGTGCTTAGTTTACCTCAGGCACATCAGATTCCCATGCCGCATTTTCCTCTCTCTGGCTGGTGCAACCCTCTCCATCTGGACCATCTTCTTTGTACTGAATTGGAGGGAACTGAGCCCACTACACATAGTCGAACATGCAAAATCACGAAAGTTAATAGTACTATCATTAAATTTCATTACTGATCTTGGCTATAAAAAACTTACATTTTTTGCTGCTGTACTGAAAGCTTCCTTATGAGTCATGCTTGGATTCTCATCCTTAAGCCTCCTGATTTCTTCCCTGTTTAACAAAAGAAAGTCATATATAATGTCTAAAGCTCTTCATTGAATCACATTCACATGCAAATAATCGTTACTTGATAAATCGGTTGTAAGCCGATGGAGCTCGTTGTCTCTTCTCGGGGGCTACATAAACAATAGAAATTAGATAAGGTTAATGTAAGTCTATATATATAATTGCCAAATTATGGATGGCTTATAAACATACGTTTGTTAACAATGGGATTCATGAAGATTGTATCCTCCTCTTCGTTATCAGAATTGGAAACCACCATTGGTGGGCTGCGCATGTCCAAGGGTTTTTTTTTCTCCACCATTTCCTCTAAGCGAAGTTCTTCTTTTTGCTACAAAGAGATAAAAAAAAAATTCTGAGAGACACCATATTGTTTACTAAAGTGAGACACTAGGTTTTTTAAGCACCAAAGATAGGGAAAACCCGAAGAAATATTCAAGATTTGATGAGATTGATATATTAAAAAAAAAAAACCGCTCATACATATATAGGGTATATGTACCTCATCTTGGGCAAGTGACGCTAAGAGATGAAGGGGAACAAAGGAGGCCTTCATCATGTTAACAGATAGGAGACAACTGCAATGACCACAACGGACCGTGACGGCCAACATTGACAAGCTGCTGCATGGGACGCTCACCTACATTTTTACATAGAAACCAATCGGTCAAACTTGGCCAGATATTAGAAAAGAGTAAGAAACTCGACAAAAAAAAAAAAAGAGTAAGAAACAGATCAGAACCCAGGAACTTAATCAGTCATGCTAGCTAAATCACTATTTTTCTCAATCTACTAGTAAAAGAGTTGGGGCAAATATTGAGTAACCAGTAGTAAGGTAGTGCAGAAGCCACATTGAACATAACAAATCTGGTCCGGAAGATCGAAGAGCTGATTCAGTGTTGACATGTCTGTGTGTTTGAGAGAGAGAGAGGGAAGAACACAAGTGTTTGGTTATAAAACGGGAGGGTTATATATAGAATAGAAGCTGGAGGAATCATTATGAATTAATAAATCACTAACTTTCATTGATTATTATTACTTAGTCATGGTCAAGTACTTTTATGTGATTTTATCCTCGTAGTTTCAAGGAAAAAGACGTGTGCTAGGTTTCACTGCTACATCAACGTGAAGTTGGGATGATGAGTAAACAAATGTTGAAGCATTTCAGAATGTTTGGTGTCTAAGGTTCTCTCACTCCATAGCCAAATTACAGTCACACCCCTAAATCCTAAAATGGTGAAACTGGCAATACCTTTGCAGCCACATCTATTTCTGATGTAAAACTTCAATCCAACGGCAGGTGAGTAAAGTGACTGGCTAGGGTTAGAGAAGCTCCTTTTGATTCATGCGTTGTTTTCTCCATAAATTGACTCTCGTTTCTCCCACATGGAAAGTGAAAGTGAAAGTGCAGCAAATTTACCATAAGTAATAAGGTGGATGTTTCCAGAGGCATGCATGGAGAAGGAAAAGTGGCATCTCAGGATTTGTCCTTTCCTGAAAGAAGAGCAAAAACCAACCGACATAAGAAGGTCTCTCCTTTGCTTTTTGTGCTGCCCAGTTTCGGTTCATCAATGACCTACATCTACTGCATCAGTAACAGTTTTAACTCATTGACATTGATCCACTGTGTGGTAATTAACTCTCCCCCATGTGGTTGTAAGTGAGAGTTCAAGATCAAAGGTCCCCACATCCCCACAGATTGAAAAATTCAAAACTCAAAGGTGGAGAGTTTGAAAATATATATTCACTCTCTGGTTCTATATATTGATGTTTAGTTGTCCCAAGAGTAAGTATAATCATCTATTTTGTTTTTCATTGTTGGTCAGACTCTAATCATCTATAGTTTAATTTGTTACGTGAGAAATGGTTTTCTAGCTATCATTATTGTGCATTGGGCAGGAAGAGATCAGTTTCAAATTAGTGTCCTTTTTCTTTTTGTGCCAAAACTCTTTAAGCTTTTAGCATTTGCATTGCATGCATAGAAAGGTTGTATTGTTTGAGCAAAGACTCAAAATTTATTTTATTTTCATAGGTTTGTATTTGCAGAAAAGTGTTAAGAGAAATGTTAGGATTAGTCGCGCATATGTGTTTTAATTTTAACTATTTGTATTTTATGAGTCTCGTAAGTATGAATGACTAAAATTAATCCACGCACACAAATACGCCATCCATATATAGAACATATATAAACGAGATATAATTGGGATGGAAGAAACTTGTATTTGCCATATACCGTGAATCGTTTTACTTTTTACAGTTACCGTTGGGTACTTTCCTCCAAAACACAACATATTGGGCAGCAAGACTTGTACAAAGCTGCAGTGAAACTTTCATTCCCAAGAGCATCTATCCTAAAGAAAGGAAGATGAATTGGAAATTTGGAACGGAAGAGGATCCTCTTTGGATTCATTTTGTAGGGATCCTAAGAATCTTTATATTTTAGCCGTTCATTGTATGGTCAGTTTTTGTCATATACTATTTGTATTTAATTTTAAATATAAAAAAAATCAAATGATTTACAACCACACAATACACGATAAATAAAAATTCCCACAAAATGAATCCGGATGAGATCCAATTCCATTTGAAATCCTATCACTGAAGTGGATCATTCATTTTTTTTTCTTTCAGTTAATTGAAGTGGATCATTAAGTCGTCAAAAGTCAAAAGAAAGCTTTGTTGTCACTTTAACCTTTGTCTTCTTCTACAAGGACCTAATACTTTTTTTACAGTAAAAGCCATACTATTCAAAACATACTCAGAAAATGTTATTATCTCATAAATTATCACCTGTCCTGGTTTACTCCAAGAAAGTGACTAGCTTCGGAACTCTGCGAGTAATTACGTTGAAGTAATTTTCTACCTAAGTTAGCAGAAATCTTGACTGCTGAGGGAGGAGCGAGGAGTGATGGTTCGTTCTCATGGAAAGATGTCAATGGTCATGATGCTTTGGTGATTCGGGACCGGCTTGAACATACATGCTCATCAATATCTTCTTTTTTTATCTGTTGGCTTGCTATAGCTGCCTAACAAATTATGCAATCTTCGGATGTCATCTCAACTTATACCCACAATTTCATTTTGTCAAATTAACGAAGTTCGAGAGAGGCGTCACATTATTTTTGGATAGTACTCATCACACACCTATTTTTACTTCCCTACACACTTCTCTCTCAATTTTTAACAGTCGAATTGAATGAATTAAAAAAGATCATAGTACCACTTGTTTTTCTGGATGTCATCCGAAAAATTGCATGTGCATTGTACACAACCCTTCTTGAATGGGTATTCTTGACATTTTAAAAGCAAAAAATGTTGAACCAAAAGTTAAGCTCCTTCCAATACGCTGTATCATGTAACGACTTAACCTTAGTGCGTGGTTTATCACACTGTAAAACTACACTTCCCAGTTTGATCAACAACTCAAACCAAACCATATAAATCTTGCACTCATGGAGGATAAGCCCCCAAATGCAATGTTTGAAGGACTAGAATCCCAAATGATATGCAGAAGGTGAAAAAATCAGCCACCGTCCGCGAATTAGAGCAGCTCCAGCGGGAGCTCCTGCTCGAGGGACAAGCTCCGGAACAGGGCTTGATTGCCCGAGGGAGGAAGTCCAGCGTTGGCTGGCGAGGGAGCCCGAGCAGCCCCGAGCGCCAGGCCCGTCGATTCTCGCCCACCCGAGAGCCTGAGGTGGATCTGACGTCAGCTGACGTCAGACGCTTGTTTTAATGTTTTTTTCTGTCAGGGGAGGGAAGGAGGACGTGGCCGTGGAGGAGAAGAAGGGGAGGGAAGGATAGGTAGTATGGTAGTGGTTGGCGAGTAGGAAGAGGGAGAGGGAGAGGAGGGAAATGAGAGACATAGGGCGGCTAGGAAACATGAAAGTGTTCCGGAAAAAAAATGGGAGAAGGGTTGTCTGAAATGGAAAAGGAATAGGAAAAAAGAAAATGGAAAACAATTAAAAATTATTTTGTATTATTTTATAAATAAAAAAATACTAATATTTTATTATCAATTGCCAGGGCTGTTCAGTGCAGGGGTGGAGATGCAAAAGACAATTGCTAGGGGAATGCACTATTCATTAAGGGCAATTACTGTTCACTATGTGGATTAAATAGTGAATAGCTTGGGGGGAGGGCTCCTACACTGGAGTTGCTCTTACAGCTCAAACAATTTACTTCAAGTTCAACCGCAAGACTCAATGTAACATACATTTAGGAAAACTCTGGACAACACCAACTCAGCAACTTAAAAGAAGCCCATACCATTCTAGTTAAACATGACAAGAATTTAGATACGCAATCTTATAAAACATGGTGTCGCAACGTAAAAGATGTGAAACTACACCTTACTCACCAAATGTCAATGCCATAAATTTGGTTCAATTTCGATATAGAAAGATGAAATGCAGCAGCACTGCACACTGAAATAGCTTGTATAAATTTGGTTCATAGCTGACATAGAAAGTCAAATGCAGCACTGATGATGCACACAAATACCTAGCATAAAATGCTTAGTGTCCCATGAGGAACCTCTTGGGGCACAACCATGTTAACATGAACGCAAACACGCCAATCTTATCATAGACGATCAGCAGCAATTTGACAAGAACAAAAACAATGGCTACTACTACGATACTAATCATGCACAAATACATAGTATATAATGCTTCGTGTCCCATGAGGAACCTCTTGGGGCACAACCCTGCTAGCATCAATGTGAAAACACCAATCTTATCATAGACGACCAGCAGCAATTTCACAAATACAAAAACAATGGCTAATACTACGATACTAATCACGCATATGACACACTGATAACAAAAAAAAATTTAATACAACAATATTCTACTCCAGAGAAAATTCGGGCTAAGCATCACAATGAGCCAATAATAACTAGATAACGAACACAAATATCAAATCGCAGTGTGTCAAACAACTCAAACCACTAGACCCTAAAGGTAGTTGGTAAACCAGCTTAACCACAAACATAAACCAAAACCATTTTGTAACCCATTTGATCAGCTTGATCGCCAATATAATCAAATGAGTCACCCAAAACCAAATATCCAGCTTGATAACCAAATCAATCGAACAAAGCTAATCAAAACCAAATTAACCGTCTTAATAACCATGTTAAGCAAATGAAGCTCATAGTTTTAATTAACCTATCTTTCTACTCCTACTGTGTGAGAATGTATCTGACCAAACTTCCCAAAACAAAAACCAACATCAAATCATCAGCCAAAAACAACAAAATTAGGATAATTCGATCTGCCATATGCAATTGAAACAACGATAAGAACTAAAGCTCATAGGTTCTTCAAGCACGGAAATTGAAATCCAAAACGATCATAAAGCATCAAAATTTAAATCCATAACGATATAATTCAAAATATTAAATTCTAAATTACTCTAATCACCGCCAGCCTTCTGGTAAACATAGGTCAATCCGCACTTGCCGCAGTAGTGCCTGTCGAAGTGGTTCGCCATGAAAGTCCCGGCGCCGCACTCAGCATTGGGGCACTCCTTCCTCAGCCTCTGGACCTTGCCGGAATCATCCACCTTGTAGAACTGGAGCACAGCGAGCTTCACCTTCTTGTGCTTGTGCTTGATCTTCTTGGGCTTGGTGTAGGTCTTCTTCTTCCTCTTCTTGGCGCCACCGCGGAGGCGGAGGACGAGGTGGAGGGTGGATTCCTTCTGGATGTTGTAGTCGGCGAGGGTACGGCCGTCCTCGAGCTGCTTGCCGGCGAAGATGAGGCGCTGCTGGTCCGGCGGAATGCCTTCCTTGTCTTGGATCTTGGCCTTGACATTGTCGATGGTATCGGAGGACTCGACCTCTAGGGTGATGGTCTTACCCGTTAGGGTTTTCACGAAGATCTGCATGATTGAGGGCCTCAGAATCGCAGGGAAGGAGCAGGGAGGCGCAAGGCTGCAGAGTGAAAAGGGGACCGGGAAGGGAAAAATGGAGGGGGCTTAGCTTATATAGTATCCGGAGGCTAGGGTTTTGGGGTAACGCTTGTGCTAATTATTTGCTGCTGTGCAGGAGCATGAGAGTTGATGTGGTCTCATATAAAGATACGGCGCCAAAAGAGATGTCGTTCGGAAATGGGAATTCCCCGCACGAAATATCATGCATGATGTTTTTTACAATTTACCTATCCTAATAAAATCTATGATAGGCTCGGAGAACGTCTTGAGATTGAGGTTCAGGCAATTACCAATAATATAACGAGCAAATATGTTCCTCCTCAAGTTAACGTTTTTTTGCCTTGGAGGAATTAGGCTTGCCTATATTTTTTAGTACAAGTAACACGCCAAGAGAAGTAGAGTAAACTCCGGTCAAGAAGGTTTTCATTCCCAAGGAGAGAAGCGTGATGGAACAGTCTAGTCTATCCTTCATTTGCTTGAATTGAACCAAAGACCTCAAGAACACTTGACACGAGCTTTCCTCTCGCGCAGCAAGATGAATTGCACTGTATAAGTGCCAGATACCACTTACATTCTTCAAAGAGATACCTTATCATTTCGTCTCCCATTCTCTTAGTATCCTAACCTTTTCAATCTCCACTTTGTTTACAGGAATTTCTCCTTGCGTGCTACTTTCTTTTGATGATGAATAGATATCAATGAAGAGGGGTTCAAATTGGATATCAATGTACCAATCAGCACCGTCGCCATCAGAACCAAATGGTTTTGATATTATATCATCAAGCTCCAAAATGATGTCTCTCTCGAAACGCTCGATCAACTCCAACAAAGCATTGCTGCTGGATTAACTTAACCTTGATCCCGATACTCTCTTGAAGAAGGTTGAGGAATTTGACAGTGTTTTTGCATGCGACAGAGCACTCATATCTGGAGCTAATCTTGTCCAGCGAAGACGGTTGCAGCTAAGGGTGGGCAAACGGGCCCTGGGCTCGCGGGTAGGGGCGGGTATTGGCGGTTCGGGGCGTGTACGTGGCGGGTATTGGCGGTTCGGGGCGTGTACGGGGCGGGTCCATATTATCTAACATACAAAACGGGGCGGGGCGGGGCGAGGCGGGTCCAAGTAAACATAGGGGCGGGGCAAGTCTAGTTTTCTAAATACACAGGCCCCGACCCGAACCCTATCCAGTAAACACACACACACACACAGTATCCTAGTCTTCTCGATCTCGATCTTTCCTCCCGAGTCCCGAGTACTCATTTTAGTCTCAAAGCTCGACCTCTCTTCTTAACTCTACTCCGTTCTCGAATCGTTCTCCAATCCCCCTGCATTTCCATTGAGCCAAACATCCTTCATCCGCTCTAGAGACCTACACAGAAGAACCATGTCATTGTTCTTGTACACCTCGAATTCAACCCCACTAGTGACCCTCACGTTGTCGATGCTGACGCATGTCACCTCCGAAGACTCCTTATCGACCCGATTGCGGCGGAGCATGAGCAAGGCCAAGTCCGGCGCCAGAACCAAGTCATGTTGATTTCAAGCGATACCCCAATCTCGCGTTGGACGTGGCGGAGCGTGAGGTGGTCGAGAACGTTCTCAATCATCTCCTTCATCTTACTCAAACCCATATTTGCAGCGCACAACTCTGCTCATTGTCTTCTTCAGTTTTAAGGTATTACATTTAGAGATTTACGATTGAAAATTAAATTAGGGTTTTCTAGATTTAGGGATTTTGTTGGGTTCTTGAACCTTGACCTCTGTTATGTTCCAATTTCAAATCTTTTATTGAATTGAATTTGAATCGACTGAGTTTGAAACTTCTGTTGAATTAAATTGAATTTGAATCGATTGTGTGTGAGTATATTTATATGTATGTGTGTGTGTATATATGTATGTAAGAATTGATGTACTTAATATATATATATATATATATATATATATATATATATGTAAGAATTGATGTGCAGTGCATGTAATTTACAAATCTGTTGTTCGATTTAATTGTTATAATTTAGATTTGTTAATCTATCACAACATGACTGCTTTCTTCTTTCCGACATCTCACGAGAGGGCTAAAGAAGAAGAGGAGAGAAAAAAAAAAGGACCCATGGACCCAGCCCGAACCTACCCTTTTTAAACGGGCCGGGTTAGGTCCGGTTCCTGTATTAGAATTTATTGGACCCGCCACGGCGCTGCCCGTGCCCAGCCCTAGTTGTAGCAGCTTAGTCCAAGTGTATGAAGAAGATCCACAACTGGATCCTTATAGCGAATATTACGACTATGGTGACAATGATTACGATAATGAGAGTAAGGATGATGAATTTTATGAGAGTGATTCAATCCCCTTGGGTCATTACTTGTAATTTATGGTTTCCACATTGTTAGTTTTTTTTCCGTTTTAGTATCTAGTCTACCAGCCACTCACATCCTACAACTATCCTGTAAAATTTGTTTTAGTCGTCCAAATCTTGCAACTATCTAGTAAGATTTGTTCCACAGCGACTGACAATAGTATGGAAAAGACTCGAATCATTAATATTCATATATTGACCGTTGGCTATATAAATTTATTTAGCTTATTTACCAAATATCATTTGCTTGATTGAATTGATCTTTTTTGGTTTCATAAGTAATCACGTTATCCAAAAGACACTTTTCATAAAAATATATAAGCATAAATTAGATTTTCATTCCTATTTCTTCTATTGCATTGATTAAAACTATATTTCTTTTTACTTTTTGATCAAGGTCCCTAACTTTTAATGAATGTCATTTCAATTATAAATTATTTAAATATCAACATAATTAAATTTTATTTTTAACATATATTCATTTAGTATTAGAAACGATACATTTGGTATATTTATATTTATGGTTAAACTTTGTACCATATATTTCTATGTTTAGTTTGTCCCATTTTTAATTTGCAAACTTTTTTTAATTTGTACCAATTTTCTATTGGGAGGTTTAATAAAACACTCCCGATACTGTTTACTTTTAGTGAAAAATCCTTTTTTTACCTTTAACTGTCACTATTCGCTATACCTTTAAAAGTGGTTTTTCGTTAAAAGAAAAGTTTTCAAGCCATTTTCGTTAGTTTTTCTTTCTCTATTTAGTTTTAGTTTGTACCCGTATATTAATTTCATTTTTGTGCCCATATTTTATGTAAGATCCCACATCGCTCATGGGAGTGATCCTTATATGTATATTCTCATCTTTACCTAGCACGAGGCATTTTGGGAGCTCACTGGCTTTAGGTTCCATCGGAACTCCGAAGTTAAGCGAGTTCACGTGAGAGCAATCCCATGATGGGTGACCCACTGGGAAGTTCTCGTGTCAGTTCTCAAAAAAAAATCGTGTGGGCGTGGTCGGGGGCTCAAAGCGAACAATATCGTGCTACGGTAGAGGTCAGCCCCGGGATGCGGTGGACCCCAGGCTAGACCTGCTCCACCACCGTAGCATGATATTGTCCACTTTGGGCCCTGACCACGCCCTCACGGTTTTGTTTCTGAGAATTCACAAGCAACTTCCCAGCGGGTCACCCATCATGGGATTGCTTTCGCGCGAACTCGCTTAACTTCAGAGTTCCGATTGAACCCGAAGCCAGTGAGCTCCCAAAAAGCCTCATGCTAGGTAGATGGGAATATACATATAAAGATCACTCCCATGGGCGATGTGGGATCTTGCAATCCATACCAATTTGTCAAATCCCGGCGCGGGCCGCCACCACATCCCGGGCTTGACCTCCACTGTAGCACGATATTGTCCGCTTTGGGCTAGCCTCTTTCTTGCTTAACTTTGGAGTTCCTATGGAACCCGAAGCCAGTGAGCTTCCAAAAGGCCTCGTGCTAAGTAGAGATGGGAATATACACACAAGGATCACTCCCCTAGGCGATGTGGGATCTTACAATCCACTCCCTGGGCGATGTCCTTGTCGGCACACCACGGCCAGCGTTTGACTCTGATACCAATTTGTCAAATCCCGGCCCGAGCCGCCACCACATCCCGAGCTTGACCTCCACCGTAGCACGATATTGTCCGCTTTGGGCTAGCCCCTTTCTCGCTTAACTTCGGAGTTCCTATGGAACCCGAAGCCAGTGAACTCCCAAAAGGCCTCGTGCTAAGTAGAGATGAGAATATACACATAAGGATCACTCCCCTGGGCGATGTGGGATCTTACAATCCACCCCCCTTAGGGGCTCGACGTCCTCGTCGGCACACTTCCGGCCAGGGATTTGATACCAATTGTCACATCTCCGCCCGAGCCCCCACCACATCCCGGGCTCGACTCCACCATAACACGATATTGTCCGTTTTGGGCCCCGACCACGCCTTCACGATTTTATTTTTGGAAACTCACGAGCAACTTCCCAGTGGGTCACCCATCATGGGAGTGCTCTAGCCCCATTCTCGCTTAACTTTGGAGTTCCTACGGAACCCAAAGCTAGTGAGCTCCCAAAAAGCCTCGTGCTAGGTAGAGATGGGAATATAAATATAAGGATCACTCCCCTGGGCGATGTGGTATCTTACATTTTGAATTTTTTTTATGACTCATAATTTATTTATAATGTACCCATTTATCTTTATAAATGTACCACTTTATTATATGTAAAATGTACAATTTTTTTTTACGTAAAATGAATTCATTTTTTTAATGTAAAATCTATTTATTTTTTATTTATAATGTATACATATTCTATAATAAAATGTATGTGACAACCCGTCCCTAAAAATTATGATTTTTATAATTTTTAATAAGTAAGTTTACGAAAATGCCCTTCGAGGCACATACTTTGATTGGTGTTGACCGCCTTGTAGTGGCACGTAAGGTTCGTTTTCTTAGCATATTCTTGTAGTTTTCATCGCTACGAACGCGTGGGCGCAAACATATTCAAATTTGGAACTATAACGAATAAGTTATTAACGTTTGAAGTTGAGGGTAAAATTGATACTTTCAGAATTGTTTGGAAAATTCCAGAAAGTTGGAGGGCCAAATGTATGGCCCAAATTAAAAGGAAAAAAAAAAGGGCGGTGGAGAAGAGGAGTAAATGAGATAAAGGTGGGAGGAACCGAACAAATGAGAAGAAGAGAGAGAAATGGGCTTGCCCAATCAGAAATTAAAGCAAGGAGGAACAAGGAGAGAAGAAAAAGAGGAAGGGAGTCGGGTCCGTATGACCCGTGGATCCAGCGGCGAGTTCCGACCTTATCTAGGGTGTTTTTTCGACGAATCAAGTCAAGGTACTACTTGGAAATCATTCCCCAACCCTTCATCTTCCATTTTCATCCAAAATTAGGAGGAATTTGGTGGTAAATTGTTCCAAAACTGAAGGTGGGTGTCGCGACACCCATGTTCCAAAATCCACCAAACATGAAGCGATTCCATTAAATTACCACCACCCATAGCATCATCTTGAGTCCTAGAACAAAGCCCAAGCAATGGTTGAGGCGTTGAAATTGCTGTGGAGGTCGAATTGGAGCACACCCCATTTCTAAGGTTCATACAGGTTTGAGTGAAATTGGAGGTCTTCGAGGCCAAATTGGACTTGGTTGAAGGTATGAAAGTTGTTCTGCTCATTGAGATCTTTAAGTCTGCAAATTTTGGTAATTTTTAGTGAAAGTTGAATTTTCTGGCAACTCGGGGCGGCTAACCGCCACCCACGGTGGCGCGTGCGGTAGCACGTAGCCCGAGGGCCACCAATGATGTTTTTAGGCATTATTCAATGCCTTGAATTTATTTTTGATGATGGATTGATGTAGATTGATCGTTAGGACCTAAATTCGTTACGATTTGGTAATAGGTCAAAGTATGAATCGATGATCCGATCGTTGGATCGTCACCAAATTTTAGTATGTTATAGTACATAATATTTGAGGAATGTAGGAATTTACGGATCAGGAATCTGTAGTATGGATCTTCCCGAATTGGAATTGTAAGTTTGTAATAAAAACGTTAACTGCCACTTGGTTTTGGCAATTGGCAGAGATCCAACCGTTGGATCGTAACGAAACTTTAGGATATTGTTCTAAAATTTTAATGTGTATTATTGGAAGTGACGGATCAAAGATTCGTGATATGGATCTTCTGGATCAAATTCGTAGGGATGTGTTTTATGTGAATTGCTTATTCTCTCAGTACGGATTCTGAGACGTGATTTGATATTTGTGCTAGGCGATGATCATTTGGGATATCTCAATAGTCATGCTAAAGGGTTGTAGTGTGGACTCCAGGTGAGTGGGGCTTTTGTTTTCACTATATATATTTATATACTTGGGTTTTCCCATAAAATGCGTTTTAAATGATTTATAAATTAGAATGCCATGTCAAGTATCATTTATATTTATTATGATTGTGTGATGATTATTACTTGGCGCTGGGGACACTCAGGTAAGTCAGGTGAGTATATGCTTGTTAGTGATAGTGATGATGATGAGATTGCAATATAGCTCATATTCCTGCACCTGGGGTGTTTGTGCTCCGTCAGAGTAGGGCCTAGCCTTCACGTGATCGTTCACCTCCTGCACCGTACGCTTACCTTGGATCCAAGGCAGGTGTCAGCCTGTTATACAGACCACTATAGGTGGTTCCGACTCGGAGGTGACCCGTGATTCGTTGCACAACCTTCACGTGATCGTAGCACTGAGCGTATTTTATACACCTAGCCTGTCGTACAAACCACTATAAGTGGTTCCGACTTGTGTGCAGGATAGTAGATGAGGAGATATAGATTCATCCGTACATGTCACATTAGGTGACTCTGGCTGACATATTTATATTGCCAGTATATTGTGATTATTGATTTTATCTCATCTGATTGATGCATATATTTCTTGACTGGATATTTTGGCATGGCATATTCGAGTTTTATTGTTTTACAGCCTGTTTTGGTATTTGAATATATATGTATTATTTTCTGGGAAAGTATACGAGTTTTACAAAGAGGGGTTAGTACTTTTGTTATCAAAATGGTTTTGAAAAAGCTTTGTTTTTGCCCACTCACGTTTTCTGTTTTGTGCCCCTCCAGGTTTAGTTGTTGAGGTTCGTATCGACGAGAATTCTTGGCAAATCTCATGATTGGTGGCTACTTTTAAGGGTATAATTCTTACCCGCTATACTGTATTTTACTTATACTCTGAAGTCACACATGAGGTGAGTTTGCTCCCGCTCACGAGCACACTCTGATGTTTAGGAACTTTTAGGTTTAAATTTATTCACATTTTCCACATCACTACACTTTATGGCTTCGTCACCTTCCAGGTGTCGGCTAGCACAACTCGACTTTGGAATCCTAATGGGCATTCTGGGTCGAGGTGTGTCAATGTACCCTTTTTTATTTTTTTAATACTATGGGTACATTCATTTAACATTTATTATTTCAAAGTTATATTGTTAATTATTTCTATCTATTTATTCAATCAATTTTTTTTGAGTATTTTTCTAATGTAATTATTTTAAATTTATATGCCATATGATATGAGATATTAAATCTCATAATATGTCAAGTAATTAATATCAAACATATGAAAATACAAATCAACATGCCCTTTATGCAAAGAGATTCCTATTTTTTTTTAAAAGGATTAGGTGTGGGGCCCACTCCACACTGAACTTCAATAATTCAAACCGTCTATTTTGTAAGTCTCGATTCATAGATCATCCTTGCAAAAATTCAATTTAATCCAAAACTATTTGTCTATTTAATTATCAAGGTGAAATTTCATTGTTTTTTATGTCACAAAGTATTCATCAATTTATGTGAATCCAATTAGATGTCTTAAATATTTTCAATTAGGATAATATTTTGTAAGGATGATCTATTAGGTGCAATTTAAAAAATAGACGTTCAGATAGTTAAAAGTCAATGTGGTGTGAACCCCACAACTAATCCCATTTTTTATAAAAAAAATGGGGATCCCTTCCCTTAAAGTTTAGGGTTTTATTACAATTTCAGTAAAAAAAATATTAGTGGTTATGGACCGAATCCAAAGTCGCTCAACCATAAACAATATCATATGTACTAAAGTATTTTTCTTTTAGGGTATATCTCAGTTTACTACCCTTATGTTTCATGGTTTTGAACATTTAGTACATAAACTTTTTTCGTCCCAGAGTCATATCTAAAGTGTAAATTTTTGGACAGTCTCATACATCCGTTAGTCAAACTGTTAAGTCCGCCGTTAAATGATGACGTGGCGCCAACGTGGACAATGATTGGGTGCCACGTGTCATTAAAAAAATTTAAAAATAATAAAACTATTAAAATAATTAATTAAATAAAAGTTAAAAATATATATATTCCCCAAATCCCCTTTGTCTTCCCCACCCTGATCCTCATCCCTTTTCCCTCCGCACCTTTGCACATCTCAAGCCTCTCATGAAGCGCCATGATTGCGCCGGGAGCGAACGGCTGCCTAAGCGTAACGTTGATGGCGGTGCCGCTCCCACTCATGACACAGACGTCGCACTACCTTCTGTTGGCAAACTGGGTGACATTGTCAGCCCCGTTGGATGCGGAGGGCGTTATGGCTATCTCTAGTCACAAAGATTGGGGGTTTGGGCTTGTTTTTGGAGCCTGAGGGACAGCCTCTAGCTCGTCTCGTGGCGACTTCGATGGCTCCTGGTGAATAGGGGATCTTTGATGTGGTGCGTTGGGATATGGGGTTTGGATTGGATGTGGTTTTTGGATGAGCACCAGGAGAAGCTTGTTGTGCAGTCAAGGAGGTCGGAGACGTACGGTGAAACAGGAGAAAGTGACGAACAGAGGAAGATTAGGCCTATGTTGAGGGAAAGGGAGAAAAAATGAAAGGGGATCTGAAGAGAATGGGGATGAGGAATGATGAATGTACAGATGTGCAGAGGGAGAAATGAGGGGGGTCGGGGTGGGGAAGACAAAGGGGATATGGGGAAGGATAGAGGTGCAGAGGGATTTGGGGATGTGGGGAAGGATGGATGTGCAGAGGTCCACATAGGCAAGGATGTGCAGATTTGCAAAGGGAGAATAGAGGGGGATCAGGGTGGGGAAGACAAAGGGGATCTGGGGAATATATATATATATATAACTTTTATTTAATTAATTATTTTAATAGTTTAATGACACATGATGCTCATTCATTGTCTACGTGAGCACAACGTCATCATTTAACGGCAAACTTAAGAGTTTGACTAACGGATGTATGAGATTGTCCCAAAATTTGAACTTTAGGTATGACTTTTGGATAAAAAAAATTTGATGTACTAAATGTTGAAAATCACGAAACATGAAGGTAGTAAACTGAGATATATCATTTCTTTTAATATATTATAATACACCAATTTAGCATTCTGATTTGGCACGGGAACCACGTGGATTATTTTGAGTGGTTTAGTTGTTGAGGAAAATTGGAACGTAGCACCACCTAATCCCACAAGAATTTGAATATAAATTAAAAAAAACAATAGCTGAGGCTGTTGACTTCGTGTTCTGACTCGAAGAGGAAAAGTTCCGTCTTCTTTTCGATCATCTGATTCTTCTCCAATCCAATCCAATCCAGTCCTCCACAAAGTAAGGAATTTAACCACGAAAAAGCTCTGCTTATTATTTTGTTTTCTCCTGCATTTGTACTTGAAATAATTCTTCAGATTTTAAATTATGCTCCTTTCGTACTGCAGTTTTTTGTGTTCCTTCATTTGTTGTTCAAACTTCTGACGAATCGTTATTTGATTTGTACGATGCTTTTTTTGTTTGTTAACACTCGACGTGTAAACTGTTACCAAATTTTTGTCAAAAGAATTTGCAGGGTTGTTATGGTTTCTTCCATGCTCTCTGATTTGAGCAATAATGTTTTTGCAATTTCTGTGACAAATTTGAATGCAAATTTAGATAACAGAATTGGGGCAAGTGCGAGTGAAACTCACGAGCTATGAGTTTCTTCACAGGATCATCGAACCGTACTAGGCAACCCGTCATGACTGCGGTTACGACGGATCCGAGTTATTGGTTGAATTGGAGGTTTCTCATTTGTGCAATGTGGATCTCATCTACTCTGGTTGTAGCCTCAATTCTTATATGGAAATACGAAGGTTTCAAAAAATCAAGAAGGGGCAGGAGAACAGAAGATCAGCGAGAAACGGTAGGGACTTTGTACGAGGGTGAAGTCAGGAAGACGTGCCTTAAAGGAATTCATCCCGCGTGGTTGCTTGCTTATAGAATAATCGCTTTCTTTGTGATGTTGGGGTTGATAGTTGCCAATGTTGCTCTTGACGGAGGCGGCATCTTTTACTATTATACTCAGTAAGCTCTCTTATCTGTTTGCGTTTTTCATCTTCGTGATCGTAGAAACCACTCTTGAGGAGCGGATGCGCACAAATTTGAATCTTGTTGTGTTAATTGTATATGTGCAACGCTCTATATGCTGATGTACTCTGTTGCCCTATTGTGCTTAACAGGTGGACGTTTGCTTTGGTCACATTCTATTTCGGGGTATGTTTTTCAGTGTGGTATACTGTAAATATCGTTTTTGTACCTTCGACCGCTCAGTTTAATCTTCCTACTCAAAGATTCTCATTATGGTTGGTGGACTATGACAGTCATTATGCTTCGGTTTCCTCGAATCACATTATCCCCAGTTTTCATATGTTCTGAACATCATTTTATAGTTTGGATCTTCAGTCTCGCTTTGCGGAATTTATAAGCATCGCAATAGAATTGGTGAGGATGAAGAGAGAGGATCTTATGTTACTCCAACACCAGGGGAGAGTGGCAGTACGTCCGGTGGATCTAAAAGTCTTACTGATGAAGAATATCCTGGCCGCGAAGGTGCGGGTGCATGCGAATACATCTTTCAAATCATTTATCAGGTAGGTTTTCTCCAATTAGCAGCAGCAGTTCTGGTTAAATTAGGACTTGGATTCTTAAGGTTAGGTAATATCTGAGTTTCTGTGATCCGAGCCTGGTTATTTCCTTCCCTTTGTTCATGTGTATAGATGTGTGGGGGTGCCGTGGTTCTCACTGATTGCGTATTTTGGCTCATTCTGTCCAAATCTTACACACTGGATTTTGTAAGTATGAGACTGCTATTTTCATTGACTTTTAAGGTTTCTTCTATACTTTGTAACTAGATTCGAGTTGCTGTTCTAATTTCCAATACTGAACGGCTTTTATTTGACGCGTCTGCTCTTCGTTCAACTGCAGATGCTGGTCAGTATGCACTCAGTCAATGCCGTTTTCCTCCTTGGCGAGGCAGTTTTGAATAACATGGTTTGTTCGGTTCCTTGTTCATTTCAAGGGCATCTGCGATTCTGTTTTCATGATTAATGCTTAAAATCTTCTCTTTTTTTCCTCCTTTCAGCGGTTTCCATTGTTTCGAATCGCATATTTTGTGCTGTGGACGGGAGTGTTCGTGATTTTCCAGTGGATATTCCATGCTTTCAAATCCATGCGGTAAAACTGCATTTCGAATTATTTGAGATTGAAGAAATTTAACTAATGCTCATGAACATGATAACTTCGTTACAGGTGGCCTTATTCATTTCTCGACCTGTCATCCTCGTACGCTCCCTTATGGTGTGTTTTTTTGACCTCGACAAACAAATATTGCAGAAACTGGAATGCATGTACAGCGCTACTCGTCTGAAACGGATTCAGCTCTACCACAACTCACTTTATCGTTGTCGTTGACCTTGCAGGTATATTGGGGTTGGATTGATGCATCTCCCATGCTACGGCGTCCTTGCTTTTATAATTAGGATGAAGAACTTGCTGTTGTCAAGAGCGTTTCCGGAGTCGTATCAGAGCGAGAGATGAGGAAGCGAATGAGGACCGCGATCGAAGGCTACGTGGTGCGACCTCGGCACAACATTGCAAAACCATTTTCATAGAGCAGATTAATGATTTTTTGGCCTGGATAGAGGAGAAACTTTGGTGGTTCAGGCTTCGAATTGTAATAAGCTGCACTAGGTGATTGTTCTTCTGAAGCAGCTGTGGCATTTAGACTTGCACATAACAATGATATGATTAATTTTTCAATGTCCTTACATGTTTCATCAAACAAATTCACCTGCAAATCATAATGCAGCAGACAAACTAAAGGGCTGCGCAGACAGCGGTGAATGGCTTAAGTTGCGGCCCGGACAATCGTTGTCCATGGCATCAACTTTCACTTGATATCCTAGTAACCTTGCCACAACGTGGTTTAATGGCCTCAAAACTCTCATCAAGGAGAGTAACTTGTATGAAACGAGTTCACCACCACGTGGCATTCCAGTCCACTAATTACATATGGCATGATATTATTGGACTAAGGAGCCACAGTAGCATTGAACCTGTTCCATATAAGTCCTCCTTATCAAGAGGTTAAAATCTACTAGCAGAGGACCAAGCACCAGCATCAATCCTGCACCGATATCGAATGATGCGAGAATTTTGCATCGGTAATAAGCAGAATGGAGTTGCACGTTTAAATGTCGATAAATGAAACAGATACTGCAATCTCAATTTATTACGCAGATTGAATTTGTATATCAACTTCAACCATCTGATTAACAAATTACAAACTTGTTTCCAGAACAATAAAACTCAAACCCTTCTTCATTTAATTTCAATACAAAACATTCAAATTTCAACTAGTGTAATTGCAGTACAGTCTATCATTGCAGCTAACAAGAAAAATTCCCAATCTTTCCAGCTCAAATCAAAGCCCAAATCTTCAGTACCTGTGTTCCAACTTCTCCTGCTCCTGGTAATACTGCACATACCTGCAAATACCACCAAATCAAAACCCAAATCATCTACTAATCCACCCAAATGTTCATAGCCCCCAAATCCAATCAGCCCTAAATCCAACATCTTGACCATAAATTTCAACAATTCACCACAAATACGTACGACCCGCTTCAAAATCCAGTAACAATTGAACTCCAATACCATCAATTACTAATTTAGGAACATAATCGAAAAACCCTAACCCTAATTTTTAGATCGAAGACTTACGAGTAGGTGGCGACGAGAGGAGTGAGAAGGAGGGTGGCGCTGAGCCAGTTCTCGGAGACCTTGTGGTGGATCTTGCCGGTGAAGTCCTTCCAGAGGCCGGGCATCACCTTCTGCTGAAACGGCGACAGCGCGTACACCACTGCTCTCATCTTCACCGGAATCTTCCCCATTTTCTTCTTCTCAATCGTTCACTTCAATGACTTGTCGTCTGTTTGCTCTGAGCTTCTACCATATAAAAATCTACCGAAATCAAACGACGAAATGCTCAATGTCGTTTTGTTTCCATGTCTTGCCATCAGACGGGTCGGATCTGGTAGACATTCATTTACCCAACTCAACTCAAAGGATGCCACGTCACCAGGTAGTAAGAAAGAGTATACCGTTAGATGAAGGACGCTCACACTTAACAATCAAGAGAGCTTAAATAAAAATGGTTTAGACCAACAAATATTTAATCAAAAACCACCTCAAAATGTAATTTAACTAAAATGGCTCAAAGTCTAATAAAAAAATCATCCAAAACTATAGTCCATGGGAAGACAGGATAATTTCTTTGAAAGGAAAATTGACAAGTATGAAATAGAGAGCAGGAAATTACCATGGAGGACTATGAAGGGTACGGAAAGTGAAGTTGGGATGGATATCAAAGCCACGATGAAGACGACAACCAACTCCATCATCTTCTCTTCTAGATTGTGGACTCTGAAAATTCTTTCTTTTTTTTTAATATAAAAAATTAATAAGATATTTAATATTTGTTTATGGTAATAGTAATGGTGGTAGGTGGTGTGTGATTGGCGGATTAAGAAGCTTAAAACATGGAGGCATAAGTGATACCCATTTCAAAAACAACCACATCAAAGTTCAATTCAAAGTTGAAAAAGGAAGCATTCATTGGAACAAAGCTGTCGAAATAAGTTCAAAGAAGTTTAATGGCAGAAACCAACGAAAAAGTGTCTGAAAAAAAAAAAGAACCAAAATATAAAACTGTTTCTAGAGAACCCAAAACATAACAATGTTTCTGGAAAAAAAAAAATCAGATTTTGTTTTGTCTGTGCACAAAAAAATACTACATCTGGAAAGAAAAGAACCAAAATCCAGAAACAGTGACTTAAATTTCTGAAACAGTGTCTTAAATTATAGAAACAGTGACTGAGATTCCAAAAACAGTCTATGTTTTAACCTTTGACTGTTTCTTTTCTTTCACACATCAGTTGATTATATTTAAGAACCAAGGTGCTTAATTTGCTTTGAATCCAAATATAGTGAATTTCACTATTTCTTTTCTAGCTATATTTAAGAAAAACAGTGTATCTATTTCATTTGAATCCAGAAACAGTGACTTAATGTAACGCCCCGAACTCGAAAGATTTGTTTTCAGGAATTAGTTATGATGATAGGCCCAAAACTATACTCTTGTTAGGTTTATTATCAATACACTTAATTCTTTCACTTAAATTACCTAACTACTCACATCAGTACCCACCAATTTTACTGAGCAAAACGTATGTTTATATTTTTCCTTTAATACCCATAAGAATTTATATTCAATTTAGCAACAAGAGATCAACCTCAATTGTCCAATTACCAAAATTACATAATTTCCTGCTTAAGTTTATTAAACATTCACACAATTTATAATAAACTTCAACACCCCTCACTTAGTTCAAAAATTCTCAATCAAAACTTTGCCTCGATTACTTAATCTCGCTTATTGTATGGCTGCATCTAACATCTTGTTAGACTACCTACGTACCCTAAACAGGAATCAAGCCATTCGTAGTTCATAATCCATTATTTTACCGATTTACAAACATATTCTAGTAACCACCATATTCAACATTCACAACCCACTTTATACTAAATGGTTACCAATTATAAATTCAGAATACCGAAATTAAAATTACATGAAAAATGGCAACGTCGACTCCCTGTCCGTGCGCCGCCACATCTGCCACGCGCTAGTGGCGGTTGGCTGCCCCGATTCACCTGAAAATTCCACTATTTTTAAAAATTCTTAGAAAATACAGAAATGAATATCATAAAGAGTAGAGCAAACTTTATACATGTGTCCAATTTGGCCGGGAAAAACTCTAATTTCACCAAAATATGTCGAAAACCCTAGAATGGGTGTGCTTCGATTCGGCTTCTCCGGTGCTCCGCCACCCCTATAGTTGTTTGGGCTTTGTTCTAGGCCTTAAGGGAAGTCTAGCAATGGTGGTAATTGGAGGGAAACCTTTCACAATTGTTAGATTTCGAGCAAGGGTTCCTGCGGCACCTATGGTGCAAGTTCCCCAATCCAAGACTAATTTCACTCCAATTTTGGGTGGAATAGGTAGAAGGGATGATGAGAGATGAATTTTAGGTGGTGGGGGACCTACATCTCGCCGAAAATTGGCCAGGAGACCATGAATCCCACCGGTTGTGTCTCACGAGTCAAAAGACCTGTTTTCATCCCCACCCTTTTTTTTTTCTTCTCTCATTTCCCTCATTGCTCTCCCCTTCCATTGGTCCCAGTGTCTCATTTATCTTTCTTTTCCTTTCAATCACAGCCACACACGTGACACTCCCTTTTATTTCAGATTTCTGGAATCTTCCCATTAATGTCAAAATGACTATTTTACCCTCAACTTCTATCATTAATAACTTCTGCGTTATAACTTTGTTTTACGAACGGTTTGCGCCCACGCATTCGTGAGATCGAGTTCTATTTGAGCATATAAATTGTGACCTCGAAAGGTCTACGGATTTTAAATAATTAATTTCTAAACTTCAACTTCATAACTAGTTTAATTTAAAACTAAACTCAAATAAAATAATATAAGTTCTCGAAAAATAACATAAAATCTCAATAATACAAATAGGTCAATTATAATAATTTATGGTAAAAAACTTTAAAATTTCCCAATTCTATTTCCATAGCCATAAATCGATTTATTTTTCGATTTTCTCCACATATTCGTAATTATGAATATATAATTCAGATACTTAAATTTTCAGGGTATTACATTCACCTCGCCAAAATAAATCTCGTTCCCGAGATTTCAACCGTCAAGTTACGAGAAGGAATTAACATGATTTCCACTATTTCTTTTTATGGTGATTAAAATCATAATCCTAATTTACGATTTTGTTCAAGTTTAAAAAATAAGCAAATCAATGAATTTAGAATCGGGATTCTCACCTACACTCCCAGATTCCCAATCACATTCAATTGCAAAAATAGTATCAACCCTAACCATAATTCTCATTGGTTGAATAAATACCAAACATCGAACCACATCAACCATTTACATCCACCACAAGAAATTCAACAACGGAAATTTTCTCTAAAAATGTTTGGAAGTAACACATGGTAGTAAAACCAAAGTTCAGAGCTTTAATAACTTTGATAACAACATGGTGCAACTCACAATTCAAAAGCTCTTCTTTTGTCATAAGGACAACAGCGCCATTATCATGTAAAGAAATAATAGCACAACTAATACACATCAACCATTGGCTAGTTATATACTAGCATAATGACCACAATATAATAAAATTCAGCCATAACCATCTTCAGCCAATTTAAACATTAGAATTTCAAGCCAAAATCATCAGTGGCTAAGTAATTATCAAAATTTCAACCAAAACATGGAAATTTTCAATCACACTAATTTAAAATTTTTAAATCATAATTATGGGTATTACCAATTACCATTACTTTTGGCAAAATAATATCAATCATTAAGTCGTAATTCTAATTAGCTACACACAACCGTTACCACGATTCTTTCCCAAAATTTCTAACCACTACCATTGGCGATACCAACATCGGAAATTTTTTGCCATACTCAATATTGGCAAAACAAATATTCTAAATTCCCGCCAAAATTTTCTTTCGGCCAAATCAATATCAAGATTTTAAGCTATGATCATTAATAGGTAAGTAAATATTAAAATCTTCAAGCCAAATCATTTGAGTTGGCCAATCAAATACCAAAATTTCAACCAAAATTATTGGAATTTCCAATCTCATCACTAGGTGATGGAAAGAAATTTAAAACCAAAACCACAATACTGTTCACGTTGAACGAAATCAAATCCCGTTCTATGATTCCATTCATATCCACAATTAAACTAATTTACCCTCAGTCATCTTTAAAACCCTTTTTCTTTTTGTTTTTTGTTTTTTTTTCAATTGGTTCTCTTTTAAATTGTTTTTAAAGGTAGCCACATATCGTCTAAATTAAGGACTCACACTTCCAGAGCACTATTCACATCCATCAACCCAATGAGGAAAATTTAGATATCACGACTCTATCGACTAAAGAAATTAACCCTTGTTAATCACATAGTTATGAAAATATATGCTTTTCAACAACTCTGATCAGGAAATCGAATTTAACGACAACTCATGACTACGATAACCGAACCAGTCCAAATTGTATAATCCACGTTGTCATCAAACTAATGAAGCAAATTCAATATAATTTACTCTAACTTATATGGCCAAACTTAACAGCTATAAGGTTAAACTTCAGTCAACAACAAATTTTATAACTTTCACATACTCTAACACAATGAATATGAAAGTAATAATTCAACCAATTAGTTCTTGATTTCTCACCAAACAGATAATGCATAATCTTAATTTAATCATATAAACTTCACACCATTATGCAACCAGTGCATGTATCAATTTAAAGATAGTCTCAATCATAGGACTAACTTATCTCACATAAACTCAAAACTTTAATGATGTCTAGAAACCGTCATAATATATCTTGATTAAAATGAGATAATATATCTTCCAACAAACATTAGTATACACCATACATTAAATCCAAGTCACTCACACTAGACAATACCATATAACAATCTCCCCGATGAAAATCCACAAACACTTCCCCTACATTCCATCCCATAGAATTGCATGAGTTCTTACAAACTTCTTCATCAATCATTTCCATCAAACGTAAAAACACAACTGGGAAGTCGTTTATATTAAACAAACTCGAAGTTTCATTCCATAATTTCATTCATGTCCGCCCACCATTCTAGTTACAATGGGCAAACCATAACCATAACCATAATTTATAATTTCATTCCCATTCGATAAATCACCAATACCTTCATAAGTGTTAAGGTTTCCAAACATAATTATCATTGGCCACAAGATTTTAAAATTTCCTAGCTATACTTATCATTGTCAAAACAATAATTTCACCAACATATTTTTTTCCATCAGTGACTAGTAGATTGGAAAATATTGCAGTATACCTGGCCAATACACATCACATTTTCTTCTTTTTTTCAATTCCACATCCACGGGCCTTTTTTCGCCCAATTTCATATCCACGGGCCTTTTGCCCAATTCACACATCCACCCTTATATCCACGGGTCATTGTGCCCAATTCAATTTTTCTCAATTGTCCAAGTATAACACAATTTTTCCACCTAATTGTCACCATTTCACAATCATCTTTAGATTCAAAATTTTCATAATGCATAGCATAATATTGATTCAATTCAAAATTAATCCAATACTTTAATCATATGTTCAACTTCAAAGCTATAACATACATACAATATTTTAAAATTTCCCTATTCCCATTCAATTCAATTCAACACATCACAATTCACAATATATGCATTCCACATAATTTTCTTCATACTCATAGATCTTATAAGATAATGCAACATTAATGCAATTCATAATTCACACTAACGAAATTTCATAAGCACCGTGAAAATTGCACCACAAACACAAGACCAATCATAAATTTATCTCACACATATATATTTATCACATGCATGCCTCTTTATTCACAAAAAAAATAAAATTGTGAAATCATGCAACCATAATACATATAATCATTCACACTAACAAAAACTCAAGAACATTGCATGTACAGAGTATGATCATTTGCTCTGATACCATTTTGTAATGCCCCGGCCCCGAAATATTTGTTTTCGGGAATTGGTTACAATGATAGGCCCAAAACTATACTCTTGTTGGGTTTATTATCAATACACTTAATTCTTTCACTTAAATTACCTAACTACTCACATAAGTACCCACCAATTTTACTGAGCAAAACATATGTTTATATTTTTCCTTTAACACCCATAAGAATTTATATTCACTTTACCAACAAGAGATCAACCTCAATTGCCCAATTACCAAAATTACATAACTTCCTGCTTAAGTTTATTAAACATTCACACAATTTATAACTAGAACACACACACACACACACACACACACACACACACACACACACACACACACACACAACATAAGATTTTCCTTTTATAATAAAATTCCACACCCCTCACTTAGTTCAAAAATTCTCAATCAAAGCTTTGTCTCGATTACTTAATCTCACTTATTGTATGGCTACATCTAACGTCTCGTTAGACTGCCTACGTACCCTAAACAGGGATCAAGCCATTCGTAGTTCACAATCCATTATTTTACCGATTTACAAACATATTCTAGTAACCACCATATTCAACATTCACAACCCACTTTATACTAAATGGTTACTAATTATAAATTTAGAATACCGAAATTAAAATTACATGAAAAATGGCAACGTCGGCTCCCTAGCCGTGCGCCGCCAGTGGTGGTCAGCCGCCCCGATTCACCGAAAAATTCCACTATTTTTAAAAATTCTCAAAAAATACAGAAATGAATATCTTAAAGAGTAGAGCAAACTTTATACATGTGGCCAAGTCCAATTTGGCCGGGAAAAGCTCCAATTTCACCAAAATCTGCCAAACACCTTAGAATGGGTGTGCTTTGATTAGGCTTTTCCGGTACTCCGCCGCCCCTACAATTGTTTGGGCTTTGTTCTAGGCCTCAAGGGAACTCTAGCAATGGTGGTAATTGGAGGGAAACCTTTCACAATTGTTCGATTTCGAGTAAGGGTTCCCACGGCACCCATGGTGCGGGTTCTCCAATTCCAAGACCAATTTCACTCCAATTTTGGGTGGAATAGGTAGAAAGGATGATGATATGACTTTTAGGTGGTGGGGGACCTTCATCTCACCAAAAATTGGCCAGGAGACCATGAATCCCGCCAGTTGTGTCTCACGAGTCAAAAGACTCATTTTCATCCCCACCATTTTTTTCTTTTCTCCTTTCCCTCCTTGCTCTGCCCTTCCATTGGTCACAGTCTCTCCTTTACCTCTCATTTCCTTTCAATCACAGCCACACACGTGGCACTCTTTTTTATTTCAGATTTCTGGAATCTTCCCATTAATGTCAAGATGACTGTTTTACACTCAACTTCTATCATTAATAACTTCTTCGTTATAACTTTGTTTTACGAACAGTTTGTGCCCACGCATTTGTGAGATTGAGTTATATTTGAGCATATAAATTGTTACCTCGAAAGGTCTAAGGATTTTAAATAATTAATTTCTAAACTTCAACTTCATAACTAGTTTAATTTAAAACTAAACTCAAATAAGATAATATAAGTTATCGGAAAATAACATTAAATCTCAATAATACAAATAGATCAATTATAATAATTTCTGGTAACAAAACTTTAAAATTTCTCAATTCTATTTCCATAGCCAAAAATCGATTTATTTTTCGATTTTCTCCACATATTCGTAATTATGTGACACACCCCAACTCGGAATGTCCATTTGGACTCCAAATCGAGTTGTGCTGGCCGACACCTGGAAGGTGACGAAGCCATAAAGTGTAGTGATGTGGAAAATGTGAATAAATTTAAATCTAAAAGTGCCTAATCAAAAGAGTGCAAGTGAGCGGGGTTGAACCCTAATCACACGTGATGTCAGAGCATAAGACAGTATAGTAAATAAGATGAGAGTTATACCAATGAAGGTAACCATCTCCTGAGATTTGCCATACATCCTCGTATACATGTAAGCACAGCTAATAAACCTGGAGGGGAGAAAAACAAAGTTGAGTGGGTTGGCAAAACAATGCTTATACGAAAACCTTTATTTTTTGAATACATTAACCCCTCGCCGTAAAACAAGTATAGTTTCCTTAAAACATACAACGTAAGTATGTAAACAATAATATGATAGCAATATAATCAAAAATATGCAAAGTCATGATATATCAAATGCCATAGTAATAGGGGTGGAAAAAATTCCCAAAATTCCCAAACCAAACCAAAAAAATACCGATCCCAAACCAAAAATGTCCCAAACCGATTTTCCCAAAATTTCGGTATTCCCATACCGAAATTTTGGTATAGGAATCGGGATTGTCTTTCCAATATTTCGGTATTCCCATACCGAACCGAAAATATATATTTTTAATTATTATTATATATACATATATATATTTATTTATTTACATAGATAATAATATATATTATTTTTTTAATTATAGTTAGGGTTAGTTTGAATCGTTGGATTGTTTCAAATTAATCTATGCCGTCCATCTATTCATGCATGTCTAACCAGTTCAAGGATTGAGTGAAAGAGTCCATTCTTCCTTACCTTTTTTTTGTTGTGAGCTGAACGGTTCTTAGCATATGTGGAGGTTATTCTCTTCTAGTAGGAAGCCATTATTAATAAAATAGATGTCACATTAGCGACCCATATTTACCAATGTTGATCAAAGTTTAAGCAAGATAAATTTTTTTGTCTTTTTATGAGAATTACTTGGGGTATTAGGCAGACAGCATTACTGATGATATTTCAAATGTTGTTTTGTTGGCGTGTTATTGTTAACAGAGAAGGTGTACAAACCAATGTCACAAGGACATCAAGGACAAGGTAATTCTGTTTGCCTCAATCGAGTAGGATTCATCTCCTTTCTAGCCTTGTCCAGCTTCTCCATATTTACCGTTATGAATGACTGCATAATTTCTTCCAAACTTTCAGGGCTAATTTCTAGTTCGATAGTTAACCAAAATAAGTGATTCAAAAGCTATTTTGAAGTTAGAAATATAAAGAAGAGACTCATACCCTTGGAAGGCTCGATGGAGTGCGAGGTTGGCCGAAAAAATGGCTAGAAAGTGGTCAAACGAGCATGGTTTGAAGTTTCCAGATTTTTGAAAATTTGTCCCTCGAGTTGTTTTTCGTGCTAATGCCTTCACCAAGTCATTTTTAATCACTAACCAGGTAATGTAGACTATGTGGAAAGAATATCAAAGGAGTCTCGGAGCTTACTTTCACCGAAGACGGCGATACGTCATCAGACATAGATGCACATTTACTGTGATATGCAAGAGAATGGATAGGTGAAGGAAATGGAGCATGTGTGTGTGTGTGTGTGTGGTGGTCCTTAGCCTTCTGGCCTCACTGTCTTTTGCAAAAGGAAATGGGAAAAGGAATAGAGTGGTGAGGGATGAGAAGGAAATAAGGTGAGAGTTGAAATAATGTAAGAGAGAGAGAGGACTGGTTCCAGGAATTAAGGGGAAAAAGGAATGGTGGTGAGGGATTGGTGAAAAACAAATGTCATTTGTTGGAAAAGAGGGGACACAGATCCACCAATCAAAGGGATGATTGGATATCATATTTTGTACAATTTTTAAAGTGAAAAATCTATCGTCTTGACACTGTTCTAAATTTGTACACGTGTGTACAAAAACACCTCGTAACTATACCGTTATAATTCGGACTCACAAATGGCTTTTGCTTATGCGTTCGTACCAACGAGTACTACGAGGATATGCTAGGAGAATAAGTCCTACATTTCTCTATGCGACGGTCAACAGAAGTCAAAGTTCTTGCCTCTAGGGCATTTTTATAAATTCACGCTTTTAAAATTAATAAAAACGTAAAATTAGGGACGGGTTGTCACATTATGAATATATAATTCAGATACTTAAATTTTCAGGGTATTACACTTAAATTCAAGAAACAGTAACTTAGGTTCCAGAAACAGTGTTACTTAAAATCCAGAGACAACTTATTTTTACAGTCCAAAAACAATGACCCATCGTTATTATTGAATAACATGCAGATCTCAAATTTATTTTCTGGAGAAACAAATGAGGAACTCCACTGACGAAGAAAAATTGAAAAACAATCAACTGATTCATGAAAGAAAAGAAACAGTCAAGGGTTAAAACATAGATTGTTTATGGAATTTAAGACACTGTTTCTGAAATTTAAGTCACTGTTTCTGGATTTTGGTTCTTTTCTTTCCAGATACAGTGTTTTTTTTGTGCACAAACAAAACAAACACCGTATCTGATTTTTTTTCCAGGAACATTGTTATGTTTTGGGTTCTCCAAAAATAGTTTTATGTTTTGGTTTTTTTTTTAGACACTTTTTCGTCGGTTTCTGCCATCAAACTTCTTTGAACTTATTTCGGCAGCTTTATTCCGATGAATGCTTCCTTTTTCAATTTTTATTTGATAGTTTTTGAAATGGGTATCACTTATGTCTCCATGTTTTAAGTTTCTTAATCTGCCAATCACACACCACCTACCACCATTACGATTACCATAAACAAATATTAAATATCTTATTAATTTTTATATAAAAAAAGAAGAAGAAAGAATTTTCAAAGATCTCAATCTAGAAGAGAAGATGATGGAGTTGGTCGTCGTCTTCATCGTGGCTTTGATATCCATCCCAACTTCACTTTCGGCACCCTTCATAGTCCTCCATGGTAATTTCGTGCTCTCTTTGTTTCATACTTGTTAATTTTCCTTTAAAAAAAATTATCCTGTCCTTTTCGGCCCGTGGACAATAGTTTTGGAAGGTTTTTTTTTATTAAACTTTGAGTCTTTTTGGTTACATAACATTTTGAGGTGGTTTTTGGTTAAATATTTGTTGGTCCAAGACCTTTTCATTAAACAAAACTTATAACATGGTTTTTTTAATTATTAAAACTAAAACTTTTCAAGCTATATTCATTAGTTTTCCTTAAAAATTAATTGCTATTTAATACTACGATTTCATTGTATTCCTCTTTATTTATAAGTGAAATGTTTTATGTTCGATTTTCGTCAAACGTGAATTTGAACCTCACTGTTGCTAGCTCATTATGAGACTAAACCAACCTCTCTACTTTAGTAAATAATATTGCTTGTTAAAAAAAAGATTAATCGTAAACAACGTGGCGTAGGGGTGGGTTCGGTTTAATTCGGTTCGGTTCATTTTTTTTCGGTTCGGTTTCGGTTTTTTTCACATCATGGTTGGGTTTAAAAAAAAAAAAAAACAAAGTATACATAGGGTTAATCCTTGTTTGGTTCTTGAGAAATTGGGTTTAAAAAGTAATGATATTTTAAATTCTCTTTTTCTCAGTATTATTTATTTAATTTTTTGTTTTGAAATTTTTTTTTTCACATCAAGCAAACAAACAAAGTATACATAGGGTTAATCCTTGTTTGGTTCCTTAAAAAATATCAAGGAAAGTCCTAAATTTTTTTAGCTGAATAGATCACTCAAACATTACATGATTATTAATAAAGGGCAAACAAAGCAGTAAAACCCAAATCAAAATCCAATAGTATGTTTAGTTTTCTAAGAGAATGCAGTGAAAGTTTCAATCTTTTACAAAGTCAAGCAACAAAAAATGAAATTTAAAATGTTTAACTCTTTCTCTCTCCCCCTCAATTTTTACCCAACAGAGATATGAAAGTAAATGGACTGGAGTGCAGAGAGAGAAGTTGTACAAGTAGATTTGATTACCCTATAATTATTACTCCAAATCACTCATAATTTCAATTCAAACAATAAAAACACAAACAAAGAAGAACATGATTAATCAAGAGACAAACGGAAAGCAACTGCTTTAGTGATGAAACAAACAAACCATAAAAAATTAGAAGTAAAATTGGAGTGTGAGAAAAATGAGAAAATGGTAGTAAGTATTTGGCAACAAATTGGGCTTACAAATTGGGTTTAAAAAATAATATCCAAAATAAATAATTAAACAAATAAAATTGGGTTTAAAAAACAATACCCAAAACAAATAATTAAATAAATAAAATTTAAAAAATATTAATTTAATTAATTCGGTTTGGTTCGGTTTCTAGACCTCTAAAACCGAACCGAACCAAAGGAATTCGGTTCGGTTCAGTTTTTTCGGTTTCGGTTCGGTTTTTTGAACCCACCCCTAACGTGGCGCATTCGATCAGTCATCCAGTAAATAAAGTACCGCATCCAAATTTGATTGATTTTTGTTTTATTAATTGATTAATTAGTTTGCTTTTCTGCTTTGTAATGTGTTTCGAACACTTCAACAAGTCATTCAATCCAAGCCAATTCTAAAACCAAACAAGACCTACATGAAAATCAAGAAACCGACGAATTGTGTCGTGGCCGGTGACAAACCTATATTCTTACTTAATGACTTGGATCAGTAATGATAAAAAACATCATATCTTGTTTCTAAATACAACCGAAACAATTACCTTGGCTCTTGTACTTTTCCTTTCCCTTTGAAGTTGTCAAAGGTTCGAGTGCTTGCAAAAGGCGGCAAATGTTACGACAACGACAGTTGGTCAAGTCCTCTCTGATGTGATGCTTGAGGTCGACTTTTACCAAATATTGTTGCTAAAGTACTTAAAAGATGAGTTGGGAAGAAAAGTATTACTGTTAAAAACAAATTTAATGACGTGAAAGTCGTTAAGTATTTAAGAGATACACTATTATATGTTCACCACGCGACATATTTGGAAGAGTATTTGAGTGCTGTCATCAAGTGGGTCAGTGGGCACGCATATATTGACCGGCACTGCCTTCTCTACGTTCAATGTATCGCTCGGCGACATGAGTGCCTCGTGCGTGAGGATGGCTCAGTCAGACTTGTTGCGATGCTTTGGGCATGCAGAATTGTCGATTCCGTTGACAATTGGCATGACTGAACACATAAATGAAAGGGCAGTGTGATGTAAAATGAAAGGATATGACGCATTCCACCGCCTGATAGGGGGATGAGGCAGACTTTCATGGCATTTTTGTACAAGACTAACGACCAAATGGTTATATAATTAGCCTCCGGCACCAGCAAGCAAATTAAAAGGTCGAAGAAAGAATAAGAGACCAAAACCAGCTTTTGCTTTCTTCAGCTTGAGGACGGCATTTTCCTTCTTCAAATTCTTCACGAACTGGAGAGTTCCGTCCTGAATTTCCAAGGTCTGCTTTCAACCCAACTCTGAAAATGCATTTCTTTAATCCATTTAGCTTTTAAATTGTGAATTCTTGTGTGTTTTTGTAATGAAATTTTAATCGGTCAACCGAGAGTTCCAAGGCTTAATTCCCATTTTTGGCTGTAAAAGCATGCATTTTTCGTTATATTCAAGTGGAAATGTGGTGTTTGATGCTTAAATCACTAGCAAACTAGTTTGATTATTTCAGAATCTTTGCTGGGTTCTCTTCTTTGACCAAAAAGACTGTAACTTTTTCTTGGGTTTTTGAAAAATTTGAATTTGGTGTTTTGACAGCGGAGTTTATCGAGGATTGGGAATTGGATTCAGGTGCAGAGTGAGGAAATGGGATCAGAAGGACCAAAGAGAGTGGTGGTTCATGTGAGTGGGTTCAAGAAGTTCCAGGGGGTTGCTGAGAATCCCACAGAGATTATGGTTAGCAATCTGAGGGGGTTTGTTGAGAAGAGAGGGTTGTCTGCTGGTCTTGAACTTGGCAACTGTGATGTTCTTGAAGCAGCAGGAGACGGCGCGCGCCCCGCTCTTTACAAGGCCATGGAATCGGGGATTTCAGCAACCGGTTCTAACGGCAATGAACAAGTTGTATGGGTGAGTGTCTCCTTTAGAGTTGCAAAATTGAGTTTCGTTTTTCAGGGTTTGAATTGCTAGAAATGAAAGAAGCATCCACATTGTTTTGCCATAAACATTTTGTGCCTCACTAGAGGCTTCTTGTCAGGTTTTGTTGCTTTGCAGATAAACGTTTTCATGAATTTGTGTGAACAGATTCCAATAGACATTTTTATGCAGAAACATAAGTTAGTGGCAGCCTTCTGTATGTTGTTATAATAGTTTTACTTTCGTTACTTCTTCAGCTTCACCTGGGGGTGAATAGTGGGGCTGTAAAGTTTGCTGTTGAGCGGCAAGCAGTAAATGAAGTCGCTTTCCGCTGTCCAGATGAGTTAGGATGGCAACCTCAGGTGAGTCTGATTCTTCCTATTTTAATGGTGTTTCTTTATTTTACCTTACCAGGGTTCCTGTTATCTTGAATTTGTTGAACTTAATTTTCTTTTATTTCTCTTCTTCCAGCAACGACCAATAGTCCCTGAGGATGGAGGAATTACACGAGCAAGAGAGGTATTTGTATAATCTATTTGCAATACTATATTTATATATTCGTAAAACACAATTTATCATTTTATAGAACTATGATATGCTGTCAGTGTCGGGTACCAAATACATGGGGTCGGAGTTCAATGTATAGTTTCACTTTGTGATGAATTAACATCGTTTTTCTTATATAAGCAACCGAGGGAAAGGCTTCAAGCCTTCAATGTTGCAGGGTTTGACATTGATTTACGTGGAATGTGATGATAATGTCACATACTGGTGTGCTTAGTTTCCCAATCAATAAATTGTTAGATGAGTTGTGGATGAAGTCTCGTGATTGATTCTTACTAATTCTAATTGAAACTGAAGGGGGAACTGCTGCTTAGGATGTTTTGTTGCATATAAACAAATTAACGGTCCGTCTTCTTCTAAGTTTTGATTGAATCACTTATACTGGACGTGGCATAATGTGTTGTCATCCATGAAACTATTTATCATGCTCATGTAGTCCTTTCTTCCCCGTTCTCTCTCACGTGTCCGTGTGCGCTAACTTTTCCACCATTTGGTTCTTGAAGACATGTTGCTCGATCGAGGCAATCCTTAAGATCTTGAAGAATCGAGGATATGATGTGGCAATATCAGATGATGCGGGACGCTTCGTGTGCAATTATGTCTACTATCATTCCCTCCGTTTTGCAGAAGAAAAGGGTCACAAATCTTTATTTGTCCACGTCCCTCTCTTTTCCAGAATCGATGAAGAAACTCAGATGCGCTTTGTGGCCTCCCTCTTGGAGGCGATTGCAGCTACATGTTAGTGATGTGAAAGCTGCTTGTGTTTTTTGCCATTTGCTGCTAAAGTAAACCAATGGTGTCAATATCATTATAATTGTAGAACAATTTGTACGGACTTGATTGCTGTTTGGATTTTGGTGAGGAAAATGGCTTTCCCATTATCCGGGAGGCATCGTCGTCGATGTATAAGAATGTTCATCTCTGTCTTGTGATGGTTCGAAGATTTGTTCGCACTTTTTTCTACTTCTTCCTTTTTTTTCAAATATTTCATGGGTGTTCATTTGCATATTTCAAGTTGGGTTGAAATGAGAAGTATTAATTTCAACTTTTCAAGTGGTTGCGGCTGGAAGAAAAGTGCCTTGTAGGAATCAAATTAATAAAGTTCAATTTGCAAGCAAAGCAAAGTACTAAAAATTGTGTTCTTTGGGCTTCATTGCCAAGTTTTTAGGTCAGAGAATGTCTTTAGGCAGACCAATGTTATAAAAAAAACACGGCCCGAGATAGGCGGCTTTTGAGATAGGACGGGTGAAAACGTCTCTATCCAATGAGGGTAGGCGAAAACTTGCCTAGACGTGATCTAGGCAAGACGTGCGCACACCTTGGGCCCTAGTTTGGTACAGCTTAAATTTTTTAAAGGTTGGGATAAAAAAAAGTTACTGTTAGAATTGTGTTTGGTAACTCAGCAACAAAACACTTATTTCCAAAGTTGCTGCCAGAAACAGCTGGAAAGTGGAAGCAACTATTTGCTGCTTTCAAAAAACGGCTTTTTATCATGGAAACACGGGTGAACAGTACTGTTTAATGAAAGTTTTCAAATGGCAATCCTACCCTCTCGCATCTCACTTCTCTTGCTCTGGCATCTCACTGAACTCCCTCCCGTCCACTCATTCACTCCCAACTCGTTGCCCTAAAACCCAATCTCCAACCTGAAACTTCCTTCCTCCCAGCGGTCTCTCTCGTTCTCTAGGTCATTCTCCGGCTCAGCGTCCTTTCTCTAGTAAGTTTCCCTTGTAAAAAATTTCGTTATTTATTTGTTTGGATTTTTAAATTTGAGGATGGCAGAGTGAGTGAAAGAGGGGTGGGAAAAGCGAAGGAATGAGTGTATAGGTGTCTGGCAAAAAAAATTGGGGATGGAGGGTTGGGAAAAAATTAATTGGAAAAGGTGATATGGTTTGTGGAAAAAATTAATTGGGAAAAAAAGGGTTTGTGGAAATAAAAACAATTAGGCTCTTATTCACTTGTCCACTATCACTTGTCGTTTGAGCCGCTCGAACCGAGTCCAAAGGGGTCTCTCTGCCTGCAATGAAGCTTGTTGTTCTTTTTAAATTTTGTTTTGAATTGTCTTCAAGATTTGTTTTTTATTTTGATTATTTGGGAATTGGTTTCAGATTATGGAGCCACTTACTGGGAAAGTTTGGAAATTTGAAGATTTTGAATCACATCTTCCTTTGCTGGTGGGTTCTTGCTTTGTGTTTTTCTTCAATGATGTTTTGGATGGTTATTTTTTGTTTAATTTTCTTATTATCTGTCATATTATATTTCATGTATTGGATATTGGCAATTAGTTAAGAGTGGATTTTTAGATTAATTAACATGAATGATGGGTTCTTAAATAACAAATCTTGACCGAATATTCAACTACAAGAGGAGTGCCTTCGTGAAAGAATAGGACGACTTAAACATCACCTTACCATGCAGAATAAAAGCAAAAGAGTTAGCATTGTAAAATCCACCAGCTGAATGTGCAGCAGATGGATCTTCATAGGCTAAACATGCGTCGCCTTTGTTTTTTTCCAGACTCGTTGTTGAGCAAAAATTGTACACAATGTGTAAACAAATAATTTACTCGACACAATTTCACCCTCGTTCATTTTTCGAAGAGGGTTTTATTAGTTCGAGTTCGACCCATTCTAGGCTACGCGCCTATTAATTACAACCCTTCTTTTAGGAAAGGAACAACCTTTGATTCCAATTTGAATAAATCGTAACTTGGGGACTTGGTTGTTTTGTCTGATTTTGTGACTGCATCCAAGTAAGCCTTAGATTGCCTACGTACCCTCGTTGAGGGATCAAGTCACTCGTAGTTCCTTGAATTGGTGTTGGTTTGAATTTGGTGCCTTGTGCAGTTTTAGCTCGTGCAGGCGAGGACTTAGGCCATTAGAGCTTTAATGCCTTGGCAGTTTTAGCTCATGCGGGCGAGGAGCATGTGATGTCTTGTGCAGTTTTAGCTCGTGCGGGGCAGGACTTCAAGCCATTGGATCTTTAATGCCTTGGCAGTTTTAGCTCATGCGGGCGAGGAGCATATGATGCCTTGTGCAGTTTTAGCTCGTGCGGGCGAGGACTTCAAGCCATTGGAGCATTTGATGGCTTGTGCAGTTTAGGCTCTTGCAAGCAAAGACTTTGAGTCAATTGGAGCTTTAATGCCTTGGCAGTTTTAGCTCATGCGGGCAAGGAGCATTTGATGCTTTATGCAGTTTAGGCTCTTGCAAGCAAAGACTTTAAGTCAATTGGAGCATTTGATGCCTTGGCAGTTTTAGCTCATGCGGGCAAGGAGCAATGTGATGATATTCTTTACAGCTTCGTGCCCTTTGAATTTGATGTGGCCTTGTGCTTGAAAATTTCTTTCTTACTCTTTGTAGAATTGCTTGATCAAAGCAGCAGGAATGAATTTAGTTTATATAAATCAAGGATTCGTTTCAGCTTCACGGTTGCGTCTAAAATTTGGATATTAGACTGCCTACGTATCCTTAACGGAATCAAACCGGCGTAGTTCATTATGCTTGATTTGGTTTTGCAAACATGTATTCAGACTTGGCAAACTGAGTAGTCAATTGGATTTATTTAAAACCCATGTATGACCCTCGTAATCGCCCGATAGGCTTTGTGAAAATAGGACTTTGATTTGTCTTTTCCTTAGGTAGCTCAAGTCTTGAAGACATAAGGTGGGACTCCAAGTCCCACGTGGGGTGTATTCTATATTTTAGAGAAGTTCATATTTTTCTCTCTTGTCGCAGCTTTCGATGTATTTGAGACTCCACCAGTTATCAATCAAACATAAATCGATGACTAAAAATAGCCATGATTGATATTTAAGTCACACGAGTTTGTCGGGGCAGTAGTCTTCTAGATGTTTTTCGTTTTTCCATTTTGCATCCACTTGTTGTCACCGGCTCTCCATGTGGTGCTTTTAAAGAAAGCTTTGAATTAAAGAGTGAGAACAGAACCCTTTTTCATTTGGACTTTTCAATCTCAATTTTCCAATGCCACATGAGTGGGTTTTCTTTACGGTGATGATGCATCAGGATTTGCCACCTCTCATTTAGGAAGTGGGACTCCAAGTCTTTCTCCACGTGAGCTCCCCTTTTTTTTGACTTTTCAAATGGGACTTTGAGCCCTATTTTTATATGTGTCTTATAAGGCTCCACGTGAGCCAATTGTGGGAATTGTCAAGACTATATGGGGGCGTTTGTTTGCCCTCACTAAAGGGTACTGGACTGGACTGGACTAAGGGTTAGTCCAGTCCCATGTTTGTTCCTGACAGGGACTAGGTTTAATGAGACTAAGTCTCACTAGCCTGGACTAAATCAGGGACTAGCTGGTCTTAACGAGACCCCTCAAAAACCATGGGACTAGCTAAGACTGTCTCATTTCTCCTCCTCGCCTTGCTCCTCGACCACTCACATTCGAAAGCCATTGGACTAGATGCTTTTCACAACCAATTTTCATATAAAATACCAAATTGAAGAATAGATTGGAACAGACAAGGGAGAAAAAGATGGAGAAAAAGAGGGAGAGAATGGGGGGTAAGAAAGGATTAGAGGGATAAAAAAAAAGGATAAAAATAAAATATTAATAATTATGGATTAAATAATATAATATTAGAGTTTGTTAATTATCCTGCTTGTTAGTCCGACACTGCACCAAACGCTTCACTAAGCTAGTCCAGCTTAGTCTAGTCTAAGCCAGTACAGCTTAGTCCCTGAAGCTAGTCCAGTCCGAGACAGTCCGGTGCAACAAACGCACCCTATGTGTTTTGATTTGGGACAAGTTTTGTGACTTGTCAAGACTTTTATTTAAACTCTCCTTTTTTTGACTTTTCAACTCATTTGAAAGCAAATGGGATTTTCAAAAGTGGAGCTCCTACCACGTGAGGTGCTCAGGCATGACTTGCTTTTGACTGAAATTGGAGTCAGCATCACAAACTTTCCCATTTTAATAAAACAAATGGCAAAGCACGATTTCTATTAATGCCTCCTCACTTTTCAAGCTTTAAGTCTCTTGTTTTCTTTTTCTTTTTCCTTAAATCTTGCTTTTGGCCTGCCCTCCCCGTGAAAAGCCTCAGGGACCTCTTTTTTATTTTGCTCCAGAATTCGTTAGTCCCTCTCCAGAGTGCAAACTTGCTGTTGGCTTGCCCTCCCCGTGCTGCCCGTGGAAAACCTCCGTGATATTTGGGCTCCCATCGACTTCTCAGTGTTTTTTTCTTTTTGAAATTCCTTATGGGTAAGTTTGGTAGAGCTCAAACTCCCTTTGAATTTCTCTATTTCACCCTCTTCTCCTTTTAAATCGTAGAGGGTTTATTTTTTTTGTTTCTGCAGGTTACAAGAGCCCTTTTCCTTCCTACGTGTTCTTGTGCTTCTTCCTTTGTGAGTTGAGAACTCAAAACGAAGAGGAGAGATCAAGCAGGTTACTCTTTTTTTTTGTTTCCTTTTCTGGGCTTGATTTGGAGTGAGTCGAGACCCTTAATGCGATGAACTTATCGATTCTTGTGCAGTTGTCCCGGGCAACGGCTCTTCTTCAGTTCAGTTGTTGGAGAAGTGTTGATTTATGGCTCCAAAGGTGAGAATTACAACCTAAGATTTTTTGTAGCACTCCTGCTTCCATATATGGTCTTGACAGTGGGCGTTTGAATACCCCATTTTGTGTTGTGTTCCCCCTCATATTTTGTCTTGCCATATTTTTTCCCCCAAAATGCTTGCAAATTTGGGATGGCAAATGTGCAATATGAAAAGTACTTCCAAACATTTTTTGGTCCCTTGTACCCGTGGGTAGCAAAGGAAATGGCTTTGCTGAATGGCCAATATTCTTGACCCAATATTTAGCCACAATGATGTCTGCATCTATACTTAGACATATGTATTTTTTGAGACTTTGCTTTTGGCTTTGTTTTCTTCCCCTCTTTTACGTGAACAGCTTGCTTCCCTTGGGCACTGCTCTTGATCATCTGGCAGGGGTCGCCTCCTTTAGACCAGTTAAAAAACTTCACGGGGTGGTCTTGGCCACCCCGAAGAAATTCATGGGTATATTTTTTCTTCTCTTCAAATCTGGGCAGAGAGGAAACATGTGGCTGCTGCTATACATGTATTTTTTTGACTTGGGAACTTCACGGGATGGTCTTAGCCATCCCGAAGAAATTCATGGGATTCTGGCAATGGGGAAAAAAATCCTCTTCAGATTTAGGCAAAAAGAAAACTCGTGGCTGCTGCTAATTTTTTTTTGCACTGCTTTGATTATGGTTTTGCACCTTTTTCCTTTACTTCCATCTGCAATACAGCTTTGAACCAAAGAAATAACATAAATTGACAGAAACTTATTTCATACCTGATGATGAATGTTCTTCCTTTTGATCTAGACTCGAATGCACGAATGATTATTGTAGCAGTTTGTTGTTTCTCCAAAATTCTGCAGCGTTTCCTTTTCGTTCTTTTTTTCTCGTGGTTGATGCCTATTTATAGGCACCTCAGGGAGGTTGGGAGGTTCTGAACGTTTGTTACGTGGGGGAAGATAGAGATAGATAGAGGCCATTTTTTTCGCCAGTTTCCTTATCCACTTTTTACTGACTCCACGTTCTTTTGTTTGCAGATAATGGGAAGCTTCCCCTGCTTTGCACGTTTCTTCCTCTTTTGCAGGGAGAGATATATATATTTTTTTGCATATTGATGGATGTTAATTTGCCTGTAAAGCCCATCCTTTTTTTTCTTTGGGCTAGATTACATTTTTTTTTTGTTTTGTTTTGTAACTTGACCCAATTTTGTATGGGCTTTATTTTTTCCATATGTTTTTTTTTGTTCAACACTCGTCTCTGTATATTTTGATATTATGTGGCCATTGACTTATAGCCACGTTTCTGCTTGATTCTTCCCACCTGAACAATAACTTAGCATTAAGTAACCGAATAAATGTATACCAATTTGTTGGAGCTGACAAGCCAATTTAACTTGTTCCCACAACTGCTAGAGAAATGAAAACTAAATTTCCATACAGATCCTCAAACTATAAAAATCAGTAAACAAAATTCAATCTTATAAACTCGGATGCACAAAGTTCAGAAGTTGGTATGGATTTACTTGTCCAATGCCTCCAAAGAGCTTCTAGCATTGTCACAAGTATCATCACAATTCCGGTCGCACTGCTTCACCTTAGCCGGGGCTTTCGTAGTACCACTGCCATATCCACCAGGACCACCGGCACTGTATCCACCATCATATTTAGCTGGAGGGCCCCCACGCCCACCACCCCTTGCATCACCTAGACCATCACCACCATAACCGCCCGCAGGACCACCATAAGATGGGGGATACGATCCAGGTCCAACAGTATAGCTTAAGGGATATGCCTAATTATCCACTCAATAAGTAAGTGAAGATTGTCATTGCTACAATAGCTCTTTATAACTACATACGGAGGTATTCTGAATGCAATTGTCGTTTTGATGACCACATAGACTTTTGTGAAGAGAGCGATAGTAGTGATGATGATGATGATGAAGAATACCAAAATTATCAAGTTGAAGGATCACATGAGATAGAAGTATTAATAAATAGAATAGCGGCAAGTTTGATGAATGCATTTAATTAAACTATTTTCAAGTACATTAACAATATTGTACTACTGAATCCTAACTATTCAGTCTAAAATATTTCAATTGAAGTAGTTTGTCATACTAATTAATATTTAAAATAAAGTTTATAAATATTTTTCTTTTAAAAATAAAGTATATTTAGTCATTCACTTTTATTTGTTAAGAAAATTAAATTAAAGGCATATCTAGTGTTATACCTTTTTTGGTCAGTTCACACATTTTACATAAAAATTTACCAAACACTATAATACTATATTTTTTTCAAAAGCACTTTCACAAAAAAGTTTACCAAACACTATAATACTACCTTTTTTTTTCAAAAGCACTTTCATAAAAAAGTTTACGAAATACTGTTTTATTTCACAGCTGCTTATTTTCACAATACAGCATAATCAGTTTTGTTTTTCTTCAAAGTAAAGTAATACCAAACCAACCCTTAGGGCATTATGAGGCAGTTGAAATCCTTGCTTAAAATTTTCTACGGACCTCTGGAAGTCGAAGGTTGGGCCTCTGAGGCTCTTCCCTTGTTTTTTTTTTTTCTGTTGCAGTGGTAGCATCTTTAAGAAGAAAACTGCTAAGAATTTTTTTTTGTTTTTTTTAAGACTTAACCCGAAACGACTTCGATTTCTTTTTTCGATATAATAATTTAGAATATTGGTGGTTTTCTCTGTATTACTTCCTCCTCTAAATTCTAAAGATTAAGTGATTCGGTCATTTAAAATTTAATTCAACAACTAAAAAAGAAGAGTGAATAAAAAATTTAAAAATTATAATAAGTTTTGACCGTTGGATTAAATTTTAAAGATCCGAATCACTTCATCCTCGAGGTTTGAGGTAGAGATGTGGAGAGTATTTCCATCATCAAATTCACTCTTAGCAGTCGTTTAGAACATCGCAGAAAATACGACAGAACGACAGAGAGGGTAATGAATTTGGCCAATGATTATTACGAACCCCAGAATATTGGATATCTCAAATGTTGTCAGTTTCACTTCGGAGAGGCGCATGGCCAATGCGGATTACTTGGTTACTGTCTTCCGCACGTTTCAGTACAAACTTTAACGTAGCCACAGCTTCATCAACCTCGTCATCTCTGCGTTTTAACTCGTACTTTGAACCCAGTGCTCGTGACCTTGTATACTGCAACAACCGAAAAATCGATGGTTTGATTAAATCCGGGGACTTGAACACTGCCCTCAAACTGTTCGATGAAATGCCTGTATACGACGTTGTAACATATAACATGCTTATTTCTGGGCACGGCCGACATGGGTTTCCGGAACAGGCTTTTCACTTCTACGCTGAAATGATTTCACAAGGAATTAGAGAAAGTGCGTCGACGTTTTCGTCGGTTTTGGGTGTTTGTAACGGCGCAGGGTTTTGTAGAGAAGGACTGCAAGTTCATTGCAGGGTTGTCTCACTTGGGCTCGGCTTAAATTTGTATGTGGGGAGCTCCCTTGTGGATCTTTATTTGCATATGGGACTTGATAATGTAGCTTTGAAGCTGTTTGATGAATTGCCGTACCGAAATGTAGCTGTTTGGAATTTGTTGTTACGTGGGTTTTGTGAACTTGGTCGGTTGGATGAGCTATGTGGTGTGTTTTCCAGGATGGAATTGGATGGTGTGGATCCAAATGGGCTTACTTATTGTTATTTGATCCGCGGATGTAGTAATGGGAGGCTCTTGGATGAAGGAAAGCAGCTGCATTGTCGCGTTGTTAAGGACGGATGGGTGGAATCGAATGTATTTGTTGCGAATGCTCTGGTGGATTTGTACTCTGCTTGTGGGATCTTGATTGATGCAAGAGAAGCATTTGAAGCTATTGCAATGGAGGATGTGATTTCATGGAATTCAATTATCTGGGTCTGCGCAGAAAATGGTTTGCTGCTTGATGCTCTGAAGTTTTTTGTTGAGATGCAGTTTTGGGAGAAAAGGCCATCGATTCGTTCGTTGGTAGGGTTTTTGAATTTAGCGAGTAGGACTGAGAATATTGAACTTGGAAAGCAGATGCACTCTTATGTCGTGAAGTCAGGTTTTGGTCACGGTGGGAGTGTTCATGTTCAATCTGCTCTAATAGATATGTACGGGAAATGCGTTGACATTGAAAGTTCGGTGTCCATTTATGAAAGTGTTGGTGAGAAAAAGTTGGTGTCTTGTAATTCTTTGATGACCTCTTTGTTGCATTGCGGTTTTATTGAGGATGTGGTGGAAATGTTTGGTTTGATGGTTGATGAGGGAATCGGTCTTGATGAAGTTACTCTATCCATGACCCTGAAAGCCTTATCGATATCTCCTTTAGCAAGTTTGGGCAGCTGCAAATTGGTACACTGTTGTGCAATAAAATCAGGTTTTGAATCTGATATTGCGGTTTCGTGTTCATTAATCGATGCCTATGCAAGATGTGGCCATGTCAAGCTTTCTCGACAAGTTTTCGAACAATTACCTTCACTGAATGTCATTTGTTTTACGTCGATAATCCATGGATATGCACGAAATGGAATGGGAAGTGAAGGTCTTGATTTACTTCAAGAAATGATCTCAAAGGGTCTGAAACCTGATAAAGTGACAATCTTGGGTGTGTTAAATGGGTGCAACCATTCAGGACTGGTCAAAGAAGCAAGATTTGTGTTTGATTCAATGAAAAAACTATATGATATTTCTCCGGACAGAAAGCATTTTTCGTGTATGGTTGATCTCTTAGGCCGGGCGGGTATGCTAGAGGAAGCTGAAGACTTACTGCAGCAGGCACCAGTTAATGGGGACTGTGTGATGTGGAGCTCGTTGTTGCGTAGTTGTAGGGTACACAAGAACGAAACAGTCGGAAGACGAACGGTAAAAACTTTGTTGTTGGAGCTTGATGTCGAAGATCCTGAGATTTGGTTGCAAGCTTCAAACTTTTATTCTGAAATTGGAGAGTTTGACACGGCAATGCAAATCAGGGAAATTGCAATAGCAAGGAAAGTGAAATGGGAGATGGGTCACAGTTTGGTCGAGGTAAACAGTCACCATCACTGCTAGCAGCTTGAAATGATGAAACCACCTGATCGGATTCTTCATTGACCCCACTGTGGCTCTGTATGGAGAAAATCTTGGCCAGGGGTTCCATAGACCACCTCTCACGAAAATACGAGACCCCTTGTATTTTAATCTCCCTCGACTCCACTTGACTCGGCAGGATCCCACTTAGTATGAGAGTTGTCCTAATCAAGCAATCTTACCGGAATTCTCGCCAATCTCCACTGCATGATGCTTTCAGCTAAATTTTCACCTAGCCAGCCCCTGCTCATGAGGTTTACATCTTCTCAATAAAAATATGCTTCTATGTTTGGTCTAACTAACTCGTTGACCTTTTCTTTTGCTTTTCTTACAAAAAACATATAAGATTTTGTTGTACGGCACACTGCAACTGTACATCCAATCATTTTATTTCAATCCTTGAAAATTCAAATTGTCTTTAAAAATTAATTCGATTTGTCGCACTTCGCTGATTTACCTTTACTTTCCTTTTATCCTGAAACAAATGCCAGAGTGAAACACTATTTCTGGTTCATTTTGTTCACTGATTTAAGAGTAAAGCAAACAACAAAGAATTTCCCTTGCTTTAAGTGTGGGCTTTTAGAAAATGTAACATCTTCATCTACTTTCAAGCCAAGCCATGTTAAACTAGAGAACCCTTTGGATTTCTTAAACTAATCTGTACGTATAAATGGTTACCCATTGTTCGTTGAAATTATACGAATCGACCAATCTTGCAAAAAAACAGAAAAGACAAGCATGGATAACCTCTTTGCGGTTTTTGTTTTTGGTATGCTGATAGCGGTTTTTGGAGTTGCAGGAGACGTGGTGTGTGACAACATGAGCATGCTTCATGAGCTTGAAAGCTTTAACATAGAAGAAGACAATGAGCTGAATGTTTTCGACATCCCGACATGGAAAAGTGAACGTGGTAGCAAGACTCTTGTTAACGTGGATAGCTTCGGCGCAGCTGGAGATGGAGTTTCTGATGATACTCAGGTGACTTTTTTTTGTCATTAAAATGCACTTCATTTGTTGAACAATTAAACTCACTTTTAAATACTAGATTTTGCCGAAAATATTGAGACTCAACTTTTGATACCAATAAACTGAAAGAATATTAATTATACAACATACTGTGATCAGCAGTTAATTTATTGCAAAAAGGACACGACGATTCACAGCTCTAGCATGTCTGAACTTTGCCAATTTTAACCACAAAAAAAAATGGTTTACCCGAACTATTTGCCATATTTGTTGACATTTAATTCTTTTACACTACCATTATTCTTAGGCTTTCCAGAAAGCCTGGGGAATTGCTTGCAATACATCAAAAGCAGTTTTCTTGGTACCCCAAGGACGCCAGTATCTAGTGAATGCTACAAAATTTCAAGGGCCATGCGCGGATAACTTAATCATCCAGGTAAAACCTTTCTTGATTTCTTGTAAAGACAGCTCTCTATAATCCATCTCCATTCTAACCATCAATGATAACTCTTTATACTCCTCTCTTTATACCTCTGCAATGTTATGAAATTTTCGTGTTTGTAAATGGTACAACTAATGCACAGATTGAAGGAACTATAGTAGCACCAGATGAGCCTAATAACTGGGATCCGAATTTTCCACGAACATGGCTTGATTTCACTAAACTGAATGGAGTCCTTTTCCAAGGGCATGGTATTATTGACGGCTCGGGCAGTAAATGGTGGGCCGCATCCTGCAAAAAGAACAAGACAAATGTAAATCTTCGCGTTTTATCGTTTCTACTGTATCCAAAATACTTAAATTCAGACCATTTAGTATTGGATATTGATTTATATATCTGTCTCTTTCTTTTCCTACAGCCTTGCAGAGGGGCACCAACTGTACGTACCTTTCCCTCTGATCCAAAAATGAATTTATTAAAATGATATGGATCAGGATCACTGGATAGAATTTAAGTTGAGTTTTTATTTGCAGGCATTTACGATTGATAAAAGCTCAGCTATAAAGGTAAAAGGCATCACCATCAAGAACGCCCAACAGATGAATTTTGTCATCTCTCAGTGTGACGCGGTGCGAGTTAATGCAGTACAAGTCTCAGCTCCAGGAGACAGTCCCAACACTGATGGAATCCATATCACAGCATCTACTAATGTGATTCTCCAAGACTGCAAAATTGGAACAGGTTCTCAAACTTTCTTCAATATCATGTCTCATATCACTTTTCATAATCCAAAAGAAGGAACTGGGATGGAAACAAGACTAAATTGGTTATATGAACAAGGAATATCATAAATTAACCTTTGATTGGATACAAAGGAAACAATTGATTACACTTGAAAGGCGCTCAATCACATGACACATTGTGTTTCCTGTTGATTCAGGTGATGATTGCGTCTCAATTGTCAATGGTACCTCTGGAATTAAGATGAAAAGAATCTTTTGCGGACCAGGACATGGAATCAGGTATCATCTACTTTTGCTGTAGTAGTTTGTGTCTCATGTAGTCATGTCTCCCAAAAGAGATACGTAGCAGGCTACTGAAATTGTTGTTCTCATTATCTTTGTTGGCACGAAATTCTGAAACTTAGCATTGGAAGTCTTGGGAAGGATAACTCCACTGCCATGGTCACAAAAGTGGTCTTGGATACGGCATACCTCAGGGAGACAACCAATGGCCTCAGGATTAAGACTTGGCAGGTTTTTAATCTATTAATTGGATTTCTTTGTTTTATTTTTTGGGTTGCAGATGGATTTCCCCTATGTTAATCGCTGTTTGCATTTGGGTATAGGGTGGTTCTGGTTATGTTCGTGGAGTCCGTTTCCAGAATGTGAAGATGGAAAATGTTTCAAACCCAATAATCATAGATCAGTTTTACTGTGATTCCCCCAAAACTTGTCAAAATCTGGTAATGCTCCAAATCTCTTCTTTCCTTCACCACTGATTTCTCATCCATTTGACTCTGATTGTAGTTTAAACTCCCCAACGCTTCACTTAAATCAATCATAACCAGAACTGCGTCAAATTTCTGTTAATTGTGAATGTGTTGCTTTTCTTTGTCATGACGTTCCAGACATCAGCTGTGCAAATAACCCAAGTCATGTACAAGAACATTTATGGAACCACAAAGAGTGCGAAGGCCATGAAATTTTCCTGCAGTGACACAGTTCCATGCAGGAACATAGTCCTGACTGACGTCAACTTAGAGAAGGAGGATGGCCAAGTGGAAACTTACTGCAACTCTGCGGAAGGCTTCGGGTATGGCATTGTGCATCCTTCAGCAGAATGTCTGAATTCCCATGACAAAGACTCCACGATCAACGGTCAGACATCTGAAGCTGAGCTTGCAGATCTGACTACAGCGGAAATTGTGCACACTGAGCTATGATTTGGTTCCCTGTATGCACATAACTAAATAACTGTTTGATAGTATACTGAACAGGGTAATGAGCCTGTAGAGTGCTCTCTAGGAATGTAAAGGATTATTGGAGGGAGGTTAAAGGGGCAGTTGCGCAGAATATTATTATATAGAATTATAGTTATGAAATTGATCACTCTTTTGTTAAAGACACTAACGCATTGAAAAAACCGCACTTCCAGTCTTTATTTTTCGACTTTGATTTTATTTATTGACATGATTGATCATTTGAGGTGTAGAATTGTACTTCAGAGGAGACTCCGTCCAAAGTTTGACTCTAAATACCTAAATCTAAGCGATTATAGATTAACCAATCCGAGACTAGAGACTTGAGAAGTTCAAATTTGCAATTTGCCTTCCTCCGCCTTGCCCATTATTATTACTATATTCAGAAATGGTATGAACTATGAAATGTGTTTCGTTTTTGGAATAGGGACAACTAGAAAGTTAATTTGCAGACAAGGACGATTGAGGACCACTCGGATATTCGAATCCGGTCCAACAGAACCCAACAACTACAACCACAAGCTTATTCTGCAGCAATGAAACAACATGAAACGTAGAAGCTGTGTGCAATAAAGAATCACTGACTGGTTCATGAAAGTTTTGGGATCCTTGTGCCGACATATTTGATGAAATTTTATACAATTACTAGTTGTCATATAGCGATTGATTGAAGAAAAGCAATCAATTCTAAAGTGTGTTTTTTTTGTTTTGGTTCTCTATTTTTTATCAACATTTTTTTCATTTTTTTTTCACGTCCACACTCTCCTGTAATGATACGCGTGAGGAGTTAAATTGAATTTATTCAACATCACTAAACTATACATTGTAAAAAGAGTCTATTAACACACACGTTAGCAAAGCGTGAGTTAAGAGACTAGTCATGAGTAGTTATTAGTACTAAAAGAAGAGGCAATGGCCCATGGAGGATTTTGCATCATGAGGTTGAATGAGATTTGGACCTAAAGTATGTATGATGATGAGAAGACAAAACGCCCGAAATTTCAAATGTGGATGTAAAGGGGCCACCGAAAATATGACTAATTTGTAATATCTACTACTACTAGCCAGTGGTTGTGTTGTGTCATGTATATATACTTTCGTTTGGTTGGTCCTCCTCACTTGGGAATTGGGAGGGTTGGGTCCATTCTAATAATGCTGGGCAGCAAGCAAAGCGCACTAGCTAGGTTTGCAAAAGGATTTATAGGCTGTATGTATCGCTTAAGTTTAGGGTTTTCAAAAATATAATATGAGATTGTTTCATTGAACACACAGACAATCATCTGCAACTTAAGTAGTCACGAGAAATGGCCACCTTGTACAAAACAACAAATATGGATAGGCATATATGTATTAGATTCACAATTTTCATACACCCAGATGTGCATACATCACTGCAATGTGCAAGGTGGATCAAGAAACAACAGACGCACGATTTTTTGTTATATTGTTATAATTTCTACTCGCATTGTTGCCAATTATTAATGCAGTAATGAGATACTGGAATTATTGAAAGCAGCAAAACTATACCATGCATGTTCATTGACCGCACAGAAGAGTTGAAAACTTGGTTTTAACTTTCAAGGAAGAAGCTATATATATATATATATATATATATATATATATATATATTCCTTTTTTATATATAGCTTTTTTAATTATTGTTTTGTTTTTACCATCCTGTATTTTCCTTTTTAAATTATTGTTTAGATTTTTTGCTTCAACATCGATCGGCTTTATTGCAGCTTTCATATTTTAACAGCCATGAACATTCTTAGATCGGTCGTACTGATGGTACTTACAACATGCCTGAATTCTGATGCATTTCCAGGTTACACAACAGTAATGCACATGTGAAAACACAGTAGTCCTGTCCACTTTTCACTATCAGTATCATAACCCAATTTGCAAACACAGAAGTGAATTCCCAACACCCATTTCTAATTTCTCCTATTGCGGCACCCATGTTTATTTATGAATTTCGAATTACATCAATCATAAGGAGACTTCAGTGAACACAAATAAATAAAGATGTGCATAATTAAAAAAAAAAAGAATATGTGAAAACCATTTCCTTACAATATATTATCTTATTAATTCTAATTGAAATGTTTATGCGGTTTAAATATCCAGAGTCTAAGATTAACAAGAAAACATATATATATATATATATATTATTGTGTATATACGATTACTTGAGTACAATATATATGTGCCTTTGATTAAGGGTCATGTGGCTTGGCATGCATGCGTTAGATGCTAAGTCAGAGAGACAGAAGAAGCAACAGATAAAAGTCTCTGGATCTTGTCCCCAAAGAAACAATGGCGGTATGGGGGGAACATCAGCGGCTCTCTAAATCGATCCGTGATTGTGGTTACAACAAGGGTTTTTTTTTCTTCTTGTAGGCCATAATAAACCAAGGGTTTCAAAGGTATACAAACAAAGAGGTACGTCGGGACAAAGGCACTTTTGTCTTCTGTAAATATTTTAAGAATCTATTGAGATTATGGACATAATCCAAACTGGAAATATATGTATGTTTGTGTGTGTGTGTGTGTATATATTCACATGCTTAACAATGCCCAACATCCATGCCTATAACATCATAAGCATTCAGCAGGGCCTACCGGCCTAGCGGTACCAGCAACAACAAAGAGAAAACCCCCGTGGAGAAAGTTTATTTCTGATGCATTGTGCTTTCTGATGAATTAATGTAATTAATTAATTAATCATTATCGTAATTCATATAATATATATACAGGTAGAGCTAGCTAGCTAGCTCCAAATCTTAGAAAGATCCGTGACCCTTTGCTTACAAGTTAACTTCAATCCGGTGATTGCTATGTGTAGGACCTATTCGATTACTGTTGCACATTATGCAACTAGCATGTAATTTCGATGGTGATGTACTGATGTTGAAACGTACAGAGACACATTTTTGCTCCTTTTTTAACAGTCATATTTATCTATATTTTATATCATGATCATAATTAACTGTGTTAACACACTGATTAATGCTTGTAAATTGTACATTAGTACTATTGGCCTCCTAAACCCACCAACTCCAGAATATGGAATCAAACATAAAGCTTCCGAGTTCGAAAGGGGCAGCAAAACATAATTTATGTGATGCACAAAAGTGCTTTTTGATCATCACATATTATTTGTTTTAGTTTAATACGAAGTAGACTAAACTTGCAAACAAAATGATGTGTTACTAATAAGAAATGAGTAATGCTATTCTTACCATAATTTTATACCACATTTTTTTACCATCTTAGGTGGCCGATGAGTTGGACAAGTCACATCATTTGACACACCCCAACCGCCGGAGGTCGAAGCGTGATGGCCGTCGTTGGGAGGTGACGTAACCATAAGGTAAGTGATGTGAAAACGTGACTAAATTAAAACCGAACTAGAACTAATTTAAAATAAAACAGTGAAAGAGTGCGCAGTCGTGGGAAGAACCCACTACAATTATTTAGAGCATAATAAACAGTATGACTACAATAAAGTAGTCAAAGTAGTTAAAGTACACTTATTACACAACAGTGGATAAGTTCATTTCTAAACAGAGCTAATGTCAGAACTGCTGGAGAATCCTCGAGTGCCATGAAGAGTATAGCTATCTAGGGCCTGGAGGGGCGAAAAACAAAGTTGAGTAGGTTAGCAAAACAACGTTTGTAAGAAAGCCTTTATTTTCAAACACAGTAACCCCTAGCCGTAAAACAAGTAGTTTCCTTAAAACATACTATGTAGGTATGTAAACAACAGAACAACATAAATATAACCAGAAATATGTCAAGTCATGATATATCTGTAGACAATGAAATTTCAGTAAATAAAATGTTGACTGATGGTCAAAATGTTAACGCTCGTGTATTACATAAATTGTACACATATTGTGTGATTCGACGAAAATTCGAAAAGAGTCCGAAAAGCTGTCAAACAAGACACGTGTCAACACCTGGCAGAGACAGCTTATTTCATCTGGGATATTATATTCAAAATTAGGCCTTGGAAAATTCTATAAATAGAAGCCAATTTCATTCATTTCATTTCACCAATTCACAAATACATTTCTCTACTCCCAAATTGGAAGAGAATTCTCTGAAGTTCGTTCTTCGTTCTTCGTTCATCGTTCTTCGTTCATCGTTCATCGTTCTTCAAGATCAAGCTCCAACGGCCCTTGAAGAAACGCTCATCCATCCTAAGATCAAGCCCCAACGGCCCCTTGGATTAGCACAATTGTTCTTCAAAGATCAAGTCCAGAAGCCCTTGAAGATCCATCCACCATTCATCATTCATCTGTTCATCCGTTTCTTCAAGAACTAAGCCCAAAAGCCCCTTGAAGTTCATCCATCGTTCATCGTTCATCGTTCATCGTTCATCTTTCATCCATATTCTTCAAGATCAAGCCCCGACGGCCCTTGAAACAACATTCATCCACCTTCCAAGATCAAGCCCCGACGGCCTTTGGAATCAATACATTCATCCTTCAAGAATCAAGCTCGAAGCCCTTGAAGCTCATCCATTGTTCATCGTTCATCGTTCTACATTCATCATCAAACATCTGAAGATCATCACTGTTCATCCCAAGAATCAAAGTGCCAAACAGCCTCTTCGGATCAACACAAACAAATCCACATCACTGTTCATCCAAGGATCAAGCCCAACAGCCCTTTGGATCAACAGCCCATCAACAAATCCATACCTTACGAAGATAGAATCAGAGGAACAAATAGAGATTGTAACCCCAAAATTCATCAAATAACAAATATATTTTGTACACGTGTTCTTGTTCCTTCAGGAAATTTTCGTGTTTACAAATTTGGCACGCCCAGTGGGACATTCTCTACCTCTCATCTCTATCTTCAAATCCGAAAAGAAAAGCACAGATGGCATCAAAGAAGGCTCAAACCGTTCCCGCACCCAATGTGAAGAACAAGACCGTCCTCGCTGCAGGTAGGAGCATTTCAGAGGTTGTAACTCGAAGCAGGGCAAGAGCTTTCTTGGCCGCATCTTCCACCCCCACTTTGCTGGAGAAACAAGGACACCCAAGGCACGAACCTGTGATCACCCTAGCCTCGCTGAAGGCGCCAAGGGAGGAAAGCCTGGGGAAGTACTCCGAGTCCCTGCTCTCTGACGCCGACTCAAGCAGCAGCACGGCCATGCAAGTCATGACCACTGGAGCGACTTCAATCGAGGAGCAGCTGGCTCAAATGAATGAGGCAATTGCCAAACTCACACAGACAGTGGAGGAAAAAGACTTACAAATCGCCGCGCTTGTCAACCGATTGGAAAAAGAGAACGACAGAAAAGAAGGAGGCGGTGAGGATGAAGAACCTCCGATACAAGAATTCGAGGAGAAGCCAGTCCAGGCAACGGAGCTCATGGGATCTCTGTCTATCCAACAACTGCAACAAATGATTGCTAACACCATCAAAGCACAGTACGAAGGGAGCTCACATGCCTCCATGTCGTATTCCAAGCCTTACTCTAAAAAGATTGATGCCCTGAAGATGCCAAGGGGATATCAACCACCCAAATTCATGCAGTTCGATGGAAAGGGGAACCCAAAACAGCACATTGCCCACTTCGTTGAAACTTGCAACAATGCGGGCACTGAAGGGGACTACCTTGCCAAGCAGTTTGTACGCTCACTGAAAAGTAACGCCTTCGATTGGTACACCGATCTTGAGCCTGAATCCATAAACAGCTGGGAACAACTGGAGCGTGAATTCCTCAACCGCTTCTACAGCACCCGCCGTACAGTCAGCATGCTGGAGCTGACAAGCACAAAACAGTGGAGGGACGAGCCAGTCGTTGACTACATCAACCGATGGCGCACTTTGAGCCTCGACTGTAAAGATAGACTCTCGGAAATCTCCTCAATCGAGATGTGCGTGCAAGGTATGCAATGGGGATTGCAATACATCCTTCAAGGCATCAAACCGCGAACGTTCGAAGAGTTAGCCACCCGCGCTCACGACATGGAGCTGAGCATCGCCCATCATGGAAAAAAGGAGCCGATCACAGACTTCAAGAAGGATAAGGTGTTTACTCCAAAAATGGACAATCGTGGAAAGAAGCCCGCTAAGGAAGCTTTTGCCGTTGACGCCATCCCCACTAAAACTTCAGCCGCACCCGTCAAAATCTCCTCTAAAACCAAAGCAAAGGAGATAAAAAGAGGTGAGCCCTCCCGTACCCAAGAAAGGTACAAAAACACCTTAAGGGAATTGGAGCAGAAAACCTATCCATTCCCAGACTCTGACATGGCCCCGATGCTAGACGACCTGTTGGAGAAGAAAGTAATTGAGCTTCCTGAATGCAAACGCCCAGAAGAGATGAATCGCGTTGACGATCCCAAGTACTGTAAGTACCATCGCATCGTAAGCCATCCCGTCGGCAAATGCTTTGTCCTCAAAGAGCTCATCATGAAGTTGGCGCAACGAGGACGAATTGAACTCGACTTGGAAGACACGGTCGCAACACACACTACGACGATCGTGTTTGGGTCCTTTGATCCTATGCCTCTTCAAGTAATGCACGACCATCGTCACGCAGCCCCTTCTGCACTACTACCATCGGGGGCAAACAACCAAGATGCACCGACACAAGAATTCGAGGATAATGAAGAATGGACCTTGGTGACCCGCAAAAAGTCAAAGAAACCCAAGCCACAGACCGCAAAGCCAAAGGTAGAATGTGGGAGAAGACACCGCCGTCGCAACAATAGGAAACCCAAAAGAAGCGTTAGAGCTGCTAAGCCAACATACGCTGGGGAGCCTATGGAGCAAGAGCCACGCATTCCTGTCTCCCTGCACGAGTACTTCCCAAAGGACTTCTTCCAACGGTACGCTGTCACTGCATGTCACGTAGTAGAAGTAAAGGAAACATCAAGGGAGGAAGTTACCGCCACCGAGGAAGGTCTGCCGACTCACGTGAGCATCAATAAGGAATTGCGATTGCCCGAAGAGATACGGAAAGCACTGATAGTGGCCCTAGCAAGTCCCAATGACCATGGGGTACAAGGAAACAAGGGCGAATGCTCAAAACTTCAGTCAGATGAGTATGCCGCATGTTGCGCCGCCCAAGACACAATCAACTTCACTGACGAAGACTTATTGCTAGGATCAAAACCTCACAACCGTCCTCTCTTCATCTCAGGCTACATAAGGGAGAGCAAAGTCAAACGCATGCTTGTAGATGGCGGATCGGCCATAAACATCATGCCAAAGTCTACAATGGCCATGATTGGCATCAAAATGGACGAACTATCTCTAAGCCGTCTACTAATCCAAGGTTTCAACCAAGGAGGACAAAAAGCGATAGGAATGATCCGAGTGGAGATGACCATCGGAGAACTCAAATCAAGCACGATATTCCATGTGATCGATGCAAGAACTTCATACGGACTGCTCTTAGGAAGGCCTTGGATACATGAGAATGGAGTAGTGCCATCTACCCTTCACCAATGTTTAAAATTCTATCGGGAATGAGTGAAAGTGATTCGAGGCGACACAAGGCCATTTACCGAGGCCGAATCACACTTTGCAGACGCCAAGTTCTACATGGAGGAGGACATGATACCCGAAGCTCTCCCAAGAGAGGTAAAATCCACAGGCAAAGCAACGCCTAAAAAACAAGAATGGCAATCCGTTCCCAGAAAGCAAGAAGGGGAAGTCACACCATCTTCAAGCAACGACGAACTTATGACAGCAAAAGGGGGTAAGACGCCTGCAAAAGAATCAAATACGCCCGTCTTCCGATACATCCCAATGTCGAGAAGAAAGAAGGGTCAAACACCATTCGAAACCGGGACAAGCAAAGCCGACATGCAACAGTGCAAGGATGATGTGGAACTACTCAAGGCGAATGCAATTCTACCTCTAACACAGCTAGGCGGGACCAAGATTGCAGGACCACCACAAGGTTTCATAAAAGCTCTGCCAAAGGGAGAAGAATCAAGTTTTCTCCCAACCAAGAGAACCGAAGAAGGTTTTGATCCAAACGCCTACAAACTCATGTCAAAGGCTGGGTACGACTTCATTCCCTCTTCAAAACCTGGAAAGAAGGTTTCAGATGCTGTCGACAACAAAGAACATGACCTCACCGAGACTCAAAAAAGGCTGAGAAAGCATGGTTACGGAGTTGACAACGGTAAAGCAGGAATCGGTTTCGCACCAAGTGCACCTGTGAAGATTTCGAGCAAAGCGAAAAATGCTAGCACTCAGCACATCAGCGTGAGCGTTGTACAAAAACAAGAAGAGCCTAAAACCGCCTCTCGGATGCCGGTCGTCAATAGGATGAATCACCCAAGACCCAGAATATCGGCATTGCATCGCATTGGTGGTCAAAGCCGAACCTCCGTCTTCAAGAGGCTTAGCACGCCAACATCCCAAAAATCCGTTTTTGAAAGGCTGTCAAAACCTAAGAAACAAGGCAACGTGGCTAGCTCGCCTTTGCAACAGTCAGTTTCCGAAAGACTGGAAGACAACAAAAAGCCTTCTAGAAGAAAGGAGACAGCGCCAAAAGAAGAAAAGCCAGACATGCTAGCAGAAAAAGGCGATATTCGGAGTTCAATTCCTTCAAGGATGAAGCGTCAAGCAGTCTTGGAGATTGACACAAAAGGACCACTAAAAGTAAGAAGTCACACCATCATCCATACCGGACAAACCTCATGCCAGCAAGTCCAAGAGGACGACACTGATGAGGAAGTCCAAAACGTCTTCCACATCACAGTCCGAGAAAACGAAGAAGACGAGATCCTTGAGGAAGATGTCACTGCTGCACCACCACAGCTCGAAGACGGGGGGCAAGCCACGATAGATGATCTCAAAGAAATCAACTTAGGCACAAGCGAGGAACCAAAGCCTATCTTCGTAAGCGCACTGCTAAGTGCAGACGAGGCAGAGGAGTATTACCAACTGCTGTTAGAGTATAAAGACGTCTTCGCTTGGACATACAAAGAAATGCCCGGCCTTGACCCTACCATCGCTGTACATCACCTTGCAGTCAAGCCTGGATCGCGACCGATAAAGCAAACTCAAAGGCGCTATCGATCCGAGCTCATCCCACAGATTGAGGCTGAGATTGACAAGCTAATTGAAGCAGGCTTCATTCGAGAGGTGCAATACCCAAAGTGGATCTCTAACGTCGTTATCGTCCTCAAGAAATCAGGACAGATACGTGTTTGCGTGGACTTCCGAGACCTCAACGATGCATGCCCGAAGGACGATTTTCCTTTGCCAATCATCGAAATCATGGTGGATGCAACCACTGGCCACGAGGCACTATCATTCATGGATGGCTCATCCGGATACAATCAAATTCGCATGGCTCCCGAGGATGAGGAACTAACAGCCTTTCGCACTCCAAAGGGTATATACTGCTACAAAGTAATGCCATTCGGTCTAAAGAATGCTGGAGCTACATATCAGCGTGCAATGCAAAAAATCTTCGATGACATGCTACACAAAAATGTAGAATGTTACGTGGATGATGTGGTGGTCAAAACAAAAAGAAAATCAGACCACTTGAAGGATTTGCGAATAGTGTTCAAAAGACTGCAAAAGTACAATCTCAAGATGAACCCGTTGAAATGTGCATTTGGCGTCACATCTGGAAAGTTCCTGGGCTTCATTGTTAAACACCGTGGCATCGAAGTGGACCAATCAAAAATCAAAGCCATTCAAAGCATGCCCGAGCCAAGAAATTTGCACGAACTGAAAAGTCTGCAAGGACGACTCGCCTTCATCAGGCGTTTCATCTCCAACCTCGCAGGGCGCTGTCAACCATTCAGCCGACTCATGAAGAAAGATGTTCCGTTTGTATGGGACAAAGCATGCCACAATGCCTTTGAGAGCATAAAGAAGTATTTGTCAAGTCCACCTGTCTTAAAGGCACCCGTGCCCGGAAAGCCGCTCATATTGTATATTGCCGCTCAAGAAAGATCAGTAGGGGCACTCTTGGCACAAGAAAATGAATCCCAGAAAGAAGGAGCGCTCTACTACCTCAGTCGAACTCTCACCGGTGCCGAGTTAAACTATTCTCCGATAGAAAAGATGTGCCTCGCTTTGGTGTTCGCCATCCAGAAGCTCAGGCATTACATGCAGGCTTACACCATCCACTTGGTTGCTAGAGCTGACCCGGTTAAATACGTCATGACCAAACTAGTTCTGACAGGGCGACTAGCTAAATGGGCGTTGCTTCTCAATCAACACGAGATCATCTACGTTCCAGCTAAAGCCGTTAAAGGACAAGCACTGGCAGACTTCCTCGCCGATCACCCGATCCCAGCCGATTGGGAAATCTCAGACGACTTGCCTGACGAGGAGGTGTTTTACATCGACGTTTTCCCAACATGGACGATGTTCTTCGACGGATCCGCCCGAACAGATGGAGCGGGGGCAGGAGTGATATTCATGTCACCACAAAGGCAAATACTGCCTTATTCCTTCCAACTGAGCGAAATATGCTCTAACAATGTCGCTGAGTACCAAGCACTGATCCTCGGCCTCCAAATGGCAACTTGCATAGGAATCACAGCCCTTGAGGTATACGGCGACTCCAAACTCATAATCAACCAACTCTTGACCGAGTACGAGGTAAAGAAAGATGATCTCGTCCCTTACTTCCGACTGGCAACTCAGCTGCTGCAAAAGTTCGAGATGGTGACGCTAGAACATGTGCCAAGAAAAGAAAATCAAATGGCAGATGCTCTCGCCAACCTAGCCTCTAGCATGACGCTAGGAGAAGGAGAAGTCGCAAATGTGCCAGTTTGCCAAAGATGGGTGATTCCACTTGCCGCTGAGATACTGCTAAATGACACAAACGTCATCTCAGTACTCCTGGTTGACACTGAAGAATGGAGACAGCCGTTAGTCGACTACTTAGAACAAGGAAGGCTCCCAGACGATCCCAGGCACCGCTCTGAAGTACGTCGACGAGCACATCGCTTCCTCTACTATAAGGGAACACTTTATCGACGCTCTTTCGAAGGAATACTTCTGAGATGCCTAGGTGAAGAAGAAGCCAGTCAAGCCATGGAGGAAGCACATTCAGGTATATGTGGAGCACATCAGTCGGGGCCAAAGTTACATTTCCAACTTAAAAGAATGGGCTACTATTGGCCGAGCATGGTGAGGGATTGTATGGAATACGCCAAAAGGTGTCAAGCCTGCCAGTTCCATGCCAACTTCATTCATCAACCGCCTGAACCATTGCACCCTACAGTTGCTTCATGGCCGTTCGACGCATGGGGGTTGGACGTCGTGGGACCGATCGCACCAAAGTCATCGGCGGGAGAAGCTTACATCCTAGCTGCGACAGATTACTTCTCCAAGTGGGCTGAAGCCATACCCCTGAGGGAAGTCAAGAAAGAAACTGTCGTCCGTTTTATCAAGGAACATATCATCCACCGATATGGTGTGCCTCGCTACATCATTACGGACAATGGAAAGCAATTCTCCAACCGACTCATGGACGAACTCTGTGAGAAATACAAATTCAAACAGCATAAGTCTTCCATGTATCATGCCCCAGCTAACGGTCTCGCAGAAGCATTCAACAAAACTCTATGCAACCTGTTGAGAAAGGTCGTTGGTAGGAGCAAGAAAGACTGGCATGAAAGAATGAGCGAGGCACTTTGGGCATACAGGACAACACACCGGACGCCTACTCAAGCTACACCATATTCGCTCGTGTATGGTGTAGAGGCGGTTTTGCCGCTGGAAAGCCAAATCCCCTCCCTGAGAATGGCTATACAAGAAGGACTGACCAACGAAGAGAACGCAAAGTTACGTCTTCAAGAGTTGGAAGCACTAGACGATAAGAGGCTCGAAGCTCAGCAGCACTTGGAGTGTTATCAAGCACGGTTGTCCAAAGCCTTCAACAAGAAAGTTCGCCCGAGGTCATTTCAAGTAGGAGACCTCGTCCTTGCATTACGTAGGCCTATCATCATGACACACAAGACGAAGAGCAAATTCACCTCGAAGTGGGACGGACCTTACGTAGTACAAGAAGTCTACACAAACGGTGCTTACATGATCGTGGAAGAAGATGGCTTGAGGATTGGCCCCATAAACAGCAAGTTCTTGAAGCGGTACTACGCATGAGAAGGAGCCACGCTCCTGGCCCGCAAGAGCATAAACTGTGTACGGCAAAATCATCATAAAAAAAAATCCATCATTCATTTGAACTACGTGATGACTTGATCCCTCCTTAAACCGAGGGTACGTAGGCAACTTGAAACTTCAAAACTTCAAGTACAGTCACATCATCAATGCAAAACACAAACGCTTTGAAGAATGAAGAGCAAATTCAAAATATAAATACTTCATTTCTTTAAAGGAACGATTTGGTTACAAAGCCGTATTACGAAGGTGAACATCACGCCAACGTCACCACCAAAGAAAGTTGTGACCAAAAGACGTTACACAGCATAAACTCGCTGCAGTCTGTTTTGCACAACCCCACATGGTAAAAGTGACGCACTGGAACAAGCTCCAAGCAGCAACGGCAAAGAGCCCACGGCAAGCAGCAACGTCAATGTGCACGGCAACGTCACCACCAAGGAAAGTTGTGACCAAAAGACGTTACACAGCATAAACTCGCTGCAGTCTGTTTTGCACAACCCCACATGGTAAAAGTGACGCACTGGAACAAGCTCCAAGCAGCAACGGCAAAGAGCCCACGGCAAGCAGCAACGTCAATGTGCACGGCAACGTCACCACCAAGGAAAGTTGTGACCAAAAGGCATTACACAGCATAAAACTCACTGCAGTCTTTTGCACAACCCCACATGGTAAAAGTGACGCACTGGAATAAGCTCCAAGCAGCAACAGCAAAGAGCCCACGGCAAGCAGCAACGTCAATGTGCACGGCAACGTCACCACCAAGGAAAGTTGTGACCAAAAGGCATTACACAGCGTAAAACTCACTGCAGTCTTTTGCACAACCCCACATGGTAAAAGTGACGCACTGGAACAAGCTCCAAAGCAGCAACGGCAAAGAGCCCACGGCAAGCAGCAACGGCAAAGAGCCCACGGCAAGCAGCAGGGTCAATGTGCACGGCAAAACCACCACCGAGGGAAAATTGCGACCAAAAGACAAAACGCAACGAAGCCCCAGTGCAGCCTCTTGTACAGCCCCACACGGCAGCGCACCAACCGAGGGAAAGCTGTAAACAAAAGGCACTACACGGCGGAACTCCGGCGCAGTCTCGCGCGCAAGCACTTGGCAGCAAAGAGCACAAAGTATACCGTCGTTCACTCCACTTCCAAAAGCTTCATGGGGGTCCTAACTTCATGCCATACCTCCACGAAATTTGTTTGCGTAATCCCTGACATCACAGCAAAGAAGTCCATCAGTGGGGGGTACACACATTATGTTATACATGCATATATAAATAAAAATATATATATATATATATGTATATAAAATAATAATAATAAAATAAGATAAAAGTGTATATATGCATGTGTTTCGGCCGAAGCCCAAAAAAAAAAAAAAAAAAAAAAAAAAAAACTGCACTCTCGGTCTAAAGGACACTTGGGTCTAAAAAGTGGATATCCCCTCAGCTTCGGCAAAGATGGTGGCAAAGGTTCGAGAAAGATCGTCAAATTCACATCGCTGACCACATTATCTCAAGGTCCAGGGGTTTACGGCCTCAGACTGGTTGGCATCAATGTTGGCGGGCGTCAACTTTCTATTTCAGCTTCGATATTTATGACTTCCGGGACGATTATTGACTCAGGAATAGTGATCACGCACCTCCCAGCCACGGCATACGCTGAACTGCATGGAACATTTCAGGCACCAATGAACAGGAACCCGTCGGCTAACTCGAGTCTCGACTTCCACCTTTGCGCCGACGTGGTGGACTCGTCGTCTGTGAAGGTCAGAACACCGCCTTTGAAGTACTGGCAGTTAGCTGGAAATGGTGGCTGAGTGGTCGCTAAGATCATCGCAATCTTGAAAGTCACGGTCGTTCAATGGGGTCAAGTCGCATTGAGGAAGCAGAAACCGCCCCTTCATCACTCCAGTAGTCTGGCTATTCGACGGGCACTCCAGCCTCAGCGGTAACCTCACGTTCAACAGCAAAGGCTCACTTTTTCAGCCTTCACGACCGCCTATGAGAGCTCTGAGTCTGGAAGTAGTTTGTTCAAAATGTTTGAGCTCGGGGCGTTGTTTAGTGAACTCACTGAGTGGTTTCGAACTCAGAATATCACCGAGTAAACTTGCTACTTTCAGTCTTCTCCACCGCATCGCTGAAGTTCGCCGCCTTCAAAACGACGACGTCTTTCTCGTCCACCTCCGGCTGCTTGTGCGAGTCCTCATGATCGCCGCCCTCGTCGAAATCGGAGTAGTTCTCGAGATCGTCGAAATTGTCCTTGTCGTAGTGGTCCGAATCTGGATAGTACGGCGCGGCATCGCCGTGGTCAGTGGGCTCCTCTAGGAAGCTGAGATCCTCGTCGTCGTCGTCGGTCGGGTGCGAGTCCTTGCAGAGAACCGAGCGGGAGAAAAAGAGGAGGGCACTGAGTGCGAATGCAAGGACGAGTCGACTCGTGGGTTGCTGCTAAATCAAATACAATAAGCTAGAGCTTCAGATCAAAAGATTCATGATGCCTTCTTTTTCCCAAACAGTAAGCTCAATGAGAAGTGTTCCCCTTCCGTGCAGCTGCTTCAACTCGGTTTTCATCAATCTAGGAATTGTATTAAACCAGCTTCCATGTTTTGCTCAGCTCGAGGGCCTTGGGTTCGAAGGATTGTTGTGCTTCTCATGCTCAGCAAACACTCAACTCACCTGCTACATGTGCATGCACAGCTTCACCACTTGACGATCATGAGACTGAAGGCCAAAATCCAATCTGAAAAAAAAAATAAATGAGTTCGGTGAGTGACAAAAGTTCAAAGTATGGACAAATAGCTACTGAAGAAGTCCCAAAAAAAAGTCTCTACTGTCTTGGTATTCAGCTGACTAGTGAATGGTTCAGAAAGCCGAATCTACACAGCAAAATCAAGGACAGAAAGCAAATAGAAATTAAACTAAAGGATAACAACCTCCATCACTTCCGCCACTACAGTTCTCCTCTCTCTCCGCGGAACCCACCATCCCCACCGCACGATTCTGATATCTCACCCGTTGGATCTCCCGATCGCGCCTCCTCTGAGATTCAACCGCAACCGTCTGATGATGACCCTGATCAATCGTCTGGGGCTGGCGTTCTCTCTGAGGATCTCAAACAGAAGATTATTAAAACAGGTTTCAGCGATGAAAACTTACTCACTGACAAATACATGTTGAGTATGATTAAGAAGAACAAAGAAGGGACCCAAAGTGCACTGTTTTGGTGGAGTTGGTGAGCACCACCGAAAGCAAAGAATAAAAAAAATATATGATAGGGTCATGATGTGGTGTGTGTACGCATACATATATATATATATATATATATATATATATATATATTATATGCATGTAGCACCGAAAGTTGAAAAAAAAAAGGACTACTTTAAAAAAAAAAAAAGAGAAAGGGTCATCTTTGCCCCTTCAAGACAGTCAAAGTTCAAAAGCAGAAGAGATGACTCACGGCATCATGAATACTTTAAAAAAAAAAAAAAAAAAAATGAAAAAAAAGAAAGGGTGAGGAGTCAGTGACTCACACCCACCAGAAAACATGCATACTTTCGGTTTTTTGTTTGCTTTTGCAGAAACCACATGGCCACTTGGGCATCCACTACTTTGCAGCCAGCTATTTATGTCACAAGTCTAGCTGGCATTGAGTGACTACATACATACACGTAGAGGTTGCTAAGAAGACTGAAGCATGGAATTATTGCATTGAGTAATCTGGGTTGGCCCCAACACATGGGTTGCCGGTAGAAGAGGCAAAAGAGGCAGGGCTTGGACCCCAAATTGAAGGCCTGCTATACTGAAATCTTGTAGCATCTGACCTTCCATTACCCCTCGGCCCACAGTGCAGGCCCAAAGACCCACTCCCAGAAATTGATCAAGACACCCAGATCAAAGCCCAACCTTCACAGCCGCCACAGCACGTGACAAACCCACTGTTCTTACAAAAAAACAAAGAACTGGAACGTTGCCCTTTGCTGGTGATCAAAGTACATCCAGTACTCAAAAACTTATTCGGCAAAATCACCGCCATTATCACCAACCAGGTGATCAAAGTACATCCAGTACCAAAAAAAAGAGAGAAAAGCGATAAAAGTCCATTTTATTTATTTCTCTGGAATATTACATAAATTGACACTCTACATGCCCAAAAAAAAAAAAAAAAAAAAAAAAAATATATATATATATGCAAAAAAAAAGAGGGAAAAAACTCTTCAAAGACGGTCAGGTGGTGCCTCAGAAGTCGACGGAGCTCCGGGAAGACGAAGAGCCAGAGTTGGAATCTCCGGAGCCGGAACGCTTGGTCCAGCTCCAGAAGACGAAGGCAACATAAACCTCGGGAGTAACGCCATGAACCTTTCATGGTCACTCTGGATCCGACCATCCGACTCCTGCAGTTGGTCCAGCTTCCTCTTCATGCTGGTCGAGTAACTAGTTGCAAGCATGTGCAACTCCTTGTTCTCGTGCCTGAGACTTCTAACTTCTTGCCGGAGACTAGCCACCTCAGCCATCAGCGACTCCACCTGACGAGACCGGGCAAGAAGGCGTTGGCCCATGTTTGAAACTGTGCCCGCACACTGGACACTGAGAGCAAGAGATTCCTGAACAGCCAGCTCATCTGACCGCCTGGAAAGCATCCTATTGTCCCTTGGAGTGAGGAGATTTCGAGCAACCACCGTAGCGGTTATTTCATTCCTCATCATTGTGTCCCCAACTGTAAGAGGACCGTTGGGGGATATGAAGGACGGACGCCAAAGGTTATCTGGAGAAGACAAGTCATCATCTTCTCCGACGTTCAAATTAAGACGACGGTCGGAAGGGCAAGACATTTTCAGAATGTGTTAAGAAAGAAAAGGTCAGGAAGATTAAGATTGCAGAAATGTAGGAAGGGAGTGATTACAGAAGAGAGTTCAAGTGTGAGATGAAACAAAAATTCGCGCCTCTATAAAAAGAAGAAAATGAAGAAGCGCTCCTCGAAGATCGAAGAAGCGCTCCTCTCACAAATCAAAGAATGACGCTCCTTTCTCGAAGGCCGGAGTCCTGTCTCAAAAGAGCTGTTCCTCTATCAAAAGCTGGGCTTGACACAGAAATCACGTGGCATCAGCTTTTCCAGTTTGTCATCACTCGTCACATGCGTTGCATGCAGCTTGGAGCGTTGCGAAAACCATGAGCCGAACCCGGATTTGAACCCCGGTTTTCAAAAAGATCATCATTCAAGACGTGTCGTCACTCGTCGCATGCGCAGTCAGCTTCGCGGAAATTACGGACAGCTTTGTCAGAAAGCGCGTAACGGGTACTGTTCATCCATCCACCGGCTGCCGACAAATAGTGAATGAATAGTTCTGGTTGTGAAGCCAAATTTCTATAAGTTCGACCTTCGCCTACCACAGCAAAGGCACACCTTCACACCCTCACAACCTCTCAACCTCTCTTCATCTCCGACAATGTCTTCCCAAAGAAACCTTTCAAGTCACTCAGTGTTCTTCATCCCTTGGAACACCCCAGAAAACAAATCATCCAAAGCGAAAGTATTTCATATTAAAAGGGTTAAAAGCAAAAGTATCTCATATTACGCTTTCTCCTCACTTTCATCTGAAGAACATGGAGAAAGTGAGATCCTGATTGCTTACCTAGTCTTGCTCCCGAGTACTCATCTCAGACCCCTCCCAACCCACTTCAAAAATAAACCTGTGTAGAGGTGCTTCTTCAAAAGCAAAAGTACCTCACAGACGAAGCAGGAGGAGTCTGAGTTGCATCCAGATGAAGGCAGAGTCTGAGATGATCCAAGAGTTCAAGAAGATGCACGTCTGCATGGAGACCGGAGTACTTGAAGCATGTGGAGACAACGTGCTGATTCATCCTCAACTAAGCTGAGGATCGCTTGCAAGTAAAAAGGCTCCCAAACCCAGTTCAAAAATCTACTTGTACTTCTTCAAAAGCCAAAGTATCTCATATCAGCAGGGTCGAAGGCAAAGATATCTCATGGCATGCTTTTCCTTTACCCTTGCTCTTGCCTACAGGACAAAGAGAAAGAGAGCGATCATCCGCCACTTGGAGTCAAGCTTCCGATCTGGGACTGATTGTCTGGAACCCTTCCCTGATTGCTTACCTAGCATTACTCTCAAGCAGTCATCTTCAACTAAAGTTGGAAGCTGGAAAACATGATGAGTCGCTGAGAAGTGATGTTCTGATGCTTTCATGGAAATTTTTGCAGCATAGCTAATCTCCACATTGAATGTTTTGGAGCGGCATCTCCAATTGCTTTCATGGGAATTTTTGCATTAGAGAAAAAATACTGCAAAAGAAGATGACAGACCTGCATGAAGATCCGATTACTTGAAACATGTGGAGACAACGTGCTGAATCAACCTTCAAGATCAAGCCGCAACGGCCCTTGGAGAAATCAAGACCCGATTCAAGATCAAGTGTCCAACACCCTTGAATCAACCTTCAAGATCAAGCCGCAACGGCCCTTGGAGAAATCAAGACCCGATTCAAGATTAAGTGTCCAACACCCTTGAATCAACCTTCAAGATCAAGCCTCAACGGCCCTTGGAGAAATCAAAAGCCCGATTCAAGATCAGGTGTTCATCGCCCTTGAATCAAAACCAGTTCAAGATAAAAGCTGTGGAAAAATCACAAAACCCGATCCAAGATCAAGCCTCGACGGCCCTTGGATCAAACGTCTACATTAAGGGACTTCAAAGACGCATCTTCTGCACGTGACAAGCACATGTATACGACACGCTTTGAAGTGGGGGCATTTGTAGACAATGAAATTTCAGTAAATAAAATGTTGACTGATGGTCAAAATGTTAACGCTCGTGTATTACATAAATTGTACACATATTGTGTGATTCGACGAAAATTCGAAAAGAGTCCGAAAAGCTGTCAAACAAGACACGTGTCAACACCTGGCAGAGACAGCTTATTTCATCTGGGATATTATATTCAAAATTAGGCCTTGGAAAATTCTATAAATAGAAGCCAATTTCATTCATTTCATTTCACCAATTCACAAATACATTTCTCTACTCCCAAATTGGAAGAGAATTCTCTGAAGTTCGTTCTTCGTTCTTCGTTCATCGTTCTTCGTTCATCGTTCATCGTTCTTCAAGATCAAGCTCCAACGGCCCTTGAAGAAACGCTCATCCATCCTAAGATCAAGCCCCAACGGCCCCTTGGATTAGCACAATTGTTCTTCAAAGATCAAGTCCAGAAGCCCTTGAAGATCCATCCACCATTCATCATTCATCTGTTCATCCGTTTCTTCAAGAACTAAGCCCAAAAGCCCCTTGAAGTTCATCCATCGTTCATCGTTCATCGTTCATCGTTCATCTTTCATCCATATTCTTCAAGATCAAGCCCCGACGGCCCTTGAAACAACATTCATCCACCTTCCAAGATCAAGCCCCGACGGCCTTTGGAATCAATACATTCATCCTTCAAGAATCAAGCTCGAAGCCCTTGAAGCTCATCCATTGTTCATCGTTCATCGTTCTACATTCATCATCAAACATCTGAAGATCATCACTGTTCATCCCAAGAATCAAAGTGCCAAACAGCCTCTTCGGATCAACACAAACAAATCCACATCACTGTTCATCCAAGGATCAAGCCCAACAGCCCTTTGGATCAACAGCCCATCAACAAATCCATACCTTACGAAGATAGAATCAGAGGAACAAATAGAGATTGTAACCCCAAAATTCATCAAATAACAAATATATTTTGTACACGTGTTCTTGTTCCTTCAGGAAATTTTCGTGTTTACAATATCAAATGCCACAGTAATATAATCATGTGATAATCAAGTACAACTAAGTGCTCATCCATCTACGCTAGCACACGAGTTCGTATAGATCAGGATTGGATGTAATAAATGCGCTCTAGTACTATGATCACGTGAAGACTGGTGCATAAGCACCGTTATATACGAGTTGGGATTGCCTAATGCAATCTGTACGACAGGACTGGCACCTAACTTGGATCCAAGGCGAGTGAATGGTGCGAATGTGAACATACACGTGAAGGACTGGCCCTGGCCTTGGGGCAGAGTACTAACACCAGGGTACAGCAAGATGAGCATATACAAATATGTATGTATGTCATGACAGTAATATCCCAACCATATAGCAGCATTCATCACATTTAATCTCACGATAATAATACTTGGCAATAAAAACATAAAAATAAAGTAAATACGCATTCATGGAAACTATAATTACATATATGTATAAAAACAAACTGCCCACTCACAAATACGTTGTCGGGTCGTAGCCTCCGAGGCAGTCCTCAGGATAGGTTTCCCTTATATGTGAAATAACTATTTTTAAATTAATTGAAACACATATACAGAAACTTAAATAAAACCCACATAGTTTGCTCAAACCTAGAGTTTAAATATACGAACGTGATCTACTCGACGTCACGAACATCCCCAATTTTTTTTTATAAATAATTTTGGACTCCGCACGCCCCCTTATGCCCCGGCCAAAGCATGTCCAGACACGCCCCCACGCGCAGCCAATGCTTAACGTCCGTCAGGAATATTTCGTCAGTTTGACAGAATATTCCATTAATTATAATTAACAGAGTTAACTGCACCTGATGCCGTTAGAATATTCTGTCAAAGTTGACGGAATATTCCTTCTTCTTCTTCGGTTAGCCTCGCCGGTCGCCGCCGTCCAAATCGCCAGAAATTGGAAAGATATTCAAACATTCATATCTTCTTCATTTTCTCAACCATTTTTCATGAAATTTATATAGAAATGAAATCTATGAAGAGGAGAATGATGTGTAACCTTTCAAAAGTCCAAAACGTGGATGAAGGTGGCCTGAAAATGGCTTGAAAGGTACGGTCAGTTAAAACTAGGTTGTTTCACGTCGACACTTATGCAAAACTTGTCTAGGAGTCTTGGGGGTTTGAGTAGAGATCTTTAGAACTCCCAAAAGCTTGTAACTCATTGGGGAAAAATTGACCCAAGTCGAACCTTCTGAGTTCGACGTCCAAAACTCGGTCAAACCACGATCCAAAGGTATGGTTCCCCTCGTGAAGGTGAAGGGAGTTCAAAGAAGTGGTTTTCAAGCCACGTTTAGGGTGCTGTGAGGTGTGCTTTGGGGAGTTGCAGAGAGAAAAGAGTTAGAGAGAGAAAGGCTTCGGGGAGAGAGAGTGTAGAGAAAGACTTGTTGAGATTTGATTGGTGATTGGTTTGTGTGTGTGTGTGTGTGTGTGTTCTGATTGGGCCAATTTAAAAAGAAGAAAGAATAGTGATTTGATGGTGTGGAGAGAATCGGGAAAAAGGAATGGAGGAGAGGGTTTTGGGGGAGTAGGGCTGACGGGTAGGGGAGAAATGGGAGACCAAGATCCAATTTTTTGTGGACTGGGACGGATTTCGTTTCAACTTTTGCACAAGAATCTGAATCCTTAGCAGTACTTTCGATATTGCAAATTTGTACGTGCGTGTACAAGATTACCCAATTTAATCACGGAAGCAAGAAAATAATTTAAAACTACATAAAAATATTCACGTCATTTTGCCAACAAGGGCATAATCGTCAATTTACATATTTAGGGATAAATTACAAGACAAACTGGGGACAGGTCGCCACGTCATTTAATTTCAATTTCATTTTTCTTATTAATTAAAACACTTCAATAAGGAAAATTGCAGACTTCAACTCTCTCTCTCTCTTGCGTTAATAACTTAACTGGGTATGAACCTAATCCGATCGACAAATTTGATTTTGACTCCTAATTCTCATGAGAGCTAATAGGCGTTATTTAATGAAATAATCAAGTGATATCCTTTTTTAAAACCACAACATTTTTTTTTTGAAAGAAAACAAAAAAAATCACGAGATGAAAAGTCATGAAGTACCAGTGAAGATTGGAGATGAAATACTTGAAGGGGAATGAGGGAGGAGAGTGGGTCTGCATGTAGAAATCAATGGAAACCAACAGAAATCAATGAAAAAATTGGCGTGAAAAAGAAAGAGGAAGGAATAAGCAGAATTGAAAGGGGAAGGAAGGAGGTGACTCGTCGTATACGAATGAGGATTCTCCAATCACATCCATTCATTATATATCGTGTAGTTAGAAATCATTATAATTTTTTTTATTTAAATTAAATATAAATAGTACCTGACGAAAACTGACTGCACGATGTACAATGAACGGATGTGATTAGAGGATTCTCATTCCTCGTATAAACTACAATCATAATTTAATTAACCAATTTTTTTATTAATTATTGATTTATTAAATAGTATTTAATTGAAATTAAATGCTGATTAATTTAATTGATGTGACTGTCCAAAGGTGAAAATTTTACTGCATTAATTTGAGGCTGAAAATTAATCCTTAAGTGAAATTAATACAATATAATATAATTAGGTGTCGCATGAAAACTTACAAAGGTGAAAAAATTTACTGCATTAATTTGAGGCTGAAAATTAATCCTTAAGTGAAATTAATACAATATAATATAATTAGGTGTCGCATGAAAACTTTCACGTGGCGTTAATGCATGAAATTTTTGATGAGGTGGTGAGCGATCTAAACATTTTCTCAAAATTAATAATTAATGGAAGAGAAGGAAAGGAAACCCTAATCAGCTCTGGCTGCGCATGGAGATGGAGATCACGAGAGGACTCAAAGTTCACGAGAACACGAAATTTAATGTAAGCACAAAAGGACGGCTAATCAAGAAGGTCTTCGAGGTCGTACGGTCCAATCTCATCCCCTTCCACTTCCAAGTGTCTATATCTTATTCACTCATAGTTGTCACAGAAATTACAAAAAAAATATTGCCATGCATGCAAAACGAGCCAAAAATTGTGATTAAAAAGTTACGATTCGTTGCATATATTTGCCTTATTTATACATATCATATATATATATATATATATATATATGCATGGATTGATATTATGCATAGACCTGCACCTGCACTACAGCCAACAAATTAAGAGCAATATAGTTTTGTGTGCGAGAATCAATTGATATTTGTCGAGATGCACGACAGCACAACAATTTTAACGGTTTCTGGGCAAATAATGCTACAAGATGATCATAAATTATAGAAAATATTGTTTCCATAATTTTGAATTCACATCTCTTCTGCCGTAATATCACTTGTATAAAATATTAGAGTACGAAAGCGAACAAATCACATAATTCATCATCCGCATTCTTATTATCTTATCATTATTCTTTTTTTATTATTGTTTTGGGTACCAATAAATTCTAGCAAGCAAGCATAATGCATGAGAGAGGAAGAGACCAATTTTGGAAGGAAATCTTAAAGGGGAAAGGGACGGGCAAGGAAGAAGAGGTCGAGGAGTTGTGGGTGATGGAATTGAGGTGCGTATGTTATTGCTAATAGCTTCTCGGCTCTGGCATTTCTGTCAATTCTTCAGCCACAGAAATGAGTAATAAACGATGTGGACGTTCACGACCTCATGTTTTTCCTTAATTGCTATAGCTAGCTCTATCTGATAAAAAGTAGACACATACACCTAAATAATTCAACCGAAAGTAACAGAAACAGAAATATATACACACACATGTATATCTGTAGCATATATATCATCATAATGTTTTGTTCCCATAAAATATTCCAACTGCATTCCCATCGTTTTCTTGGAAGTAACTATATGAGAGCCATGAAATAGTTCACAACGATGTAAGTTGTAATGCTAGCTAGACTTTAGCATAACCAAGTTGGCTAAACTAAACTTGAATTTTTTTCTCTCTGAAATTTGTATAAATTAATTTGAATATCGCTTGAATACAAGAAAAAACATTTCACTGTATATATGGACTGTGGTAGGAATAAAACATAAAGAACAAACACGAACATGGTAAGGAAAATAACGTAACATGTCCAACAAAACATACCAACCCATGAATTAAATTTAATAATTACACAAAAAAAAGTTCAAAATTAAAAATCAAATTCAACAGATCAAAGAAGAGAACAGAGAAGGTTTAACGAGAAATTCTCTCATACAACTAAGTTTAAACAATAAAAATGTTGAAGAGATTTTCTGCAGACAATAATCTGATCAAATATCGAAACCGATATGATGTTTCTGCACTGTTATACCGCACAACTAAAAACAGACTAAACCCCAATTAGTTCTTAATTATCGCCTCTCAAAGTCATTGCCATCGCATCGCAAGTATTGCACATGTGACCTGAAAGAAACCATTTTGTTTCCCACTGTTCTGTTGACAAATCATTACAAAATAATGGTAATACAAACTGCAGGCTTGGTACTCTTCTGTTGTTCCTTCAGAATTCCGTATAAACCGAAAGGGCAAAACTATGGGCGCAGTGGGTTTTACATTACTTCATAAAATTAAGGATTCTCTCACAAATAAGTCTCTCGAAATTTTATTTCTAATTAATACGCAAAGCACTGTTAAAAAAAAAAAAAAAAAAAAAACAATGAACTCGACTGTTGTTCCTATTGACTGTTACAACATATTCATACTGTTTGATTCTCGAAGTAAATTAATATTATCAGTTTTTAGAAGACTATGAATGCGTCGTGATTTAAATTAAAACTTTCACCTATTAGATAAACTTGATTATATAAAAATATGAGAAAAATATATATACAGGTGCAAGCAAGCATCCAATACCAATCCAACACTCTTTTTTTTTAACTCAAGTCATGCCACGTCATGTCAAACAAGCAATATATATAGAGGTGTACACTAAATTAAATTTCATAAAAAATAAAATAAGAATTTAAGAGAAATTTGTAGCAGCAAATCAGTTAATTGGTAGCCATAGATGCAAGTCAAGAGGACAAAGCAGGGAAAAAAGAGTAGCCCGTGAAGGTTGCATGTGATCATAAAGTGCTGTTATCGTCAGTGCCGGGGACTTGACACCTAGTCCCACTCACGTGTGTCCTTGGCCTTTACATCTCCCGCTCACTCTGCTAGGTTAAATATTTTACTGACCCTTAACTCTATAGGGCCACATGTTATCAGGTTAGGTTAGGTTAGTTGATTAAATTAGTATGTCAATTACTTTATAATCGAGTTCAAATTTCTACTGTGCAAGTTAAATAGTTTAGAATAAAATATCGTCCTGTAAAAAAAAGAAAAAGTGGTATAGCTACAAAAGAGCATTATACAGACCAACGTAGTTTACAGCCCTTGAAACAACGTCATCAAAAGAAAAAATAGATAATCGCAAAAGGGACACAGTTGATGTGTCACATATATATGTTATTATTGTATTAATAGTAGATTTACATATGTATATTGAGATCAAAATTGTCCCCAAGACCACTAGGAGGTCGGGAAACAAGCATGTGAAGATCATTCAGGGACGCTCACCAAGCGTTTGATGTATGCTTGCTAGGCATATATTGATAACACTTGGCAAGTTGTGTCGACAACTTGACAAATGCTCTCGATAACACTCATCAAATTGATATTTATTAACATGTGCACAACATGATTCAATTAACGAAAGCAGGCCGACCAAGTATTTGATGAAATGCCTCCATGAATAAATTGAAATTTGTTTGCACGCTTTGCGCTACGTTGGACCCTTAACATTAGGACCCCCTTAAGTTCAAATCTTGAATCCGCCACTAAATACACGTGCTATAAGTTGAATGGATTTGTAACAATACATGACATGACAGTGGGGTTAAAACATCACTTGCCAAAATAAACCATATTAACGTCCAAATAAAAAGAGGTTGGTATTCTGAGCTTGTCATGGTTTCGTCATTATGACTAATTAATTAAGATTTGAATAAGGATTATTTAAATGGACAATGTGTTCCCATAAGCATTCAGAAATTGAATAACTTGCAACAAACAGCTGCAATATTTGGCATGTGAGCCAAAACAAATTACAACTATAATTTTGTACCAACCATAATTCACAAAAAAGAAAACATGATAATTAATATAAAAGAAAAAGAAATAAAAATGAGAATTAAATTCAAAAACTTATAAATTCCTAAGAGCTTATGTATGTTTGTCTCTGTCTATATAAACAGAGCCACCACATCTTTTTTTCTATCTAAACCAAAGCAGTCCTCTCACACAACACACACTCTCTCTGTTTCCTAGCTCTTCCTTTCTCTCTCCTCTCCCTTTCTCTCTCACTCATCCACAATCCCACATTGTGCAAAAATGAGCGAGTTCAGTTGCAGAAGCATCGCAGTCATGATTGTACTTGCATTTCTGGTTTGGTCGTCAAATTTCGACGCTTGCATGGGGAGAAGAGGGCGGCATTGGAGGCAGAACAGAGGATCCTCTGCTTCCCTTTCAAAGAAAAAAGGAAAAAGTAGCCATGGCGGAGGCGGGGGCAGCCACCACCACAGTGGTAGTGGATCAAAACCTAGAAGGGCACCGCCTCCAACTCAAAACAAGGCGCCATTGCCACCTCAAGTTCCCAAGCCAATAGATGACACTCCACCAAGTTCTCCACAGAAAGGTTCATCCACTTTTAATGTGCTAGATTTTGGTGCTAAGGGTGACGGCGGTACCGACGACACCAAGGTTCGTAGTTCCTTTAAGCTCATCGTGGTTTTACTCTGTTAGCCAATTAAGGACTAATCAATCATGATCAAGGGTTAATTAAAAATATCTTCATTAAAAAAAAAAACATTTGAACTTTGATTAGAAATTGTTGCTAGGTTTGTACACTGCATGGCTCCTTACAGTTATAGAGTCCGTTTTTGTAAACTGCAAGTATACTAAAATGACTATTAACAAAGCAACGAGAAAGAGAGTCAAGTATTTTCCGTTGCCTTTACGAATGTAGCTCATGATATAACCATGAAAATGACAAGGAATTCCAACGTGCTCCTAGCTGTAATGTAGATGACAGGTAATCAATTAATCATTGAGAGAAACAAAATAGTTATTTTGGCAAACGTTTTGCCTTTTTGAATCGTTTGCACGTGAGTCTTTAGGGTTAATGACTTTACGTGACATGCTTTGGGTTAGATGGTAATTTACCCTAATTATCGTTCAAGAAGCATTGTGGTCAGTTTAATTAATTTTAATTTTTCCGTTAAGCATACTTTTTATAAGTTATACCTATTTATAATTACAATTTAGTACAATGATTAAACTCAGCAGGAGAATATTACTAAGACAACAGAACAAACCAAACTGGTGGGGCCCAATGGGCCCACTGAACAATTTTTATTCTCGTTACGGCAGTTGGGTTGTTACTGTTCCAACAATAATTGTGTATGATTCTGCACAACAAGCTAACGCCAACCGTATTTTTCTACGGTTAAAGATTACATACTGTGATTAGTATAGTATCTGACAGAGGGGTTTTGATACGGTGTGACGCAGGCATTCCAAGCTGCATGGGCCGCTGCTTGTAAAGTTGAGGCATCAAATATCATCGTTCCAGCCGGTTACCAGTTCCTCGTGGGTCCCATCTCATTCTCCGGCCCTTACTGCCAGAAAAACATCCTTTTCCAGGTAAAAATACATATACACATAGTAACAGGGGTAAAAAGTAAAACGTAACAAAACAAGAAGAAGAAATCATAGTAAAAGTGATCTCAATCCAAAGGTTAATGGGATTTACTTGAATTGTGTGGACGACTGTCCTTAGCATTCACTTAGTTATGATTTCCGTCTTTTGTCTAATGTACCAATGACGAGATGAATTATGAATTTCTCAGCTGGATGGTACGATAGTAGCGCCGACGGATTCGGAATCATGGAGCAAAGGTCTGTTCCAGTGGCTTGAATTTACAAAGCTAAATGGAATCACAGTACAGGGAAAGGGCGTGATTGATGGAAGAGGCTCAACTTGGTGGCAAGACACTCCCTATGGAGACCCTATAGATGATGATTTCAAACTGATTGTGCCACTAAACAGCTCAGTCCAACAACGCCCGCCAATGCCGGTAATTAAACTAAACTGTATTGAATTTGAACATGAAATTTCATGATCGTCGAGCTTAGTTAAACTAATCATCATCCTGTGAATGAAATCTGTGGCAGATAAGAAGCGAGCTGAGCTGGAAAATGCCAAGCATCAAACCAACGGTAAGGACCACTTGTGAGCCAAAATCTTGAACCTTATGTGATTTTGGGTCTCGACCTGCAGTTTCAGTAACATGATTTTTGTACTTTTGTTGATTGTATAGGCATTGCGGTTTTATGGGAGTTTTAATGTGACGGTCACAGGCATAACGATTCAGAATAGCCCCCAATGCCATCTCAAGTTCGACAACTGCCAGGGAGTTCTGGTCCATGATATGAGCGTCTCGTCCCCTGGGGACAGCCCCAACACAGATGGAATTCACCTCCAAAACTCCCAAAGAGTGCTCATCCACACCACCACTCTTGCTTGCGGTAATTATACACCTTACTCTCTAATATCTACTGTTAGCGCGGCGCACTGTGTTGGACTCAAAGATTCCGTACTTAGTTATTATAACTCTTTGGGGAATTCCACGAGCAATCTTATCCTGCCTGCGGCCTTGTGTATTGGCATCTTCCATCGACAATCCTCGACCACTAAAAGTTTGACACATAGCAACAGGCAATCTGCTACATTCCAAGAACCATAGCAACCTTCCATGTGATGCACTGCACACCCTATGCCATCAGTGGTCTATCCAATTTAGGATTAGGTCTCAACCCCAGGTCCCCAACTGACAACTCTTAGTTTGTAGTATCCCCAACCCTCTATCCATATTTTGTCATCATCGGACGCTAGAACCACTGCTGAATTCCCCTGCCATTCTGTCCAGTTCAACTTAAAAACGGACCACATACAACAAACATAAGATAAGAAGGAAAAAATATCAAGCATGTCAGTTCACATCACGATGACTCCTAAGAACTAACTAAAGACTCAAATTTAAGCAGAAAATTCATGAAATGGGCACAGACTTAAAACCAAGTCGATTAGTATAACTGTCATGGATTAATATTAAACTAAATGTTTCAATTCTAATGATTTGTGCAGGAGATGACTGTATTTCCATACAAACTGGATGCACAGATGTATACGTACACAACGTGAACTGTGGACCAGGGCATGGAATCAGCATTGGAAGTTTAGGAAGGGACAGCACGAGAGCATGTGTTTCAAACATTACCGTTCGAGACATCATTATGCACAACACGATGACTGGGGTCAGAGTCAAGACATGGCAGGTATGAATTCACCTAAAAGTTTTAACACATCCTTCCTACTGATTATTAGACTTTAACATACAACTCTCTTGTGCATCAAATAATCAAATGTCGACTGCAAGACAATCTCAGTGACGCTAGAAATGAGTATTAAGAATTGTCTTCTTCATGGGATCTAACGCCACGTCAAATTAGTTTCTAATGCTTGACAACTTACCCTTTTCTTTTACTCATATAACTGAATCCTAAATGTGCAGGGTGGATCAGGCTCTGTTCAGGGAGTGCTGTTCTCAAACATTCAAGTTTCTGAAGTTCAACTCCCTATTGTGATTGATCAATTCTACTGTGACAAAAGCACATGCAAAAACCAAACATCAGCTGTGGCTCTATCGGGGATCACCTACGAGAGAATAAGAGGAACGTACACCGTAAAACCAGTACACTTTGCCTGCAGTGACAGCCTACCCTGTGTAGACGTAACACTGAATGGCATAGACCTGAAGCCATTGCAAGAAAAGTATCACATGTACGACCCCTTCTGCTGGCAGACGTTCGGGGAGTTGAGAACCCCGACAGTCCCACCCATCGGTTGTTTACAGCTTGGCAAGCCATCGAGCAACAAAGTTAACTCAGATCACGATGTGTGTTGAGATTTTTAGTACTAAGTATACATATGTATATCTGATGACGATGGTGTATTCACTTTGTGTGGTCGGCATGATTTCCTGACCCCTTTCGCACCATCAGCTTGCTTGGTAATTGGTATAGTGTGTGTATAATTTGGCAGTCCTAGTTCTACAGAAATTCTTCATCATCGTTCTTAAAGGCTTACATTTATATCCTGAAGTTTTACAAGGTATCATCATTGTATTTTCATCCAAAAAAACATAAAGTACAGAACTTCCATTAATTGTCTACACTCTGGTGACTCTACAGCTTAAAAAGCAAGCAGATTTAACATTATGTATGGAAAAAGTACAACCAAGAGAGTCTGCCCTACAACCTATGAGAGAAACTTTACATGAGGTGCACCGCCAGTTTGGGATCCCAATCCTATCACATGTTGCAAGGTGGTTTCACTTTTCAGCATGACAACGTAAGATTGGGACGCCAAAGTAACAGTGTACATGTTTCATATAAGTTCTTCGGGATCGAGATACATCTCCTTGTCTACAACTCTATCACTAGTGTCTCTCAGTTCATGGAACAGTGTTGTAGACACAAGGAGATACAACGGTGATGCTGACGCATCATAATTTCCCCCAAATAACAGAGTAACACACATATACCATTCAACGGAAAATAACAGAAGGAGATTAATTCTAGCAATTGAATTTCAAACAGATTAGGGATTAAAATTGAAATCCAGATCAGTTTTAAGATACATACTACAGATAGCACAATAAGCAGATTAATTAGTACAAAATAAGAAGATTAATTAACACTTATAACAGCAGATTAAAGCATGAAATCCCATCCGTGCATACTAACAATTTGATAAATCATATGAAATACAAAGAAATTTATCACAAGAAGTTTGAAAACGCACCGTTTTCGTCCTTTCCCTGGATTCTGATTTGATTTCTGTAATCTGAAATTCTGGATGCGCACACCACGCTTGCGAATTGCAATGGCAGTTTTACCTCAAGGGCTTTGGCGCCAAAAACGACGCCGCAGGAGAAACTTTGACGAAACGCACCGTCTCGCTGTTCGCGCCTTATCTTATCCAATCCAAATATCTCATCTTTAACCTCCCAAGTCCAGAGTCCAAAGCTTTGGCCATTTTTCCGGTTTTCCTTCAATGGCAGAATGCTCAGAGGACCTCATGACCACCGCGACTAGGAGGGTAGCCTCCATCGCCAACCACCTCAGTCCGGCCCATCTATCATCCAGCTCCGCCGCAATTTCTCTATCCAACGCCTCCATGAACGACAGCTACCACCGCACCCACGGCGAGGTCTCAACTCACCAAGTTGTTTGGGAAAATGCTCGCGACGAGTCCGGTGAGGAATTCACCGACATTATTTACGAGAAATCCGTCGGCGAAGCCATTGCAAAGGTCAGGCTCCTCAGGTTGGTTTTGATTAACGAGTTCTAATTACTGAGTCCAATTTGGAGATAATGAGATTTGATGTTTCTAAATCTCGCGCTTTCTGTAGATTACGATTAATAGGCCGGATAGAAGAAACGCGTTTCGGCCACAGACGGTTAAGGAGCTCATTCGCGCGTTTAACGATGCCAGGGACGACGGCTCCATAGGCGTCGTCATTCTTACCGGGAAGGTACCTCCTTAACTTACCCTCTTTTAGTTCTCTGACTTCTAATTGAGTTATGAGAAAAAATGGACAGGAAATGAAACTTACTAATCTGCAGCAAATTTAAAAGCTTTCTACCGCCTGCAATGGCGGAAAGCAATCATGCCTATGCATCCTGATGTGGGTTTGATCCCAACGATTTCCCTCCCCCAAACAACTAGCTAGTAATATGATGCAAAGATGTCAACTTTACTCTGTTTTGTTGGCAATTTGATGTTTTTAGGGAACCAAGGCATTCTGCAGTGGCGGTGATCAGGCTTTGAGGGGCAAAGATGGATATTCTGATTATGAAGATTTTGGTCGTCTTAATGTTTTGGATTTGCAGGTATATATATATATATTTTTTTTTTTTGGTATGATTCTGTAACATTTTATATGTTAATACTGGGCAGTGAACTATTAATTGTTCTTGCTGGTATATAAATCATCTCAAATTGTTATGTTCAGGTCCAGATTCGACGTCTTCCAAAGCCAGTAATAGCCATGGTATATTCTTGTTAACCAACTTTGCATTAGGCCTTTGTTGTTGGACAGTTGGAGAGCTGTGAAACTTAAACTTTGCCTCCACGCCGAATTAGTGAATGCATGATCTGTTGTCAATGTTAAATGGTTTATCAGGTGGCTGGTTATGCAGTTGGGGGAGGACATGTATTACACATGGTCTGTGATCTAACCATTGCAGCAGACAATGCTGTTTTTGGTCAGACTGGTCCTAAGGTACTCGTATCATATTATCATATACCTTTATTCTGGTTAGTCACAAAGTTTTAATTTTGGTTGGGGTGCTAAACTAATGAAACTTACAAACTTGCTTTTCGTTTCATCTTCAATCTAAAGAATGGGTGAGAGCAGCATGCTAACATACATAAACTCACAACTTGTACATTTGACAGGTTGGAAGCTTTGACGCTGGTTATGGGAGTTCAATCATGTCTCGTTTGGTAAGAATCGATTCAAGTTGATTTATGTTATGCAAATACTTGTTTAAAATTACTTTCACTTGGTATGTGGTGGACTACCTTTAACGAATGGCTTTGGTTAATCAGGTCGGGCCTAAAAAAGCACGAGAAATGTGGTTTATGGCAAGGTTTTACACAGCTGCTGAAGCTGAGAAAATGGGACTTGTTAACACTGTTGTACCAGTAAGTTTACTCCCAATGCGACACAGATCTCATCGCATGGTGTATGTCTTATCTTATGTATTCTAAATTGAATACAAATGACTTTTTCCTCGAAAATTAGCCTTTTGTCACTCAAAGTTTGCAGAAGATAGCATCTTCACTGTTTTATACTGTTATCCAGCTGGAGAGTTTGGAGCAAGAAACGGTTAAATGGTGTCGAGAAATGCTAAGAAACAGCCCAACTGCGCTTCGTGTGCTGAAGTCTGCTCTTAATGCAGTTGACGATGGTCATGCTGGACTACAGGTACCTTCAGTTATCATCCGTATTTCTAGAGATTCTGCACTCTTATTCATATGTCCTTGTGCTAACTACTTCGCCAATGTTTCCAATGCAGCAACTTGCCGGAGATGCCACACTCTTGTTTTATGGCACTGAGGAAGGGAATGAAGGGAAGACGGCTTATATGCAACACAGACGTCCGGATTTCTCAAAGTTTCCCAGGAGACCTTAACGCTGAGCAGTTTCCCAGCAGACTTGGACCCTTTGCCACTTGTTCGTTTGTTTTTCCTCCCTTTCCCCCCTTTTCGGATAAATGCTTTGGTTTTGAAGCTCTGACGTTGGTGGAGAGGAGTTCAAATAATGCCCTGCTGCCATTGTGTGAGTTAATAGTTTGACTGTTCAGACTCCAGAAATGTAATTTGCTCAAAACTCTTGCTTATAGTGAGGGTTCTACTCTTCCCATTGCCATCTTTGGACGTTCGGTTTATGTTTTTTGGGTGATATTTTAAACTACTCTTGCTGTTGCATCTTTGGGTGATTCAAACTCGAGTGTTTGCTAACCTAACCCACATATACATTTATTAGTAAAGAAAGGAATTTCTAACTTTCTAATTGCTATTGTGTGGTTATTGACGAAAATGAAAATAAAGGGGGAGAAATGGAGAACATAACCCAAATTATCAAAGACACAAGTGACAAAATGCACATAGAGAAGTGCGTATGATATTTTTTTTAAAAACGCCGATGACACTTTTTTCCACTCAAAAGTTTATTTTTTTTATTTTTCATTATCTTTATTTATTTTCACTTGTATATTCTTCAACTAATAAAGTAAAAGATGTCAAATTTATTTATTTTCTTAGATGAAAATAATGAACCTTATCGAATAAATACAAATAATAATAGGAAAAAAAAATTGTTCTTGCAAAATAAGAAGGAAAAAAAAAAGCTTATGAACTTCGGAGTGAATCTTACTGGGCTTATAGCTTAAAAGAAAACCCAGTAAAGTAAGGTCATCTCCAACCGAAGGGTCCAGAGGGCCAGAGGGCCGAAAATGGCCCTAAAACCGTCTCCAACCGAGGGCTAGGCCAGAGGGCTCTGGAATCTGGGAGGGGCCCACGGGATCGGAGAGGGCTGGAGGGCTGGCTGCTTTCGGCCAGCCAGCCAGCCCCGGGCTGGCTATTTTTTTATTTATTATTTTCTTACTGTTGTCGGTTGTAACCGACAGCATTAATAAAGGTTTTATTAATACTGTCGGTTATAACCGACAGTAGTAAGAAAACTAGGCAAATTTTTTTTTTGAATTACTATTAGTGTCGGTTATAACCGACACTAATAATTTTAAAAAAAAACTAGCCGTTGGAAATTTTTTTTAAAAAATTTAAATCTTGTTTTTTCTTCTATAAATATGATGAATTTCTTTCAATTCTTCACTTCATCTACAATATTTCCTTCATTTTCAATATTTCCTTCATATGCAATATTTCTTTCAATATTTTTTCAATAGTTTCCTTCAATAATTTCCTTCAATATTTCTTCAAATTTTTCAATAGTTTCCTTCAATATTTTTTCAATAAAAATGGCCTCATCTGCAATGAAAGGTAGGGCTTGGACCCGAAAAGAAGATGAAGCTCTTTGCAGGGCTTATAGATGGGTCTCGGAAGATAGTGTGAGGGGGATTTGTCAAACAAGTGAAGGTGTTTGGACTCGTGTGTCCAAAAAATACTTAGAGTTCTACGAAGGCACCATTCCACCGAATACCCGAAACCATGAGAGTTGTTCTTCAAGATGGAAGAAACATCTTCATCCAAGTTTGAATAAATGGCATCAAGCACTATTAGCAGCCGCAAATAGACATCAAAGCGGCGCCAATTACTACGACGAAGTTAGTGTTTTCATAATTTATTTTAAATGTTTAATTATATTACATTTATTTTCATGAATTAATTTCCTTTAATTTTTGTAATTATATTTTCTAGGTACGCCAAGCGAAGGAATTGTATATGGAGGGCAACTCAAAACCCTTTCAATTTCACGGTTGTTGGGAAATTTGTAAATGGTGAGTATTATTTGAAGATCCACCTCAACGTAGAGTAGATCCTATGCCGGTGTTCGAAACTACGTCCCCAGTTGTAGATACGGATGAAAATGAATCTCCTACTCCGGCCGAAGGTGCTTTACCTAGGCCTATGGGACGAAACAAGGCCCGAAGGTTGAAGGAAAAGGGCAAGGCAAATGATAATTACGCTGCTCAACTTGAAATGGCGGCCTCATTGCGATTAATGGCGGAGCAAAATGCCCGTGAGGCGGAAGAAAGGAAGTGTAGGCATGAACAACAGGCCAAACAAATACAAGAAGAGATGGATGACAAGAATATGGAAAGGAACACTTCAAATTACACTCCAATGAGTAAGGCCTATTTTGATATGAAAAAAAAGGAAATTATGGCTCGGCGGCAATTGTTTACCTCTGACTATACTCCTACAATGGCAGATGATGAAGATGATGTTGATTATCCATATTAAATTTAAATTGTTGTAGTTTTTAAATTTAAGTTAATGTTGTTTTTAAATTTAATTTGTAGTTTTTAAATTTAAGTTAATGTTGTTTTTAAATTTAATTTGTAGTTTTTAAATTTAAGTTGTTGTTTTTAAATTTAAGTTGTTGTAGTTTTTAAATTAAAATAATAAATTATGTTTGGCCCTATGGCCCTTTAGCCCTCGGTTGGAGACGGTTTTTTGTGACAGGGCTAAAACGAGCCCTTTAGCCCTCGGTTGGAGACGGAAGCAAATATGGCCCTGTGCTGTTCATTAAAATATTAATATCTTTGAGAATCTTGGAGTGCCAGACAGCTAAAACGAGCCATTCATCGGTTGGTTGGAGATGGCCTAACGACCCAAAACTCCTCGCGCTTCAAGCTGACGTGGGTCCTCCTCCGGGTCAAGCAAACTCCCCCGAGTTGGCATTTCTCCCTCGCCACCTCGATTCAGAAAACTCTGCTGCAGAATCACGTCCTCGACCGGACTCCAATTCGATTTTCTCCCCCATTTCGGAACCAGAAAACTCTAAATCATGAGAAAACACAGCTCCTAGAACCCTAGAAGCCATGAGCGGGAACGAGTTCCGCTTCTTCTTGTCCTGCGACATCAACCTCCCAGTAACCTTCCGGATCCAACTGCTAGAAGGGGCCTTGCCTCCCTCCAAGTCCCCTAGCTCCAGTACATTTTCTCTCTCACTTTTCTGTTTGGTTCCCGAGAAAATATTTTTGCTAATCAACGTTCTTCAATTCAGTTTTTTATTTTTATTTTTGTGCGCTGCAGATGTTGATCCCGCTTTCGCAACAGAAGAGAGAAATTCAGAGCTGTATGTGGAGTGTGCATTGTACATTGATGGTGCTCCATTTGGGCTTCCTACTAGGACAAGGTTTTTCCCTGTCACTGGTTTATTCTTACTTCAATTGCGTCAATGCTGTTGTTATAGATTTTGAATTTTTGTATCTTCTGCTAGGTTGGAATCTTCGGGACCATTATATTGTTGGAACGAACTCGTTACACTGAGTACCAAATACCGAGACTTAACCGGTCACTCACAACTTGCTCTAACAGTAAGCTTGCTATTTCACTTCACATCTTAAACAATTTGGTTTTCTGTAATCCCTTGTATAGTAACTAATAGTTCACAATTCCCATTTGGTATCGATAATCTTTTTACTCGTTGGAAATTTAGGTTTGGGATGTTTCGTGTGGGAAGGATGAAGGGTTGGTTGGTGGTGCTACAATACTTCTTTTTAATAGCAAAAAGCAACTCAAAACAGGGAAGCAAAAGCTGAGGCTTTGGAAGGGAAAAGTAGCAGACGGGTCGTTTCCTACTTCTACTCCTGGAAAGGTTTCTGATTGTTTCTTTTTAAGCAGTTACAGATATGGGCCTTAGCGTTGTTCCTTGAGTTTTCTTAATCGGTTTAGCCTTGTTTATGTATCCCTCGTTTAATTCTTTTATAGGTCCCCAGGCATGAGCGCGGGGAGTTGGAACGCTTGGAGAAGCTTGTGAATAGGTATGAGAGGGGGCAGATCCAATGTGTTGATTGGCTGGACCGCCTGGCTTTTAAAGCTATGGAGAGAATAAAGGAACGGGAAAGCTCTAAAAATGGAAGTTTGCATTTATACCTGGTTGTCGATTTCTGTAGTTTCGAACATCATGTTGCTTTCCAGGTAACCCCAGTCTGCAACTAATCTGAAGTTATCAAAGTTACCTATTGGCTGATATTTAACTATAACTATTTGGTTAGATTTTGAAATTTAATTAGTTGGTGCTGTTTTTCTATTGACAAATACATGCTTATATGGAATGTTAGCTTATGTTGCTATGTAAACTCTTCATTTACTCTGAAACTCAATACTTATTGTTATGTCTTGAAATAAGTAACTGGCTTTTAGTTGTTATTTTCCGTGGATGATGAGTTTCCCTAGCACTAACCTTTATTTATTGGAATCTAGGAGTCAGGGGCAAATTTCTTGTTACCATCCCCAATAGCTTCAACAAATGAAATTGTCACAGTCTGGGACCCAGATGTGGGAAAGATAAATCCATCAGAGCACAAGCAACTAAAACTCGCAAGGAGTTTAACCCGTGGTATCATTGACAGGGATCTCAAACCAAGCTCCAACGAAAGAAAGTATGTTCAAAATTTACTGTAAAGGTTCATATGTTGGTTAACAGTGTTTTCATAAATTTTTATTGTCACAATTACGTTCATACAAACTCATGTATTGCTGATTAATTGGCTGGAACTGTGTTATACTTTAATGGTACCAATTATATATATGCAGATGGTTCTCACTTGGGATCAGTTGTTGTGTAATGGTTGAATTAATTATCATCGGATTTTGTTAGTGTCGTATTATAGATGGACCAGTCTTCTCAATTTGCCATATTCTTTAGTTTCAACATCACTGCTATATATTCTTCTGAGTGATTTTTTTTGTTAAGTAAGCTGTAGATATATAATTGTTTGCCTTTTCCTGTAGGTCGATACAGAGGATTTTGAAATACCCACCAACAAGGACTTTGACTGGCGATGAAAGGCAGCTCCTCTGGAAATTTCGTTTCTCATTGATGTCAGAAAAGAGGGCCCTCACAAAGTTCCTCAGATGTGTTGAATGGAGTGATATTCAGGTCTGCATTTCTTTCTTCTTCCTTACCATCATTTTCCCCTTTAGCCATTAGTTCATGTGCCATATTACTACTGCTTTGCAGTTTTATTTAACTCCTGTAATACAATTGTTTTTAATACTTCTTATTTCTAGCTTGTTCTATTTCTTATATATAAGGGGAGCTTGTGTAGCTGATCTTAGGACTTCGGTCCAACTCCGATTCATCACTAGTAAGCTGCAGGCCAGCTATTACCTTCATATGTGACTCTCCAAGTCCCAATTAGGATTATTGCACTTTTGACAATATGCATAGTGTTGTACCAAAATATCAATCGTTTATTTCTTTTTTACATGAGAAATTACTTTTATGCAGATCTGTTGCTGAGATCAATAGTTGACAAGTAAAGTAACAGATTTTGTATTTGGAATGCTATCTCTCATTCATGTACTTGGATTGCTCTTTCTCGTTTATGTTGTCTTTATCACTAAGGAATAAGAAATAGATTAGATTTTCAAGAATTCCATATTCATTTTGTTGCAGGAAGCAAAACAAGCATTAGAACTGATGGCCAAATGGGACATGATTGATGTCAGTGACGCATTAGAGCTGCTATCTCCTGTTTTTGAAAGTGAAGAGGTGGGCATGTCTTTAACACTTGAGCTGCTATCCTGTTCTTTTTTGTCTTACAACTGTTACCTGGAGGACCCTTTTTTTAAATTTTTTTTTTTTTAACCTTTTACTCCTGTTAAAATCAAGTTTCATATCCTAATCAGCATGACTTGAAGTTAACCATATCAATTGTTTCTGCCATTGTGCTCCTTCCAAGCCCATGGTAGCTGATGACTGATTAGGCTGAATATAGGATCATGAAGAAAAGAGGGAATTGCATCTTGCATATGCAGTATAAGTTCAACCTAAAAAGTCCATGCTTTCTTTGCCATCCTGAGCAATGTCCAATGGGATATGATGTCTTAAATAAGAATAACTCTGTTGATCTGGGAGATGAAAAGTGTGTTATGCAGTGATACATATTGCTCTCCATCATTGATTTATTTAATATCTTCAGTCTTCTACACATTTAATATGAAACTGACCAATGCCCAACTTTAATACCTCCTGCCAGGTTCGTGCATATGCTGTCAGTGTTCTTGAAAGAGCTGATGATGAAGAGCTCCAGTGTTACTTACTTCAACTGGTTCAGGCTCTTCGATTTGAGCGTTCTGATAAATCTTGTCTTTCTCATTTCCTTGTGCAACGTGGTATGTGGTCAGATACTATCTTCATGTATGTACACTGTCATGCACATGCACATGCCCTCATGCTACTTCTAATGTTTTTCTTTGGGATGTGTGCATGGATGTGCAAGGCTACACTTCAGTTCTTCACAGTATCAGAAGTATAGGTTTTGATGGCATCCTGATTATACTTTTGATCTGACAGCGTTAAGAAACATTGAGTTGGCTAGCTTTCTACGCTGGTATGTTGCTGTAGAACTCCATGATCCAGCATATGCCAAACGGTTTTACTGTACCTACGAAATCCTGGAAGAGAATATGATGAAGGTGAGAGTTCATCAACTAACGTTATGGGGTTGTTTGTTTTGTGTGTTTTACTTGGGTATGAATCTGGATCCCCAGAACAGCAAAAACATTTATGTAGATTCTCCAACCATGAAATGTAGCTTTTGGGATTACCCATCTATTTGGTTAATACGATAATGCCTTTCTTAGTTTCTCATTGGCTGAAGCCAGAATGGAAATAAACCGTATCCAAGTTTTTATATAGTTGCCAGCTGGTGTGCAAGGAAATGAAGATGGATTTAAAATGTGGCAAAGTTTGGTGCGCCAGACAGAATTAACTGCACAGTTGTGTTCAATAACGAGAGATTTAAGAAATGTACGTGGTAATACCCAGAAGAAGATTGAAAAGCTTAGACAACTGCTTTCTGGTCTCCTTAGTGAACTTACGTATTTTGAAGAGGTAATACTTTGGTTGAAGTTCCTTGTCTACGGATCTTATTATCTATTAAAATGTGAATGCCTTGTAGCCTTACCAATTGTATCTTTCGTGGTTGGTCTGTGACGTCTCTAGCCGATAAGATCACCACTGGCTCCAGGAGTCCTCATCACTGGGATTGTGCCATCTGAGTCATCAATATTCAAAAGTGCACTGCATCCTTTGCGTTTGACTTTCCGAACAGCAAGTGGGGGAAGTTGCAAAGTTATCTTTAAGAAGGGGGATGATCTTCGCCAAGACCAATTAGTAAGTTTCTTCTTCATGCAACCACCCTTGTGGCTGTTCGCATGCACAGACATGAGAACCCTGATTAAGTGGATCTATGCTTCCTGTAGGTTGTTCAAATGGTATATCTCATGGATCGATTGCTGAAATTGGAAAATCTTGATCTGCACTTAACTCCTTATCGAGTTCTTGCAACTGGGCAAGATGAAGGAATGCTAAAATTCATACCATCCCGCTCGTTAGCACAGGTATTAATTGATGACCTTATTTTGTTGTATCTTGATTACTGATGATTGTAAGCTGTGTAAATTATGAAGCATTTTACCTTGATTTTAGACTGTTAAATTTTTTACAATTGGTAAAATGTTCTCCTTTCCAGATTCTCTCAGAGCACAGAAGCATTACAAGCTACCTGCAGAAATTTCATCCAGATGAGCATGGACCATTTGGTATTACTGCTACCTGTCTGGAAACATTTATAAAGAGCTGTGCTGGCTACTCTGTTATCACATATATACTGGGCATTGGAGACAGGTGACAATTAAGATGCATGCATCTGCACCACTGCTGTTCTGCTTATGCGGTATTGAAATGCATAATTTTAAAGCATTAATTTGTCCTCTGTAGGCATCTTGACAACCTTCTCCTTGTGGACGATGGACGTCTTTTTCATGTTGATTTTGGCTTCATTCTGGGTCGTGATCCAAAGCCATTTCCACCGCCAATGAAGCTTTGCAAAGAAATGGTTGAGGCTATGGGTGGAGCTGAAAGGTACTTAATGATTAGTTTTGTCTCTGTGATGCTTTTAATTTTGCTACGTTTGCTAGATGGCGTTGCATTAGATTTATGGCATGATATCCATATCATGCTGGGTGCAAGGTTAGCATACAGGAATGCACAAGGTTTGATTAATTATATTCCTTCTGCAGCCAGTACTATACAAGGTTCAAATCCTACTGTTGCGAAGCATACAACATTATTAGGAAATCCAGTAACCTAATCTTGAACCTGTTTCACCTAATGGCGGGTTCCAACATTCCTGACATTGCTTCAGATCCTGAAAAAGGCATCCTCAAGGTGACTTCTTTTGTGATTGTAATCTAATCTTTGTTTCAGTCTAAAACGATTTGGTCTTTTTGTTTGACGGCGAGTCTTTTACATGTATAGCTCCAGGAGAAGTTCCGGTTGGAGTTGGACGATGAAGCCTGCATACATTTCTTCCAGGATTTAATCAATGAGAGTGTCAGCGCATTGTTTCCTCAAATGGTCGAGACCATTCATCGGTGGGCTCAATACTGGCGCTGATCCCTGAAACAGGTTGGGTGTCATCTACATCTTTGAAAGATACAGGTAATTTCTATTTCCGTCCGTTTTGTTTGCAGTCTTTGCACTTTCTGCATAAAAGTTAAGCTTATCTAAACCTTTACTATGTACAGAAAAATTCTGTAACGATGCTGGAGTTGGTTGATTTTACTGTCTTTATGGCACCCCTTTTTCATGTATACGTCTGTATTTCTTTTTGTTTGGTGAAAAAATTAAAAACTTTATTACAAGTAAAAGAGAGAATGTTAACTTGAAAATTTGAGACTTTTTTTTTCATTAGATAACATACATATAGAATTTGTATTCAGATCTTGAATTATTGCTATTCAATCTTCTCAGGTTTAGATCTGAGCGAAAGGGAGCGCAGTGGCATTCTAGGATTTATATAGTCAAACCCACTTAGTGAGATAAAGCGTTGTCGTTATCATATCTGAGCTAAATAAGATGAAAGGGGCATATGCATGATATGCTTGAAGAAACAGTAGATTGGTCCAGGTAGCATGGGATGCAAGTTATATTATTGTGCATAGATTTATGTATATAAAGTTACAAGTGTAATTGAATAATCGTACATAAATTTATATCTTTTCTATGCCCATGGCATATAAAAGCAAATAACTTGCAGATCAAAAATATAAATCATATTGTTCTCTACTATCGAGTGCAGAAGACATTTTTATAATTACGGGGTGTTACGCACAACTTACACGTTTTAAATGTATTTATATGCGTAAATTGACAAAAAGAAAGTCAAATATTTGAAGTAAATGAATAATCAATTAAAGTAGCTGAATCAGCATAATAAAATCGGTTTTTATTGAATTTACATTAAAAATAGAGAAAATAATATTTAATAAACAATTGATTTCAATTATTGCTAGCTCATTGTGAGATTAAACCCACTCCCTCTTCCTTAGTGTAGATAATATCGTTTGTTAAAAAAAAATCATTTGACAACTAATTTAATTACATTATTATGTGACACATCCCATCCCAAGACAAGGAGTGTTGGCCATCACCCGAAGGTGATGTAACCAAAGTGTAAGTGAAATGAAAACGTGAATAAATTAAAACTGAACTAGAACTTAAACTAAACTACTAGAAAAAGTGTGCGGAAGTGGTAAAACTCAAAAGTTATAATGTCAGAGCATAGATAATAAATAGTGTAGTCGAACTAGTAAATGTACTTAATACACAACTGGAGAACAATTCCTACATTAGAGTGAAAATATATCAGGACCGCCGAATGATCCTCGAGTGCCACATGAATTCAGCTATCTAGGACCTGGATGGGCAAAAAACATAAGGGTGAGTAGGCATAAAAATAAATATTTATAAAACCATTTGTTTTTCCAAAAATACTAACCTCTCGCTGTAAGACATGTATAGTTTTCAAAATATCATACTACACATAAGTATGAAAATCCAATGCATGCCAAAATGTAAGTCCAAATGTATGTCACAGCTGAAATTCTCAACAACAGTATAGATATGATCAAGTGTTGTAATCTATACTAACATGTCAATCAGAGTCATCTAATGTGACTTGTACGACTACACCTATCGCTCATCAGTCATATGCTAACACACGAGTTGGAGTCACCTAATGTGACCTGTATGACAGGACTAGGTGTAATAATCGATCTGGTGCTACGATCACGTGAAGAGTAGTGCTATGCACGGGTCACCTACGAGTCGGAGTCACCTATTATGACATGTAAAATAGGACTAGCACCTACTTGGATACAAGGCGAGCGTGCAGTGCAGGAGGTGAACATACACATGAAGGACTAACCATGTCCCTGGGCGGGAGCACTAACACCTGAGTGTAGCAATCGTGAGCATTCTATATGCAAAAGTATGCCATAGTGATTCAACCATTTCAATTCACCACATAACCTTACATGTGCGTCCTGTGATACCTTAGCATTTCAAACCATTCACAATAATTATAAACAGGTAAAATACATATGAATATGCCATGATGATGCATAAAACCCAATCATAATATAGCACTTTAAAAATATATAAGTCATGACCTAAAATGCATAAAACCATTTAATACATTTATGGAAACTGTAAAGTATACATGTAATATACGAAAACAAAATGCCCATTCACTGGTATGTCGATGGATCGTAGCCCCCTAACCTTGCTTGACCACGTACGCCCTCGGAATAAGTCTCCCCTATATGTGAAATTACTAATTTAATTAGGTTAATAACACATATACGGAAATTTAAATAAAACCCCCATAGTTTGCTCAAACCTAGGGTTCAAATATATGAAAATGATTTACTCGACGTCACAGACCTACACAAATTTTCAGAAAGCAAATCGGAGGCCGAACGCTCCGCCACACACCAACTAGGGCACGGCCAGACACGCCACCACCTGATGCCAAAATCCTAACTGCCGTTAGGAATATTCCATCCAACAGACGAAATATTCTATTAACTTTAACTAATGGGGTTAACGGCGTTACCTTGATGAAATATTCCTTCGTTTTCCCTGGTGGGTTTGCCGGTCGTCGCCGTCTGTCGTCGTCTAGTTTCACTGAAAACTAGAGAATTTTTCAATACTTCATATCTTGCTCATTTCTCAACCATTTTTGGTGAAATTTATATGGAAATGAAGCTTATGAAGAGTATAACAAGATTGTACCTTCCAAAAGTCTAAAATTGGACGGAAAATGGCCTGAAAAAGCCTCGAAATTCTCAACCAAAAGTTTGACTTCTCGAACTCTGGTTGTTTCACATCAACGTCTCACCAAAACTAATCTAGGGACATTAGGGAGTTGTAAGGAACCTTCCCCACGTCCTAGAACCTTGTGACTTGGCCTGAAACTCGTCGAACTCGAACTAGTCGAGTTGGACCTTCCCAGTTGGCGAGTCAAAACTCGTCCATTTGAGGATATGTGGGTATGGTTGTGTTTGTGGTGTCGAGGGGAGTCTAAATATATGGTTTGCAACTTCGATTTGTGAAGGGATGATGGTGGTCTTTTACGTTGCAGAGAAGAGAGAGAGAGCTCGGTTTGAGGGAGAAAAAGAAGAAAGAGTGTGACTGTGATGGTTTTTGATTGGTTGACAGAGAGGGAGAGTGTCTGATTGGGGAGAGATTTGAGGGATGAGATTGATTGATGGATGATAGAAGGGCACAAGTTTACCCAATTTTAAAGAATAAACAGATAAAATTCCTAAAAATGAATTCTCAGAAAATCTATCTAAAACAGTGTTTCTAACACTGTAGAATTTAATGCGCATTTGTAACGACGAGTACAATATGATTATAATAACGAGAAAAATAATTTAAAATGCATAAAATGACACACCCCGACCCGAAAGTGGGGCGTGCTGGCCGTCACGTGAGTGTGACGTAGCCATATGCACGGTGCGGAAGCGAGAATCGATAACTAAGTACGAACTAATTAAAATCAAAACCACTAGCAACCTAGGTAAGATAGTGCTAGAGGCATAATAAGGTACTTATACGTAATCAGAGCGTTCTAAGTTCGAATACAGTCAAGCATAAAATAAGTTTAGATAACACCACCGGTGTCATACATAAATGAATGTGTCAGAATTGCCGATAAGCCCTCGCGTCCACCAAAAGAACCTCTAGCTACCTAGTACCTGGAGGGTCGAAAAACAAAACTGAGTGGGTCAGCAAAACAATTTCTTTCAAAACCAATCTTTACTCAAACATATAGCCCCTCACCGTAAAACCTATATAATTTCCCAGAATCAAAATATATACTCGTATATACATATAGGTTCTCAAAATCATGCTGAAAAGTATATGTATGCCATGCCAAAGTATCCAAAACATAAACTCAATCATAAACTGTTGATGTGATCAAATGCCAGGTAATCATCTTGGCCCTCGGCCATCTAATCTCATATAGCTCATAACATCATGTATATCAATACTGCACAATCATCACTACCACATCTGGTGGTCTACTCATCATCATGTATATCAAGTAAATATGCTCTAGTGCTACAATCACGTGAAGACTGTGCGAATGATTCGCGGGTCACCTACGAGTCGAATCCACTCAAAGGTGGTCTATACGACAAGACTGTGCACCTAACTTGGATCCAAGGCGAGCATGCGGTGCGAGAGGTGAACGACACGTGAAAGACTATGCCCCTAACTCTGGGCGGGAGCACTAATATCAATGTGCAAGTATATGAGCTCTAATCACATCATATCACATCATTCTCATCATAACCAACATATAATCTTACCTAACACTTACATGTGCGTCCGCAGCACCAACATATGAATATGCAATCATTTATGCATAAATAATAATATATGAATACTTTGCATGGCATTAAAATCACATAAACGTTCACTTATCGTTTTTTGGGAAAATAATAACATATAGGTAAATACGGTAAATAACTTCCCACTCACTGATAAGTCGCTGGGTCATAGCCCCCGCGTCTAGCCTGGCTACGCTCGTCCTCGGTATATGTCTCACCTATATGAGGAATTACTATAAATACGTTATTTAAGCACATACACGTAACTACGGAAATAACTTTTCATACATAGCTTAATTTTGGCATACGAATATACCAACGTGACCTACTCGACGTCACGAGCGTCGCTATATTTTTAAAATAATTTTTGGAGCTTGCACGCGCCCCCACGCGCCAAGAAGGCCACGAGGCTACGCGCCCCCCCATGCGCGGCGCGTGCACCCCACGCGTCTTCAACCTCGAGTTCGCCGACGCCGACCACCGGTCGCCGGGAACTTGCAACCTCGATTTTCTCTGCCATTTTTGCACCATTTTGTCCCATTTTTCTTCCTACGTACTCTAAATTAAGGGTAGAGCAAGTCTATACCTTCAAAAACTTCGAAAACCAACGAGAATCTCATCGGGAAATCTCCAAAGACCGGCCACCTTCGTTCTCGACGATCCCGACGTCAACGCTTAGCAAACGAACGTCCCCTAGCCTCCTTGGGACCTTCTAAGACTCGTAGTGAGCTTAGTTTTTCCTAAAACACAACGTACAAAAAGTTTGTGAACAGTACCTAAATCGGACCTCGTGAAAACGACGTGAAAACGTTAGAAACTTCACCTAAAATGGGTGTTAATGCACTCGTAGGAGCCTCAGGAGTCGAGTGGTGGTGTTGGATGCTTCGATCTGTGAAGTTTGATGGTGTTTTGGGTGTGTCCGTACATTCGAGGGTAGAGAGAGAAAGAGAGTCGAGAGTGAGGAGAGAGAGTGAGGGTCTGAGAGTGAGGAGATAGATACGGGAGAGAGAGAGAAGAAGTTGTGTGTGTGTGTGTGTGGACCAAAACTATCCAACAAAAGAGGATATAAAATATCCTATTGGTTCCAATAATTGAGGGTTTAACATAATTGGTCCATTACACACACATGCACGCGTACAAAATTCCTGTAGGGGTAATTTCGTCATTTCACATTCTAAAAAATAAAGTACATCGGGACGGGTTGTTACATAAAACATTTCAACATCATTTTGCTAGCAAATGCATAATTGTAAATTTACACTTTCGGGGAGGAATTATGTAGAAAATTAGAGATGGGTCGTCACATTATGCGTGTGTGAAGGACATTTTTTTTTTATAACTGGCAATGTTTTGAATGTGTTTAAAAATAGAGAAAATAATATTTAATGAACAATTGATTGAATCACATTATTGCTAGCCTATTGTAAGGTACTAATTATTATAAAAATAATAATAAAACAATTGTAAAAAAATTAATTATTAAAATGACGAAAATACCCCTACCACATTTAATGCATTACTTTGGGTTGTTTTTGAACTTTTTGTTTTGGGGGCATTTTTGTCCACTTATTTTTTGGTGAAGCTTGTGACCCTAAAATCACTATTCACCTTTAGGCTTGGCTTTATATATAGAGATACAATCAATCATTTAACGTCTCATAATTAATTATTTTAGTACTTTGTTTATTTACAAACACACATACCAAACTCGACACACAGACGTTAACGATTTACCGTAAAGAATTTTTAGCATGCACCAATGTATATTATAATGAAACATATTTGATCCTTAAATTTGTAACTGAACATTTTAATACTTCATTCATTCAGAACATATCACAAAAACAAGCATAAAAAAATTTTCGTTACTTGCATCAACCATTCAAAATTGAAATTGACTTTGAAATTGAACCACCAGCGACGCTTTATTTTTATCCTTAATTAATAATAAAAAATTTAATAAATATCTATGGAATACTATTTATTTTAGGATCAAATCTATGGAATAGTTAAATCCGGTTTGGAGGTGATAACTCCATTGCATTAAATCCTATGCAACAACACAAACATTGTTTACAATGTGGACGAGACGACGTCGCATATCCCGTCGTTCCAACAGGGCGACTACTCATTGGACAGACAATGTCACCCGCAGGATCAGCATATACCCAACAGATCCTCTCTCCCTTTGGTGAGGATTCTGAATTTCAAAAATCGTATCTGTTAATCATGCGATTAATTTTTATACTGTGCTGTTTATATTTAATTTCAAATAAAAATATTTAAAATAATTTATGACTGCACGATGAGCGAACATAATTTACGAAAATTTTGAAATCTTCACAAAGAAGGTTCGGAGGGGTCCGGATTCAGCATTTAGGCTGTGAGCCAGGGGCATTTTCGTATTTCACACAAACTGCGGAAAAATTAGTCCGGGAGTTTATAAACCCCCTGTTCGATCCTCACCCCCACATTCACGCGTTGGTTCAAAGCTTCCTTCTCCTTCTCTCTCCCTCGATCTTCAAGATCCCTCTGCGAAAGCTCATCGAAGGTAAATTCCGACTCTCAGATCTTGAATTTCTCTGACTTTCATTGCATTTGCACTTCTCCGTTTGATTTCGGTACTTTTGCGCTCGATTTGGTTTCTAATTTCGCGGTAATTTTGTTGATTACGGTCAGATTTAGCGTTCATTTGTGTTAATGTGGTCAATTGCTTGAATACCGTGAGATTTGTGTTGATTTTTTTACTCTGATTGGAAGATTACGTGTTCTAATCATTCGGATCTCTAGAATTTTGCTCTAATTTCCACTGCAAAAGTTTGCTGTAACTCCAGATCTGCTCGATCTGTTGCTGCATGCTGCATAATTACTAGTTTGAATCCTTCAATTTTGTAATTTTAGTTTATTGGATGAGAAAATATGAATTGCTAATGATTTACGTTTGGCGTTCCGGAGTTTGATCTGTTGATGCAAGTGAGTTGGTGTTTTGATATGTAGGGATCCGTAGCCAGAAATGGGGCTCACGTTCACGAAGCTTTTCAGCCGGCTTTTTGCTAAGAAGGAGATGCGAATTCTGATGGTTGGTCTCGATGCCGCTGGTAAGACCACCATCCTCTACAAGCTCAAGCTTGGTGAGATCGTCACAACCATTCCCACCATCGGTGAGTTCCTTCTTCCCCTCCCAAGGCAATCGTGTGCTCATTGTCCAGATTTGTAGAATATGTCGAGACTTTAACATTGGATGATATTTTTCACTGATCGTTGACATTCTAATCTACTTTTGTTAGAAATGTTGATCTTAATGTTTGATATGGTTTCATTGTGATCTGGTGGAGATGAAATTTTTCAGTCCAAGATGCTAGATAGTTTGGATGGCAACATGTGGCTATATCTAAAATGGTTGTTTTATGGTTGGGAGACGTAGCTTGTGATCTGAAAGCAGGAGAAAATTTTCAGTGTGCCCCGAACACGGGGTGGTACACCACATGTCATTATACAAGTGGAAGGAAGTTTTATTTTTCAAGTGTCCCTCTACTTGTATAATGACATGTGGTGTACCAACCCGTGTTCCAGGTACATTGAAAATCTCTGTCTTTATTTTAACCAATTTGTGAGTTTGTAACTAAAGATAAATTGTCACATTTTAACATTAACGGTATGCTAGACTTAAAAGTGTAAAGGCTTTTTCTTCTGCTTTGTTTTCTTTTATTTCGATCATTTTCTATCCTGTTCCTTTATGAAGTACATTAGGTTTTGTAATTTTCTTTTAGATTTTTGAAAAATATACAAATGTAGGGTTTAATGTGGAGACCGTGGAGTACAAGAACATCAGCTTCACCGTCTGGGATGTCGGGGGTCAGGACAAGGTTAGTTTAGTTCATGTTTCTGAGAGATGTAAAGTTATTCAAAGAAATTTTGGAGATTTCCAAAAGTTTTCTAGACTTGTGGATGACAAGTTTAGGATATCTTGAAAATTGTGGATGACAAGTTGGCAACCTATTTCTTTCCTTTCAGATCCGACCATTGTGGAGGCACTACTTCCAGAACACACAGGGTCTTATCTTTGTTGTGGACAGCAATGACAGAGACCGTGTTGTTGAGGCAAGGGATGAATTGCATAGGATGTTGAATGAGGTTTGTTGTCATTTTGCTAAACCATTTATATCCATCCTTCTTTGAGTATTCCAGGATGTATTCTGTGCTGATATGTTTTAAAATCTCATCCCTTCAACTTCTGGAATTTCCTAGATTTTAGTGTGAGATTTAGGGCCGAACTATCCATCTTTCTCTGAGTATTCCAGGATGTATTCTGTGCTGATATGTTTTAAAATCTCATCCCTTCAACTTCTGGAATTTCCTAGATTTTAGTGTATGAGATTTAGGACCGAAACCTGTAGTTTATAGGAAGATAACGTAAGGTTTTCTATTGATTAGAGATGCAGTGGTCTAAGTGGCAGCTTTCTGAACTGTCTTAGTATGCTGTTGATGCGTGTTGTGGATATCGACAAAACTAGTTATCCTATTTTCTTACTCTATTGATATCGTTGGCTGATTTGCTGTATTGGCTTTGAATGGTGTGGCTGATTGATAAACATTCTTTTAACTGAGTCATATGTGCTTAGTAAGGTCAATCATGTTAATTCTGAATTGTGGTTCTTTGGACTCGTTATCTGGAACCTTTCAATACTTCCCGGTTTACCTAATTGATGTTGGAGATACTAGGACAAGTTATTTTATGTTCCATAATATTGTGTGATTAGAATATTCTGTTTTCAGGATGAACTGCGTGATGCTGTGTTGCTTGTCTTTGCTAACAAACAAGATCTTCCCAATGCAATGAATGCTGCTGAAATTACTGATAAGCTTGGCCTCCACTCTCTGAGACAGCGTCACTGGTAATCTTTATGGGATCCCTTGTCCTTCCTGTGATTCATCTTTTTAATTTTTTTTATTATTATTAGGTCTAACATCCATTGTATGGTTTTCCAGGTACATCCAGAGCACCTGTGCAACGTCCGGGGAGGGTCTATATGAGGGGCTGGATTGGCTCTCCAACAACATTGCTAACAAGGTAAACTAGTTCCCTCTCCCCATTCACTGGTTTTATATTCCTTCAGAGCGAAGTACGTGTATTGCCTAACCTTTAATTTATAACCATCATGGCAAGGATCTCGTGCTGTATGACTTGGTTGACGTTCTCGTTTTAGGAAATTCTTATATTGTTATTGTTATGTGGCATTTGAATGCTCGATACGGTGTCTCATACTCGTTGAATTGCAGGCGTGATTGTATGGAGGAGTCATTTTGTGGACGGGAAATTCTGGATGCAGGGGTGAATATTATCTAGTTGTTTTTAATGTTATTGAGACGATTGAATTGTTGTTAAATCTTCTTCTTGTATTTCTTGTGGGAATGCTGTTTTCATCTAGGACCTTTTTAAATGGGGTTGTATTTCTTTTGGTTGGATTTTGGATACAATTCTGTTCTGAGTTGTAATTCGATTATTGCCATTGGATAGACGACTCCTGCTTCTGCTTCAGGTTCATTATCTGCTCTTCTGCTCTAACTGAGTTTAGGTCTGGAGATTTTAGTTTCTAAGGCTGTGAGGAAGTAAACTTTCGATTTTTAATTTAAAAATAAATGCTTTAAACGTATAATCTGCAATTGCTATTCTAATTTAAAAAAAATGTGAGGTTTTATGTTCAGTTATCGTGAAAGGTATTTGAATCACGGCTTGCTCATTGTGATGCTTGTTTTTTTAGTGTAGATAATTTTGTTTGTTCAAAAAAAAAAAAATTATTCTTTGAGTATAATATCTGACCCCAAAAAATAAATAAGTGAAGCAAACCGGACCGCATAAGGGGGGCTTAAATAGCTCAGCTATCGTCTCCTTTCCTGGGATTTGATGTAATCCTGGTACTTTGATGGCTTTGCTTTTTTCAAATTTTTTCCAACGAAATAACTTTCATTAGTTAAGCCTTCCATATTGGATGGAAAAATTGAGTATACCTCTAATATAAGAATTAAACTTTTAGCCGAAAAATGTGAGTGCTATGAGACCGATATTTATTTTTGAGATATTGAATTCATGTACCCATACAATAAACAAGAGAGAGATTATAAAATAGAGAAAAATAAAATAATAGATGAGTTTCACAATTAATATATAAAACTCATTTGTATCAAACTCGCACCGCCAAAAAAAAAACTCCATGAACTACTGAATAAACGAAAAATAAGATGAGAGAGCCACTCGCGCAAAAAACGCTCTCTATGTCAAAGTGCGCTGGGAAAAAGAGGCCACCAAGGTGACCAAATTTCTTGGTTGCTTTCCCTCATTCTTCTCTCCTACAAAATTGCTTGTGTTTATTTATTAAAAAATTGTGTCCTTCGTCTCTTTCAAAATAGGTCCGATTTACCTAAAGCACTTTTACATCCGAAGCAGCAATAGGATAATGAGTCTCGTCTCGTTTTTACAACCACCATTTACGCGAAACATTTCTTTAATGTTGATAATTTGGTGAATCTAAACAACACTTTTGTGTAACAATGTTTTCACCCTTAAGTTAAACTATTGTAAGTGAGAGATTTTAAGTTTAATTCTCGTCAAAAATGAATTTGAACTACATTGTTATAAGTAGCCTATTCCAAAGCTTACCTCCACCCCTAGTTTAGAGAGAGAGAGAAGAAAAAAAAGAAACAACAACACTACTCATAAGCAACGTCTCGAACTTGATGTTATAGAACGACACTTTAACTTGAAGGTGTTCATGCAAATATGTCCATGCCAGTAGCTCTGTCTTGAAACTAGGGATGGGCAAATACCCATTGGTTATGGGTAACCGCGGTTATCCGCCCATTTAAATTAAACGGTTACGGTTATGGGTAACCGTTTAGATAAATAAATGGTTATGGGTATAACCGTTTACCCACGAAATTTAAATGGGCGGTTATGGATATTATTCGCGGTTATAACGGGTATCCATCGGTTATGGATATTACCCACGGTTAAACGGTATCCATTTACCCATTTAATTTAATATATGCCAAAAAAAAAAAACACTAGAACTCACACAGTCAGTCACTCTCTCTCTCCGTTACTCTCTCTCCCCGTCACTCTCTCTCCGCCGTCTCTACAGTCTCGACTTCGACACCACCCTCCTCGACCTCACCTCAAACAACCGCATCACACAGACCCTCTACTCTCTCTCTCTCTCTCTCTCTCTCTCTCTCTCTCTCTCTCTCTCTCTCTCTCGACTTCTCATCCCTCAGACCTTGAAGTGTCAATTCTATAATAAGCTTGTCAGCTTTTGACTATTTATCTGCAAACATGTGGGATTTTAAACGCAGACACTGTTCACAGGAATTTTGAAAAAAATTTAGCGATGAAAATATGGTTTTAATTTGCCAACGGTTTTGTTCTCTAGCTCTATTCTTTGTCTGATAATATCAAACCTATTGTGTTCAAATACTAGCTTTAGTATTGCTTGGTGAAATATCAAACCTAAGTGACTTAATGTTTAAAGTAGGATCATGAGAATTTTCAGTTCATTCACAAATTGTTCATTCAAAGACCTGTGTAAAATATTTCACCTGTAATATAATTTGTGAATTGATTATCTGTATTTGTTTCAGCAGGAACTCTTTTCAACTACTTCCAAGATGGAGACTCAAAGCGAGAACCAAGATAATGAACCAATTAATCTTGATCAAGAATTGGACCAAAGTGAATCAAGCTTTGATGACATTGGTAGGAAGAGAAAAAGAACCTCAATTGTCTGGCAACATTTTGAGGAAAAAAGTTTTGTGGGGAGGTGAAAGCTGTCTGTAACCATTGTAAAGCTAGGCTAGCATGGGGCTCCACTGTTGGTACTTCATCTTTACGTTCACATGTTAGAACATGTCCTATATTGGCGACAACGAAAAAGAATCCAGTTATAACTGGTGATGGGTCTATTAAACATGGTGCATTTAGTTTTGATGAAGGTAATGCTAGGAAAGAGCTAGCTTATATGATTATCTTACATGAGTATCCTTTATCAATGGTGGACCACTTGGGTTTTAAGAGGTTTTGCAATTCATTGCAACCCTTATTTAAGGCTATTTCTAGAAATACTATCAAGAGGGATATTATGAAAGTATTTGAATGTGAAAAGGGAGAGACCATGAAGTTGTTGCAAATGAACAAGAGTAAAATTGCAATCACGACTGACATGTGGACTTCAAGTAATCAGAAGAGAGGGTTTATGGCTATCACTTCTCATTTTATCGATGCTTCGTGGACGCTTCAAAGTCGAATTCTAAGGTAATTTATCAAACTAATATCAGCTATGTAAAGGCCATAATCTGTAATTTGAGCTTCTAAGTCTGTTTTTAGAATGTTTAGTTTGTAATCATATGGATTATAATTAAAGACTTGATTGGATGTAGTAGAAAAATATCGTTCGTAAATTATTATTTCAATTATTGGAATTGTGTAAGGACTTAAATGATTAAAATGGGGAAATGCATGTTAAAATGTACCTATAACGGTGTTTAATTGTTAGAAAATGAAAATTATGACAATTTATTTTTTTTGTAATTTTCAAGTTGTTAAAAAAAACATGTAGACGGGTGAAAAAATGAGTAAATGGGTAAAAAAAACATAAACGGGTAAATGGTCATGGTTATGGTTAAATGGATAAATGGTTATGATTAAATGGGTACACGGTTATGGGTATGGATAACCGTTTATAAACGGTTATGGTTATGGGTATAACCGTTTATACAAATACCCAACGGGTAAACGATTATGCGAGTATGACCATAAACGGTTATGGGCAAATAACCGCCATAACCGTTGCCCATTCCTACTTGGAACCTTTTTGCTCAATTGGAGATTAAATTTTTACATTTCCATATGTTAATCTTTTGATAGGAATTTCTGGGTTAGATCAATAAATAATTTTGTATTCATCTTATAGGTCGACATTCACTTTAATTTTACACATAGGTCAACAATAATGTATTTCTTTTCAAATAAAATAAAATTTACTCTTGATTTATTTCTCCCTACAGTGAAAATTGTTGATTGACTTAAACCTAATTACAATGAAAAAAAAATAAAACATCCGTTTCGGACAGCAGGCTGGATGAATATTATGGGCATCTGCAGTAGTCATGCATACATGCATGCAGATGCATACAAATTAAGACAAGGCTTGTGTCCTGCGGCTCTTGCCATGTATGTTTGAGGGGCCTGCATGCTGCATGCACGTCCAGTACTGGCCACTCTTGCCATTTGAACCGAGGACCACTTTTAAATGACTAAACTACAGAAACTGAAATGCTTGCTTTCAGCATTAAGCTCCCAACTTTTGGCTCTTCCTGCTAATGGTGGAAGACCAGTCACCAACATTGACTTATTAGGGCTTCTTCCTTGTTTTATTTCTCTAGGGCTAGGGGCCTAGGATTAAATCCTTCTTGGATCTCTACCTTGTTAAAGTTGGCAGTGGAAGATTCCCACTTCCTACAAACTTTGGTACTCAATTTAAGTTAGCTTACAATCATAACATAGCGGTGTATTTGACTCATGATACTATTCACTTCAAAATAGAATATTGTGAGCCTCAAATTGGACACCGGAGTCCAAGTCTACAAAAGCATGAACTGTGTGTGTTTCTATGTCAAACTACTCTTGGATCCAGTACACTTCTCCATAAATCCTTGATAAGATTATACAAGTGCTTGATAGGTGAAAGCCTAAAGAACAAATTTTCGATTTTCAAAGTTGGAGCCTCAGTGTCTAATTTGGACTCGTAAACCCTTAAATCCTAAATCCATTGATTTTCTTTGATGTAGTTGTTTTAATAAAGTTTTGGTGGACAATTTCTGATATTAACTTTTGCGCATTTTGTTTGAGAGCTAGGGTTTTGTAGGAATAATTTGAAAGAAAAAAAAAAACAGAATGTCGCAACAAGGGATCGTTGTGTCCCACGATTAAGGAGCCCTTTACAAACTAACATTGAGCAAGATTGTTGAGCAAGATCGACGAAGCAAGAAGCTCCCTTTTCTTTTTCTTTAAGGCAGGATAGGGCCCAATCGCCCTGTACTGTACTGCGCAATTCCTGGAGATGATTGATATATATATATATATATATGATTCAATAGGCACTTTGTGCATGTTTATCCATAGATAAGATGACATTATAACTGCAAGTAAATTAATCGAAGGAAGAGATGGTTCTGTATCAGCAGATAGCAAGCTATGCTTTCTTGGAACTTTTTTCATGTTATAAATTACAAACTTTTTATTAAGTAGCTTACCCTATATTGTCGCCGACCAACCACACAACATCATATCGACCATTTATATATATATATATATAATCAAAACGTCAACAATATGTGAAAATTTTAATGACGTCGGTGACATCTCAACGAAGGAAAACAATTTTGTATCTGCCTCCTCCAGAATTCGTTGTTGAATATTTTTTTAGATTTGTTTTTTGGTATTTTAAATGCTACATACATACTTTTCAAGATATTGTAGTATGCATGTAAGAAAGCAAGCCACACTTTACAAGGTGCTGAAGTCTGCGTGCAGTAAAATATTCTCAAAAGAAAAAAACGATAAATAAAAGCTAACCCTAATTCTTCTCAGTCACGACTCACGATTAATAACAAATCACAACAGTAGTATTACTCGTCACTCAAAACTGTATTTATATTACTTTGCTTTGAGGACTAACTCTGAGGAAGAACCGTCACAGTACTACGGTCTCGTGATATTTTTCTTCACTTGTAAGTGAGATGTCTTAGGTTCAAGTCTCGTCAAAGGTAAATTTGAACCATATTATTACTAGCCCATTATGAAACTAAACCCACCCCTCCCTTAGTGTAGATAATATCGTTTTTTTCAAAAAAAAAAAAAAAAACAGACTCTGAGGAACAACCAAGTGCATGCAGTGTACTTAATCCAAGTTTCTACTAGTGTATGAAATGTTAAACAAATATATACCATTCTTAAACACAAAAATTAGGGTTTGATTAATTAGTACGGATAAAAAGTAACTTAATTTGACCACAGGGATACATGCACATTCATGGTCTCAACCATACTAATTTCTCCATCATTTTTTGGGTACTTTCCTTCCTTTCTCGTTGTTGGTATAGAGGAATACACCAAATTAAGGTCAATTAATCAGTAATCTTCCCAATCATTAAGCTAGCTAGTCAATCCTTGCGATCACTGTTAAACTTTCTCATCAAAATAAAAACCCGACAACTGATTTTTCCTTGAATTCAATGATAAAGGCATCATTAATTTCTAAGTTACTAAAAGCATGCATGATGTATGTGTTTCACCAAAAGAAAGCTGGTGTGTTAATCATGTCTTAAGTTGTTTCACCTTGAAAAAAAAAGAAAAGAATTTGGTTAATAATAATATATAAGCTCTTAGGCAAGCTTTGTGGTTGGGAAAGAATAATACACTAAATTTATCTGTACTATGAAAAAAGATTCGAAAATATATGCTAAACTCATCTCTCTAGTACTAATCATGTTTTAGAAGTTAATGGATGTTGCTGAACGGCTGAGCTTAAGCCTCGAAATAAACCTCTCCAAATTATAAAAGAAAAGTCGTAGTATTGTTAGGTCTCATCGGCAATTAATATTAGAGATATGTGATAGGGTTAAATGAGACTAAAATACATAATGTTTATTTAAAAATAGTCTTTTACACTAACTCCTCTTCTTAATGTAAAATGTGATGTATTAAAAATAGTCTCATCGGCAATTAATATTAGAGATATATATATATATTTTACATGACGTGGTCAAAGTCCCCACTTCAGCCGACTACTCCACCCTTTGATGCCAACTTTCTTGAATATATATTTTCCACAAAGAAAAATTACTCCCACTTGAAGCCTAATGCATTTTTCCCATTGCAAGTAATTACATAGTATTATATTTTTTTTTTCTATTGACCATGACCTAATTACCTCCCATTAATCTCAGCCGTCCATCTTGATACTTGATGATAAGGCTACCCTAGATGAAAGGTGGGTTTGAACAGAAAACATTGTTCATTCATTCTTTCTTTTTCTTTTTCTTTTTTTTTCTTTTTTTTTTAAATTTCCCTTCAACACCATCATAAACCTCAACAAAAACATTATTTATAAAAACAAATTTGGACCATACTTTGCATTTGGGTTTCATTTGGGGTTCATCTTACATGCATTTAGTCCTCATTTGTTTATATAAGGCATCAAAAGGGCAGATTACAACCCAGAACCAAAGGTTAGTAAGGGGTGGCTTCCTCAGTGTAGCTAATTTACTTTCCCCACACTCCTCATTTCTCAACACACCCAGAAGTTCCAGGCAATGGCACCCCCAGAAGTTCCAGCTGCTGTGTTCCAGGCCACAACGAAAGTCTCAACGCTCACTACTACTACAGGCTGCTCCAAGAGGGCATTTGTGACGTTTTTAGCTGGAAATGGTGATTATTTCAAGGGGGTTGTGGGTTTGGCTAAGGGCTTGCGCAAAGTTAAGAGTGAGTACCCTCTTGTGGTTGCGATATTGCCGGACGTGCCGGAGGGGCACCGTGAGATTTTACGTTCTCAGGGTTGTATTGTTCATGAGATCGAACCTATTTATCCTCCTGAGAATCAGGTTAAGTTTGCAATGGCCTACTATGTCATCAACTACTCCAAGCTCCGTATTTGGAATGTAAGTGTGTAAAACCATACCACATATTGATATTTATCATGACACGTATCAGATATCTAATATGTTATGTTGTCAGAATGTCGATTGAAACTAATCTACCAATGATTTAACATAACCTATCAGATTGTGTGGTGAACAGTACGTCGCGCATGCACTCTCTTATGGTTACAGTATATACATACATATATATATATATATATATTTGAGTATATGGAACTTAACTTATGCATATATGCAGTTTGAGGAGTACAGCAAAATGATATATTTGGATGCGGATATCCAAGTGTTTGAGAACATTGATCATCTGTTTGATACGCCTGATGGCTACTTCTATGCTGTGATGGACTGCTTCTGTGAGAAAACATGGAGTCACTCACCACAATACAAAATTGGGTATTGCCAGCAGTGCCCTGACAAGGTTTCGTGGCCTGCCGGCATGGGCTCTCCTCCTCCACTCTACTTCAACGCCGGCATGTTCGTGTTCGAGCCTAGCCGCTTGACATACGACGGCCTTCTTCAGACTCTCAAAGTCGTCCCACCCACCCCCTTTGCAGAACAAGTAAGTACATATTAGGAATCATAATTATTTTGCACATTACGGGAGAAAAAATTGAAGTGAGGCTATTTCTGCCACGTGACAGAACTATTTCATCGCGAATTGGGATCAAATGCAACATCATCTTTTTGTTTATGAATTTTACAGGATTTCTTGAACATGTTCTTCCAGAAGACGTACAAACCAATCCCAAATACATACAACCTAGTTCTAGCCAATCTATGGCGCCACCCAGAGAACGTGCAGCTGGATCAAGTACACGTAGTTCACTACTGTGCTGCTGTAAGTACTATTTAACAGATTGATTAAGCATATTTATTTTAATTAATCACTCTTTAATGATTTGTTTCTTTTTAATTATAGGGATCAAAACCATGGAGGTATACCGGCAAGGAAGCTAACATGGACAGAGTGGACATCAAGGTTTTAGTGACCAAATGGTGGGAAATTTACAACGACGACTCCCTGGATTTCAAGGCTGAAACCCCAGCAGCAGCGGAAGAAGAAACTTTCTCGAACCCATCGTCGATCATGGCTTCCATGCCGGAGCCTACCATTCCATACATTCATGCTCCATCTGCTGCTTGATCTATAATATAATCTTGAGTGACTAATTATTATTCACAATTTAATAATGTGATTAGTGATCCGTCATTTATTTTTATTTTTTTGGTCTCATACTTGTATTGTGTACTCCTTTTTAATTAGATTGCTTCTGATTGGCCTTATTTTCTTGGTGGTGAGGGTTCATATAAGTGAGTTAATGTATTTGTTATGACTTAATTGCCTAGTGTACTTGAGAGCTCTATAATACTTATTAAAAATGTGCGAGTTTATAAGTGATTTTAAAATGACTTTAAACACTTTTAGAATTTAAAATGTTTTTTTTTTTTATAGATTCACTTGCATTTTGACTAAAAATTGGTTCCACAAACATTTTCATAAAAGGCATTTCTAGCTATTTAAAAACAATTCCAAATGAGTCCGTTTTTATTTTGGTACATTTTACGTACAACAATATTTTTTACTTGCATCAAAATTTGAATTCCACCTCTTTTTCTTCGAAAAATGCTGAATTAAGAACTGCTGCATAACTCTCATAACGGAGTCAGACTCTCTACACGTGAGTCCCTTGCAGCAGTCCCTCCCTACACCCAAATGCCATTTGAGATAAAGCTCATTATCAACCCAAAATCTAGTAGTTCCGAACTGAAATATGACTCGGTTCCAAACTCGGACAACTCGACTCGCTTACAATACCACGTAGGAACAGCCCAACTTCATCCAACTGGCACTGCCTTCAATCCAACTAAACAGGAACCTTTCCGAACGTATGACAATTGTCTAGCTATACACGTGGCAGACTTACAATGGGTCTGGACCTTGGTACCAAGACCCCACCAGATAACCGATATGCATTGACTTTTTGCTCATTTCGGGTGGGACCAGTGATTTGATGTTCGGGATCATCATCGTCTTAATGTCAACACAGCGTAAAACCTTTTTAAAAGAGAATGACTTACCTGCACTTATCAGGTTACAATGTGGATATATCAAACAAAAGCAGACTTTGCGTTATTGACTTGGAATACCACCGCAAATCACCACCTCATGCACCTCATGCGCGTTTTAACATATATCCATAGAGCCAAATGCACCCTCTCCTTCATATTCCCCGTCTTGAGACCCTAATTCCTGCATGTGATCATCCTCGAAAAGAAAAGTCGGGATTTCTTTGCTTCTCTGGGGCTCTCTGTCATTCATTTCTACTACTGCAATGATCTTTTCCCTTATACAATCTTCAACGGCTTCACCTCCAACTCCTTGAGACTGCAATCCAAGAAAAGAACAGCATTCTTCTCGGAAGTCCGCGTCATTGGAAGACAAGATTAGGCTAGAAATTGTTTTCGCGAGATCGGGGGCGTACCTACGGACCTGGGAACCAAGACAATCGGTTAACCAAGGTGCTAAAATGCGGACGTCACCTTGTTAAGCTAATTCTACGGATTGAGATGGAAAGTCTTAAGTTTCAGAAGCATCGTCTGTCATTCTCAAGGGGAATATGTTTCTACCTTATGGAGTTTGACGTAGTAACAACCAATCACCGAAGGTATGATCACATACAACAAAGACGTCAACACTAATTATTTCGGAAAATTGAATTTTCAGCAGATATTTTGATGCAGAAACTTGGTTTTTATAAAATTGTTTTCATGTAAGACTATTCAAGCAATAAAGATGAAAAGACTATTCAAGCAATAAAGATGAAAAGTAGAACACAATATAGGATGATTGCGTGTATGAGGATAATTTTCGAGCCATTGGTCTCTTAGAAGACCCACTATGCTAGAAAATTCAAGGATGAAAGAGTTGTGAGAGCGAGAAATGTACCTTGACGGCATGGGCACTTAGAAGAACTCCAGCGTACTTGTCCTTCAAATCGTTCAATGCAAGCTTAATTGCTTTTTTAATGAGATTCTGATCAGGTCGCGTCTTTCGCCTTGCTGATGGTATTGTAATCTTGGCAGTGTGTCAAGGAATAGGCGTATACACACAACATATGGCATGTTTAATAGGAAACAGAAGTAAAAGCATGCAAGGAGGAAGTTAACCAATATCAAGAAAGTTAAGCAACGAACGATTTTGGATATTGCTCGTGGTAGTGGTGGAGGACAACATCAATTTGAACAGATGGGGGCAAGTTCTCCCATTCCACTAATGCAACGCCGCCCTGGTCCACAACGCTCCCAACGCTCAATCCGTAACTTTTCCAGTCAATGCTAGTTAACGCCTTCAGAGAGGACTGAGGGATTGGGCAAGGTGTGAAATCTTTGAAATACAAGACCTGAAAGTAAATACACGCATTCATAAAAACCAAACCATACATTTCTTCACACCAAAACAAAGACGAACAAAATAATGCATCTTGTCACTTCTGTTATTATTTTTGAACCACAAGCAAAATTCCATGAGAAGATTAGAAGGGAAAATAACTACATAATTTAATTGCTGCCAATCACAAGGACTGCTACATCGTAAAGGGATTTGAAAAACAGAAGAATGAAAGTGATTAAACAAACCTCAGTTTTCGAGCTACATGTCCTCGGACAAGTACTGGCTACCTCTGACATTTCACTAATTACAATCACTGCTTCCATCACTGAGCCAGGATACCTTCGGTTTTCTGTGCAGCATGCTGCTCCACTACCAATCTTGAGATGCTCCCTTAAAAGATTTTAAGTAACAGTTAAGGCTCACAAAACAAATTTTCAATGTGCCATGAAATCTCCAAGCAGTTATACTACAGCAGCCTGATGTATTTTACTAACTTTTCAATCAACGGCAATTCGGGCCTCATAGAGAGGAAACTGGCATGAATTTCATTGCAACTTACCCACTTGAGAAGCATGACTCGCATTTTTTCCCCAATGTATTCCCATGCTTGAAAACGTAATCTTCAACCCCTGACTTTAAACGTTCAAGATTTGAGGCTGCAAAAGGTAAAGGGTTCGTCCCCTCATTCGCTACAAAAACATTTACGTATCTAGATCCAGGAGCATCCCCTTGTTCAACTACCAGTTCAATTGAAACATTCTGGGAAAAAAACCAATTGAAGCTGATCGATTAGTCGCTGCTGAAGTCATCATTGATCATTGAAGTTAGGCACACTACTATACACACGTTAGATCACATTAGACCAAGTAACGCCTCTCTTTTTAATTAACCAACTCGATATAATACAATAGGATTTCGAACTTGAAAATCTTTTGGCACATAAAGTTGTAAGTAGATCTTACAGGTATCTTTAAAATGAGGATCTTCCGAAAGAAGCAACTAAACGCTGCCAGCAAAACATCAATGCTTTCGGAAATTGACAGACATACTTCAGTCCCACTGAACAACGAGAAACAATCACGAAGCAGTTATGAGCATAACTTCGAAGATAAGTACATAAAGTAAAATATTCAGCAGCACAAAAGTTGAAGTGATATGCAAACCTGAATTGGAGTCCATTCTTAGGATTTGAAGGCAGCCTCGTCAACCGTCTCCCCGACGCACTTTCTTTCAGATTGAACTGGTAATGATGTACCTGATCATCACCAATACCTGCAATTCTTACATATTCATTCAATATCAGCAATCACAAAACCAAACTTCAAAACTCGGTCGTTTTGAATTTTAATCAAAACAAAACAATGCACAGTTACTGCAGAGAAATCGGAACTCACCGGTGGTTGTGACGAAAAGCAATCCATCTGCATCAAAATGCGGCTATGTAAACCAAATTGATACATAGAAACCGCAAACGAGTAGGCATTTTGGTAAATTCACTCATCTACTTACCCCAAATCTGCGCGCCAAAAGCCTCCCAACGAAGCTTCAAACCTCCAAACTCCTCTGCGCAGCTCCCCACGCCGGTATCCGAAACTGATCAGACGGAAGCCAAGCCTGTATTCGTCATTTTAATAACCACACACGCCGTTTGCCGCTAGAGACCAGGCCGTTTCGTTTCCAAAAATCCCAAGCAAAAATCGAACTCATAGAGAGTGAGAGAGTTAGAAGAGCGGCGAGATACCTGAAATTTGAACGGAGCGGGGATCAGACAGTGGAGAGCGCTTGAGAAGGACGGAGAGTCTGCAGAGGTCCTCCGACGTGCGGCATCTTTGAAATGCCGACGAAATTAACTGCAAAACCGAAGTGCGGAAGTTAACGGCGACAGAAATCGAATCGATCAGAGCGTTTGTAAGTTTTTAGGTGGAGATTTAAACTCACTTGCAGGCAGAGGTCTTTGGCTGAAGCGATGGTCATCTTTCTGTATTTGGATTTTGGGAGAGAAGACTGAAACTCCCGCCGTATCCGCGCTTGAATGTAGCGATATATTATTCCTCCCTGTTTTATGGACATTTTTTAACTGTGGGCTTTTATTTGGGCCCCTTTTTATCAGAATGGGTGGGATTGGAATTGGGACCAATTGAATCAGAATGGATGGGCTTAGGCCCATGTTGGTCAAGGCTCGGGTTGACTATTAATAAAACGTCTCGGATGTGGTAAATATCTAATGAGTTATCCAATTAAAAGCGCATAAAAATTTTAAAGTGCTAATAACAATTATTAAATTAAAATATAGGATCTAATGTGTTATCTGATTAGGAAGTTATGCATTTTTTGGGGTTGTGTTCTCTCTTTGGTAGAGCCTTGATATGCAGTATATTACTCGTGCAGTTTTTCTTTACATAACGATATATTTACTTAAGGACCGTCATAATATTTAGTTTGATCAAATTAATGCAGCCAATTATTGTCCCTCCTAGAAGTTGGGTAACGTATGCCCTCATAAAGCTTGAAAACTATGAGTAATGCTAAGAGACTCTCTTAAAGTGAAATTCTCTATGAACTTTTTGTTCTTCCACAGTTTAACATGAATTTTTGTGTCAATATTATAAAACATTGTGTCATAAATATGAGGAGACAAAAAGTTTTTAATGGTGGACTCTTTGTCCTCCCATAGTTTAGCATCTCTATTGAAACTCTACTTGTGGTCTTGGACTCCTGGTACCCTCATAAAGCTTTGAATGGCATTGTGTAAGAAAACAACTTGTATGACATACATGCACTTTCGTGTTGATAACAAAAAAATATGGAAGAAAATACTAAATACATGTTCTTATATTATTAGTATAGGACATCACGTAACAGTATACTAATAATATATTATCCATATTGTCCATTGTCAAACATATTTCCATGCATATCATACCCATCACGTTAAATCACGTGGTAAATGTGAGATGAAATGGATGGAAACAAGACAATGATGAAAGTCGATGAGAACGTGGAAAATAAAGTCTAGCAATCCATCCACACAAATCACCACCACTCAACTCTCAGTTGTGGAAGTGCAAGTCAATGCTTAAGAGAATAAATGAAAAGTAGCACTCTTTTTTCCTTGTTGTGCTATATTCAGAGAATAACTTTTTCCGTCAGTCTCCGAAAGACTGCTGGACCGACTCTTTGGACTTACCTGTTAAAAAAGAAGTGTGATATCTACACACTCTATTTTAATTCTCACTCTTTTTAAATTTTCAGTCATCGGATCAGATGAAATGACGAAGATCAACAGACAGAAATTAACAGAAATGTTTGAGAAGTAAAATGAAGTGTGTAGATAGCACATTCCTTAAAAAAACAGTCGGTCATATCGTGTTCACTGTCACGACACGGGTTGCAGTCAACAACAAGCGCCAGTGCGCCGGTCAACAGCTTGATTTGTATAATCTGCATTCCACACTCGCTATATTTCAAGTTAATTTGCAAGAGGAGCTCAATGATAATCTATTTAATCTGTTGATGCTACGCACGTTTAATAATTCGATATAATATTACAATGTAACGGGAACCAAAAACTTCATTACTGCTGTTAGATTATGACGACTCTCAAATATCTCATTGTAGACAATGAAATTTCAGTAAATAAAATGTTGACCGATGGTCAAAATGTTAATGCTCATGTATTACATAAATTGTACACATAGTGTGTGATTCAACGAAAATTCGAAAAGAGTCCGAAAAGCTGTTAAACAGGACACATGTCAACACCTGGCAGAGACGGCTTATTTCATCTGTGATATTATATTCAAAATTAGGCCTTGGAAAATTCTATAAATAGAAGCCAAATTCATTCATTTCAATTCACCAATTCACAAATACATTTCTCTACTTCCAAATTGGAAGAGAATTCTCTGGAAGTTCGTTCTTCGTTCTTCGTTCTTCGTTCTTCGTTCTTCGTTCATCGTTCATCGTTCTTCGAGATCAAGCCCCAACGGCCCTTGAAGAAACTTCGCCAAAACCTTTGAAGAATCAACAAGCACCTTGGTCACGTGCCGATTCTTAATCCAAGATCAAGCCCCGACGGCCCCTTGGATCAACACAACTGTTCTTCAAGATCAAAAGCCCCTTGAAGATCCATTCATCGTTCATCGTTCATCGTTCATCCATCTTCTTCAAGATCAAGCCCCGACGGCCCTTGAAGCAACATTCATCCACCCTCCAAGATCAAGCCCCGACGGCCCTTGGAATCAATACATTCATCCTTCAAGATCAAGTCCAGAAGCCCTTGAAGATCCATTCATCGTTCATCGTTCATCCATCTTCTTCAAGATCAAGCCCCGACGGCCCTTGAAGCAACATTCATCCACCCTCCAAGATCAAGCCCCGACGGCCCTTGGAATAAATGCATTCATCCTTCAAGAATCAAGCTCAAAGCCCCTTGAAGCTCATCCATCATTCATCGTTCATCGTTCTACATTCATCATCAAACATCTGAAGATCATCACTGTTCATCCCAAGAATCAAAGCGCCAAACAGCCCCTTCGGATCAACACAAACAAAATCCACATCACTGTTCATCCAAAGATCAAGCCCAACGGCCCTTTGGATCAACAGCCCATCAACGAAATCCATATTTTACGGAGATAGAATCAGAGGAACAAATAGAGATTGTAACCCCAAAATTCATCAAATAACAAATATATTTTGTACACGTGTTCTTGTTCCTTCAGGAAATTTTCGTGTTTACAAATTTGGCACGCCCAGTGGGACAATCTCTACCTCTCATCTCTTTCTCCATTCAAGAAATCCAAAGCACACTTCAAGCACAATGGCTTCAGGCAAGGAACAAGTCATCGGCGCTACCTCCATCGAAGAACAGCTGATTCAGATGAAGGAGATGTTTGCAATGATGACGAAAACCCTTGAGGAAAAAGACTTGAAGATTGCTATGCTCGTGAGCAAATTGGGGGCAAGGCATGATGAAGGATCCGGCTCCAGCCCTAAGAAAGGTGGTGACGAAGAAGAAGACCCTCCATTGGAGCAAGTTGAAGAAAACCTAAAGCCAGACCAAGCAGCACCGCTCATGGGATCTCTCTCAATCAAGCAGTTGCAAGAGATGATCGCCAACACAGTCAAGGCACAGTACCAAGGGAGCTCAAATACCTCCGAGTTGTACTCCAAGCCTTACTCTAAAAAGATTGATGCCCTGAAGATGCCAAGGGGATATCAACCACCCAAATTCATGCAGTTTGATGGAAGGGGGAACCCGAAACAGCACATCGCCCACTTCGTTGAAACTTGCAACAATGCGGGCACTGAAGGGGACTACCTTGCCAAGCAGTTCGTGCGCTCGCTGAAAAGTAACGCCTTCGATTGGTACACCGATCTTGAGCCCGAATCCATTAACAGCTGGGAGCAACTGGAGCGTGAATTCCTCAACCGCTTCTACAGCACCCGCCGCACAGTCAGCATGCTGGAACTGACAAGCACGAAGCAGTGGAAAGATGAGCCAGTTGTGGACTACATCAACCGATGGCGCACTTTAAGCCTCGACTGCAAAGATAGACTCTTGGAGCGCTCTTCGATCGAGATGTGCATCCAAGGCATGCAATGGGGATTGCACTACATCCTCCAAGGCATCAAACCACGGACCTTCGAAGAACTAGCAACCCGCGCCCATGACATGGAGTTAAGCATCGCCAACCATGGAAGAAGGGAGCCAACCACCAACTTCAAAGAGAAAGTGTTTGCTCCGAAGGTGGACGAGACTGGGAAGAAACCCGCTAAGGAAGCTTTTACCATTAACACCGCCCCTGTCAAAATCTCATCTGCGCCCGTCAAAATCCCATCCAAGTATAAAACAAGGGAGATAAAGAAAGGAGAGCCTTCTAGCACCCAAGACAAGTACAAAAGCACCTTGAGGGAACTAGAGCAGAAGATATATCCTTTTCCGGACTCCGACGTGGCCGCAATGCTGGATGACCTATTGGAGAAGAAGGTGATCGATTTACCCGAATGTCGATGGCCAGAAGAAATAAATCGCACCGACAACCCAAGGTACTGTAAGTACCACCGCTTCGTCAGTCATCCAACGGGAAAATGCTTCGTGCTAAAAGATCTCATCGTAAGGCTGGCTCAGCAAGGAACCATTGAGCTGGATCTCGACGATGTGGTAAAGACAAATTATACCACCATCACTTTCGGCACATTTGATTTGAAGTCTTCAACGCCACCGCTGGGGGCATGCTCCGAATCAAGCAAAGCTGAAGGATGGATTCATGTTGCTCCAAAGAAATGGCACATGAAGCCTACGCCTCCACCACAAGTCCGCCAACCGGAAAGGGGGCAAAGCAGTTTTTGCCAATCTCCAAAGCAACGGGAAATTATTGAAAATGATGGAAATTCAACACAAAGATCGCCTATCCCCATCACGATACGCGATTTCCTCCCGAAAGATTTCTTCAAACACCCAGTCAAAGCTCCTTGCTATAAAGATTGCGAGGAACGCTTCTCCAAAATGGCTTGACAAAATCCATGTGCTGCTCCTTGTCTGCAAGAGCCTAAACTGCAAGACACCATGCTCCTTGTCTGCAAGAGCCTAAACTGCAAGACACCATGCTCCTTGTTCGCACGAGCCTAAACTGCATGAACGGATGCTCCTTGTTCGCACGAGCCTAAACTGCATCCTCGCCCGCACGAGCAGAAAAAGCAACATCAAGGCTCCTGGTCTGCACGAGCATGAAAGGCAACACCAATGCTCCTTGTTCGCACGAGCCTAAACTGCATGAACGGACACTCCTTGCCTGTACGAGTTAAAACTGCAAACGGAACCAAAAGAAAATACAAAAAAAATGTATGCATTTTGAACTACGTTTTGACTTGATCTCTTCTTTGGAGGGGTACGTAGGCATCTCGAATATTCAAATGTTTGAATTCAATCACATCAGAATAAAGAATAAAGATTTTATTAAAAATATATATATATATATATATATATATATATATACATATGTTTTATGTATTTAAAAAAAAAATGTTGGCAAGCCCAAAATAGTGGGCTGTTGCGGAAAAAAAAAAAAAGAAGCAAAATGTCTGTAAAGCCCAAAATAAGTGGGCTGTTGCGAAAAACCTAATCTGGAAAAGATGATGGAGCCAGGCCCAAGTTCACGGCATCAACAAAGCCCTCATTCCTCCAAATCCAGGCCCAGCTGTACGCAAGCTTTGGCAGGCCCAAAGCCTATCATCTTCAAAGCCTCTCTCTCTGGTTTGAATTCGGGCCTCTCGGACTATGCAACGACGGAGATCCAGAGACATATCCTCCTCCGTAACCACCATCGACGCCCAGATCAAAGGTCCAGAAGGAACCGTATACGTCGAAGGGTTTTTCAGCATTAAGATTCAGATACCCGAGAGGTACCCGTTTCAGCCTCCGAGTTGCGACGCCAAATTACCACCCGAATATCGACACCGGAGGCCGAATTTGCCTCGACATTCTCAATCTTCCTCCGAATGGGGCATGACAACCATCCTTGAACATTTCAACTGCGCTTACAAGCATTGGGTTGTTATTAAGTGAACCCAATCCGGATGATGGCCTCATGTGTGAAGCGAGTCAGGAATTCAAATACAACACGGCGTCCTTTGGAGTTCAAAATCCGATCAACAAGAATCTCCGTCTCGAGAACGTTATACTGTTAAAAAACGCTGCGTGGAGGTCGAAAATGGAAACGCCGCCAGATTGACCATGCCTTTTGTGGGTCGGGTCGAGTTATGGTGCCAAGTGGGCGGATCTCTATCCGGATTCTCAGACGTCGAAAGACACATCCTCAAGACCAACTTCCCCAACTATCAAAAAGGGTGAGGCATCCCGCACTACCCTCGCCGACCTCCTCGGCGACGGCATTTTCAACGTCGACGGCGAGAACTGGAAATTCCAGCGCCAAGTCTCCAGCCACGAATTCAACACCAAGTCCCTGCGTAAGTTCGTTGAACAGGTGGTCGACACCGAGCTCTCTGACCGCCTCATTCCGATTCTCTGCGTCTCCGCGCCGTCGTATCGGAGGTCCGCGAGTTCGCGAACACCATTGTCAGAGAAAAGAAGCGGGATCTGAGCGAGGCGAAATCGTTGGAGTCTGTAGATCTGCTTTCCCGGTTCTTGAGCTCCGGCCACTCCGACGAAAAGTTCGTCACCGACATCGTCATCAACTTCACCCTCGCGGGGCGGGACACCACGTCGGCGGCTCTCACCTAGTTCTTCTGGCTGCTTTCGCAGAACCCACGTGCGGAACAAGAGATCTTGAAGGAGATCAACGACACGACGTCATCCGATTCAGCGGCGGGAAGGGAAAACTGATGCAGATGGCAAGGGGCCTGTTGCTGCTACTGCTGTAAATGTATTCCGCAGATTTGATGTTTATCTCACAGGCTTTCTCTACTTCGTTGAACATTAAGAGTGAGGAGAAGGTGAAAAAGACTCCTACGAGATGCCGGCAGCTCGGCTTGAAACTCATGTGGAGCAGATGCTTGATGGTCTGGATGGTGCTGATAGCGCCGAGGATGTACCGTTTGATGAGCAGCTTCAGCTCCTTTCTTTGCCTCTGCAAGACTCCTCCCTTATATGCATGCTCCTTCTCCGCCATCTCCACCGCATCAGCTGCAACCCCAGCACCTCCGTGGACCTTCTTCCTCCACAGCAACTGCAAGTAGACGCGAAGGACTTCAATAACCGCCGTCAAACGACTAGCCGGTCATGAAGCTCGACGCTTTGCTCTGCCTCAAACTCCTGCAGCTCATCCGTCTTCGTCCTTCCTGCAAATTTTTTTTTCACTCCATCACTGAAGGTTTATATAGAAAAAATATATAATAAAATAAGTGGATGGTGGAATAGTGGTGCATCACCACCACGTGAAAAAATTGTAAAGAAAGATAGTGGCACCGGAAAGCAGAGGGAAAAGAAGAAGAAAATGTAAAATAAAAGAATTGTGCTGGCACCACCGAAAGATAAAAAAAAAAAAATAATAATAATAATAAAAAAATATAATATCTTTTGATGGGTGTGACAGAAAAGATAAGAAAAAAAAATATATGGTGTCGGCACCTCAAAAGCAGAAGGTTTTTAATATATATATTAAAAAAGTTTTTAATATATATATATATATTAAAAAAAAAAAAAAAAAAAGAGCATTGAGAGAAATAAAAGTCCATTTTATTTATTTCTCCGAAAAATTACACAAATCGGCACTCTACATGCCACAAAAAAAAAAAAAAATTCACATCAAATTTACAAGCAGGGGAATATTCAAGGACGATCAGGTGGTGCCTCAGAAGTCAACGGAGCTCCGGGAAGACGAAGAGCCAGAGTTGGAATCTCCGGGGCCGGAACACTTGGTGCAACTCCAGAGGACGAAGGCAACATAAACCTCGGGAGTAACGCCATGAACCTTTCATGATCACTCTGGATCCGACCGTCCGACTCCTGCAGCTGGTCCAGCTTCCTCTTCATGCTGGTCGAGTAACTAGTTGCAAGCATGTGCAACTCCTTGTTCTCGTGCCTGAGACTTCTGACTTCTTGCCGGAGACTAGCCACCTCAGCCATAAGCGACTCCACCTGACGAGACCGGGCAAGAAAGCGCTGGCCCATGTTTGAAACTGTGCCTGCACACTGGACACTAAGAGCAAGAGATTCCTGAACAGCCAGCTCGTCTGACCGCCTGGAAAGCATCCTATTGTCCCTTGGAGTGAGAAGATTTCGAGCAACCACCGTAGCGGTTATTTCATTCCTCATCATTGTGTCCCCAACTGTAAGAGGACCATTGGGGGATATGAAGGACGGACGCCAAATGTTGTCTGGAGAAGACAAGTCATCATCTTCTCTGACGTTCAAGTTAAGGCGACGGTCGGAAGGGCAAGACATTTTTAGAATGTGTTAAGAAAGAAGATATCAGAAAGGTTAAAATTGCAGAAGTGCAAGAAGAAAGCAGAAGGAGTAAGAGTGCAGAAGTGCAGGAAGGGAGTGATTACAGAAGAGAGTTCAAGTGTGAGGTGAAACAAAATTCGCGCCTCTATAAAAAGAAGAAAATGAAGAAGCACTCCTCAGAGATCGAAGAAGCACTCCTCTCGCAAATCAAAGAGTGACGCTCCTTTCTCGAAGGCCGGAGTCCTGTCTCAAAAGAGCCGTTCCTCTATCAAAAGCTGGGCTTGACTCAGAAATCACGAGGGCTCAGCTTTTCCAATTTTGTCGTGACTCATCACGTGCAGCGTGGAGCGTTGCGAAAACCACGAGCCGCACCCGGATTTGAACCCCGGTTTTCAAAAGATCATCATTCCGGTTTTGTCGTCACTCGTCACTGCATCGTCAGCTTCGCAAAAATTACGGACGCGTTGTCAGAAAGCGCGTAACGGGCACTATTCATCCATCCACCGACTGCCGACAAATAGTGAAGGAATAGTTCCGGTTGTGAAGCCAAATTTCTATAAGTTTGACCTTCGCCTTCCACATCAAAGGCACACCTTCACACCCTCTCAAACTCTCAACCTCTCTTCATCTCCGACAATGTCTTCCCAAAGAAACCTTTCAAGTCACTCAGTGTTCTTCATCCCTTGGAACACCCCAGAAAACAAATCATCCAGAGCGAAAGTATTTCATATTAAAAAGGTTAAAAGCAAAAGTATCTCATATTACGCTTTCTCCTCACCTTCATCTGAAGAACATGGAGAAAGTGAGATCCTGATTGCTTACCTAGTCTTGCTCTCGAGTACTCATCTCAGACCCCTCCCAGCCCACTTCAAAAATAAACCTGTGTTGAGGTGCTTCTTCAAAAGCAAAAGTACCTCACAGACGAAGCAGGAGGAGTCTGAGTTGCTTCGAAAAGCAGATGAGTCTGGGTTGATCCAAGAGTTCAAGAAGATGCCACACCTGCGTGGAGACCGGACTACTTGAAGCATGTGGAGACAACGTGCTGATTCATCCTCAACTAAGCTGAGGATCGCTTGCAAGTAAAAAGGCTCCCAAACCCAGTTCAAAAATCAACTTGTACTTCTTCAAAAGCCAAAGTATCTCATATCAGCAGGGTCGAAGGCAAAGATATCTCATGGCATGCTTTTCCTTTACCCTTGCTCTTGCCTACGGGACAAAGAGAAAGAGAGCGATCAACCGCCACTTGGAGTCAAGCTTCCGATCTGGGACTGATTGTCTGGAACCCTTCCCTGATTGCTTACCTAGCATTGCTCTCGAGCAGTCATCTTCAACTAATGTTGGAAGCTGGAAAACATGATGAGTCGCTGAGAAGTGATGTTCTGATGCTTTCATGGGAATTTTTGCAGCATAGCTAATCTCCACATTGAATGTTTTGGAGCGGCATCTCCAATTGCTGTCATGGGAATTTTTGCATTAGAGAAAAATACTGCAAAAGAAGATGCCAGACCTGCATGAAGATCCGATTACTTGAAACATGTGGAGACAACGTGCTGAATCAACCTTCAAGATCAAGCCGCAACGGCCCTTGGAGAAATCAAGACCCGATTCAAGATTAAGTGTCCAACACCCTTAAATCAACCTTCAAGATCAAGCCTCAACGGCCCTTGGAGAAATCAAGACCCGATTCAAGATTAAGTGTCCAACACCCTTGAATCAACCTTCAAGATCAAGCCTCAACGGCCCTTGGAGAAATCAAAAGCCCGATTCAAGATCAGGTGTTCATCACCCTTGAATCAAAACCAGTTCAAGATGAAAGCTGTGGAAAAATCACAAAACCCGATCCAGGATCAAGCCTCGACGGCCCTTGGATCAAACGTCTACATTAAGGGACTTCAAAGACGCATCTTCTACACGTGGCAAGCACATGTATACGACACGCTTTGAAGTGGGGGCATTTGTAGACAATGAAATTTCAGTAAATAAAATGTTGACCGATGGTCAAAATGTTAACGCTCATGTATTACATAAATTGTACACATAGTGTGTGATTCAACGAAAATTCGAAAAGAGTCCGAAAAGCTGTTAAACAGGACACATGTCAACACCTGGCGCAGACGGCTTATTTCATCTGTGATATTATATTCAAAATTAGGCCTTGGAAAATTCTATAAATAGAAGCCAAATTCATTCATTTCAATTCACCAATTCACAAATACATTTCTCTACTTCCAAATTGGAAGAGAATTCTCTGGAAGTTCGTTCTTCGTTCTTCGTTCTTCGTTCTTCGTTCATCGTTCATCGTTCTTCGAGATCAAGCCCCAACGGCCCTTGAAGAAACTTCGCCAAAACCTTTGAAGAATCAACAAGCACCTTGGTCACGTGCCGATTCTTAATCCAAGATCAAGCCCCGACGGCCCCTTGGATCAACACAACTGTTCTTCAAGATCAAAAGCCCCTTGAAGATCCATTCATCGTTCATCGTTCATCGTTCATCCATCTTCTTCAAGATCAAGCCCCGACGGCCCTTGAAGCAACATTCATCCACCCTCCAAAATCAAGCCCCGACGGCCCTTGGAATCAATACATTCATCCTTCAAGATCAAGTCCAGAAGCCCTTGAAGATCCATTCATCGTTCATCGTTCATCCATCTTCTTCAAGATCAAGCCCCGACGGCCCTTGAAGCAACATTCATCCACCCTCCAAGATCAAGCCCCGACGGCCCTTGGAATAAATGCATTCATCCTTCAAGAATCAAGCTCAAAGCCCCTTGAAGCTCATCCATCATTCATCGTTCATCGTTCTACATTCATCATCAAACATCTGAAGATCATCACTGTTCATCCCAAGAATCAAAGCGCCAAACAGCCCCTTCGGATCAACACAAACAAAATCCACATCACTGTTCATCCAAAGATCAAGCCCAACGGCCCTTTGGATCAACAGCCCATCAACGAAATCCATATTTTACGGAGATAGAATCAGAGGAACAAATAGAGATTGTAACCCCAAAATTCATCAAATAACAAATATATTTTGTACACGTGTTCTTGTTCCTTCAGGAAATTTTCGTGTTTACACTCATATCGTAAAATTTGAAGAATGACATAAATTTAAGGGTAAAGGACAGTTTACTACCCTCATGTTTTGTGATTTTCAACATTTAGTACATCAAGTTTTTTTCATCCTAAAGTCATACCTAAAGTGTAAATTTTGGGACAGTCTCATACATCTGTTAGTCAAACTGTTAATTCTCCCGTTAAGTGATGATGTGGCGCCCTGATTGGGCGCCACGTGTCATTAAAAATATTAAAATAATTATTTAAATAAAAAATAATATATAAAAAAAACCGAACCCATAAAAGAAAAGGAAAAAGAAGGAAGAAGGAGAAGAAGAATGAGGAGGAAGAGGAGGAGGAGGAGAGGAAGGAGAAGGAAGAAGAAGGAGGAGGAAGAAAAAAAAATCTAGGATCTGGGTGGGTGCGCAAGGGGGGAGAAGAAGAAGGAGGAAGAAGAAGGAAGAAGAAGGAGGAAGAGGAAGAAAAAAAAAATCTGGGATCTGGGCGGGTGCGCGGGGGGGGGGGGAGGGGGGAAGAAGGAGGAGGGAGGAGGAGGAAAAAGGAGGATGAGGAAGAAGGAGGAAGGAAAAAAAAATTGGGATCTGGGCGGGTGCGTGGGGGAGAGGAGAAGGGAGAAGGAGGAAGAAAAAAAAAATCTGGGATCTGGGCGGGTGCGCGAGGGGGGGGGGGTGGGAAGGAGAAGGGAGGAGGAAGAAGAAGGAAGAAGAATGAGGAGGAGGAAAAAAGAAGAAAAAAAAGAAGAGAGAACCGAATCAAGAAAAAGAAGAATAAGGTGAGAGAAGAAGAAAAAAATATTTTTAATATTATTTTTATTTAAATAATTTTTTAATATTTTTAATGACACTTGGCGCTCAATTAGGGCGCCACGTCATCACTTAATGGAAAAACTAACAGTTTGATTAACGGATGTATGAGACTGTCTCAAAATTTACACTTTAGGTATGAGTCTGGGATGAAAAAAAATTGATGTACTAAATATTGAAAACCACTAAACATTAAGGTAAAAAAAATGAGATATGTCTTAAATTTAAATAAGACCAAATTATATAAAGAGCAAATTTGGAATGCAGCGACAAACAAATCACTGGAATGCAGCGAGGAATAATTTGGAAGGAGGAAAGCAGTTGACAAGCTTTTAGTAGCGATGAATAATAAGAGTGAGAGTTGGCAGTCGGACTAGTCGCTGCTTATTTATCAATAATTCATAACTATCATTACTATACGCAATAATCATATGCTTTGTGTTTTAGGTGCAATAATCACAATTTTAGTACAAGTTGACAACGTTGGTTGTTTGTTCACCACATAATAAAGTAATTTTTAAAATATCAGAAGCATTTCAAATTGAGACATTTGAGCCTTTATATGTTAAAATTATGACTTCGCTAATGCGCTTGGAAATGTATAAACATATATTTAACACATTCAAATACTCTCTCGAATGCACATGAACTTTAAACATACAATAGTATGGTTATTTCTATCAGAGAGTGTTCACAAGTCCAGAAATTTTTCAAAGAGAAATTTTGTTTGAACCTATATAACTTATTTCTACACCAAACTTACTCTTTACACCCATATTATTTTTAATTAAAGACTTAGTATCTCTTTAAACCCAAATTTACTACCTAAACAATCCACCCAAACCCAATTCAAAATGTAAATTTATCTTTACACCCATTTAGAAAATAAATCTCAAATTAAATAATTTGGTGAAGTTTCTATTGTTTATGGGAATGAAAACTTTTTGGAATTCGACTTTTGTGGACAAGTTGAATAATTCAATGAAGTTTCTACTTGTTTATTAATCTTCCATGTACCTAACTCTTCAATTTCTTGTTTTCTTGAATATCCTTATCCTCGTGATTTTATTTGCATCAGTGCTTTCATTAATGTAGTACAACAATACGCCCATAGTTGATATAGTACAACACAATGGCGTGTAAGAATTAATGGAATTGCTTGAGCATCAAAAGATACTTCAAAAGTTGTGTTTTCAAAGAAATTGGGTTTGTGTAAGAAAGAGAGAGACTTGTTCCCATAAATTTTCAAAGAAACTTCACTTTTGCAGCAAAAGATATGTCATATTTACATTATGTCTTCTCACATAAACATATATGAGATTAGACTACCAAAACCTGATGCTAATATGAACCGAATCCACTGACGTTAATATGAATCAAAAACCTATCTTCTAAACTCTAAAAAAATTGAAATCAAATGAAAACAAAATTTGCATAAATCGCTTCATACCTTAGTCTGAGGATTCAAAACTTTTAAGAATTTCCTAACGATTTCTATAATTCAGTCGAGGTGTTGTGGCAATATATAGTGACTATAGACTCCCCCCTTAGCATTTTGGTGATGACTATAGTCTATATATATAAAGCTTGGAGCTGGAAACTTTAGCATGAGGTGGGATGATTGCAGCCATGCACGTATTAACTCTCTTTGCACCGCCACCTGTCAAGACATGCATTGTTACTTTGTGTTGGTCTTCTTCTGATTGGACCAACCAAATTAATTAGTCTCCAAGATAAGTAGCAGCTACATCTCCACCCATTATATGATTTTCTCATTAAATCTTACCCACTGAAACTAGCCGACTAATCTAGTCTTGCCGCCATCATTTTCCTGTAAATAGGAGATTAACTCCAGTTGTTTTTCCAGCATGAGCTAGCATGCAACGGATGCTCTGGAGCTCGTTCACTTAATATATATATATATATATATATATATATATATATATATATATATGTGTGTGTGTGTGTGTGTGTGGAGAGAGATTAGAAAAGAAATAGGATGGAAGAAATATATGATGATTTAGGAGTGATCAAGCAACTTGTTTAAGTATATAGAACTTAGTTATTTCTGGTAGTGATGTGGATCTTTGGTTTAGCTTTGGAATCCAGGTAGGAGAAATACTGCAGACTTTTACAAAAATTGATTTTATTAAATTTCGTGAAGTATTATTGGTTATGGAATTATTGCTCGAATGCAATTTCGTTGAAAATATACTGTGATACATGTGAAAGATAAAATGACATCATTTGTACATTATTCATATTGATGTGGTTGGAATTTCAATGTTCAGATTGGAAGTATGGAAATGAGGGTAGTTAGAAAGGATTTTTTGTGTAGTTGAATCTATTCATTGTGAAACCAGTTCTAGGCGAGCCCGATGTTCATAGTAGAATAGGATATCGACAAGAATTGTCAATGTGGGTGATTTGGGCTCGAGATCAATGAATTAGATAAGATGACTAGCAAAAGGGGTTTATGAACTTGGGATATTATATGGGGGTTAGTTTCTGTGATAGAACATTTGAACCACCTCTTCAAGGGTAAAATGCATGGTATGAGACGTGAAAGTCTGCGTGTTTTATTATATAAATTAACAAGGGTAACTGAAGAGGTTGCATTGCATTCATGCATTATTATCAATAATGATTTGATATTTGGCTATATGATTTCATGACACTTAGTTTAATATTGTCAATTTACTGTGATAAGGTTATGTCATTACTGAGCTATTGAAGCTCATCCCTTTATTATTATGCAGGTTTACGAACTAGACATTCAAGAGAGCAGGCAAGATGAGATCGGATTAGATTGGAGAATAAAAAGTTTATTCATCTATTTACTGTAGGTTGTAAATAATTCTTGATTTGTTTGAGAATCATGAATTATTTTAATAAGAAGAGTTTATTTTTCAACCCGTGTCAAGTTCTTATTATTTATTAAGCTTTTAACTCATATTTCAGATTTGGGTTCAAATTTTATTACCGATTCGGGTCCGGGGCGTGACATTGATAAATTGTAGTTTCATTGTTAGTTTCATCTCAAGACTTGATGATAATTATGCAACAGGATAAAAAAGACAATTAATATTTAAAATTTAAGTATAAAATTTCTCTTTTTCAAAAGTGTTCGATATAAAAAACAATTTAATATTTAAAATATTGGTTCAAATAAAAATTTTCTTTTTTTAAAAGTGCTCGATATAAAAATTGGTATTTTAGATGTCATAATATAAATGGAGGGCATAAAAAAAAATATTATTTCCTCTATTTGTTTATGGAAATAGATTCTCTCCAGATCTCTCCCACCAAAGCCACCAAGTTCACTCATTCAGACATTTGAAATTTGGTCAAACGGCTAAAATTATTATAAATTTTTAAGGAGCCCCTTTATTTGTGGCTGTGGGTTTGCTGTCTAAAAAATAATGTCTCCTTCATGTCTCATTCTTTCTTTTATTGACACGTGTTTTTTTATTTATTTATTAAAAATTGAAAAGTTAACAGAATTAAATTAAAATTAAAGATGATGACACGTGTCAAAAAAAGAAAAAAGAAGACATGAAGGAGACATCATTTTCGGGACAGCAGATTTGTGCCGTTTATTTGTAATCTTTAAATTAAATTTTTATAATCCAAATAAATAAATTTGGTTACTCTAGTGAAAGAGATCCGAAAATAATTTCTTTCCTTTGTTTATAACACGTGGAGAGGATCGCTTGAACTTGAATAACCGGTTCTTCAAAATATAAACTACTTCCTACAAAATTACAAAACTACCCTCGGCGATTGACCCAACGGCGCCTCTGCAAGTAGAGAGAGAGAAAAAAAGGGCCAACGGCGCAACGCCAACCTTCTCAAAGTCAAAGGTTGAGATTGAACAGAGTGATTCTGTGTGGGAAGGAAGGAAGGAAGAACGGACCACCCCCCCAACCAAACCAAAAAAAAAAAAAAAAAATATATATATATATATATATAAATATAATGGGTTAGGTGCAGTGCAGACTGCAGAGGGGCAACAGTGCAATTTGAATCGAAAAAAAGATCAAATCAAAAGAGGAAGCCGACCCGAAATGGAAATTGGGAACGTTGGAATTACAGAGATTTCAAAACCCACCAATTCGGAAGCTCAAATTTCCCACCTTGCTCTCGATATTGGAGGCAATTCACTCTCCTCGATCATTACCTGGCTTTTTATTTAATTTTTGGAGTCCAATTGCTCAAGTTCTCATGATTTATCGATTGTTTTTGCGTTTGTTTTGTCTGTTGGCAGGTTCTCTGATAAAGTTGGTGTATTTCTCAACGAACAGTGATGATTCGTCTTCTTCGAATGAGAGTTTAGCAGCTTCTAATGGCGACAGAGGGCGTCCTGTTCTTCAAGGGAAGCTCCATTTTGCAAAGTTTGAAACTCAGAAAATCAATGACTGCATAGACTTCATTCGATCCAAGCAACTTCGCCTTACTGGTATGCTTAATGCTTATGAAGTATTTGCTTGCTTTGCATCTCCTGATTCATTTGTATCATTTTTCGTTTCAATCAACTTGGGAAATGGGAAGATTCATTTTTTCACTGATTGAAACTATTTAACCTTGTTTTGTTACAATAAGTGTTGATGTTGAAATCTTGGATTGAAAGTTCAAACTACCATTTTTATTGGTAAATGAACTACTTCAGCTTTAGTAATTAGTACCATATTTTCGACAGCGAAAATTTTGTAGTTTCGGAAGATTTGAACTTCTGACCCTGAATATAGCTGCTTGTTCAGTAGTTGTAGTTATCATTTTCTGGTTTCATTGCTTATGGTTGTAGATGATTTCAGGCTCCGAACAACACGGTGCTTCTGTGAGCGCAAAGTGTGTTATTAAGGTAAAAACCATCAGTTTGGTTTGGCCATTGTATGACTGTTTTCTGGCATGTTTGCAAGCTAATTTATTGACTCGTGACAATGGTGAGCAGGCCACAGGTGGTGGGGCATTCAAGTATGCAGATCTCTTTAAAGAAAAGCTTGGGATTTCTCTTGACAAGGCAGATGAAATGGACTGTCTTGTGGCCGGAGCAAATTTTCTGCTTAAGGTGGGATCCTAATACCACTTACATGGATTGGTATGTTCAATTTGGTGCGTTTCTTAAGTCCTGTCATGTGAGCCATAGAATGTGTGGGTTGGGAATTGGGATGGATGAGCACTAGCAAGCTCAAAACGAGAGGAAATTCTCTCTGTTTTCTTTCAGAAGAAACATCAAAGTGAATGAGTCGTGAAATGTGGAACTTGCAAAATTCAGCTTCTATTTATAGAGATATTTCTGCACAAGATAACCTCAAGTATTGTTGCTCAGTACTCTATGCGAGTAACTTTATTGCAAATTTTCTGTCTTGTTTGCTTTCTTGCCTGAAAATAGCTTTTGCCATTTTGATTGTTATTTAAGTAGGCAGTTCACCCGGAAGCATTCACATACATGGGTGGTCAGAAAGAATTTGTGAAGATTGACCATGATGATCTATATCCCTATCTGCTTGTCAATATTGGTTCTGGTGTCAGTATGATCAAGGTATTCTCATCAAACCCAATGCTTTATTTACTGTAGTAGTTCATATGTTTAACCTTTTTAAGGCTTGATTTTTTCATATGCATTGCGCTTGGATAGGTAGATGGACCTGGTAAGTTTGAGCGAGTAAGTGGAACCAATGTTGGTGGTGGCACCTTTTGGGGTTTGGGGAAGCTTTTAACAAAGTGCAAGAAGTACGTTGTCTTTTGCTTATCTACAGAGCTATTGATATTCTTGCTATATGACTTTCACTTAATAGCCAAAGCTGCAATTGTGTCTCAGTTTTGACGAGTTGCTGGAGTTAAGTCATCGGGGAAATAATAGAGTGATAGACATGCTTGTCGGGGACATCTATGGTGGAATGGACTATACAAAGGTATGCATATTCATGATAGACAGGTCCTTCTTTTGACTTAGGATGTTGAATACGTTCTGGTTGTATTTCTGTATGCCAAATTAAAAGGGTTCCTAAATTTAAACAAGGATGAGGGGATCCTAGTTTACATTAGCCTTCATCTCACGGTACTTAATTGCGATGTAATTTCTCTGATGATTACAGATTGGTCTTGTATCAACAGCCATTGCTTCTAGCTTTGGCAAAGCAATTTCTGATAATAAGGAGCTGGAAGAATACAAACCTGAAGATATTTCTCGGTCCCTCTTAAGAATGATTTCAAATAATATTGGACAGGTAAACCATAGGGAAAGAAACACGTGTCACTTGCAATGAATCAAATTTCTTAAAACTATTTGATTCTGTCATAACCTTCTCCAGAATATTGAAACTATTTTTGTTAACGTGCCGATCATGTTGTTTCAATTTTTATCTTCTCTCCAGATCTCATACTTGAATGCACTGAGATTTGGGCTCAAGCGAATATTTTTTGCTGGATTTTTCATTCGGGGCCATGCTTACACCATGGACACGATTGCTGTTGCCGTTCATTTCTGGTAAGCCTGAATATAATGTCCTTTTTCATGCGTCAGAATTGATTCATACTGAGAATTGAAGTATAAATTATGTCGAAAGAATCTTCAAAATATAAATTTGACGGTTGTGTCACATTCTGTGCCTGATTTAGCTTTTGTACTCATCCATCTTTCCTCGTGGTTTTGGGGTTAAAATTTCATTCATTTGATCCTTATTTGCAGGTCGAAAGGTGAAGCAAAAGCAATGTTCTTAAAACACGAAGGATTTCTTGGAGCATTGGGTTCATTCATGAGCTATGAAAAGCATGGTTTTGAGGACTTGGAAGTCCATCAGTCGGTGCAACAATCCCCAGTGGATGCATCCCTCGGAGGTGATAAGAGTCATGATCCACCAAATGGGGACTTGAACGAAAACCAAAGCATAGACTGCAGCGTCTACCTGTCATAATAATTTGCGCTGGCTTCTCCCCCGGGGCTTGGATGTTAGAATCTAGAGGCAATTCTTGGTTGCCTGTCTCTGCATTCTGTGGAGTTCAAAGGCTTGAAACTTGCGTAGCATATGTAACATTGTCGGTAAAATACTAGGACATGTATTCAAAACTAAAAAGAAAATTTCAGATGGAGAAGGACGAATACTTTATGGTAGCACATAATGTAACTTAACTCGTTCGATTTTTGAATTGTGACCATCCGTCTAGGTTTTGTATCTTGTCAAAATACTGTAACTGCGCATCCTTGTTCAATAAAAGCACTTTTTTGGGGCACAATGACCACAAAAACATAAAGTTTAGTGCAAATTATAGCATCTTCTTTCAATGTCATTACAACATTAACTTAACTTACAAGGCAGACACAACAAACAGTTCCCGACAGGCAATCAGAATGTACAACATACATGGGGATTGAATCATCCTCGATATCATCCTCCACCCTCGTCGAAAGGGAGAGGAGTTGATACACAGCGCAAAGGCCGCTACATTTGACGGCTTATTGACGGTATGAATAGGGATAAGTGCTGGCATTAATTACTAACTCAACAGAATTCGATCATTTGACAGGCAGTAGCCTCCGATGGCATTGCTTTGCGTTCCTCCTGTGCAAGGCCCATCTTTCTTTGATGTCGGATGCATTCTCAACGTGACTAAGTGCTTCCCCGTCCTGAGACATTTCAATCTCTTCATTAGACTCATCAGGATTTAATTCTCCTCGTAATCTGGCAGCTTCCGCAAGCATGTCGTTTATCAGCATCTCAGTAGTCTTGCTGGTGATTCCCCGCAGGTACCAAGAAATAGGTGGGGGTGGAACTATAGATGGCTGGATCAGTTGCTCCAAGCTCAACTTTGAACCGATCCTTCCTTTGCCTCCTGTGCAAGAATTATAATCTGCCCATGTCTTGGGTTTGAACGGAAAGCAGGTCTTTTCATCGACAAAAAGAGGTTCCATTCTCCAGCAGCCTTCAAATTTCTCCATAAACCCTGTTTTGATTTGCTTGAACTTCATCTGGAAAATGGCATTTTTAGAAATTAGAAATCTAATTTTACCATTACATCACAGAACATGTTTCTAAACTAATTTTTTATTATATGATTTGCGTACTGGAGATTCTAAATATGTGATGGGGTAACAAAGAACCAGTGGAAAAGAAACAAACAAACCAAGTTCTTATGTTACAGTGCAACAAGAAGAAGATCGAGTCTTACTGAGTGATCTTTTCTGTTTTGATCTACTAAAACATGAACAGCAAAGGTCCCTGACCACCAAAGAAACTTCCATATAGCAGCTTGCTCCAGTTCAACGACCTGCCTATGACCTTCATCAACCAAAACGTTTCTGGATATCACTTCCTGAGACAGATTATAACTTTTCGAATTAAGAAATACAAAAAGTAAACGCACTACAGATCAAATAGTAAAAAAGGATTGGTTCCTTCAGTTTCCAAAGAGAAAGCTGTTGCGAGTTGAATCTGAAAGGAAAGTCGATAGAATAATATCACTTGCCTTAATATTTTTGAAAACCCTCTTATTATCAGGGTCAGTTACAATATTATATACTGCATCCGGGGGCAACCCAACATCAACGCTTACACTGAGGTTGCAAAGAGAACCTTTTGGTACGCTGACCTGCAAAGAGTAACCATATTATGTGACTTAAGGTCAGTAGTTATCGAGAGAAGCCACAAACTCTTGAGATATTCCTTCCAAAGAGAATGTGCTTCCGGCCTAGAATTTCTCACTTAACAAACATATGCTGCGCGAAGGTCTCCATGTTCAAGGTATGGAAACATGATGCATTTATGCACGAATACTTAGCACACAGGGGACCAAGACTATACATGTAAGAACTTGACTAAAAGGGCAACCCCCAGCCAACAAGCTCCCTACTTTGTAAGGGTGGGGGAACGTCTTTCGTACGCAACCTTTGCTTTCCAAAGCTGCCGTTTCCACGACTTGAACTGTGACTTTTCAGTCACAAAGGAGCAACCTTTCTGTTGGCGCAATGCCAAGGCTCCCCCTCACATGCAAGAACTTGACTGATATGAAATTATCCTTTCCAAAGAACTTCACAAATATGGTTTAAGAAATGGAATCCATCTTCTTTCTGTAGGCGTCCATTATCAATATGGCATACTACAAGTTAAACGCAATTCTCACCTTCATATCTGGTGGTTGATCAACCCAAGAAGGATTTTCTCTCCATGCTTGCAACTGCTTCTCTAAGTCAACCTCCAAAGATGCAGCCTTTTTCGGTAGAAAGCTCACCGTTTTCACTCCGTCATCCTTTACGAGTCTCTTTAGCTGCGACTGTTACGAGGCGGGTGTCAAATCAAATCCATAACGCCACAAGCAAATCACAAGCTTTTAGTGAAATGACTGACCTTTACACAATTTTGCAGCTTCTGAGGAACCTGCCATAACGCTTTGGAAAACGCCAGATCAAAGGCCTTGAGCTTGAGCTGCCCATTTCTCTCGTTCTTGCCAACGCTTACGTTTGTCGTGGTCACCTCTGTCTCACCCATTGAAACAACAACCGTTTACAGCAAATTCAAGGCCTTTACTTTCCACATCAAGAAAAAAAAAACCCCATCTCAAATTTCGGAGATATCACTCAAACATTAACGGAATAATTAGAGAATTCCCCGTCTCAAATTTCAGAAAACCCCATAGTTGTCGAAATTAACAGAACCAACCCAGCAAACAAAGCTCAAAGATTAAGCAGGAAGTAAAATAAATGGGTTAACTTACAGTGGTTACAGAGAAGATGTAATCGGAAGAATATTCTTCCGGTGTCCAATTTATGAAGCTGATCCAAGAATCGGGTTTTTTATGGTTCAAATACCTTTTTACCTTCACGGCATTTGTTAATTTTGCGGGTTGATCCTTTTCCATTTATTTCGATCCGACGAATAAAATTAAATAAAATAAAAAATGTGTAAAAGTTTTAAAAAGTGTGCAAATGACACCAGTGTTGAATTTCTAAATAGAGTAATGATGAGGAGAATAAATTTATAGATAAAATTTTAGAAACTAAAGGAATGAAAGTTAGTGATTGAATAAATTTTTTTTTTGACAAACGAAAGTATTTACACTGAAGGGGAGAAAGTGGGTTTAGCCTCACAATAGGTTAGCAATAATGTGATTCAAATTTTTCTTTGGCGAAAATTAAACTTAAGATTTCTTACTTACTGTTTACACCCGATTTTACACTATCGGCCCAAGTAATCAAGATCGTTAAATGAGCAGAATTTTAGACCGTTAGATAATAAAGTTATTAAAATAACTTTTAGTTATTATTGAAGAATAATATTGTGATAATCATGATATTATCTTTTAGTAATATATTAAATTATCTAAACCTAATATTGATCCAAGTTCCAATTGAATTTAGATAATGAAGCATCCAAGGTGGGATGATTTTCATATAAGTGTAAATGGAGGAGGTCGCATGCAATGGCATATTCCAGTAAATGGGTGATAAGATTTGCATGGATTGCGTGTAAGTTTGGAAGAAAGCATGTGGCATGCATGGCTGCACAATTAAAAAGAAAAAATGATCTTGGATAATGATGACAAGCTTAGGTAGGCTAGGTGATGATGATGACACAAGAAACCTAGGGAGGCTAGGCTTTTGGTTGGATAGGCTTTCACAGATAGTTATTGAAATATAGGCTTTAGCCCATGCCACTTATCAGTATTTCAGTTCCGTAAGTAAGAGTTGCAGTGGGACTCTACAAGTTATCAGGCCGTGCCAAGGAAATATAGATACTATAAATACAGAGTCGCAGGCAACATTCAGGGACCTCTAATTCAACACACAAATTTACCCTGTATAAATTCTCGTTCTACGCCAAACTTCTCAACAACCTTGAGATTTTTTTTTTTCCTTTTCGCCGACACATCTTCAGTTTGGATAAACAGCACTGTAAAGGCAATTGGTGATATTTTCAGTTTGGATAAACAACACTATCGCCGTAGAATTAGCCGATCTCGGATCACCTTCAGTTTGGATAAACAGCATTGCGTCGAGATCAACTAATTATCTATCCAAGTCTCGGTCAACAGGGGTTTTCAATCCTTATTGGTAGAGGTCATCTCATTAGCCTTCTCGGCAAAGTGAGGTGTTACAGTTGTTTAGACTCGGCACATTGAACGCCGATTTATTTCGTGATTGGATACTTACAGGTGGGATTTAAAGTTCGGCATTTTGACAGCCAAACCACGTTCACGGTTAAGACGTACATCTGCTTTGAGTATTTGTGCCCTTACACTTTGGTGCCGATTCGGTGCAAGTTCACTCTGACAAATACCATCAATGTGACTGAATCCAACGACAACGATTTGTGAACTTCGCGTAATTAGTAGCATTGTCTTCAGGCTTAAGAATCCAAAAGCCGAGATGTGTTCCTTCCTCGGCTGCAACCGCAGGACATAGAAGTCAGCCGCGCGCATCAACGCAACACATCAGCATATTTTACTCCCCGGCAGAGCTCGGTCGACGAGTTGGCATGCCCCGCACACAACCGAAGGATGTACTTAGCTTATTAATTACTCGGCTTGCGCGTCATGTAGGCTAGGTAGTTTTTAGGGTCAACACTTACAAATGAAGAGGAGGACACATAATTTAATTTGTAAATTTTGTCTCCAAATTTTTTTTTTCTTTTTTAATGTGGCATAATTTAATATTACTATTTAGATTGTCAATCACGTGTCGGTAAACAAGTGGTCTGCAAGCCGTTGTATGAAATTAAAAAATTTTTAAAAAAAAGTATGAGTTCAAATTTTGACGAAAACTTAAGGGTATAGAATATAATTTATCATTTTTAAAGGTGATATCTAAAAAAATATATACAACAGAAAACACATTCATAATAAAATAGATTTCACATGAATAAAAGTTTCACATGACAATTTTATTTGTAAGACAATCTTCAGGCAAATAAAATGTTCTCATTGGATAACAATTTTACATCCCTTAATTAAGCTCTTAAAACATCTTCTATCATGCAATTAGCATAAGACACACAAAACCACCTTGTATAAAACATCATAGTTTACAAAATCCAGATGCATAGGGGAATTCAAATGCCTTCTCAAACTTTACGGCACACATCGCCGTCACAAATGTAATCCTCCGTTGCCTTGGGAGGGTCATCATTTCCCTTGGGAGGGTCATCCTTTGTTCCACCATTGTCACCCAAAGCACATCTTGGGTGGAGATCGAAGTCGCAGTCTTTGCAGTAAAACGACCAGCCACTTCCCGGCTCCCTACACCAGCAAACATAGTCGTGGTGGAGCACACGCGTGAGCTCGTGTTCAGCATGGAGTATACTCTTCACTTTCTCAGGCCACCCCTTTGCTTCTTCCTCCAGCTTTTCCTCCAATTGCTTCAAATGCTCTTCGGTGAATGGATAAGCATCGGCTCCATGCGCCTGTATGAGCTGCCGGGCCTGTGTGCTGAGTGTCTGGCCGCTGGGGCTAATGGCTACCAATGCAGGAATTGCTTGGATTTTGAATTTGCGCTGCAGGAGGGCCTTCCTTGGATCGCCTAATGGGATGGCTAACCAAGGCATGGTCTCAAAGAATTCTTTGAAGGAATGATGATCGCGATCGCTTGAGAGGAAGATTATTTCGATTGCATTGTCCTTTGCCTTGATCTGATTGTATGCTTTTATAAGCTTAGGCATGAATGCACGACATGGACGGCACCAATGAGCTGAGAAATAGAGCAGAATGTGCTTCCCAGCAAGCTCAGATACCGGTACCTAATCAAACACACAACAGAAACTTGAGGCATGCAACTAAAAAAACCTCTGACTAATGGCAATAAAGAAACATTTGAAATTTAATTGATATAATAGAACATTAGGAAAGGAACCAGCAAGAAAATTGTACCCTGGAACCGTTCTTTTCAACCACAAAGTCTCTGCCCCCAGCAACCAAAAGAGACTGTACAGTCTGTTCTTCGAGTTTCAACTCAGCAAGCTCAGCAATCTTCTCTGCTGTAAACGGATAGGCTTCAGTGCCATACTCTTCAATGAGTTCAGCCGCATTGGAGTGTAAGGTCTTCCCATCTTGCCCAATTATAACTAGTCTAGGTAAGCTCTCAAGTGCAAAGTAGCGAGCAAGTTTTTCACAGTTCTTGTCCTTAAACGGCAATGCCAACCATGACACTTGAAATCCTTCTTTGAAGTGTTCCTCTTCAAGGTCTAGAGATATCAATACAATCTCAAAGTTCTCTCCTTTCTCCCTCAGTTTCTCGTGGAACTTCACAAGTGCCTGAGTAAATTCTTTGCATGGCTTGTGAGTATAAAGCGAGAAATACAACCCAACAATCTTTCCTTCAAGCTCGGATACAGAAACCTGTCAACACATTTTTTCGGTATTCATAATCATCAACTATCTCAATCATATAAAATAAATAGCAATCCAACATTATAGAAGTGCTAGCAATGTCGCATCAAAGGGGAAAAGTTGTACCTTATTCCCATCCTTCGAAATCAAAAAATCCCGGGAGTTAGAAACAAGAAGAGAACTCAAGGACTGATTCTCCTTCGCCGCGGCTTCCTGCTCAATCAAAAAATTCATCTTCTCTGCAGTAAACGGATAACCATCCACGCCGTGGTCCATCACAATTTTAGTTCCATCATCAATAGAAACCTTCCCATTGGCATCAATAATGACAAGATGGGGAATCCCCCTGACTTTGAAGAACTCCTTGAGGCGTTTCCGGGTCTCCAAATCCGAAAAGGGAATCGAAAGCCAAGGCATTTTAGAGAAGTATCCAGTGAACGATTCCTCATCTCTATCAGAAGAGATGAACACAACTTCAAAGTCGCCTTTGGCAGCCAAGTCCTGGTGAACCTCCACCAAGTTTGGGGTGAACCGGCGGCAGGGGCCGCACCACGAGGCGGAGAAATACAACCCCACAATCTTTCCGGTCAAACTACCGATCTCAACCTACTTATTCATCAAAAAATCACCATTTTACCCCGAAATCAAAAACCAGCCATCTCAATCTGTCTTTCATATCATAAATGCCAAAGCCAACATTTTGAAATAGAACTAGGCAATTTCTGAGCATTTAATCAACTGGGTTTCCATTGTAATTACATTTAGATTAACATTTTAATATTTTACGAACAAAATAAAAATAGTTTCCTGCGACCTTAATGAACATAAAGTCGGAAACTTTGATTAGAAAATATAATGGTTATACTTTTACCTGGTCGCCGTTGTTGCGGAGGAGGAAGTTTCTGTCTGCGGAGGCGAGGAGAGAAAGGAGATCGTGAGTGACGCCGTGCTCGTCGCCGTTAGCCATGCTTACTGAGTCTCTCTATCTCTGCGTGCTGCAATTGGAAAGTTGTTTTTTTGGACAAGCAATTGGAAAGTTTGGTATATTTAAGTTTGGTGGTGAGGGTTTGCGACTTTTTTGAGCATCGTCGAGGGCACAAGTTGCCACTGACAATATAATAATAAAGACACGCAATAAACGAGCTGGCCGGCTAAGTCTGAGCATTTTCTAGGAGCAGATTGTCTTTCCTCTCGTTATCGTTTATTTTTTTATTTATACGGTAACGGTTAACCAACGTGGACGTTTTATATTTTTATTACTTTTTATTTTATTATTTTTATTAAAAAATTAATATAAAATATTATCGTGATTTAATTATGACCGTACAAATAAGAGGAGATGAAAAATGTACGGTAAAAAGAGGACATACAATCTGCCATCCTTTTTCTTTTTGTCGAAAGGCTTAAGTTTGAGCTTAAGTTGGGACGCTTTTTTTTTGTTATTATCCCTAAATGTAAATCGCACGAGGTTATAGTTTTTTATTTAAAAATAGTAGTTAATGTTGAATTTATGACACGTAAACAATTGAAAATAGAAAATCATAGCACTAAGGCGGTATGAAAAATGAATGGATGAAGTAAAAGATTTATACTTGTGAAAATCAAATTTAATGACTAGAACACCTATAAAAGGGTAATGTTAGGAAAATTTAAATTTGTAAATTAAATGACGTAAAGTCAATAATACCTGTAAAAGGGTAATGCTAGTGAAATTCAAATTTAGTTACTTCTAAAAAAACGTTATTGAGTTACAGTAACATTAGTTATGTGTTTTTTTGCAGAAAACACATAACTATTACTTTTCCATAATTAACTTGTGTTTTTACTAAGAATTTGTTTCAAACATATTTTCTCTAAAAATATTTTTGATCATTTATAAGTATTTTCCAAACAAATTCTTACCCTGTGTATATTTGGATTTCCTTTTGTTAGCGGATTAAGAGTCATGAAAAAAGAAGGGACACGAGTTTGGGTCAAACCTCTTTATCCATAGCGTTTCTGTAGTAAGTAGTGGAGGTTAGTGGGGGCCTCATTTGTGGAATTTATGACCAAAAAAAGGAAAAAGTGAGGGAGATGTGGTAGGGTACTGCTATATCTTAATTTTACTTGAGTGATGATATGCCCAATCTAATATCTTATTTTTCCATCTACTTTATATTTACATCTATTATAAAATGTGAAAAAATACATTAACTCTTTTCCCACCCGTTATTATTTCTAAAATAACCCTACATATTTATTTTTCAATTTTTCTTGCTTTAAAAAATTTATTACAAATTTTAAAAAAACAATTATCACTAAATGAAAATACCCAAGAACTCCAAATATAACCATCAGGCAGCAGCCCTCTGCCCAAAAAATTTGTAGAACCGTCACTACTGAGTCCCCGAATCCCCAACACCCAGCGCCCCTAGCGCAAGGAGTGTGATTAAATTGGAAAGGCTTCACTCATAGTTTGGTGTTGCACTGGCTTTCTCTAACATCAAATTCCTCCAATTTCAAAATATGATAGGTATCCAAATTGTTCTAAAACACCAAACACGATCGGGGTTCAACGAGTGTCGGATCCCTGATAATAGGTTTTGGAACAATATGTGGGGGTTCGTGATATTTTTTTTTCTTATTCTTATTTATGATATTTTAGGTTTTTTTATTATTAGTATAACTACTAATTTGATTAAAAAGAATCAATATAACTAATAATTATGTGGCAAGACATAACTGGTTGGTTTTTAGATCTTTAAAGGTCATTTTATACTAGGATAAATTTGTCAATAAGACACATTTATTAGCAAGGCACTACTTTAAACTGAAAACACATAACAAGGCACTACTTTAAACTGAAAACACATTTATTAGCTTGTCATGAAACGTTAAACGCAGTTTCAAGCCTTATATCACACACACATTACACATACATACTTCTTAAGCTGTTGTACAAACTCATCCTTCTTTGGATTCCTCGCCATGTTTGCCATCATTTTCGGTCTTTTTATCTCCCTCGAACGCGCACTTCGGGTGGAGATCGAAATCACACTCCTTACAGCAGAATGACCACACCGCTCCCGGTGTTCTGCACCCATCGCACACAAAACCTGTGCGCTTCGAGAGCACAAGCTCATGCTTCTCATGGAGTGCACTCTTCAACTTCTCAGGCCACCCCTTTGCCATCTCCTCAACTTCTGCTTCAACCTCCTTCAGTTGCTCTTCGGTGAAAGGATAAGCTTTCGCCCCATAAGCCATGACGTGATTTCTTGCTTCTCTTGTGACAGTTTGGCCAGTCGGACCGATTGCTATGAGCGAGGGGATGCCCTGGACCTTGAATTTGCGACTCAAGAAGGCTTTCCTTGAGTCACCAAAGGGAAGAGCAAGCCATGGCATTGTAGCGAAAAACTCATCAAAAGAGTCTTGGTCTCTGTCACTTGAGATGAAAATGACTTCAAATGCATCGTCCTTGGCCTTAATCTCGTGGTAGGCTTCAACGAGTGTTGGCAGAAAGGCACGGCATGGAGGGCACCAGTGAGCTGAGAAATAAAGGAGGATGTTCTTCCCCACTAGATCTGCCACAGGGATCTGAATGCAGAAATAATAGTTGTTATTCACTTACTACCACAAAAAACACACAGATGCACACGCACGTACAAGTTATTTACACAAAAGAATATCATAGTATAAACCACAAAACCGGGGAACCTACGTCTTACCTCAGTTCCATCTTTTCCAACGACAAAATTTCGATCCCCGGAAATCAAAATTGACTCCAGGGTTTGAGCTTTCTCCTCTGCCCTTTCTATCTCAACGAGCTCTGCAAACCTCTCCGCAGTGAAAGGATAACCACTGGCGCCGTAGTCCCTCACAATTTTAGTTCCATCATCAATAGAAACCTTCCCATTGGCATCAATAATGACAAGATTGGGAATCCCCCTGACTTTGAAGAACTCCTTGAGGCGTTTCCGGGTCTCCAAATCCGAAAAGGGAATCGAAAGCCAAGGCATTTTAGAGAAGTATCCAGTGAACGATTCCTCATCTCTATCAGAAGAGATGAGCACAACTTCAAAGTCGCCTTTGGCCGCCAATTCCTGGTGAACCTCCACCAAGTCTGGGGTGAATCGGCGGCACGGGCCGCACCACGAGGCGGAGAAATACAACCCCACAATCTTTCCGGTCAAACTACTGATCTCAACCTACATACTCATAAAAAAAATCACCATTTTACCCAGAAATAAAAAACCAGCCATCTCAGTCAGTCTTTCTTATCATAAATGTCAAAGTCAACATTTTGAGATTGAACTAGGCAATTCCCGAGCATTTAATCACCTGGGTTTCTATTATAATTACATTTAACATTTTAATACTCTACGAACAAAATACAAATAGTTTCCTGCGATCTTAATGAACTTACCGTTGGAAACTTTGATGAGAAAATATAAGGAAGCTTTAACGAAAAGCTCCTGATAATGGTTTTACTTTTACCTGGTCGCCGTTGTTGCGGAGGAGGAAGTTTCTTTCGGCGGAGGAGAGCAAAGAAAGGAGATCGTGAGTGACGCCGTGTTCGTCGCCGTTAGCCATGCGTACTGTCAGTTGCTGAGTCTCTCTCTCTCTGTGTGCTGCAATTGGAAAGTTCGGTATATTCAAGTTTGGTGGTGAAAATTTGCGACCTTTTTTTAGAGGATCAAGTATAGACGAGGGCACAAGTGAGAATATACGAGATGGCCGGCTAAGTTGAATGCCTTCTTTTGTTTTATCCCTAAATCCAAATCCGACGATGAATATACGAGGTGGCCGGCTAAGTTCGAGTTTCAGTTGGATGCTTCTTTTTGTTATTATCCCTAAATGTAAATCCCACAAGATTATAGTTTTTTATTTAAAAATAGTAGCCCTTGTTGAATTTGTGAATATAGAAGATGAACGGTATGAAAAATGAAGGGTTAATTGTGAAAATCAAATATAACAATGTAAATGTAAGTTTTTTACTGTTGAAATATGTACGTTGTGGAAATGGTTGCAATACTTGAATATGTTTAATACAATCGATCATATAGAATTTATGCGAATATATACATTTAATAGAACCACTATCTGATTGTCGAAGACTCGAAATGGTGATTATATTAAATACATGTAAGTATTGAGCCAATTCGTATTAGGGGTGAATTTGGTTCCATTCGATTCGGTTTTTTTCCGGATCAGTTTTAGTTCAATTCGATTTCAGTTTGGTTCGATTTTTTTTATTTTTTAAATTGGAAAATATTATTATTTTCTAAATTATGTGGTTTTTTTTTAATTTTTTAATTTTTTTTGGACAAGAATGGGAGGCCCAAGACAAATAGTGGGAGGCCCAATTCCATAATAACAGAGTCCTGAAATTGAAATAACACGAAAATAACAAATTTTATATATACTAAAAGAGAAAAAAGCCTAAATCACTGTTCATAAGCACAGTGAATTTTCGATTTTGCCATAGCATATTTTTTTGTTATTTCAACCTTGCCCTTATTGCTTTGCTGTCAACGATTTCAGCGACGCGTGGAAGTTCTGGAGACTTCTCACTGTTTCGTTGCTTCCTCCCCCACTACATAATTCTTGCTATGCTGCCTTCTTACATGTGCTTTCCTCTTCTTTCAACTTTTCTCAACACTTTCAAACAGACCACTGCCACCGCTTGCTTCTCCACGAGTTCACCCATACCACCGCCACCAGTTCACCCAAATCCGACGAAGTGCTCCGCAACAAATGTGTGAATCTTCCTACACCACCGGTCTCTGCGACGTTTTCCAAAACCCGCTTGACCGAAGGTAAGCGAATTTGGTGTTCTGGATTATATTGGAATTGAAATAGGTTTGGTTTCATTAACTTTTTGAGTTATTAAATTTGTATGCTCTTATTGTTTTGGAATTTGAGTTTGGATTGGAATTTAATTTTGATTTACAAATTTCTGATTTTTTGGGTTTTCATCTGGGTGTCATCTCCATTTGAAGCAAGAATCACCCACCACACTACTTTGAATATCTAAGGATTATTTTCCGAGAAAATTTCAACATTTTCTTTGCAACCAAACAATGCATGCCAATCTGTTAATTTAATATCGACATCGTCGTTCTCGAGTTTCGTGTGGAATAATTCGGTTTTAGATGTAGGATCGTTTCATTTTCGTTCTAGATTTGTGAGGTTTTTTTTTTTTGGCAATCTCTCGATTGTGGATCAGGTACATTGTGAATCTTTTGATCGTGAATATGCGGGAATTTGAATATCTAAGGATTATTTTGATGTTTCTTTTGGATTTTTGCGGTAGCTATTGGAATTTGAATTATATCATGGGAATATTACTATCTAATTTTTTTTATTGTATCTGGTTTGTGTTGTGATTTGATTAAATGTAGAAGATTTTATTTTTCATGAAAGATTTGATTTCGTAATGCGAAACAACGGAGTTTTGAGATGGTTTGGATGTCCATGACATGAAGGAGCCTCATGAATCGCATAGATTCAAGCATTTATATTAATTCATAACTGCCTTTTGAATAAGTCAAGTTGATCAACATATAACCAAAAATGGAGTGTTTCTGGATTGAATCTTCAGTGTGGTTCTTTGTTTTCCGGTCATTTATTATGTGGACTTATTCGGGCTTCTTGAATTTGTATGCTCTGTTTGGTATTGTGATTATTAGGTAGCAGAAGAGTCAATTTGGTATTCTTGTTTATTTAGCATTTGAGTTTGGATTGGAATTTGAATTACTCATCTCTAAGTTATTCAAAAACTAATCCTATCGTATTGAATATCCAGTTTATTGAATGAACTATCAGGTTAGATTTACTATTAGATTAGATTTTCCTTATTTCTGCCATTTGCATGTGACACGCCCCGACCCAGATGTCCTGTAGACATCGGGGTGGTCACGTGCTGGCCGACACCCGAAGGGTGACGAAAGCCATTTAGAAGGTATAAAAACGAGAATTAAGAATTTAAATTACACATTTAATAGATATTTCAGGAACGTGTTCAGAACATATATCTAATTTGAATTAATACAAGAAAGAACATAAAGTCGAATACACAGAAAAGTAGGTCCTACATCGAGAGGACTCGAAGATGCCAGTGCGGAAGCGCCTCGACGCCGGGATTGTATGCCTCGAATCTAGGCCCTGAAGGGGGCGCAAAACAAAGGTGAGTGGACCAATTTGATATACATATAAGAAAACAGTTATCAACGTACTATCCCCCAGATTTTATGAAAACACAATTATATCATGATAAACATAGGTTTTCTGAACCTAGAATGCCGTGCAATATCTCATGTCCTAACTCATCATGCAATATCTCAATTTATAATTCGCATACTATAATCATATTCATAGAGGAATAATCGCTAGTGAATGTCCAATATAAACGCTTCAGGCCCCATGCCGGCTCCCCGTCCCTGAGCATACAGTCAGAGGAAACCACACTGCAGGCCCAATGCCAGCTTCCCGTCCCTGTACTCAAAAGTCAGAGGTAACACACTCCAGGCCCTATGCCAGCACCATAACCGTCGCCCGGGATGGACCGGAACCCTATCCCTACATCCCGTAGCGGAAGTGGACCTAAACCGTCGTCCGGGATGGACCGGAACCGTATCCCTACATCCCGTAGCGGTAATATCATAACTATCGCATATACATTTATACACTATCAGAACTATCGCACATACATCATTCTCATGCTATCATGCTTTTAATACATGCAATTCTACAAATAAAACATGTATTTTTAGAAGGGGTCCACTCACAGTACTTAGCCGTCCAACGCTGCACTGCTAGTGAATCTAGAACAATCCCACAAGTTGCCCCTAAGCACATAAAGGGTACAACTTAGTCAAACTCTATTTTAACGATTTAATTTGAGAAAACGGACCTCAAAAACAGGTCCAGGACGTCCGAATTAGCCTAGGAGGGGTCCCGGACGGAACCCGAAAAAGTCAACCGAGAAAGTCAACGTTGACCGTTGACTGGTCAAAGTCAAAGTCAACGGTCAACGGTCAAGGTCAACGGTCAACGTTGACCGGGTCAACGGGTCAACGGGTCAGGGTCAACGGGTCAGTCAACCCGGGTCGGTCAAAGTCCACGGGTCAGGGTCAACCCGGGTTGGGTCGGATCCGGACCATGGGTTTGGGTTTGGGTCTGACCCACTAGGGTTTGGGCTTGGATAGCTGACCCAAAAAGGGTCTTGGGTTTTAGGGTTAGGTCAGCCCAAAGGGCTTCTGGGCTCAGGGAAAACGGGCCAAGGGCCCTGGTTTCTATCTCGGCCCAAGGCTTTTAAGCCTTGGGTTTGGGTTTTGGATTAAACGGGCTAAAAGCCCCTAACATTTCCTAAGGCCCGAGGCCTTGTTTTAATTAAACTAAAAATAAAAACTAAACGGGTTAAGATACTGGGTTTGGAGGAAATGGGCCTAGTGCCGAATTAAAAGTGGCCCGCAGGCCCTAACAAATAACTAAACAGGAAATAAAATAACTAAATAAATTAAAATAAAACTAATTGGGCTGGGTTGCAAACGGGTCTAAGGCCCGAAGGGTTTGGGTTGGGTTCTGGCCCAAAAGGCATGGGCTTCCTACCATGGCCTAGAAGGCCCTGCTCGCCAGAGAAGAACACCGGGGCTTTCCCAGCTCCGGCCGTTCGTCACACAAAATTTAAAGGTCCAAATTATGCATCAACAGGAAGAGCATAGGGAGGTGAAGAGATATATACCATCCATTTGACGATGAACCACCGGAGACGATCGGAAAAGCCCCCGAGACTCACGGATTTCGCCGGAGAAAAAGGGTGTGCGCACCGGGGACGATTTCGACCTAGAACTCAGATAGAAAACACACTAATCACTACCATTTCCTTCCCAAACAATGAACTTAGTGCGGAGGAAGGAGGATCAGAGCTTACCTCGACGGAAAACACAGAGAAATCGCAGAGGGTTTTCTGGGTTCCCTCCGTCTGTCACGATAACCCCGAGAGGGTGAGAGAGCGAGGGAGTGACGAGGGTGTGCGTGCGATCGTTCGCGAGGTGAGGGGATTACGGGAGGGATGAGGGGGATCCGAGAGAGTGAGTGAGTGCGGAGAGAATTCGAGAGGGGGGGTTACGGGAGAGTGAGAGAGAACAGAGAAGAGAGGGAGAGGGACAGAGAAGAGAGAGCTCGGGGGGGGGACCAAAAACCAGGTGGGCCCATTGGGCTCACCATTTAAGAACAAAAACAATTTTTAAATTAAAAAGAGGGGTAGGGACTAAATTGAAAAGTTTATAAAAGTTTAGGGATTAAATTGGCATAATTGAAAACAATTTGGGGGTTAATCTATAGAATTAACTATAATTAAGGGGCGGGCGTGTCAATTCTACCCTCCTTACAAAAAAAATTTCGACCCCGAAATTTAAAATCACTAGTAAATTAAAATACTCGGAAATAATATGAAGAATATAGGTATATAATGAGAAATCAAATTAGAGGGGGGTGCATCAAAGAGAATATGTCACACCGTCGCGAGCGGTTCACGAAATCCTCTATCATGCCTCCAATCTCTTACTTTCTTCCTCATCAGTGAAAAATAGAGACATAATTTATAAAGATATAAAATTTAAACATATATTAACATAGGGTCAAAAGTAAATACGTAAAATACGATCACGTCAAAATAGATAAGTATTAACATATAGGTCGAAAACCCATGCCGAAATTAAAATTGAAAACGAAAATACTTTCCTCCAAAACATTTGTAACATAAAATAAATACTAAAGTAAAAAGAGTTAAAATACTTACACTGAAAATTCAAAACTGAAACCGGAAATGGTCTTGTCCAAGCATACGCAACGACACGTACTTCGAGAACAGAGGTGTCTTTAGGTCAAGTCCTAGCGATAGCGGAATCTATAACGGCTACTATAAACGAGTCTACCTACTCACTTGCTTAACAACCCAACGAACAAGTTATCGGTACAACAGTCGGCCGCCCGTGATATCAACCACTCATTCGTTGTCCTGATAAGTAAGCAATAATTTTCGATGGTGCACGATTGCACACGTTGCGAATTCGTTCCTCTAACTACTAGTCCGCAATACTACTCTGCTAACCAAAGTTGCCTGTAGCAACGCTCATAACGTAACGCAAATAATGTCGTACTCGACTGAACAGAACGGAAACCATCGTCGTAAAACTTTATCCCGAACCAAGCGCTCTATCCGTATCGGTTCTTCCAAATGTGACCAACTACTCCAGTGTTTTGCCAACTCTGAATCCACTTGGAAGAGTAACTTGGGATTCAAGAGAAGTGGCCACCATGTTGACAGCGAAGTTAAAAAAACTCTGGCTAAGCAAACGGCAAAAGAGAAGTCTCATTCTCACGCTAATCACGGTCTGATAGTTGCTGCAATTCCCAATCCTTTTCTCACCGCTAAGCACTTCCATTTGACTGATTTAGTGATTCTCTTCTAGTGATTCTCTTCTTCTGCTTTTACTTTCTCAGCATTGTTTTGTCATATTACCATGTTAGTAATAGACCCAAAAGCTCGAACCAAGCAAGTAGAAAACGCGAATTCATTTTTCCCAACAAGCAGTATCTCTTGGGAGTTGTTGCAGTGCTCAATTCACCTCTCCATTTTTGCTTAATTGCAGATTTATAGTCCAACAAGATTAATGTTGGTGGAAAGAAGAAGACCTGCTAGATCAACCTGAAGGCACCATGAAAACACACGCCTTTCGAGAGAAGCGAAAAGATCTTCAGATTCCCTTCTTGATCACGCCGGGGCGTCACATCAGAGTGTACGAAATAAACTTGCTAGGGATATTTAGATGTCAACGTACCTACCATCCACAAGATCTTGGAGAGAGGTAGTGGGAGGATACGTCGGGAGGAACACACATCATTGGAGAAGGAAACGATGTGATGCCTATAAATTATAGTAAGATGGCGACACAATCCGCCGATCATCTGCACTATAATCCTCATCCAACTCGTATTCAAGGCAGCTGAAATCTCACAGCCACGTGGAATTCTTTCTGCTACGTCTGGAAAATCTTGTGCAAAGATTATGTTCTCAACGTTCCTGTTCAACGCGATATGAACTAGGTGTACACTTCTGCCGAATCGATCGATCGTCAATTTCTCACTGATTGAGCGAGAAACCATGTCGAGAAGGCTAAAGAACACTCAAGAATTTGAGGGTCAAACCAAGTCCATCAAATCTAGAGTACAGGATATCGAAATTTGAACTAGAAACCATGCCGAGAACAAACGTTGGTATGATTCGATTTGTATTGAGAAACAACCAAGCAAAGAACGGCAAGGAATAGAGATAGAAGTCACTGTTTATGATTATTTGGTCAAATACCGAAATAAGGTTACTCGATTTCCTAACCAGGAAGAAAATAGGCCTAAGTCCAAAAATAGTCAAGAATTGGAAATAAGGTTTGACAAGGCCAAAGGCGTTTCAAAATTTACTACACCTTGTGGGAACTATCACAAGTTCAGAAATTAAACATAATACTTCTGAATTAACAGAATGACTGTGAAGAAGGATACAAAGCAGTCTGTGTATGCATGCAGTGACACGATTGGCTACCTTAAAGTGATACTCTTGAGCAAACCAAAGCTCAATGAGTCCAGAGAAATTCAGAGTTAAGCTCGATCTTCGTACAAAATGAATATGTTGAAGTCTTAAACCATTACACCGAAAATTACAAGGCTGAACGGGTAGGGGACAAGAGCACTGATCGGTTAGGCTACAAGCGGTAGGCTAGGTTCACCTCTACCGAAAAGTACGTGGATAAAGAGCTAGGGTTTACTACCAAGTACTAAATCCAGGTGAAGTTCAAGGAGCCTGTTTATCCAAACAAGTCTGGATCTTCATCACCCAAGTTCAACTACGACACCAGTCAGAATCACCACTCCGCTTAGGAATTGGTGAGGGTATTGACTGTTGTCAAGGGGCTTCCCAAGAAAACAATAGATGCAAACGAAATCAACGCCCGAAGAATTTGGTGTAAAGCTGACGGTCAAAGGTTAATGAATTTGACTTCGTCGTTGAGAACGCAAAAAGGTTATCGATAGAACAATCACTGGTGACTTGTTCCAAAGATTCACACTAGTTTGCTTCAGTGGTAATGAGTCCAAGAACATTGATTTGTTCCCACCAACTGCCACTTACTAACCGTCACCCCAACTGGTACTTACTCGCGTTCTCCCACGAACACTAAGAGAGTTTCAGGTGACTATCACTAAGGCATGACTCTGTTCGCCAATCCCGGGGGAACACATGTCGCATAATGATATCACCGTTTCAAATTCCTAGTTGGTCTGGACCAACTCATATCGCCACGATGTCCGTTTCCCAAGATTTTCAATGTAGAGCCGACTCTGCCCGCAATTCCTAGGGAACGCATGTTGCAGAGTGGTATCGTCATTACCGATCTACAGCTGGTCTTGACCAGGCTTCCCTAACTGAGGTTTCTAGCACACGTCGATTCCCAGTAACACCGACTTTACCCGCCATTCCCTTGGAAGGCACGTCGTAAAGTATCGTCATATGCTGAAAGTCGTCCACCCACCAAACACGTCATCAATGAGGCACAATCCCGACACGAGTTTTAGTATTTCATCCCGAAGATGATAATTCAAATAGAGGAAGATTTGCACAATTGTGCCCAATGGCACCAATTTCAGAAATTACGACATCCAAATGACGTCATAACTGACACACTACTATGGTGACAGAAGATCCTAAGTATGCTCTGAACAAACCACGCTCTGATACCAATCTGACACGCCCCGACCCCGATGTCCTGTAGACATCGGGGTGGTCACGTGCTGGCCGACACCCGAAGGGTGACGAAAGCCATTTAGAAGGTATAAAAACGAGAATTAAGAATTTAAATTACACATTTAATAGATATTTCAGGAACGTGTTCAGAACATACATCTAATTTGAATTAATACAAGAAAGAACATAAAGTCGAATACACAGAAAAGTAGGTCCTACATCGAGAGGACTCGAAGATGCCAGTGCGGAAGCACCTCGACGCCGGGATTGTATGCCTCGAATCTAGGCCCTGAAGGGGGCGCAAAACAAAGGTGAGTGGACCAATTTGATATACATATAAGAAAACAGTTATCAACGTACTATCCCCCAGATTTTATGAAAACACAATTATATCATGATAAACATAGGTTTTCTGAACCTAGAATGCCGTGCAATATCTCATGTCCTAACTCATCATGCAATATCTCAATTTATAATTCGCATACTATAATCATATTCATAGAGGAATAATCGCTAGTGAATGTCCAATATAAACGCTTCAGGCCCCATGCCGGCTCCCCGTCCCTGAGCATACAGTCAGAGGAAACCACACTGCAGGCCCAATGCCAGCTTCCCGTCCCTGTACTCAAAAGTCAGAGGTAACACACTCCAGGCCCTATGCCAGCACCATAACCGTCGCCCGGGATGGACCGGAACCCTATCCCTACATCCCGTAGCGGAAGTGGACCTAAACCGTCGTCCGGGATGGACCGGAACCGTATCCCTACATCCCGTAGCGGTAATATCATAACTATCGCATATACATTTATACACTATCAGAACTATCGCACATACATCATACTCATGCTATCATGCTTTTAATACATGCAATTCTACAAATAAAACATGTATTTTTAGAAGGGGTCCACTCACAGTACTTAGCCGTCCAACGCTGCACTGCTAGTGAATCTAGAACAATCCCACAAGTTGCCCCTAAGCACATAAAGGGTACAACTTAGTCAAACTCTATTTTAACGATTTAATTTGGGAAAACGGACCTCAAAAACAGGTCCAGGACGTCCGAATTAGCCTAGGAGGGGTCCCGGACGGAACCCGAAAAAGTCAACCGAGAAAGTCAACGTTGACCGTTGACTGGTCAAAGTCAAAGTCAACGGTCAAGGTCAACGGTCAACGTTGACCGGGTCAACGGGTCAACGGGTCAGTCAACCCGGGTCGGTCAAAGTCCACGGGTCAGGGTCAACCCGGGTTGGGTCGGATCCGGACCATGGGTTTGGGTTTGGGTCTGACCCACTAGGGTTTGGGCTTGGATAGCTGACCCAAAAAGGGTCTTGGGTTTTAGGGTTAGGTCAGCCCAAAGGGCTTCTGGGCTCAGGGAAAACGGGCCAAGGGCCCTGGTTTCTATCTCGGCCCAAGGCTTTTAAGCCTTGGGTTTGGGTTTTGGATTAAACGGGCTAAAAGCCCCTAACATTTCCTAAGGCCCGAGGCCTTGTTTTAATTAAACTAAAAATAAAAACTAAACGGGTTAAGATACTGGGTTTGGAGGAAATGGGCCTAGTGCCGAATTAAAAGTGGCCCGCAGGCCCTAACAAATAACTAAACAGAAAATAAAATAACTAAATAAATTAAAATAAAACTAATTGGGCTGGGTTGCAAACGGGTCTAAGGCCCGAAGGGTTTGGGTTGGGTTCTGGCCCAAAAGGCATGGGCTTCCTACCATGGCCTAGAAGGCCCTGCTCGCCAGAGAAGAACACCGGGGCTTTCCCAGCTCCGGCCGTTCGTCACACAAAATTTAAAGGTCCAAATTATGCATCAACAGGAAGAGCATAGGGAGGTGAAGAGATATATACTATCCATTTGACGATGAACCACCGGAGACGATCGGAAAAGCCCCCGAGACTCACGGATTTCGCCGGAGAAAAAGGGTGTGCGCACCGGGGACGATTTCGACCTAGAACTCAGATAGAAAACACACTAATCACTACCATTTCCTTCCCAAACAATGAACTTAGTGCGGAGGAAGGAGGATCGGAGCTTACCTCGACGGAAAACACAGAGAAATCGCAGAGGGTTTTCTGGGTTCCCTCCGTCTGTCACGATAACCCCGAGAGGGTGAGAGAGCGAGGGAGTGACGAGGGTGTGCGTGCGATCGTTCGCGAGGTGAGGGGATTACGGGAGGGATGAGGGGGATCCAAGAGAGTGAGTGAGTGCGGAGAGAATTCGAGAGGGGGGGTTACGGGAGAGTGAGAGAGAACAGAGAAGAGAGGGAGAGGGACAGAGAAGAGAGAGCTCGGGGGGGGGGGACCAAAAACCAGGTGGGCCCATTGGGCTCACCATTTAAGAACAAAAACAATTTTTAAATTAAAAAGAGGGGTAGGGACTAAATTGAAAAGTTTATAAAAGTTTAGGGATTAAATTGGCATAATTGAAAACAATTTGGGGGTTAATCTATAGAATTAACTATAATTAAGGGGCGGGCGTGTCAGCATGTGCCTGCATGTACTGATTAAAGGGGGACAAAATTTTTTTGAATTTTTTTAGTACTGTTAGGTCAAGTTTTGGGGCATGGTTGTTGTCTATTTATTTGTTATTTTCTCTCATTTTTAGTCTTCTTCTCACCATCATGTGCGTCTATTCTTTGTTTCAAGGTCAATTGCCTATTCTTTTTGGTGTTATTTTTTTTTTTGGATTTTCAAGTCATTAATCATACATGTAAAGTTAAGAACTTTGAGATTAAAAGGATGAAATGTTTGTATAAATTACTGGATACTATAATTAATTAATCAAAAGTACTTCCATTTGTGGTTCAAATTTGGAATTTGGAATTTGTCACCGTTTGTTTTTGAAATCTGGGCCGTTGAAGTAATTTTGATTTGTGGGGTTTTTGGTGGTGGCGAAAAAGGGCTCTTGGACTATCAGTTTAACTGTAGGAGGAAAACTTCGCAGATTTTGTAGTTGAAATTGTTTCTCTTTTCTTTCAAGATTTTGATAAGCTTCTCAACAATAGGGCCAGGTTTGAGTTCTTTTGTCTTTACCTTGAGTGATATTCTTTGATTTGCTTTGCTTTTGGACAATTTTTTTTTTTTTTTGGTTATAGCTGTGTGAAAACAATGTTAGTTTGGGTTTCATTTGTTTTTCGTAGAGAACATAGCGCTATAAATTTCAAGGGTAGCAGTGCCCGGTAACCTCTAGCTCTTTTCCTTACTTCTTATTTGATTGTCAATTCTTTGTATCACTTGAATGCCTTACTTGCTGTGAACGATAGTTCTTATTGTTCAAATATGGTACGCTAATTTTGAAGTTTCGAATTGGAAATTGATTTTGTTGGTTTGTAGGATAGGTGCATTGAGACCTAAAAATGTATGAGTCAACTTCATAAATTTTTGTGAGCCTCGGAACCTTGAAGTTTAAGTGTTTTTGCTTCATTGACAAAAATTTGGACTCTACAAACCTAGATGGATTTATGCTAGCTTGAGTAATTTTTTCATGTCGTGACTATCAATCTCTCGAATTGTTGTCTATATGAAAAATGATTGATTCATATTAAATACCATCAATTGGAAATTTGTCAGTGCACTGTGCTAAGACTTGCTATCTGTTTTATGTGTTATCTTTAAAGGAAAATAGGCAGAAGATATAGAGCATGTAGTAGTCTATATAGGCAAAATGACTCCATGATGTATGTAAGAGAAGTAATAAAACCTACTGAGTTTTATGACAATAAAAATAGAAAAAAAAATTGAGAAAAGTAGAAGTTGTGAGTTTTTAAAAATCACCTGCTTCAACATGTCCAAAAGGTTTTATTCATATATATTTGTAAGGAATAGCACGACATATGAATGTAATGTAATGTGTGAATGTAAACACTACTCCTTAACACATATTTTCTACACTTCTAAACTGTCAATAATTTTACAAACCCTGCAGCATCGTGCGGGTGCCCTTGCTTGTATAACCTAAAATCCATCCCAGAAATGCAGCCCGCCGCCGCCGAACTCTTGCCAACAATCACTAGAATGACAACCATGTAGGAACCAGAATGAAAAAGGATTCACGAAGAGTCAAGCACAGCTAAAATAACCCAAAAAATAAGAGAATTCACAGTAAAAATCAGATCTCAGAGCTGTACAATCAACCAAACCATCTAGATTCGTACCACTAACCACCACACCTGTAGAAAATGAACCAAGTTGACATAACACGGGCGTAGGGAGGCCCAAGGAGATGTGTAAAACACCCTTACTACAACGAAGGCCGCATAACACTTCACCCAAAATTTCCTGCATGCCGATAAAGTAGGGCAGTAGGGTAAAGATCTACATCCGAAATCTAGTCCACAACTCGAAGATTTGATTTTTGGTAGGGATTAAGGGGAGGTGAAAATGGGGTCGGAGATAGAGGTGTACACAAGGGAAAGCGAGGAAGAAGGAAGTGAGGGAAAAACAAGGTTCTAAAAAATGCTAGGCGCTAGTCGGGCGGCGGGCTAGCGCCTAGCGCCTAGGCGGCCTAGGCGGATTTAGGTAAATTTCTTGTATATCTTGTAAATAAGTGCATATTGACACCTAAAAAAAACTATACTTGTATGAATAATAAAATAATGATAAAATACAAATTAGGTACACTATTTCCATAAGTATTTGATGAACTTGTAGTAAATCCATCATTTGCAAATTAGATACACCATTTCCATAAGTATACCACCATGAAACCAAAAAGAAAAAAAACACACAATTAATAAAAAAAACCTCCTAGGACCGCCTAGGGCCGCCTAGGCCCAATCCGATTTTTTTCCCCCTGATTTGCCCAAAAACGCCTCGGTTGCTAGGCGCCTAGCGCCTAGGCAGCTGCCTAAGGCGTTTTTTAGAACACTGGGGAAAAAAGCTGTAGAAATGGAATTAAAAAAAGAAGCAGGGGCAACAAGGAGAAGGAAAAGATATGAGAGGCAACAAAACAAGAAAGCCATAGAAAAAAAAGGGGTAAAAAATGCAGGGAAACAACGAGGACCGCAGAGACTGTGACCTCAAAAACCAACAACCAAAGATTGCGAAGGGTAAGACACACACAAAAGACAAAGATGAGAAGAAAACAGAGAAGGTAAGGAGTTGTCAGCCGACCGACCCTAACCAACGGAAAGAGTGAGCGGCGAAAAGCAAGGAAAATGGGGCTTCTGCGTGAGAGAAAATAGAGGGAACAACTTGGTCTAATTTTTTTTGGGGAGTTGGGTCATCTAAACTATGTGGTTTAATGAGTTGCAATTAGTGGTTTCTTATGATGGTGGAGAAGGAACAGGGACATTAAGGTATTGTTTGGTATGCAGACGAGACGGGACGGGACGGGACAAAACAGAGAGGGAGTAAAGATGCCCTCAGATGGAAATGAGGAGGAAGAAGAAGGAGACAGAGAGGTTATAATTTTGTGTTCCACGGATGTGGAATGAGTCGTTCCAGAGGGTGAGGCGGAACGAAAATTCACCCAAAACTCGTCATGTGGAACAGCGCGTTCCACCCATTTTAGGTTCACCAAACGTGGGATGGAACGCCTCGTCCCACTCCGTTCCGTCCCGTCCCACGTACCAAACGGTACCTAAGCCCCTTTTGCTGAAAGTTAGGGCAGCTTTTATTGTATTTCTCTTTTCTCGTCTTAAAACCAGAAACAGCAAGCCTTACTTGTCTGCCTCCACCATACTCTATGTGCTCTACGGTTTGTCTTCAAACCTTAGTAGAGTTATCAATAGCACTTCAAAAGGGAAAAAAGAAAGAGGCGAAATTGGGCTTTCAACATATTTGGGACTTAAAATTAGGTGAATAGTTTATTTAAAATTGTGCTTGCAAAATAAACGCCCGATATAAATAAAATAAAAATTAATTATATATAATTCGATTCGGTTTGGTTCGACTTTTGAATCACTAAAACTGAAACCGACCTAAAAGATTTCGGTTTGGTTTGGTTTTTTTTAATTTGGTTTAATTTTTTTGGGTTCAGGGTTTTTGGCTTTGATTCAGTGTTCGGTTCAGTTTGGTTCTTTTTTTTTAATTCGGTTCGATTTTTCTGGCTATGATTTGGTTTTTAGTTTGATTTTTTTTTTTTTTGCTTTTCAGTTTTTAAAACCCACCCCTAATTCATACATAGTGTAGTATCAACAAAAAAAAATAAAAATAAAGAACGAGTGATATAAGAGTTTTTATCACAAATGGTTTGTGAAATTGTCCCACCCTATCAAGATGGTCATTAAAATTGAAAATCGATCAATGTAGTTCCTGGGAATGGATGTTGCAAATCAATGTGGTCCTTCCGTTAAAAATCTGTAAAAAAATTATGTTATGTACTGATTGGCACATAACTGGGTCTCACAAATCAAATTAAATATTGTTATAAGAATTAAAATTATTTAATTAATAAAAAATAATTTTTCTTTTTGTATAATTAAAAACGAAAAAGAAAAGAAAATGGAATAACGAAGATGAATTGCAGGCATTTGAATATTCTTTGCCTTCGCCAAAGTTGCTGTTGCTGCGGAGTCAATGAGCTCGGTGGCATTCGACAGGTCGATCTTCACCAAATTCTTGCAATTGGCAGCCAAACTCAGTAACCCAGTCCGGAAAAGCAATTCTAACGCTAAACATCTATTAAAAGAAGGCTGGACTTGCAGGTATTTGAACTGCAGCGAGGGAGGCATCCGAGACTCACAGGCAAGTTTAGATCGACGTAGAAGGCATTTGGGTACCAACGGAGGACTCTCGGGATGTGGTTGAAGCGCAAAGGCTTGGGCTTATTGTAGTACTTGGACGGCTATATGCCGTTGGAGGCCCCTAAGGCTATCCACTATGCTATCCAACCAGTAAACAGTAACCATTTTTTACATCTCTACCCTTACGCTAAATAGCCTTGATAAAATATTACTATTTTTATTTATTTATAATATAATACAAAATAAAATTTTTATTTGTAATTTCGGATAAGATTTTTAATCGTTCTCATTGCGCCACGTGTCATTATCCGAAAAGACAATTATTGGTGATGGATTTCCGATAAGATTTTTAATTTTTCTCATTGCGCCACGTGTTATTATCCGAAAAGACAATTATTGGTGATGGATTCCCGATAAGATTTTTAACCAATCACGTTGCACCATGTGTCACAATCTGTTTACAATCTTTGAGGATAGATTTCCACCAAATTTTTAACTATTGACGACATGCCACGTGGCATTATCTATAACCTAATCCTTTCTGAATCCTCCACATAATCCACCATCTATCCTAAAAAATCTCACACCAATTGTCTCAAGATCTTTATCATTATTCATAGTTTCTGCTTCATTCTTCACCAAAATCTCTATCATTATTATTCATAGTTTCTACTTCCTTCTTACAATGTCTTCTTCATCAAAGATGATGTGGGAAATCGATCAACAAGAGGGAAAATTGTTTAACCAATCAGAAGGAAGGTTCAATCTCCATGTGGCCCAAAATGAGAGGGAAGAGGATGAGGAGTATAGACAGAAAGATGACAAATTAAGAATGGCAAGAACATCACATTTTCGTCGAGTCATCCAAGCTGTGGCTCAGATCTGTAGGCCCAGCTGTGCTGGAAACATTGATAGAATGAGGTAACGACGAGGTAAGGATCTATTAGACGATTATTTTGTCTGTAACAGTGCATTCCCTGGTACGTACTTTAGACGTCATTTTAGAATGGAACGACATTTGTTCAACAAAATCATGGGCGTTGTTTGCAACCATGATTCTTACTTTGTGCAAGAGAATGATGCTTTTGGTGCTATGGGTCTCATGCCTGAGCAAAAAATTATTGTTGCATTGCGGATGCTTGCATATGGAGCATCTGCTGACCAAGTGGATGAGATAGTGAGGATGGAAAAATCAACCATTCTTGAGTCTTTCATGAGGTTTTGCTCCTGCAATCGCATATATCTACACTGCAGAGTACCTCCAGAGACTTACTGATATGGACTTGCAAAGGCTTCTGAAAAAGGGCGAGATGAGAGGTTTTCCTGACATGATTGGAAGCATCGATTGTATGCACTAGACTTGGAAAAACTGTTCAAGTGCATGGCAAAGAGCTTATGGGGACAGAAAAGGCACAAAAAGTATCATTTTGGAGGTAGTAGCATCATTTGATACATAGATTTGGAACGCCTTTTTTGGGATTCCGGTAGCTCAAAATGATCTCAACGTGCTTGCACAATCCTTAGTGTTCAACGATGTCCTGCAAGGAAAACACCAAGAGTCACATACCAGGTCAACGGATATAAGTACCACGGGCCATACTACCTAGTAAACGACATTTACCCAAGGTGGTCATCGTTTGTCAAAACAGTGCCACGTCTGCGAAGTGCAAAGGAAAAACACCTTGCAAGTGATAGGTATTAAATTGCACACCACAAAGTAGCACACAATTATCCTATTGATTTTCCTTATTAACACTAAAATTTGTCGATTTTAGCATATGAAAATAAGGGTCTTTCCCGCAGAAGATTGTTTTATCCAACTACTTAAAATGTCACACAAACTGGGCTGCTGTCTCTATTGACCAGCCACCGAACAATAATTATTAGACTAACTTACACTTATCCAAAGGCAACGAAATTTTATACAGATATACTAGACACACGGAGCTACACTCACACAAATATTTGGGATTTTTGGAGCTGATTTGATATTTAAATTAAATCGGACAAAACAGGGCAGAAACAAGTTTAAATAATACCAATAGGTTTTAATTCACAAGTTAAAAAAAACGAGTTAGGGGAAATGCTATCCACCTCCAAATAATCATGCAAACATGTTATGTTTCATTCAAATTCTTTTTATTTCCGGATGAAGATGCTCAAGTTGGCTCAATGTTAGAACTCAACCTATTACTCTTTCTTACGTAGTATGTTAAGAGAATGGCATTTTCAACTTAACTTAGTCCCTAACATGCAATTTAGAATGGCGTGTTCATAGATTTAACAAGTAGAAATCATTAAGAATGAAAAGAGTTTGAGTCATCACAAGGCATCGTAAGTACTGGCGTTGTCTTACTTATCCTAGAAATCGGTTCACATGTTAACCACAATTAACACGTGCTACTCTAGAACATATGTAGGTCCTCATTCAACAAGGGCAGACACACATATATTCATAGCATTAAAATCCTAGATATGCTCACTATGTATGCAACCATAGAAACACAAAAAGAATTCATCAATGACATAAGTAGTGAAGCAATTTTCATCCTTTCATAAAAGTCATTCAAACGAAATATCACAACAAATTTACATTCATATTCGGGGCCTCAAAACAGCCCCTAACTACTAAAAATTAGTTACACATCATTCTCAATTTAAACCAAAAGTTAAACATGAGTTTGAGAAGATAGAACCGAAAGAGGAGAGTGCAACGATTTCTTCTTCCTTCCTTTCCTTGTGCTGCAACCTTTCCTTCTCGAGCTCTCTGTGCAACTTCCTTCTCTTATTTTTCTGCCTCTCTATTGCTTCTCTATCCATGTGTATTGCTGCTGTCTCTCCGTGTATTTTTTTTTTTGCAGCTCTCTATTGCTTCTTTACTCATTTTCTATTCCTCTGTCCGACTGACTTTTCTTTTCTTCCCGTACTGACTTTTCTTTTCTTCCTTGCGCTGCCTTTTTTTACTTTTCTTGCTGTCTTCACTGCCTTTTAAGGCAGCTTTCTTTTATTTTTCATGCTGCTTGCTGTGCAGCTTGCTGATTTGCTACTGTGTTTAGTTGTTCTCCACCTTACCTCCTTTCCGTCCCACTCCCCTATTCTTTTTCTTTCTTTATTCCTACTCATCACTACATTCACCTACTCTTTCCCACTTCATTTTCTTTCTTTTTCCGTGCCTTGCCTTCGTCCAAAGGCAATCATTCATTTTCTGATTATTATTCCCATTATTTTCTGCTTTGCACATGCATTCAACAAACAACACTCAATGCTGAACTGTGGCTACCAACTTCTAAAAACCTTTCAGTGTTAAAATGCTCATAACTTTTTCTAGAAAAATGATATTAACAATTCGCAAAATGCTCCAGAAAATAGACATCCGTAGCTTTTCAAGAATATAAGGCTCATTTTCTAGTTCATTCTGAGTTGTTCGCAAATTGCTTCCAAAGTCAGCTGATCTGCACAGACAGTTTTAATGAATTTATTACTTAAAATTTCACTTGTTCTATTTTTATTTTCTTTGCTTGACAAATTCTATAAAACACAAAAACAAAGTAAATCGCTCAAAAATATAAGGAACTAACTAAGAAAAGACAAGTGAATTTGATGTAAAATATATATAAATACGAGCTTATCAGCAAGCTGTCAAGAGGGGTGCAGGAAGGATGTGGAGCATTGTTTTTGTAATACCCTGAAATTTTAAATATATGAATATGCGGAGGAAAATTGAAAATAAATCAATTTAGGGTTATGAAAATAGAATTGGGAAATTTTAAAGTTTTGTTCCGAAAATTATTATAATTTACTTATTTGGATTATTGAGATTTTATGTTATTTTTTGAGGAATTATATTAATTTACTTGAGTTTAGTTTTAAATTAAACTAGTTACGAAGTTTGAAGTTTAGAAATAAAATAAATTAAAATCCATATACCTTTTGAGGTCACAATTTATGTTTTTGAATAGAGCTCAATCTCACGAACGCGTAAACGCAAACCGTTCATGAAACGAAGTTATAACGAATAAGTTATCAACACTTAAAGTCAAGGATATTTTGGTAAATTTAACCTTCGTTAGAAGGCTCCAGAAAATCTAGAGTTATGTGGTATGCCATGTGTGTGGCTAAGATGAAATGGAAAGTAAAAGGAAGTGAGAGATGAACGGCTGTGATGGAAAGGACATAAATGAGAGATGAACGGTTGTTATGGAAATAGAATTGGGAAATTACTATAATTAACGTATTTGTATTATTGAGCATTTATATGATTTTCGAGAATTTATAATAATTGATGTGAGTTAAGTTTTAATTAAACTAGTTATGAAGTTTAAAGTTTGGGAATTAATTATTTAAAATCCGTAGACCTTTTGAGGTCACACATCGAATAGAAACCGGGCTCACAAACACGTAGGGGCAAACCGTTCGTGAAACGGAGTTATAACGAAAGAGTTATTAATGTTTAAAGTCAGGGATATTTTGGTAATTTTAATTTCATTTAGAAGACTCTAGAAAATCTAGAGTAATGATGGATGGTTGTGATTAAAAGAAAAGAATATAAAGGAGGAAAAGGGGGAAGGAATTTTTTTTGGGAGGGGGGTGACCAATGGGATGAAAGAATCTGGAGAGAATAGAGAGAAAAGGGACTACATGGGATCCATGACCCGCACGACCCGACACGGCGGCCGGGGTATTTTCCAAAGCCATATACGGCGTTTTATGGCGAATCACCGCCATTCATCACTAGAAAACAACTCCCTAGCCCCCTTCTACCAATTCCACCCAAAAAATTGTGAAATTTGGCTTTAATTTTAAAGAATCCACCCTGAAGGGGTGCGGTGGTTTAGTTTCAAAGCACCTAAACCTAAATCAATTTCCTTCAACCACCACCATCAATAGACTCCCCTCAACCCCAGGAACAAAGCCCAAGCAATGGTTGGGGCATCAGAGCTTGTTTGGAGTCAAATCAAGAACACCCAAAATCAAGTGTTTCCGGTGGTTCGTGACTAATTTAAGGTGTTTTCCAGCCAAATTGGACTTGGCCACATGTATAAAGTTTGCTCTACTCTTTGAGATCTTCATTTCTGTATTTTTTGAGAATTTTAAAAAATAGTAGAATTTTCCAACGAGTCGGGGCGGCTGACCACCACTGGCGGCGGTGAGTGCGGTGGTGCACGACAAGGAAGCCGACGTTACCATTTTTCATGTAAATTTTGATATTATGAATCTCTATTGGTACCCATTTGATGTGCATTGGGTTGTGAAGGTTAATGTTGAATATGGTGGTTACTAAAATATGTTTAGAAATTGGTAAAATAATGAATTGCGAACTACGAATGGCTTGATCCTTACTTAGGGTACGTAGGCAGTCTAACAAGACGTTAGATGCAGCCATAAAAATAAGAGAAGTTAATAATCGAAAGGTTGGTGTTAGTTAGAGTTTTGGATCTAAGAGAATAAAATGGTATTTAATTGGAAATGAAATTGTATGTGTTGATAAAAGAATTATGGTTAGGGATCACTTGTGGGATGAAGGAATTTATTTGGAGTTAGTTGACTAGTGATAGTGATTTAAGTTCATATCTTAATTGTTTGGTTTGGTATATAAAAATGTGGATAGTTTTGTCAGCAATTAATTCATTGAAATGAATGAATGTGACTAATGGTAATAAACTAAATAAGAGTTTAGTTGGGCCTATCACCCATAATTATTTCTCGAAAATAAATATTTCGGGAGCGGGACGTTACACGGATTCCATAATTTAGTAGATTAAAAGAAAGAAATTCGGAAAAGACTCATTTCCACATTTTTGGTGTTAAGGTGTGGGGGGGCCTCATTTGTGGAATTTATGACCATAAAAGAAAAGGTGATAGGGATTGTAAAATTTATTTATTTATTTATAGTTATTTTTAATTTTTATCATCAAATTAAATAAATTAAAGACAATTAACGATTAAAAAATAACAAAAAGTGTATAAAAGTAACAATAAGCGTTTAAATAGCACTTTGCAAGTCTGCATATTTTCCTGAAAAGTAATTCACACAAACATAAAAAATAAAATAAAATACTAAAACCAAAATAATTATAGTCGAGTTCTTAGTTCGTCACACCCATCTTATAATAATGGTTATAATATTACACCATCTGAAACGACATCAACATAACAAGCATCTGCTTGAAACCCAAAACACATTTCTAAGCGCTTGTCACGACTCATGAAACGCTAGATGCAGTTTCAAGCCTTATTTCGCACACACATTACACACACATGATACATACTTCTTAAGCTTTTGTACAAACATCACCATCGCACACCCATCCTTGTTTGGATTCCTCTTCCTCCTCCTTGCCGTCATTTTCGGTCTCTTTATCTCCCTCCAAAGCGCACTTGGGGTGGAGATCGAAATCGCACTCCTTACAATAGAATGACCACACCTCTCCCGGGTTGTCGCACCCATCACACACGAAACTTGTACGCTTCGAAAGCACAAGCTCATGCATCTCATGGAGTGCGCTCTTCAACTTCTCAGGCCACCCCTTTGCCATCTCCTCAAATTCCACTTCTATCTCCTTCATTCGCTCTTGGGTGAATGGATAAGCTTTTGCCCCGTGACGCACGACCAAATTTCTTGCTTCTTTTGTGACGGTTTGGCCGGTGGGACCGATTGCTACGAGCATGGGGATGCCCTGGACCTTGAATTTGCGACTCAAGAAGGCTTTCCTTGAGTCACCAAAGGGAAGAGCAAGCCATGGCATTGTGGCGAAAAACTCATCAAAAGAGGCTTGGTCTCTGTCACTGGAGATGAAAATGACTTCAAATGCATCGTCCTTGGCCTTAATCTCGTGGTAGGCTTCAACAAGTTTTGGCAGAAAGGCACGGCATGGAGGGCACCAGTGAGCTGAGAAGTAAAGGAGAATGTTCTTCCCCACTAGATCTGTCACAGGGATCTAAATGCAGAAATATTAGTCATTATTCACTTATTACCACAAAAACACACACACGCACGCGCATATACAAGTGACATGCCCCGAAAGAAGCCATCTGTGGGCTTTTGTCCCACATTACACAAAAGCATATCCCACATAAACCATAAAAGTCGGGAATCTATATCTTACCTCAGTTCCATCTTTTCCAATAACAAAATTTCGATCCCCGGAAATCAAAATTGACTCCAGGGTTTGAGCTTTCTCCTTTGCCTTTTCTATCTCAACGAGTTCTGCAAACTTCTCTGGTGTGAAGGGGTAAGCCAGACTCCCATGCTCCTCAATGGCATCAGCAACGTTCTCACTAAGTGTTTTACCATCTGCCCCAATAATAACCACTGTGGGTAAGGTTGAGATCTCAAAGTACCGAGCCAACTTCTGTACACTTTTGTCCCCGATGGGTAAAGAAAGCCAAGGCATTTTCTTAAAATATTGCTTGAATGATTCTTCATCACCATCAAGCGGCACCAACACAATCTCGAAGTTCTCTCCATTTGCTTTTAGCTTCTCATGAGCCTCCACAAGTTTTGGAGTAAATTCTACGCACAAAGCGTACGAAGACAATGAGAAATAGAGACCCACTATCTTCCCTTCTAGTTCAGAGACAGGCACCTTGATTTATGCACACATCAATAACAAAAGTCAGATTGTGCAGCCATATACATTTCATGGCAAATTCATAAAATACGAGACTAGTAAGTCAGCATCGTAAACAACAAGTAGCACTGAAACTTACCTTCTCTCCATCATTTGAAATTACATAGTCGCGTGAGCGGGTGACCAGGATTGTTTTCAAGGACTGTTCCCTTCTGGCAGCTTCTTCTTGATCTTTCAGCTCTTTTAACTTTTCCGGCGTGAAAGGGTACGCATCAGCTCCGTACTCCTGAATAATCCCAACTCCACTGTCACTCAAAACTTTCCCATCTTCGCCAAGGATCACAAGATGGGGTATCCCTCTAACTTTGAACAACTCATCCACGCGATTGCGTGCCTCTGAATCAGAGAACGGGATTGCAAGCCATGGCATCTCCGCGAAGTACGCTTTGAATGACTCATCCTCTTCATCGGCGGAGATAAATACAATCTCAAAATCACCTTTTGGAGAGAATTCATCGTAGGCCTCAACTAAAGCTGGCGTGAATCGTTTGCATGGACCGCACCATGATGCAGAAAAATACAGCCCAAGCTTTTTCCCCTTCAAGCTCTCAACCTTTACCTGCAAATCCAAAACTTGACATATGATTCTTCTCTTATATCATCCCATTACCAATATAACGATCGAAACTAACCCCTCTACACCTCTAAATTTTGTTTTCCAGATACTTCAGTGAGCCTTTGAAATTATTCTCTCTAAACCAATCATTATTCAAGTTAATACATGGTACCGAAAAAATCACAATTCAAAGACAGTAGTTACATCATAATCTAAACCGTTTATTTTCATAATTATCATTTAAATATCATCCATGTTCAAAATTAATCAAATTAAAGACAGTTTAGTAAAACAATATGTATCAAATAGTTAGACGGGTTGAGCAACTCAGGGCCTGTTTGCTATCTTTCCCGAAAACAACTAAAAATAATTTTTCTTAAATCAGTTTTTCTTAAAATCCAAGAATTTGTTTTTATATTTAACTCATATAAACTGTTTTAAATCTCCAAAATATAGAACCCAGTTGAACATGTGATTTGAGAGAAAAGGACGAAGAGAGAGAAAAGAGGGAGAGAGAGTCAGTCATATCAACTTTTGTATTTGGAGTTTGTTCCAGATCCACTGTTGTGTATATATTCTTAAAAAAGTTTTTTTTTTTTGGTTTATCAAATAGCTTCATTTTTAAGCTCAGTTTTTATACTGAGACTACCAAACAAGAATTTTATTAGAATTGTATTCGAGAAAAAACCGAAACCATAACTTCAGTTTGCACAAACAATATAGAGTTTAACTAATTTGTATGTAAAATTTTGATACAATTCATTCAAAATCTCACAGAGAGAAGTGAGATCTGTGAATACTTAAAATACACTATAAAATTTCTCTAATTCGCTCTAATTTCTCAACTTTTGCAAATTCTTTAAATTCAAATTCTGATTGAATATATTTGAAATGTTATAAATTTCTATAAAATTTTAATTGAATACACCCAGATTTCGAAATTTTTTAACAAACTATCTTAAAATCTTGATTGAATACGTATTAAATTTTAGAGAATCAATTAAAAACCTGATTATTCCTCGACACCCTAATTGAATACACCCCTAAGAAGTTGCAAAGTACCAAATCTACGAACCCCAGGCTGAATCTACTTCAAATCACCGCTAAGAAACTCACCAAAAAACCGAAGAGGATCTGAAAAAAGAGGTGAAATTTTACCTGATCACCATTGTTACGGACAAGAAAGTCCCTCTCGGGAGACGAAAGAAGCGAGACAAAGTCGTGGGGTTTGGCGCCGACCAGCTCGGCAGCTTTAACTTCGTCGTCCGACATTTTTTTTCTCTTTCTGATGTTCCTAGACGAGGTGGGGATTTCGAACTTCGAATGCACCGGAGGCTATGTGAACTGTGAGTGAGGAATGAGGGGCAACAGATGGTGGGGTCTATTTATATTGCACAATTTTTTGTCTTTAGTGGGGGGGGAGAGGGAGTCTAGAATCCTCTCGGGAAAGGTCCGCGTACGAGCTGAGTTGGATGCATCAGCATGGACGCGTCAGCGTCACCCCACTCAAATGTCAATCAAATTTCATATTTGCTTTTATCGTCATTTAAAATTATGCTTCAGTAGTAGAGAAGATGCACAATGTAGGCATACTTATCGAACCTAGTAATAGAGAGATACATAATTTAGGAGTGTGTTATCAACACATTTTTTTTACTTTTCACACACTCTTATTACTTTCTATTCGTTAGATCTTCTTCAATTTATTCGATCTGACGGCTAAAATTCAAAAAGGTGTGAGAGAAGTAAAAAGGGTGTGTGGATATCACACCCCCACAATCTATTGTTTCAATTGCCTTTGTAATTTCAGGTTTTGTAACATCAGAGACTATTGTTAATGTCTGACTATACTTATCAAACCTAGTAAATATTGTGTCTTATTTACTTTATATTGCATTGCACACCATCTTTATTTAACGTACAATTTCAATCTTCATACTTAAGTTTTTTCTTTTTTTTTTTGGAAAGTATCTTCATACTTAAGTTTCCAAGTGTGAACATTGGAAAATGACAGAGTGTACCTAGGACCACAACATCGTCACCACCATTGACGTGGACCACAACATCATCAACATTGACTTAGACTTACCTTTCCGGGTCGTCTAGTGTAAAATTAAAATTCGTGCTTTTTATGGGCTTTGGCCCGTTTTGATTGTTGACAACAGCCCAATTCGGCATACTTCAACGACGGACAACACAAAAAAAAGCTTGCCACCAGTTGTCTGCCTTAAAAAAAAAAGACGGACAACACAAACCCACAAAGCCCGCCTCTCTCGATGTCGAATTTGTACCTCGTGATGGACTAACTAGTATTTGGTTTGTTGGTAGTTGTATCCGTTTGGTTGGATAAGGTATCAATTTGACTTTCGTAAATAAAATACGTATCTTGTAATGAATATGATATCTAGTTGTGACTAGCCCGTTACAGTGATGTAATTTTATTGTAGCACTGCAGGTGCATTACATTGCATAATTTTAGTTGAAATTAAGGCCATAAGCCTTGAGCCCATCAGGCCCAAAAATCCCGAAATGCCTCTCAAATTCTTCCCCATTTTTCTCATTCTCATCAAACAAATCAAACAAGAAAACCTCCACTCCAACCCCCGGCCTCCTCGGCGTCCCAACCCCTTCCACCGCCCGTCTCACCACCTCCGCATTGTACGCCCTCGAATTCTCCACACTCGCGGCCTCCCCTCCGCCGGTCGGCCACCCGGTCTCCGAAACCACCACGGGAACACCAACAACGCCCTCCCTCTCCATCGCGCTCACAAAAGCATCCACACTCGCGTCGAAAAGATTACTATACACCAACTCGCCGTCGTTAACCACCTCACTGGTGGCCTGAAACAACGCGTATTCAAGAGAGACGTAGTTCTTGTTGCGTAGGTAGCTAAAGTAGGGGTAGGAGTTGACCATGAAGGGAGAGTTCGTGTCGCGGAGGAAGCGGAGGAGGGGGAGGAGAGAGGGTTGTACGGAGGGGTCGAAGGAGGCTGAGGAGGGAGGGTATGAGGCGGAGAGAACGGAGGCGGCTTGTGGGGAAGAGAGCTTGATGGAATTGTCAAGGCCTAGGGTTTGGAGGGCTTGGTGAAGATTGAGAATGGCGGGAAGGACGTGGGGAGTGTAGTAAGGGTCTTTGAGGAAAATCTCGTTGCCAACGGCGATGTAACGGATTTGGTTTGCGGGGATGTGAGCGAGGATGTTTGATTGGAGCCAGTCAAGGGTGGTGGCGACGGAGGAGGATGCGAGGGTGGGGAGGAGTTCATTTGGGACGCCGATGGTGAGGTGGATTGTTGGGGTGGCGTAGAAGGAGCTGAGGGTGGCGGGGTCGGTGTTGAAAAGGCGGACGGATGAAATTCCGTTGTCTTGGAGGATTTCGAGGACGGTGGAGGGTGGCGGGAGATTGTTGGCTACTCGGCCGTAGCAGATTCCAATTGGTTCTGCTGCCGCTGAACCTACAAATGCAATTACAAAATCAGTTTATTGAAACTTAATTTAGTTATTTAGTGCATGCCTTGCCATGCATAAATTCATGCAGCTATATTCGAATCAAAATTAGATTGACATCTATAACTCAGTTTATTAAGAGTATTTTCTTTTTACACTCGATATCTCAATTCGTTTCTTACCTCCCTGTATATTATCAACGAAAATAATAGACCAAAGAGAATGAATAGGAATTTTACCTAATGAGTGTGAGAGAAGATGGAGAAGGATGAGGAGATGATTATGATCAAATTTCTTTGGCATTTTAGTTAATTTGAGCCCAATCAAGCTGATATGCTGGATTAGTTCTTAACTGCTTGATGAAATTGATTTTAATTAAATTGGGATGACTGTGAAAAGGGCCAGCTATAAGTACGAGCTATGATTTGTTTCGGTTAATTATGTTGTTTTGATTTTGGTTCAAAGTAGTTTGTGCTTTCGTGTTTTGGGCTTTCTAGGTTTAAGAACATATTTTGGTCATGATTTTGTCGGTTTCACCTACTAAATTACAGTTTTTTATCTTCTTATTGAAGGATTGAAAAAAATAATAATTTGATACGCATGTGCATTTGCGATTGTACTTACTTAAAGATAAGTTAAAACTAAATACAAAAATCTCAAAAATAACCTAATCAATCACGTAATTGAGCTGTTTCTATATGTGGTCCTACTTTAAAGAGAAATTTTTAGTTGTGACGGAAATATAAGTGGTACACCACGTTGTTTTAATAGAAGTGGTGAGAAATCTCTCCACTTTAACTTTTAGTGTTTGGATAAAGACACGTAGTATACCACTTATATAAAGACACATAGTGTATCACTTCGTGTACCGGTTACACTGAAAAATCTCTCTATTTTAACCTTGGGTGTTTGGATAAACACACTTTTTGACCAGCCAACGCCCATTGAAATTAGTATTGACTAGAGTCACATTTTTGAGCTGATTCTTTGACATTCAAACCATACCAGGGCATTATTTATAGTTGTTAGAACTTTTAGGTAAAAGATGGCCAACAAACAAAATGCATGTCTCCATGTTCATGTCAATGCTAACTCCACTCCCACGAACAAAAATGTTATTTTTATCACATATTCGTGTCATTATTTGTATCATATATCTATAAGAGATATAGTACAAATACAAATACAAATATATAGTAAATATAACGTTGTCCATGAAACATTGAGGATGGATGAGCCCTCTACGTGGTAGGTTTAAGGAAATGGTTGAGATAGGGATTAGACCCTCAGTGACATATATTTTCAAATTTCGGGTGGGCGGATCACACTTCAGCTAACTCTATTTCCCTTTACGTTACTACAGTACTACATTATATGTTAACCAATGAACGCCGTGACAAAATATAAAAAAAATTAGTATTGAGACTTCAAAATCTAATTGTGTACTTCACATACGAGTATAACAATTCCCAATTAATGTCATATATAATTTGCATACACTCTTAGGTTTTCTCTAATCATAATAAAAAAATAAAAAACGTAAAATCAAGTTAACCCACGTAGCAGAATCGTTACTTTATAAGAAAAGGGACTAAAGATGGCAATGAGTGAGCACGGAGTAAAATGCTTCATGATATTTTAAATTATAAAGATAGGGATGGCACTAAAAGCACCAATTTTTAAAATACCATTTCATTTATTTTTTGTATGGTCTCACTTTGATGTCTTTACAATTATTGTGTTCTAATTTGCACCCTACAGAATTTTTGGATGAACATTTTTTTTTTTTTTGAGAAATATTAAGGAGACTATTTTAAAGTGAAATTCTTTATGGACTCTCTGTTCCTTTACTGTTAAACGTTAATTCTCGTACCAATATTATAAAACGTTGGCAAAAAAAAAAATGAGGTGACAGATAGTCCATGAAGTCAGATTTTTTTAGAGATCTCTTTAGCATTTATCTTTTTTTTTGGTCAAATATTTTTGGATGAACATATTAAAACAATCATAAGTGCAATAACAGTTTGGAAAGATGTACTTATATATTCCCAGATCAAAGGCTGAGATGGATATGTGCTGAATTGATTCCAATCATATGCTCAATTATGCGATCCCCTAGCAAACAAAAGCTACTTTTATTTCTCAAGGGGACCTTCTGAGAAACACTAATGCACTGTCCAAACTCCAGAGGCTCCAAAATCTTGCTTTCCCTCCGCACAAAGCAATCTCTTGCAGCTCCTTCTTCCACAGTAGGGAATATCTTTACTTGTCTCTTTATTAAAGAAAGTTAATTTCCTACTTATTAAACACAAATACCAAACAATTGAATACAGGTGTTAAAGTAACGCTATTTAGTCGCATAAAACTCATCACACTGCTGACTACAATGCATGGACACGAACAGAAAATACGACACGACACAGAGATACGTCAAATTAACAAGAAGAATTGTTGTATGACCACAAAAGAATACGACACGGGAATACAAGATGATACCATCATGTTCATGTATCGTAGGCTGACACGCTCTCATATTATGTTGATTTTAATATTAATATTCGCATGGCCCAATCTCACAGGCAATCATATTAATGTTCTTGCTTGATCCATGGGTAAACCAAATTCTCTCCCTTGGTCCGCACTCAAAGAACAAAGACCTGCAGATACTAACACTAATGAATCCCTAAATCCCATATCCTCTGTATTATCCAATCCAATCCAATCCTATCCTATCCATACCATCATCATGTCCTCCTTGCAGCCCCAGCAGCAGCAGCAGCAGCAGCAGCAGCCTGTTGGCCCTGTTCTTGTTTACCCAAACAATGTCAATAAACAGCCTTCATCTTCCCACCATTCAAACGGCTCATTCGGGACTGTTTTCATCGTGCTGGCCGTTATAATCGTCATCTCCGCCATCGCTTGCTTTCTAGGAAGGCTCTGCAACCGCCGCCTCAACAGCTCGAGACCCCATAGGCAACCGCAGCATAACCTTCGTCCCAAGAAAGAAGCTGGCCCTGCTAATGGTGGTGGTGGAGATAATCGCATGGAGTTTGGCAGGGCTCCAAGCTTTCGAGCAGGCCCGAAAGTAGCAGACGTCGAATTCGGATTCGATAGGAAAAACCCGAATGGGAATAGCAGCAGCAGAGGAGAGGGCAGAGGATACATGAATCATCATCACAACAAACCACATCATAACGGAAATGGTGAAATGGATCATCACATGAAGGGTGAAATGAACCAGCATCCTGGCGGCAACGGCGAGCATCACATTGGAATGGGAGATCCCAGAGCCAGTGGATGAAATGATGATCAGATTAGTAACTTGTGGTAGCTGGATTGGCTTTCCTTTCCAAATTAATCTTCCTGTTTTCTATGTTCTTCTCTGTTATTTTTTTTTTCCTTTTTTTTTTCTTTTATTTTTAATTTGTTTCCAACTCTGAAACTTCAAGTATTAATATGGTTAATGTTAAAAGGTTTGTGGCATATTATGGACTAGTGTACAAATTTATGGCATGGCATGATCTTCAATTACAGATGGCCAAAACCTTGATCAATGATATACACTCTTTCCATAGAAGAAAAAGAAAATAACTTCTCTCATGAAAATGAAAGTGAAAAACCCTGATCGTTACATGCATTAGTAATATCACGTGACTGTTGTACTAAAAAATGCAATGAGCTTACTCTAAAGTGAGGCAGTTGTTTAAAACATGAACGAGAAGGTAAGTGTGTTTGAAACCAACCATTCAATGTCATGTGAGAAATTTAAAACACGCGGTGTCTTGTTACTAATCTATAATGCCACAGTTGCATCTCGAAAATTGTAGGTAAGTCTTTCTCCATTTCGGATTTACGCACAAAATTGAAGCAACCATCAACAATGCCTTGATCAATTATATAAATGACAAATTCACCAAAAAGCAACAACAGTTCATGAGAGAATTTTTTACAGAAGAATCAAAATGATTTACGATGGACAAACTCATGGGCAATTCCTATATATTTTCATTGCCATGAATCAAGTGAGAAATATAAATCTCAATAATCATTTTGTCTAGAAAGCCTTGAATAGATTCACTGCAAACATACCCAGTCTTTCATGGAACTTGGGCTTAGGCTGATGCGTATGTATAAGACAACATGTAGGCTATCATCATGTATCTGGGCCTTAAGCCCAGTCCCAGTAAGAGGCCCAATTCTATGACTGGCTTTATCTGTACACAACTGCCTCAAACAGTACTGTTGAGGAATTATCAGAGAATTGTAACCGTCCGGCTAAAGACAGACAACGTATACTGAGATGACATGTACCTTCCAGCTAATATTCTTTTCCCTAAATTTTGTTTTTATCCTCCACCGCCAATTACCTTTGGTTTTCTTTCAATATTTTCACCTCAAAATATTGCAATAGCACACTTCTTACACAAATTTTTGCGATTTTCACGTTTTCATTTTTTCATTATGCACTCTATCTTTGTTTTTGTCCGTTTATTTTCCCCTTTACTTTATTTTTTAAAAGGAGGACAATTAGTAACAAACCACGTTAATCTTCTTTTTAGGGGGCCGAGAAGACTAACAGAGACATTTCAACCTTCTTTCGTCACAAGTCTGACGTCCACTCCATCATCGAGTTTCGAATCCAAAACCTTTTTTTAGTTCCTTTGCTTTATTCAATCTAAGGCTTAAAAAGAAAGCTGAGTGCACGGGAGAAAGGAAAGTGCAAAAATTGTAATGCTACGTGTACCGAACCCAATTAACCATACATACACGAGAGATGAGCCCACAGTTTTTTCACGCAATAAATTATTGCTTTGGAAAATTTATGACTTTATACCCGACGTTTTTACCGGAAATATAGATCATCTCCGGATTTATTATGTGGAAATTTTAAAAAAATTTATATCTCAGTCGTTTATCGTGTATCGTGCGGTTAGAAATCATTTGACTTTTATTATTTAAAATGAACGGCTGAGATGTGAGGATCTCTTGGATCCCCACATAAAGATCCGGAGAGGATTCATTTCAGTTTTTACCCAAATTCCATTTTGCATTTAATTTTTTTTTTTTTTAGACAATGCAATGTCCCAAAGTACCTTTGAGGGAATTCGAACTTAAGTGAAGGGGATAGACACAACCAATTAATCTAATTGACATAAGCTCATTCATTTCAACTGTTATGACTCAAGATTAGGCCCTTTTTGTTTATTAAAAAAGCGACTCCAAGCTAATAAAACTACATGCTCAACGAAAGACAAATGAAAATATTTATTATACGCAATCTTATGTTATTTTACAGAGAGATTGTTTATTAAACACTTCATTCTTCTTACCGAAGAAAGAAACACTTTAGTGATTTATTTTTACCTGCTGCGGTTAAGGGTAGCTTTCAATTCCATTGGGATCGTTTGAACCATTCGGTGGTCGTTTTTTGTACACTGGCTTTAGTCAGTCAAAACTGTCTCTCTCTCTCTCTCTCTCTCTCTCTCTCTCTCTCTCTCTCTGCTGGTAGTACAGATTCTCACTGTCACAGATTTGCCCCTCTGATCAAAACGATTCACTACCAGGGTCCTCATTTCAAAAGCAGAGAGAAGTTTGTTAGCCTTGTCGTGTACCATGTGCTCCAAAATTCATTGGCGTGGACTCACCACTCGAAACCATTAGTCACGGTAAACCGTGGCAAAAAGAAGGGGAAAGAAATCAATGAGATTGATAGGTTTGGAAGGAGCAATGGAGAGGCTTCGACCCCTCGTCGAAGCCAAGCAATGGGACTACTGTGTCGTCTGGAAACTCGGCGACGACCCCTCCAGGTAATATTATCAGAAACCCACGCCCAATCTTTTTTTTTTTCTTTTTCCGTATAGTTTCAATTTGTACTTTTTATGTGCTTATTGAAAATTTGCAGGTTTATTGAGCTGATGGGTTGCTGCTGCGGCGGCGGGTACGACGGCGGTACTGTCAAAGTGGAAGAAGCAGAGAGCGATGAGACTCGGGTTTGCAGAGATGGGTTTCTGAAGCACTCGATCAGGACTAAGGCTTGCCAGGCGCTTGCTCAGCTTCCTTGTTCCATGCCTCTGTATTCTGGGTAAGCTTTTAGCTCTCTTTGTTTTGGGTTGCGTTTTATGTGTTTGTGTTTTTGCTTATGAGAAATTAAACGCAGGATTCATACAGAGGTGGTGATATCACTGCTACCCAGGTGGCTATGTGGGCATCCCAATGCCTCGGCTTCAAATCCTTCTCAATCTCACGTGGGTATCCCACAAGTCTCTCACTTTTTTCATTTCTCATCACTTTTTCTCGGCAACCAAACAGTACGTAGGCTTTGTGTTTTAAAATATGGGTTTTCGAGGTTGGTCACAATCATTCAAATAGTTGCATTGTTTTCAGCGAAAACAGAGAAAACTCACAGCTCCAGGCTTCTGAAAGTGCCTCTATAAAATGTCTACTTAAAAATGACCTTTTCATTTTCTGTTTCGCTTCCAAATTTTCCCGGAAGCCAAACAGCTCATTAGATGTTTTCCTACACTGGGTGGGAGTTGAACATTCTTCTTAACATGGAATAATCTAACTTTTGACAGGATTCAACTGGAACCCGAGTATTGATCCCGATGCTTAGTGGCCTTATTGAGCTCTTCTCCACAAAGAGTGTACGATTTTGATTCCTCTCTTTTCTAATTGTATTCAGACTGCGGTATACATTTTCTCCAACTTGAATAACGTACATTTCGCTTTTCAGATTCCGGAAAATCGAAAGATGGTAGAGTTGTTTATGGCTTCATTTAATGTCTCTGTAAAACAAGAAGTCATATCTGCACATGATTATGCCAATGTGAGCCTCAATGCTAGTGAACCACAAAGGGTGCTACCTTCTTTGAGTTTTGCAAGCTTCATTCCTAGGCCACACGTTTTCCCCTCAGTTTCCCCATCGACCTCCTGCCCTGAGGGATCATCCAGCGGCTCGAACCCTTCAAGTCATCAACATCCATTGCTGTCTTCGCACTCTAAAAAGCCCAAGTGCGGCGACAACTTGTTCCAGCAACCAGCAGGCTTTGCTTCAGGCAGTGGCAGTGTGGAAGAGGAACATAATGCAAAGGTTAACTGGAAACAAAGCGGGCACTACCGATCCAAGAACCTCATAGCTGAGAGAAATAGGAGGTCAAAGATCAAAGATGGGCTCTTTGCTCTGCGTTCTCTAGTCCCGAAAATAACCAAGGTTGAGACCCTCTTATCTATGAAATACTTTTTCTTTGCTTTTTATTTATCTTTGGATCTTATCATCTGTCCGTTGAAATATTGTAGATGAATACAGCTGCTATTATAGGAGATGCTATTGAATATATAGAAGAGTTGCAGAAGAAGAAGAAAGAACTTCAAGACGAGCTCAGGGAACTTGACGAAGAGGAGGACCTCACCAAGACCAAAGCGGATATGAAAGTTTTGGCCTCGGACGAGAGAAAAGAAGGCAGAATATGCTTGACTTCTGCAGAGCAAAACAAGAGTTCCTCCAGTTTTGTCCGAAAAAGTCCAAACGTTGTACGCATAGCTTTTAATTTATCATCGCACCTACTTGAGCTTTCACATCCAACTTACACACTAGATATGTTTCAGTTCATTTATGTCCTGACTTTTCTTAGGTGCAAGTGGAAGTGAACCAGATTGGCAAAAGAGATTGCTTGATTAAGCTGTTCTCCGAGCAGAACCAAGGCGGGTTTGCAAGGTTGATGGAGAATATGGATTCCTTAGGACTTCAAGTTGTTGATGCCAATGTCACCACATTCGGCGGAAATGTCCTAAATATTCTCAAGGTTGAGGTAAGATTCCGGTAAAGAAAATTCATCTTGTATTTGAACCTTTCATAAGAAATCATGTCTTATCGTGTGAGTAAGAACAATTTATTTTGCTGATTTACCTTACATACACATTGCATTGTGTTCATACACAGGCAAACAAAGACATTCAGGCAAAGAAATTGAGAGACAGTTTAATCCAGCTAACAAGGGGGACAGATCAGACTGTTCATAAAGGGATAATCTGATCGATTATCGGTGATTTCAGAAAATCAAAGGTTTCATCCAAGAACATCTAAACAGCTCCTTTAGCCATGTCAAAGTATGGAAGATTATTCTTCTTTCATTTATCGTTGGAAGTATGGAAGTTTTGGAGGCTAACATGACAGGTTTTTCCATTTCATCTCTTCATATATGAGCAAACTCATTCTTCAAGGACCTTTAAAAATAGATTACTGGGTCTAATGAAGTACAATTACAGTAAAATATTCTGCTAATGATTGCATTGTCGATTAATCAATGCTAAATTCATATGATTGATACATTCCAAGATCCCAAAAGTGTGTAAATACAAAAATTAGGCACTTTTAATTAAAATCTTATTGCTCTACCTCTAGTATCAATACAGATTCTTCATATTAATGACTAAAAAAAGTACCTCGAGTAAACTTTACAAGCTCTTCCCCGCTGGTAATGCATCGAGGGAACGACCTTCATCAAGGAAAAATGGAGAAGAAAAAAAACAAGCAGCAGCTTAATTTACACTAATATGTCAGATTTAGTCAATAAATTTAACGAATGTGGTCTGCTGTCTCCCTGTTTCTTTCGCTCTTTCTCTCAAACTCTCTCTGTGGAGTACCATGAGTTAACAATGTCAAGATGACGAGTGTGTGGACATTCAGAAATCAATTCACAATTATTTCGGCACTCTTTCTATTTAGAACCGTCTGCCTTGATTTCCCTTGATTATCTGCTCACCACCACGAGTGGTAAAAGCTCGAGTATCTGCTTCATCACTTGAAGCATCCTGGCGAGTCCATAAACTTTGGGGTCCTGATACCTCTCTGGAAGTGAAATCTGCACTGGATATCTCTGAGCTGCCTCCGCTTCCTAATGCCATCCTTCTGAATCTATTGATGTCTTCATTGTACTGGCCAGAGTCATATGCAGTACTCTGCCCAACCTTCACTCCGTTCGTTAGATCAGATAATTCGCCTCCACAGTCCAATGCTCTTGCCACCTGAAAAATAAATCATCCAGTAAGTCTTTAGTGGTGACAATAAGTCCAATACGCAAATAGTTGTACTCCAATATATTGTCATCATTGTTCTGTTGAATTAGTATTCACCTGCGCCATTCGTGGTCGTTTTGTAGCAGAATGACGCACGCAAGCTGCAGCAGCCTCGATCATTCTGAACATTTCACCCTCCACATAATGTTTCTCAAGCCGAGGATCTACCAATCCACTCAAATCTCCAGTTTCAAGGGCTTGAATAAGAAGTGGACGAGCCTGCGAAATTTTAGACAGAAATTTATTGAATGTGAAAACAAAGTGGATTGCTAAATCAGCGAGCTGCATTTTGACATGTTTGCAAAGCCAAAGGTGTTCATACCCATTCAACCAAACTCTCATCCCCTAAAGGTCGAGTTGGATCAACAGGTTTCCGCCCAGTTACAAGCTCTAGAAGCACGACTCCGAACGAATATACATCTGATCTGTCTGTCAATTTGCCACTATTTGCATACTCAGGTGCCATGTACCTGAAACCAAATCGAACATAAATTCCATGGTTGTAATTTAAGTGTCACAGATAAGCAATGCGGTCATCAGGCAATAGTTCCCGAGTTTACAGGGTCTGTTTTACCCGAATGTTCCCATGACCCGAGTGGACACGTGAGTATTCATGTCGTTTGTAAGTTTGGCAAGCCCAAAGTCTGCAACCTGTGTTTGAAGAAATTCAAGAGTTAGAAACTGGAGGCTCGCTGTCAGAAAAACAAAATCAGTACAACATGAAATGAACAGGTATAGACATGCCTGTGCTTCAAAGGCATCATCCAGCAGAATGTTTGCCGATTTAATGTCTCTGTGAATAATTTTTGGATGGCCTTCAAACATATCGTACAAGGAAAATGGAGAAAGTGAGATAATTTGGACAGACAGCGCTGACAACAGCCACCGAGGGAGTGGGCAAAAGGCCTACAAGCGGCTAATGAGGCACGTAAAAGACATGCCCGTGGCTAATAGCACTATTAGCCACTGATTCGCCTTTTACCCACCCCAATATTATGTACCGCTAATGTCAGTGTGACTATTATCGGATCTAATAACACAAAAGTCACAAAGATGTATATTGGTACGTACAGTCTTCGTGTAAATACGCCAAGCCCTTTGCAGATCCCAAAGCAATCTTGAGTCTCTTGGTCCATTCCAACACCGGCATTCCGGCACCTGAAAGTAGATAACAAATCAACATTTTGAAGTACCGTAACAAGTAGTTGAATATATGAGAAATAAAACTAACAACATCCAAAGATGAGGTTAATTAGATTACATCACCTACCATGCAAATGGTGCTCAAGAGTTTTATTGGGAACAAATTCATAGATAAGCAATCTTTGCTGTTCAGAGATGCAGTATCCCACCAGAGAGAGCAAGTAACGATGATGCACGCGACTAATAATCTCAACTTCAGCCCTAAATTCCTTCTCTCCCTGCCCGCTACCAGCCTTGAGCTGCTTGACTGCCACAACTCTTCCTTCCGGCATCCAACCCTTGTAGACGCATCCGAAACCACCCTCACCGAGAACGTTTTGACGTGAAAATCCATTCGTTATCTCCATCAACTCTTCATAGGTGAAATGAACCTTGTTAGCAGCAATGAGACCGGAATCTCCAGAACTCTGCGGGGAAGGTCCGGGCTGTCCACTCGAATAGAAGCTTTCTGTTGGACCAGAAGCTGCAGAACTCTGTTGCTGCGCATGATAATATGCACCTGCATCACATACAAAGCACAATTATTGAGCTCATTCTACGTACACTTCATATTATCCTTATGTTAGACCACCACTAGAAGAAAAACTGAGTATAACTAGTGCGGTATTAGCCACTACAAAATAATATTATCTTTATAATGTCATTACAGAATGGGGTGTATAAATGCCTTATATTCACCTCATCTATGAAGCTAATAGCAGTGATCACTATTATTCGTTCTTCTCTTGATGGTTCCCAAAAAACTAAGTTGCTAGGAAATGAGTCAACAATGTATACAATTAACGGACAATCTTTACCTGGAGTTGATAAGTTAGTGCCAGGGGGACCGGGGGTGGGAGGCATGTAATTTGGGGGGTATGGTTGGGCCCGCTTCTTTCTCTTCCTTACAAACACAACAATGAGGGCTACCAAGGCAATGAGGAAAACTCCAGCTAACGTCAAGCCAATGACAGTGCCTGTATGCCTACTACTACTACTACCCCCTGAGTCTTCTGAAGCTGCAGACCGACTTCTGGTTGAGGGAGGGGAGAGGGTGGGGGTGGAATTAGCAGGGCGAGGGAGAGGCTGAGTTGTAGTTCCTGAACCTGGAACCGCTGGAGGGGTAGGTACTGTAGGAGAAGGGGTGGTGGGGTTGGTTGTAGGTGTAGCTGGAGGTGGAGAGGCTGGAGGTGACTGAGAGTCACTAGGTGAGGATTGAGAGGAGCCTCCGCCTTGTGATGAATCAGTTGGTGGTGATTTAGATGATGAACTGCCGCCAGAGGATGATGGTTGAGGAGCATTCTCATTGGAAGAACCACTAGGTGGCGGTGGAGAAGCTGGAGGAGAAGGCGATGATGATCCAGATGGCGATCCTTTGTCTTTTGAGGGTGAAGGTGGTGGTGAGCGAGGACGAGGAGGTGACTTTGGAGGCGATGATGACGGTGGTGGTGAAGAGGGGGATGGAGAAGACGGAGGTGGTGACGATGGTGGAGGTGATGATGGCGGTGGAGATGGCGGTGGTGGTGAAGGTTTGGGGGATGGTGAAGACTTTGGGGCAGGTGAATCTGATTTTGGAGGCGGAGACTCTGATTTCGGAGGAGGCGCTTGTGATGGCGGAGGTGGGGAAGGCGGAGACGGTGTTGATTTGCTGTCCTCGGTACTATCGTGGGGCTGCGCGGTGATCTTGCTGTCACTTAACGTTGCCGCGATTGGTGAGTCATGATGAGGTGGTGAATGTGGGTCAGGAGGGTCAGGAGGGTGAGATTCATGCTCATTTGATTCCGACATAATTCTCCTTCCTTTAATTCTTAACCTCTCCCCCTTTTTCTTTCTATAAAAGTTTCCTCCTTCCCAATTTCCCCTGTAATAATTAGTTTAGCACAAGATTAAGTAACTAAACCTTTCATTAAATCCAATATTTACCAGAGAAAAAAAGGCCTAAACAAATAATAATAATAATAATAATAATAAACCCAATAATCCTATGTAATGCGGTAAAGGTTTCAAACAATGCACACGAAAAACGAAAAAAGCAACAAGAACCTGTACATGCAATAATGCGACTTTTACGTTGGATAGGTTTGCATGGATGCAGCAGCAGCTACGTAAAAATTTCACGTACGTACAATTGGCCTGAACTCCGTCTGCATGCAAGCAACCATGCACGTACGTACGATTAAACAAAAACCTATCTCTCTAATTCGGAGAGAGAGAGAAAGAGCGGAATTACAGAGATTATACGGAGATGGATACAGATCGAGAGGGTGGTTGTGAGAGAACTGAAAAGCATTCAACACCACCCACACCACCACCTAATGCCACCAAAAACAACCAAATTAAAAATAAAGAAAAATGATTTGAAAAAGGTAAAAAAAAACAATCCCGAAAATTTCTCTCTTGGTTTTTCTTATTAAGGTGTTTTTGTATGTGTGTATTTTGTGGTTTTTTTGGGTTGGTTAAACCCCAACTGTCGCTCTCTTATTTCTGAGGTGCTGCTCCTCCTTGTATGTCGGGTTACCGTGCAACCTAAACGGGATAGTGGGTAATGCTTTTGTGTCACACCAAGTCGTGCCAGTCGGGTCGAGCAGGATCAGAATCGGCGTCGTACACGGGGTGGTACTCCAAGTTGTGTGACAATTATATAGGGTGGTACATCATCGCTATATAAATAGTGAGTTATGTGTGTTAAAAAGTCAATAACTTAAAAAATAAAATTTCTCACCACTTACATAAAAACACATGGTGTATCACCCGTGTTCCCATCACAACTTAAAATTTCTCGTTATTCGCATCTAGATGAGGGCCAATATGATGAGCTGGCAGTTTCTTTTTAGGAATCAATCGTTGGCTATATTTTTAGTTGCACACATGAAACTCAATTTCAATCTCATTTTGCTTTCTCTAACTCAAAAGTTGTTACTTTATTCCCTAAAACTCAAAATCCGCTCCAATTCGCCCACCCCTCCTAAAAATCAAAAGTCAACGTCTGACTCTATAAAACTAAAAATTCGCTCCACATCGCCTTAATTCTATTGATTTCGTTAGGTAAGTTTTGTTTGGGTGCACTAGACTAGTCAATTTTTATTTCTTTTTTTTAACTTAATATTTTCTCTTAAATGTTGAATGTTAACTCATAGTGAAGATTTATAATCAAATCCACTGACACATGTGACATAGTCTTATTGGGTGGTAGGTCCCATATATGTTCCAAGAGGTTATTTTTTAGTTTTAGTAAGAAAGAGAGAGAGTCCACTAGTTAAAGTGGAATGGATTTGGAGTTTTAAGGAGTAAAATGATGATTTTTGATTCACAAGAGCAAAGTGAGATCCAAATCGAGTTCCAGGAAGTATAGCTAAAAATAAGCATAAATAATGCTCATCGATTTTTTGAGGAAAGATTGTGTTTTTTCTTCTTCTTTTCACTAAGAGAGGAAAGATAATGTCTGACACACCCTAACCCGGCTAAGATTCCGAAATCAAGCTATGTTGGCCAACACCTGAAAGGTGACGAAGCCATAAAGTGTAGTGAGGTGGAAAATATAAATAAATTTAAACCTAAAGTGCCTAAATACAAGAGTGCGCATGTGAGCGGGAATGAACCCATTTCACATGTAATGTCAGAGCATAAGTACAGTACAGTAGATTAGGGTGAGGATTATACCATCAAAGGTAATCGTCTACACCAAGATTTTCCAATAATCCTCGTCGGTACGAAAGCTCTTGTCACGCCCTAACTCGAAATATTTATTTTTCAGGAAATACTTCTTGTGACAGGCCCAATTAAATTGTTTTAAATTTTACTACCATTAATTTCAAAATATAAGTCAATAACTTAATCCTTCACATTTAATTCATGACCAACCTTTAATTTTCGTACCATAAGGTTAATACGCAATTTGTTTACCGAATTCCTTTCCTTAAGACAATTTCTCAACAAAGGGTTTAACTAGATTATTTACCTACCACTTATCGTGATTCTTTAAGTATATGCCTTGTTTCCATCTATGATCCATAATTATAATTTCTATACTAGATGTACTACTTTTCCCTACTTCTCCCATGGGTCGAGGGAAACCCGGTTTCCCCCTACTTCTCCCATTCTCTCCTTTCCCTCCTATCTTTTCTCTCCCATTCGCCCTTTCCTTCTCTCCCTTTCCCTCATTCATTATAGTTCCGTTTTACGAACGGTTTGCGTCTCCGCGTTCGTGCGATCGAGCTCTATTCCAAAATATAAATTGTGACCTCGAATGGTTTCTGAATTTTAAATAATTAATTTCCAAACTTCAAACTTCGTAACCAGTATACTTTAAAACTAAACTCAAATAAATTACTATAAATTCTTAAAAAAATCATATAGAATCTCGATAATACAAATACGTACATTATAATAATTTTTGGAAATAAAACTTTAAAAGTTCTCAATTAAATTTCCCTTAACCATAAATTGATTTATTTTTCGATTTTCTCCACATATTCATAATTATTTTTAGAGTATTACATTCACCTCCCGTTAAAATAAATTTTGTTCCCGAGATTTCAACCGTCGAGTTACAAGAAGGGACTAGAACTATCCCCACCATTTCTTTCACGGTGAATACTATTATCGTCTCAATCCATAATTTTATTCAACTCAAAGTAAGAAAATCCACAAATAAAAGGTCATGATGTTCCTGTATGGGAACCCGAATTTCCTGTACCCAAGATGCAAATAAACTAAGATTGATAGCCCACTTTACGTCATTCTTTTCTTCACCACCCATTTGCAACAACATTATGAAAGTCACCTTGTGTCCATACCACAAGGGAACAATTTCTAAAAAATTTAGCCTTTGCCCTTGATCAAAGCAGATACTGTAATCAATACGGACTACATCACCACTACAAAAATCCATTAAAATACTATCCAAGTGTCTATCCCTAAGGCAAAAAATGTGGCTCTATTTAACACATCCAAAATCCAATGTGTGGTACAATCATTACTTGTTACACATGGAGGGAGTATAAGTGGATATTGTGTGGTAAATCTTCATATCCAGTTCTGGCCTGCTAATAGAAATAACAGTAAACTAGCAAAATTAAACAATGATTACCCACCAATATAGCGTATATAGTCTCCGCTTAGTGGGTATACACTGATTTATATTGCTCCCATACACTAATGAATCCAATCAACCCGCCACTTGCACTACCATATTCAAATGTGAAATATAAATTCCCGCGTAACGTACATCATAATATATAAACAACAGACTAACCACATTCTGTGGTAAGAATAAATATCAAAACTTCTAGCCATGTACATTAGCAAAATAAACATTTGAAATCTTAGTCACACCAATTAGAATTTCAAATCATAATTATCCACAATCCTCATGGCCTGAAATAAATATTAAATTACCGAATCATATCTACCATCTTTGGTTTTAGGCAGCCGTTACCACAATTTTCTTCAAAATTTCTAGCCAAAAACATTGGCGATACTAAACCTCAGAAGGTTTTTGCCATACTCAATATTGGCAAAACAATTATCATGAATTCTAGCCATAGTTTTTCTTTCGGCCAAATAAATATTAGAATTTCAAGTCAAACCTTTATAATTAACAGATCAAATAAAAAAAATTCCAACCAAAATCATTGGAATTTTCCAATCACACTCATTGGTTAATAGGAAGAAGTTTAAAACTACATTCGTAATACCATTTGCATTGATCGAAATCAAAATCTCATTCAATGATTTCACTCATATTCCACAATTAAACTAAATTACCTAATGAATTGAAAACCCTATTAAATTTTTCTTTCAATTGTTTTCTCTTTTAAATTGCTTCAAAGTGTAGCCACATAACGAAAAAAATTAGTGACTCACACATTTAGAGCACTAGTCATTTTCCAACAACCAAAGGAGAGAAAATTCTATATATGTCACGACTTTACCGGCCAACCAAATTAACCCTTATTAATCACATAACCATGTGAATATATACGCTTCAACAGCTTAGTGCACAATATCAAATTCAACAATGCTAACTCATAACCATGGCAACCAACCAATCAAATTTATAATTACATTTCCCCATCAATTATAAAAATTTCACATCTCACACAACCGAAAATCCGCTTATATCAAACGAACACAAAATTTCATTCATGTCAACCTACCATTCTAATTATATTGGACCAACCATTACCATAGTTTATAATTCCATTCCCACTCGATAATTCACCATATCTTTCATAAATATTAAAATTTCCAACCATAAGTTTCGTTGGCCATAAGATTTTAAAATTTTCTAGCCATTTACAAAACAATGATTTCATCACATTTTCCTTTTGCCCCAAACAATGGCTAGTAGACTGGAAAAGATTGTAATATACCTGGCCAATACACATCACACTTTCTTTTTCTTTTCTGCTTTTTTTTTACTTTTCAATTCCACATCCACGGGTCTTTTTTGCCCAATTTCACATATCCACGGGTTCTTTGCCCAATTCACACATCCACCCTTATATCCACGGGCCTTTTTGCCTAATTCACATATCCACAAGTCCTTTGCCCAAACATCCACCCTTATATCCACAGGCCTTTTTGCCCAATTCACATATCCACCCTTATATCCACGGGCTTTTTTTGCCCAATTCACATATCTACCCTTATATCCACATGCCTTTTTCCCAATTCACATCAACAAACTCAAAAATAATAATATATCACACTATAATATAGGATCATTTACTCTGATACCATTTTGTCACGCCCTGTCCCGAAATATTTATTTTTCAGGAAATACTTCTTGTGACAGGCCCAATTAAATTGTTTTAAATTTTACTACCATTAATTTCAAAATATAAGTCAATAACTTAATCCTTCACATTTAATTCATGACCAACCTTTAATTTTCGTACCATAAGGTTAATACTCAATTTGTTTACCGAATTCCTTTCCTTAAGACAATTTCTCAACAAAGGGTTTAGCTCGATTATTTAACTACCACTTATCATGATTCTTTAATTATATGCCTTGTTTCCATCTATGATCCATAATTATAATTTCTATACAAAATGTACTACTTATCTTCTTTTATAGATCAATTCCCAATTTAAAAATTTATTCTCAAAGTATTTAAGGCTGCATCTAACACTTTTAGACTGCCTATATACCCTTACACGCATTATTTTACCAATTTCCAAACATATTCTAGTAACCACCATATTCAATATTTACCTTCACCACCCAATTAATGTCAAATAGTTACCAATTATAGATTTAGGATATTGAAATTTGCATGAAAAATGGCAACGTCAGCTCCCTGGCTGTGTGCCACCGCCCCCGCCGCTGCCAGTGGCTGTCGGCCGCCTCAAATTGCCGAAATTTTTTACTATTTTTAAAAATTCTCAGAAAATATAGAAATTAAGATCTCAAAGAGTAAAGCAAACTTTATACCTGTAACCAAGTCCAATTTGGCCGGGAAACACCTCAAATTGGCCATAAACCTCCAGAAACCCTTGTTTTTAGGTGTTCTAGATTCGACTCCAAAACAACTCCAACGCCTAAACCAATGCATGGGCTTTGTTCCTGGGGATGAGAAGAGTAATTTGGTGGTGGTATTTGGAAGAATTAGATTCAGATCATGTGGAATTTTAGCCCTATCCGTGCGGCCCTCCGTGGGGTTTTCACCCAAAATCCACCAAAATTTATCAAATTTTCAAATGGAAATGGAAAAGGAAAAGGGATCAATTGGCCTCAAGGTAAGGATCATTTTAACACTAACCTTGTCATCCATGGTGGTCGGAGTTGAGAGAATGCACTGGGTCAGGTCACGGGTCGAGGGAAACTCGGTTTCCCCTACTTCTCCCATTCTCTCATTTCCCTCCTATCTTTTCTCTCCCATTCGTCCTTTCCTTCTCTCCCCTTCCCTCCTTCGTTATAGCTCCGTTTCATGGACGGTTTGCGCCTCCACGTTCGTGCGATCGAGCTCTATTCAAAAATATAAATTGTGACCTCGAATGGTTTTCAGATTTTAAATAATTAATTTCCAAACTTCAAACTTCGTAACCAGTATACTTTAAAACTAAACTCACATCAATTATTATAATTTCTCGAAAAAATCATATAAAATCTTGATAATACAAATACGTAGATTAGAATAATTTCCAGAAATAAAACTTTAAAAGTTCTCAATTAAATTTCCCTTAACCATAAATCGATTTATTTTTTCGATTTTCTCCACATATTCATAATTATGATTATCTAATTCAGATATTTAAATTTTCAGGGTATTACAGCTCTACTACTACAACCTGGAGGGGTGAAAAACAGGGGTGAGTGGGCCTGAAAATAAAGTTTTAATAAAAACATTTTGTAAACGTTATAACCCCTCGCCGTAAAATCAGTATAATTTCCAAAATATACATACTACGTATAGTATGACAATACTCACCGTAGCATACAAAATATCAGGATATCAATACGGCACAATAATTCATATATAAGTGCATGGCGTCAATAATTGTATACTTTCGCATATGCAAACATATCAAACCAAGTGCTCATTGACACATGCTGACACACGATGTGATGACCCGTCCCAAATTAGTATATATTTTTTATCCTTGAGCATGTAAAATGACGATAATGCCCTCGTGGTTTAGTGACGTGGAATTTCAAAGGATTTTTCGGTCACTTTCCGTTGATTTTAGGACTCCAAATAGGTATGTTTATGTTCTCCTTGTTGAGGGCTTCAAATCGATATAAAATTTAGGAATTCTGGTTGAGTTTTGAAGAATATATGAAGATTTAAAAAAATTTCAATTTTCGGCGAATACAGACGACGAATTCTGGCAAGGTCCATCGGTGAAAACAAAGAATATTCCGTCAAAGTTGACGGAATATTCCTAACGACGTCAGGTAAATTTAATGGAATATTCTAATATTTAACGAAATATTCCCTAACAGAGTTAGGGTTTCCGTTCGTGTGCCAAGCACATGCTTGCGCATAGCCGGCACGTGGGACGTCCAAAAATTATTTTAAAAATATAGGGATGTTCGTGGTGTTGAGTAGGCCACAATGGTATATTCAAACACCCCAATTGAGCAACGTATGAGAAGTTATTACACAGTCTTAGTTATGTGCTTTCGAATCAACATTTAAATAATTGTTTCGCAGATTGGTGAAACGTATCCTGAGGACGAGCGTGGCTAGTCGAGAATCGAGGGTTACAACCCTGCTACATACTAGTTAGTAGGCTTTTGGTTTCCTATATATACGTATATATGCTTTACATTTTTCCCAGAAACTGTTTTAAATGGATTTACGTTTTTAAATGTCATGTCAACTACATCACATTTTAGTATATGCATTAGTATAGATATGCATAAGATTGCATGACACCGCTGACGCCCAGGTAAGCTTCAAGTGAGTACATATCGATGATAGAGATTGGAGTGTGTATGATTATGTTTAGATGCACTTAGTGCTTATTATCCTGCACCTCGGTGTTAGTGCTTCGCTCGAGGCCAAGACCTAGCCTTCACGTGATTGTTCACCTCCCGCACCACACACTCACCTTGGATCCAAGGCAGTGCCAGCCTGTCGTACAAACCACGTTAGGTGGTTCCGACTCGTAGGTGACTTGTAATACTTCGCACAGCCTTCACATGATCGTAGCAATTGAGCGTACCTATTTATACCCAGCATGTCGTACATACCACATTAGGTGTTCCGACTCGTGTGCAAGAATTGGTAGATGAGCTACAGGTTTAGCCGTACATGTCACCTTAGGTAACTTCGGCTGACATATCATTTTACATTAATTCACATCACCTAGCTTACATATTTATTACTGAGATACTTGGCATGGCATATGCTTGGTTTTCACTGCTCTCGAGCATGATTTCTATATACGTATGCATGTATTACTCTTTTCTGGGAAATTATACGGGTTTTACGGTGATGGGTTATTATATTTTAAAATGAGAAATGTGTTTTCAAAATTTTATTTTTGCCCACTCACGTTTTCTATTTTTGCGTTCCTCCAGGTTTTAGCTAGAAGTTCGTGTTAATGGCTCACGAGGACTCTACGGCAATTCTGACAGACTTCGAATAATATACGAACTTTCTTTCATGTTCTGTATAATTAATACTTAGTTTGCTAGACTGCACCTAGGATGCCTACGCTTTGAGTACTTATATCATTACTTTAAACACCTATGCACACTTTTATAGTTATCTTATAGTAACGTAGTTAGTTTTGGTTTTTAATTACTCACATTTTCATATCACTATCACTTCCGCACTGCGCACATGGCTACGTCACCCTCACGTGACGGCCAACATGTGGATTCTGAGATCTCACATCGACCAACGGAGAGGGGGTGATGTGCCTTATATGTACATGTTCCCCTCCCTATAGCACGAGGCCTTTTGGGAGCTCACTGGCTTCAGAGTTTTTCGAAACTCCGAAGTTAAGCGAATTCAGGTGAGAGCAATCCCACGATGGGTGACCCACTAGGAAGTTCTCGTGTAAGTTCCCATAAACAAAACCGTGAGAGCGTGGATGGGGCCCAAAGCTGACAATATCGTGATACGGCAGAGCCGAAACTGGGATGTGACATATGAGTTCATGCAAAGTTATTATGACATGAACAAGAGTAGGTGTAATCATAATATACGCTTTAGTGCTACAATCACATGAAGACTGACATTATTCGCGGTCACATACGAGTCAGAGTTGCCTATTGCAACCTGTACGACAGGACTGGCACCTACTTAGATCTAAGGCGAGCACGCAGTGCGGATGTGAACATACACGTGAAAGACTGGCCCTAACCCTGGGCGAGCACTAACACCGGGTGCAACAAACGATGAGCAGATAACACAATCTAGTCATGCCATAGTAATTATATAATTATAATCAACATAATATCATTCATAGCCATAGGTATAATTATGGCATCAATAAACATACGCATACCTGTGCATCTTGTAGGATGTTGCATATTTCGTAATTTTCTATCAATATGCTAATTCTTATAAGCATTTATCTAATCTAGGCATATGATGGAAATTCTTTTTCAAATGTATAAATAGAAACTATCAATCATACACACACACACACACACACACACACACACACACACACACACACACACACACACACACACACACACACACACACACACACACACACTATAAAAGGCAACACCCACTCACCTGAAGTTCGTGCTACAACTGTGACGACCCGTCCCGAAAAATCCATATTGACGATGTGAAATGACTTGCATACCCTTGAGTGACGGGTGTATATTTATGCATGAGTTTTATAATTTGGCCAATTACATAATTTACAAAGTTCTGGGGGCCAATGAAAAACAAAAGAATTATTGTTGATGGTTGGTGACTTTAGGACCACACAACCCCTTACACATCCCTCTCATCTCTCGTCAATCTCTCTCTACCTATCACCCTCTCAGACAGTCTTTCTCTCTCCCCTCTCGATATCACTCTCTCTTCTCTCGTTGGTACGGGCACAGCCACAAAACCCTTCAAACTCCACAGATCGACGCAACTAAGACCACCATTGTACTCCTGAGGTTCTTACGAGCACAGTGGTGCCATTTTCAGGTAAGAAACCTTTCGTTTTCACGTGAAAAATCAAGCTCCGAGTTTTGTCACTGTTCATGAGGTTTTTATTGGTTGTGTTTTAAGAGAAAATAAGACCACCACGAGCCTTAGAAGGCCCTCTAGAAGCTCGGAGTACTTCATTTGCGAAGTTTGGACGTCGGGATAGAACAGAACGAGTTAGGCCAGTTTTTGAGATTTTCCTCGACGAGTTTTCAGGCGTTTTTCGAGGCTTTTGAAGGTATAGGTGTGTTCCTCTCTAAATTTAGAGCATGTAGGAAGAAATTTCATGAAAAATGGTGAAGAAATGGACGAGTTATAGCGAGTTGCAGGTTTCCAGCGAGAGCTCCGGCGACCAAGGTTGAAGACGACGCGTGCCAGGCACGTGCCGCGCGTGGGCCCGAGAAAAATTATTTTAAAAATATGTTGACGTCCGTGACGTCGAGTAGGTCCCGTTGGTATATTCGTATACCAAAATTGAGCTATGTATAAGAAGTTATTTCCATATTTGCGTGTATGTGCTTAAATAACGTATTTTTAGTAATTTCTCATATAGGTGAGACTTATTCCAAGGACGAACGTAGCCAGGCTAGACGTAGGGGCTACGACCCATCGACCTATCAGTGAGTGGGCAGCTATTTTTCCGTATAAACCTATATATATAATGATTTTCCCAGAATCAGTTTTTAAATGAAAAGTATGTTTTTATCGCCATGCATATAACTTAGTATTGATGCATGAGTATTCATATATACATTTCATGCATATGTTGGTGCCGAGGACGCCAGGTAGGTACATGTATTGATAAGAAAGAACATACAAGATATGATGTGATATGTTAGCTCATAAACCTGCACATATTGTTAGTGTTCACGCCCAGAGTTAGGGGCACAGTCTTTCACGTGTTGTTCACATCCCGCACCGCATGCTCGCCTTGGATCCAAGTTAGGTGCACAGTCCTGTCGTATAGACCACCTCTGAGTGGGTTCGACTCGTAGGTGACCCGCGATTATTCGCACAGTCTTCACGTGATTGTAGCACTAGAGCATTCTTATATTGATACGGTGATGTGATGATGACCTCATGAGGATATTGATGTATGTGCAGAATATATATATATGATGAGATTGAGATGTTATGAGCTATATATACAGCCGAGGGCTGAATTGATGCCTAGTAGCTTTATGGTTATCGAAATGCATTGCATGGCATGGTTATTGAGATTCAGAACGATATTGAAACGCATTGCATGGCATATTATGAGATACATTTGATAAGGAATAATGCTGAGAATGTTTGAGATATGTATATGTATGTATTATTTTCTGGGAATTTATACAGGTTTTACGGTGAGGGGTTATACTTTTAAGAAAAGAATGATTTTGAAAAAATTTGTTTTGCTGACCCACTCAATTTTGTTTTTCGCCCCTCCAGGTTCTAGATAGCTAGAGTATCCGTGGTGGCTAGCGAGAACCTTCCGGCAGTTCTGACAGACTCATTCTTATGTAGGACACCCGTTGGTATTATTCAAATTTAATTATGCATGCTTGACTGCACTTTGACTTAGTACGCTCTGGCTCTGTATAAGTACTTTAACTTCACTCTAGCACACTATCTTATCTAGGTTGCTAGTGGATTGGTTTTAATTAGTTCGTATTTTGTTAATGATTCTTGCTTCCGCACTGTGCACTTGGCTACGTCACACTCACGTGACGGCCAGCACGCCCCACTTTTGGGTCGGGGTATGTCAACAACTCCCTAGCATGAATATCGAGGCATCACGAACGATTGTCACCTAGAACAAATATCAAACTACGTCTCAGAATTCTTATCTATAGACTACCTAGCTTACATAAAACACATCCCCAAGGACGTTCTAGAATAATTTGAAACTCATTGACCAAAAGTCAATCGTCAATCGAAGGTCGATGGTAAGGTTCACAACCCTATATAACTCGATCCGAAAGATCCACACCTCAGATTTTCGATATGTAACTTCCCTAGAGTTTCAACAAGCTTCTAGAACAACATTCTAAAGTTTCGAAATGATCCAATAATCGGATCTCCGCCAATCGCTAAAATTAAGTGGCGGCTGACGTTTAGATTTACAAACTTAGAAAACCCATCCGGGAAGATCTGTACATCAGATTCCCAATCTGTTAGTTCCTAATATCCTAAAATATTATGTACTATTACATATTAAATTTTGGTGACTAGTCTATGGTGGTGACTAGTCTATGGTCGGATCGTCAATTGCTATAATGTTCAGGTGGCGAACCTTAGCGAAATTATACCCAAACAATATAATTTCGTTAATCGGATGTCAAATATGGAATCGGGGCATCTAAATTAACCTAGAAAGGTTAGGTGGGGTCTCAGTCCACCAATCACAGCCACGCGCCGCTGCACGAGGCGACCGACTGCCCCTACTCGCTGGAAAATTCAACTATTTCAAAAAATTCTTAAATTTTAGAAGGATGAAGATCTCAATGAGTAGAGAAAGTTTTATACATGTGGCCAAGTCCAATTTGGTCGGAAAAAGCTTCTATCGGGGAGTTTTCCACCAAATTAAAACTAATTTCCTTTTAATTTCGGTTGGAAATGGAAGAATGAAGGCTAGGGAATTGTTATAGGTAGTGGTTTACCTTGATTTATCGAAGGAACGATGAGAAAGTTGTCGGATTCCATGAATCCCAATGGTTCTGGTCGAAGAAGAAAACTGGGCAAGGGATCCGGTGTCCCTCCCCTCATTTCTCCTCCTTTCCACTTTTCTCATTGGCTGCCTTCTTCCTCTCTCGTCTTGCCCTTGGCTGAATCTCTCTCATTTCTCTCCCATTTTCTTTTCTTCTTTCCTTTTCTCATCTGTCCATCTCCCTCAAATAATGTTAAAATAATAATATAATAATGATAAGAAATATATAAAATAATAAATAGTAATCTTTACAAAAGTACTTTTCGAATTTGTAGTTCCGTAAAACCTTTATCGTAACTCCGGTTTCGATTCAGATTACGCTTACGCGATTGTCCCGTCGAGAACTTCGAGAGTAAGGTAAAATAGTAGTTCATACGGGTCATGAACTACGGTCAACGAAAGTCAATAATCTGGCCTTTAGGGCATTTTCGTCAATTCACACTTTTAGAAATTAATAAAACCGTAAAAGTAGGGAAGGGTTGTCACAATGTCTCCTTACTAATAGATTTTTTTTATTATCATTAAAGGGAGGAAGGATGAAGAGATAGGAGGGTTCGAAACTATTACAATAATTTAAGAAAGATAGAAGTTTCGAACTTGAGCGCATGAGTGGAAAACTAACACCCTATCCACTAAGATATTGGACCGCATACATAATACTAGGTAACCCAATTTAATTTGTACTTTAATTCTAGTTAAAATTTGATTAATAATTGTAGACATTAAAATTTCGGTAGAATAAATGTTGACCAATAATTAAAATTTCAACGCTCATGTGTCACATAAATTTTACACGTAGCGTATGACTTGACGAAAAATCGAAAAGAGTCAGAAAAGCTATCAAACAAGACACGTGTCAACACCTGGCAGAAAGGACTTATTTCATTTGATTATTTAAATCCAAAAATCAAGTTTTGGAATTCTATAAATAGGAAGCCATTCCATTCATTTCATTTGACCAATTCACAAATACATTTCTCTACTCCCAAATTGGAAGAGAATTCTCTTAAAGTTCGTTCTTCGTTCTTCGTTCATCGTTCTTCGAGATCAAGCCCCAACGGCCCTTGAAGAAACGCTCATCCACCTTCGAGATCAAGCCCAATGGCCCTTGAAGAAACTTCGCCAAAACCTTTGAAGAATCAACAAGCATTTTGGTCACGTGCCGATTCTTCATCCAAGATCAAGCCCCGACGGCCCTTGGATCAACACAACTATTCTTCAAGATCAAGCCCAAAAGCCCTTGAAGATCCGTTCATCGTTCATCCGTTCATCCATCTTCAAGATCAAGCCCAAAAGCTTTTGAAGATCCGTTCATCGTTTATCCGTTCATCCATCTTCAAGATCAAGCCCAAAAGCCCTTGAAGATCCATTCATCGTTCATCCGTTCATTCATCTTCAAGATCAAGCCCCAAAGGCCCTTGAAGATCTGTTAATCCATTCTTCAAGATCAAGCCCCGACGACCCTTGAAGCAACGTTCATCCACTTTCCAAGATCAAGTCTCGACGGCCCTTGGATCCACACATCCGTTCTTCAAGAATCAAGCCCAAAAGCCCCTTGAAGTTCATCCATCATTCATCCTTCATCGTTCTTTGTTCGTCGTTCATCCATCTTCAAGAACAAGCCCAAAAGCCCATTGAAGATCCGTTCGTCATTCAACATTCATCCAACTTCACGATCAAGCCCTAACGGCCGTTGAAGATCCGTTCATCCAACTTCAAGATCAAGCCCAAAAGGCCCCTGAAGAAACGTTCATCCGCCAAACTTCAAGATCAAGCCCAACGGCCCTTGAAGAAACTTCCCTCTGTTCATCCAAGATCAAAGCCTCGACGGCCCTTGGATCAAGCCCACAAATCAAAGTCCTACGAAGATCGAATTAGAGGAACAAATAGAGATTGTAACCCAAAATCATCAAATACAAATATTATTTTGTAGACGCGTTCTGTGTAACAACCTGTCCCGACATATTTAAATATTGATTATGAAATGACGGAACTACCCCTTCGGGGTTATGTACGTGTGATTATGTGTGTGTGAATTGGGCCAATAATTGCATGCCCTCAATTATTGGAATTTAGATCACTCACACAACTCCTCTCTCTCCCGTCACTTCCCTCTCTCCTCTCTCAGACCTCACTTTCTCTCTCCTCTCTCACGACCTCACTCTCTCTCCCTCCCTCGCAAAAACGTACGGACAAGGCCAAGGGTGGCCAAAACCTCACAGATCGAATCATCCAACACCACCATTCGACTCCTGAGGCTCCTACGAGTGCATTGACACCCATTTCAGGTGAGATTTCGTTCGTTTTCACGTCGAAACCACGAGGCCCGATTTTGGTACTGTTCACAAACTTTTTGTACGTTGTGTTTTAGGCAAAACTAAGCTCACTACGAGTCTTAGAAGGTCCCAAGGAGGCTCGGGGATGTTCGTTTGCTAGGCGTTGACGTCGGGATCGTCGAGAATGAAGGTGGCCGGTTTTGGAGAATTTCCCGACGAGATTCTCATTGGTTTTCGAAGTTTTTTGAAGGTATAGACTTGTTCTACACTTAATTTAGAGTACGTAGGAAGAAAAATGGGACAAAATGGTGCAAAAAATGGCCGAGAAATACGAAGTTGCAGGTTCCCGGCGACCGGTGGCCGGCGCCGGCGAGCTCGAGGTAGAAGGCGCGTGGGGGCGCGTAGACCTGTGCCACGTCAGGCGCATGGGGGCGCGTGCCACATCAAAAAATTATTTTAAAAATATAGCGACGCTCGTGGCGTCGAGTAGGTCGCGTTGGTATATTCGTATGCCAAAATTGAGCTATGTATGAGAAGTTAATTCCGTAGTTACGTGTATGTGCTTAAATAACGTATTTATAGTGATTTCTCATATAGGTGAGACATATACCAAGGACGAGCGTAGCCAGGCTCGACGCGGGGGCTACGACCTAGCGACTTATCAGTGAATGGGCAGCTATTTACCGTATTTACCTATATGTTATTATTATTTTCCCAAAAAACGATAAATGAACGTTTATGTGATTTTGATGCCATGCAAAGTATTCATATATTATATTAATGCATTAATGATTGCATATTCATATGTCGGTGCTGCGGACGCACAGGTGAGTGTCAGGTAAGATTTACATGCTGGTTAGGATGAGAACGATGTGATATGATGTGATTAGAGCTCATATACCTGCACATTGATATTAGTGCTCACGCCCAGAGATAGGGGCACAGTTTTTCACGTGTCGTTCACCTCTCGCACCGCATGCTCGCCTTGGATCCAAGTTAGGTGCACAGTCCTGTCGTTTAGACCACCTTTGAGTGGATTCGACTCGTAGGTGACCCGCGAATCATTCGCACAGTCTTCACGTGATTGTAGCACTAGAGCATATTTACTTGATATACATGATGATGAGTAGACCACCGGATGTGGTAGTGATGATTGTGCAATATTGATATATATGATGTTATGAGCTATATGAGATATTAGACGGCCGATGGCCAAGATGATTACCTGGCATTTGATCACATCAACATTTTATGATTGAGTTTCTGTTTTGGATACTTTGGCATGGCATACATATACTTTTCAGCATGATTTTGAGAACCTATACGTATATATGAGTATATATTTTGATTCTAGGAAATTATACAGGTTTTACGGTGAGGGGCTATATGTTTTACAAAGATTGGTTTTAAAAAGGAATTGTTTTGCTGACCCACTCAGTTTTGTTTTTCGCCCTTCCAGGTACTAGGTAGCTAGAGGTTCTTTTGGTGGACGCGAGGGCTTATCGGCAGTTCTGACACATTCATTTATGTATGACACCGGTCGTGTTATCTAAACTTATTTCACGCTTGACTGCATTCGAACTTAGAACGCTCTGATTATGTATAAGTACCTTATTATGCCTCTAGTACACTATCTTACCTTGGTTGCTAGTGGTTTTGGTTTTAATTAGTTCGTTCTTAGTTATCGATTCCCGCTTCCGCACAGCGCACATGGCTACGTCACACTCACGTGACGGTCAGCACGCCCCACTTTCGGGTCGAAGTGTGTCATTCTGTCCCTGTTGTCTCTCATTCGGGAATTTTTCGTGTTCACAATAATTACAATAAAAGAATTTATGACGTAAAATATGTCACATAATTTGTTGAACGAATTTGGTGTATGAAGCACCACCCATTTGCTGCAAAAAATTTACTTGTGAATGGTAGTATCCACGAATTATGGGATCCCAAATGAGTATCTTATTACGTGTCTCAAAAACACCAATTATGAAATCAAGAGTATAGTAAGAATTTAAGAATGTGCATAGCAACATCAATGATAAGTATTAACGGGACTACAAAAGCAACAACTTTAAAAAGATAAAAAATAAACTTGACAAAAATAGCATAGAGAAACCAAAAAACTCACGTCACTAAAATGTAACATGACTGTTCTTATGAATTTAAGTGACATTGCCAAAATAAAATCCAGCGCCATATTGCCAAGGAGAACTTGTAGAACAATGGGCGAATTTGGGAGAGATTGTCTTTAGCAAGCTAAATGTGCATCGCATCATAACACTTGAACACTAATTTGAAGATTGAAAATCTCTTAGAATCTACATTCGACATTACCCATTAATAAGTGATTTTCTTCATAATTTGATACTTTACGTGTTTCTTACTACGATTATCAGCATGGCCTCAAGAACACTACACCTCTTAAGTGATTTTTAAACCAACAAGAATTTTAATTTCAATTTAGTCAGGGAGTTATTTTCCCTCAAATAGCACAAAATACCATATACAATTTTGAAACCTTTGTTGCTTGGGACTAAAGAAAAGATGAAGACATGTCACGTGACCAAAACAATACATCCTTTTTTGGGTACCCCACGTGCGACAAAATCGAACAATTCTCTACAGCCCACGTGTCCCAATTGGACCATGGACCCACTGAGGGCCTAATCCAAATTTTATTTATAAAAAAATTATATTCACACACATCAAATTACTTTTCTCACACTTTTTTTATTTTTTAAATATTTTTCTATCAAGTGTTAGTAGTGTGTAGAAAATATTAAAAAATTAAAAAAATGTAAGAGAAATAATTTAAAGTGTGTGAATATAATCTCGCTTCACACACTCTAAATATAAACTCTTATTTATATTAAATTTTATTAAATATTTTCTTACGCAAATTGGAAACCAAATCCAAATCTGAGTAGGAAAACTTGCTCCGAAAGTAAACGGATGAAACAAGGAAACTTTAACTAAAAGCTCCTGGTACTGTTCATTTAATTAAAAATCACATTTTTACATTAAAAAGTCAATCCTGGTACTATTTACTTTACCCTTTATTTTATTTTTATCATTAAAACTCAAAATTTTCAAGCAATTTTCGTTAGTTTCCTATGAAACAACCCACGTCTCGCATGATCGGCATTAAATTCCTGAAATTACCAAACCACCCTCCCACCAATCACCCAGATACCTAAAATGCCCCTATCAACGGTCCACAAAACGGTCACTTCTCGGGCGGCATACCAAATCTGCACAGGGGCAAATTAGACAATCCACAGTTCAAAATCCTATTTTCTAGAGGCCACGAAAAGTTCCCACCGCCTGAGACTAATGCACAGCGGCACGGCTACTCCGCCGTAAATTAAAACTCTAAACCGCCACGAATCTCCGAAGTGCCTCCGATAAATATGTCGACAGTTTAACCTTTCCTGATCATTTGGTCCCGGATTCTCAGATCTTGAACCGTTTCTTGCTTCTGGAATTTTATTTATTTATTTTGTATACAGAGTAGTTTGTAGTTATTTTTCTTTCAATTTCTCGCTGATCCGATCGCTTAATTCGTAAGTTTAGCAGCGATGTCGACCGATCAGTTTGAATTCGAAGACCAGATCTCGATGACTATTGATAATGACGAAGAAATTCTGGATTCTGGGTCTGATGGGGGCAATTCGAACGACGCAGTTTCGGGTCGGTTTGGGGTTTTCACCCGGAGCGGGATGGTCCGCCTGGACGACGAGAGTTTCGAGCACGAGATCATCAGGAAGAGCTTTGTTTTGGGCATGGGTTTGGCCGGGAGGGACACGAATATTGTGGCGGTGCACAAGAACATGAGCTCCGATCCGACGAGGAGGGCGAGGTTCGAGTCGTTTAAGATTTTCACTCAGGCGGTGGCTCGGAAATGCAGCGGGAACGCCAACGTTAAGTACGGTTGGTACGGTGGATCGAAGGAGGAGCTTTGTGATGTTTTGGTCCATGGGTTCAGTCGGTGCAGGGAGCCTGCTCCAAATGAAGTGTCGTACGGCGTCGGTGTTCATATGATTCCTGCCAAATTTACAAGTGATGGGTGAGTTTTTTATTTGTACCCATTTCTTGTTTGTGTTTCATCTTTGAGAAATTTGATATCTTTGAAATCGAAACGTTTCATTTTTATCGAAGAATTGATGGGTTGTATTGAGAGTTTGGGTAGGGCATTGCCGTCGATTGTTGATGAAAATGGGCTGAAGCACATCTTGCTGTGCCGTGTGATATTGGGGAAGGCGGAAATGGTGGCGCCGGGGTCGAAGCAATCACAACCAAGCTCCAAGGAGGTGGACACTGGGGTGGACAATTTGGTCAATCCAACAAGATATGTTGTTTGGAGTGCTATCATGAACTCTCACATATACCCTTGCTATTTGATCAGCTTCAAAGCTCCTAGTACTCTCCCAAATGGTTAGAAGCGCAATTCGAAAGTCGAATTGGTGATTTGGTTTCTGTTGTTTCTTTTGATTTGTTCGATGGAGATTTCGGGTTTCCGAAATGAGATTTGACTGTGGTTTTGTATGTTCAGTTGTTTCAGGTGTTCCAACAATGCAGCAGAGTGTTTTGAGACCAACCCCCACGTCTCCGTGGATGAGCTTCCCTGCTCTGATGTCCATTCTCTCAAAGTTCTTGCCTCCGTCGAAAATGCAGTTGCTCATTGTTTGTCACAAAGAATTCAGAGTAAATTTTTATGGAATTTTCTGTTTCGCATGTTTAATTTTCATGAATGGCGACGCCTAATTTGGAACTTACCGGTTATTCATTGTGCTTATGTGTGTTCGATTGATTTTGCAGGCGAACAAGATAACGCGCCCGCAGCTGATACAGAGGGTGAGGCAGATTGCCGGTGACAGGCTGTTGATTGGAGCGATCAAATCTGTCAAGAGGCAGACTGATGCCAGGGCAAATGCATGACGTTGTTGGAATAGTTGTTTGTTGAACAACCCTTAGGGCTTTACTTTTGGATACACAGATTTAGAGATGATTTAGACAGACAAGTCACCCACAGGTTTTTGTTTTTCCAAATGTTGAATGTTTGCAAAATTCAAGCCGGTTTCCTTCTTCATTGCATCAAACTCCGCCCTGTAATGAAAAATTGAAATCGAAATCGAAATATACAGTTTTTTTCTCAAAATTGGTGGTTTCTGGTTGTTTTTTCATATGTAGCAGTGACCAACTTTGAATTACTGGCCGTTTTTTGTGTTTTGACTTTCGTAGCCCTTGGCGGGCTGAGAATATTTTATCAATTGCTTGATCAGCAAGCATAAAAAAAATGAGAAATTGGTTGTCTTTCACAGGAAGAAAGAAAAGGGAGATGAGGGTTGAAAGCAAAAACCAATTAAGAATTGAAGTTAAAAATGAAGATAAAACACTTAGCGCAAAACCGAGCACAGTGACGTTCTATGATTCATACAGCTGACGCCACTTAGTAAGATAAGGGTGATGGTTGTACTCTCTTTTGTGCATGGCCAGATTGTACAAAATTTGAAAAAGTTCAAAAGTCGGTGTAATTGCATAACTTATCGCATTTCCATATTAGAAGGCCAGATTTATTGACTGTTCAAACAAGCTCAATGGGTAAAGTAGGACCAAAGCTAGTTTACAAATGAGTACAATGACGTATGCCCTCGCCAATATACAACGCGAGGTTTTGTTTTCCTAACCAGAACAAATGTAAATCCTCTTGAGCATGGAAAGAAGGCTCGACAACTCCTACTTCTTATCAGCCAAAGCACTTAATCGCCTCTCCAGCTGCGTAAAAGAAACAAAACTAAGATCAATATAAACAATGATTAGGGTTTTAAACAGCGTGCGTAAACAACCAGGGGAAGTCCGGTAACAGGTACAAACCTTGGCATTCTTTGTTTTCTGTATCCGCAACTCTTCGACAAGTTTGTCAATTCTGAAAAGATTATCAAACAAGATTAGATTATTGAATGGTGCTTGCGCCTTGGAAATAATAGAAGAAACCTCGTGCACCTTTGTTGAATACCAATCACATGGGATTCTAAGACTCTCTCTCTTGCAGAAGCCGTACACATCTGCAACAGTACAAGATAATCAATATAAGTATGTCTGGCTCTGGAGTATACAAACTGCAGACTAGACTTCATTTGATTTGTGTATCCAACTGAAGTTTGAATACCATTGTACCCGATTTTTAACCAGTTAGCTATAATGCACAGTTTCAGAAGCCAAATGAAGATCTAATACCTGCAAGTGCTTATTACTGGTTACTGCCTCTGTGATTTCCGTATGATTGCCTGTCATCGAGAAAATTAAAGAAAATATATTAACATATACAAGAGAGTCAATTTTAAACATAAGTAAAAATCTCAAAATACTACAGATAAATAACAAGAGAATGAATCACCAGTGATTTGATCTACAACTTCAATCAATCTCATTGTTTCTTCCTGTCAGAATTGCAAAAATAGTAAGACCACCAAAACATAATTTCTCAAGTAAATGAAAGAAAAGGTTTCAGTGTGCACCTTTTGCATGGAATTTTTCTGCAAAATATAATGGAGTGCAAGAATAGTGGAAGCGGAAGTACCAATTACAGAAGAGATAGTAAAGTCGTTTGGAGTGTCCTGAAGGGAAACACCAATAAGAATTATGGCATAAGTGCCAGTGCTTCGTAACCATCCCAAAACCAAACAATTATTCAATCAATTTGAAATTTAGAGGAAGAGAAGATGATATATTTAAGGTTTCCACTAAGAAACGCTTATAGAAAGCAAGTTAAAAGTTTTCAGATGCCTAGTAAAGCATCAGTTTTTCCTAATCATCTGCATGTAGATTGTTAAAAGATAACTCATGTTCCACGATAACTTATTGCACTGAATGTTATAGACCAGCATACCTTAGGACTGGAATATGGGGTCGTGCTACTGCATCGCCCTTGCAACCCTTGGTCATCTGATGCGGTCTCTGTTAGCCCCAGATAAAATTGATAAGAATTTTTCTTATGTTATGACAAAGAAACATTCAATTTCAATAAGGAAGTGAACTGATGAAATAGATAGCGAAATATAAATACCATATGAAGAACAACTACCATCTCTCTTCTGATGATGTTCCAAGTGATCACTGCTCAAGATCAACAAGTAGATTTGAGGAATCCCTCAGTTAACAAAATCCAGATACTGAACTAGTTTTCTCCAAAATCATGGGAAAACAACAAAAAAAGGTAATCAAACTGTAAATTATTAAACTCGTCAACATGATGAATGCACGAAACACACATCCATGTAGGAGGGGAAAATGAAGTTTAGCATGTGATGTTTCCAACCTACGTGTACAAGCATTTGATACAAGTTACATTGACTTGAGATGTATCTGAAACAAGTTACATTCACTTGAGGTGCATGAAGAAGTAATCAAGCAAAGGCTTCATAGACACAACCAAGCAGTGGAAGTATCGCTAACTGGAAAATTTATGGAGATGATGAAAATTTACTTTGAAACAAGAAAAATTTAAAAGTAACCAGAGTTCTGAACTTGCCTGCCCTCATCATCACTGACAGAAGGGAAATGATCAGTTTTTGAGGAAGGTACTATTCTTCCCAAATCAACTCCAAAATAGCTACTCTTTTTTCCTCGTACTGATGGTGATAAATCAGCAATTTCTTCAATTTCCCCGAGGCCAGAATCTTTCCCTATCGATCTACTACAATTGAAACTATCTACATGTGCATTAATGGGATCTCTGCACACAAATTAGCACAGTATTAATACTTCCTAAGAGAGTAGATTATGCAGAATTCAACAATTTACGTTTGCCTTTCCCCCACACACCTTTCTGTTAGACCAGCTGATTTACCAAATCCACCATTCTGTTTGCAGCGCCAGTCTTGGTTTTCAGCAATGGTGATGCCATCATCATCTTGAATCTAAACACAGAAAATAGTATTCATCTGAGTATGAATCACCTTAAGTTATGCAATCAACAACTCTTAGCCTCCTGCAGACCGTTCTGCAAAGTACAAAGAAAGGCATACATATCTAGAAATGACCTACTCACAATAGCAGCCTGTCTTTTCAAATCATCTAGATCAAAATTCCATGCACTGATCCCTCTTATATACTCTTGCTGCAATAAAGAATTTTTTAGATCATATATAAAATTTGAATTTAAAAGAAAGAAAAAAAAAATTATATAACATTTTGAACTTTTGTCAAGGAACTGTTGCAAAATAATATTAGTCATTACCTGTGACAAATGGTCTTTGTCACCATAAAAAGACTCACTTTGTGCAAAGAACTCAGCCTCTTTTTCCTGATAAAAAGAAGGCACATAACAACATGCAATATAGAAAGACTACAGAATAGTAGAACTTTACGAAAGCCATACAAGTCTGAAATGGAATGCCAACCTTCAAGGTCCTAAAACGATCTCCAAGGGGAGAAAGACCATTAAGAATTGACCCTGCTATAAGCTCCTTTGAATGCACATGTTTGAAGAAACGGTGATTCAAGAGCGTTTCTGCAGTAGGACGCTTCTTTGGATCCTTAACTAAGCAGGCAGCTACTATCTCTTTAAATGACTACAGGTGAAAATTGATTTCAGAGCAGGTTGTAAAAATAGTGACCATATAAAGATTATTACTGGAGTCACACCTTTGAAAATTTCTTGTCCCTCTCATAGTCAAGGCCAGGAGGAGCATTCTGTAAGGTCATTAACAAAACCTACAAAGGCAATAATAATAATAGGCAATAATAATGTTTGATTTAATTATACGGAAAATTCAGTAGCTCCATGTCCCATGCAATCTAACTACGAAGAGTAATGAGATTTACCTTCATTGGTGGGTACTTGGAAAATGGAGCATGACCATGTGCAAGTTCCAGTGCTGTTATCCCAAAAGACCAGATGTCTGCTCTGTTTGGATACGAATAACAGACCCCACAAGGATTTGAATAACAAGTTAAAAGTTAGAGAAAGCTTAAAGAAATGAAATTTGAGATTATCAAAATACACACATCAATAAGTATTCTTGCATGAGCTTAAACAAATCATCCACTCACTTAAAGTCATATCCATGCAATTGCTGCATAACTTCCGGAGCCATCCTGTGAAAAAAGGGGGTCACACTGTTAAATATGAAATGCAAGGAGTTCCGAGACCAACTCGAACCTTAATGTTTTTGAAATAATTCCCAATAGTCAACAGACAATATGAAGACAGAGAAGGTACAGGGCATCACCAGCAAGGAGTTCCAACAAACGTTTTTCTTGCATGTTGTCTATGGCCAGTGTCAAACAAGCTCGCTGAAACTCCAAAATCTGCTAACTTAACTGCACCTTTTGTATCAACCAGTATATTACCAGCCTGTAAATAATAGCGTTAAAAAGCTTTAATAAGACACATTTGGTCAAGTCGGCTTTGTAGAGAAAATATAAATACATACATGGACGGATAATAAATGCAATCAAACATATGGATGATCAAATCTAGTAATCTACAATATACCAACACAACTACTCATGGCTAGCCCTAAATGTACATATAGCAACACTTGTATTTAACATTTTGCCCCGATATGCAAATAGTAGTAAGCTAAATCCAAACGGAGAGTCCAAAAAACACCATAACACAAATACAAGGCTGAGTGATATTAACGTACCTTAACATCTCTATGAATGTGTCCATGGCAATGCAGATAAGCAAGGGCTTTGAGAACAGCATACAACAATGCAGCGATAACGGGCTGCTCCAAACCATCAGGGTGGGCAGATTTCATGATGTGAAGACACGATCCAGAGGCCATGTAAGGCGTGACAATCCAGAGGCTACTGCCGGCAGTGAAAGAGCAGTGAGCCTTGAGCAGATTCGGATGGTCAAGCAAGATCATGGTCTGCACTTCTCTCCGAATAGCGTCCTGTGGATGCAGGGTGAAAATTGCAATTTACAACAAAACTGGGGGAAGTGTACATGATAAAAACCACAAAATGGAAGGGAAAGTTGAAGAAGAAGTGAGGAATGAAAAATACCAAGTCGTTGCTGCATTTCTCAAGGTCTAGGACTTTGATGGCGACGGTATGGTTAAGTGGGATGCAGAGAGCTCTGTAGACGGTGGCGCTCACGCCCTGACCAACTTCTTCGTACAGTTTGTAGTCTTTTGGGTTCACCGGAAAGTCCTTTTTGGGTAAAAATTCCATGGCTTTTTTCACTGTAGTAGTACGTCATCAACAATCAAAACCCTCCTGCTTTTGCTCCCTACAATATTAAAAATCACACAGATAAAAAATATACGATAAAGCCAATTAATTTGCAAATTAAACCCAATAATAAAGCAAACTCAGTGATTAAAAAGGTGGAAACATGCAGAAGTTGAAGATTACAGCAGGAAGCCCTGGAAGGCTGCAACAAGGTAACAGAGGATGAAGAAGAAGAAGAAGAAGAAGAAGAAGAAGAGGAAGGAGGAGAAATGGGGGGAGATCATACATGCAGAGAGATGAATCCAATGACTTGTTTCGGCGAATCCGCCAATAACACGAAACTCCGTGAGGGTTTGTCTCTTTGTGCTTCCTCCTCAAAGCCCTCAGTCGCTCTGTCCGTGACTCACCTGCTTTGGTGCAATCAAAAGATATTTCTAAACGATATTTTATATTTCAATCAGTCAGAGTCAGAGAGATTACCAGTGGAGGGTTTTTGCTTTTCAGATTGTAAATTACGAAATATATTATCACTAATTCAGTATTTAACTGCTTGCAAGATAAATGATTTTAAGTGTTATTTTCGTGAGTTGTGTGCTCCGTAATACATTATTATGACAAATTTACTGTGCAATTTAAGTTTAAATTTATTTTTATATACAACGATATATTTTACACTAAAAACAAGGAGAGTTTGGCTAAGAGGAGAAATTTGAGTTTTAATAAGAAAATGAGTTGAATAGAAGATCTTTTTGCCCTTTTTTTGTTAATTTTTCTTTTATCTAAATTGAAACTACATATTAATAAAACTTTCTTTGTCAACAACGAAGAAGGCGAAACACTATTTAACAAAACAAAATTTTGCTATTTTTTGTTTAAACCTCATGTACAGGTAACATTAACATCTCTAATTAAAAATTAAAAAAAAAACAATATACACCGAATATACATTTTAACATCCCTATATTTTCACTTTTTTTTTTTACTTTTCGGCATAAATATTCTATTAAATATACACTTATTGCTCGATAAATCATAAATCCACTTCCAATTACATTATAAAGATTTCCTAAATGCTCACGAAAAAATAATTTGCATTGTTTTATACATGAAAAGCGTGGATTAACACTCAAGGTTTTTAGGCTGTTTTGCAAATTCGCACCTAAATTACCGTTCAATCTATTTATTTTCACCTTGGCCTCACTATGAAGTTTTGAAAATTAAGGTGAAACTTTCCGTTGAGATTCTTAAGTGTCGAACACCATTTGGCAATAATCTGGGCCTCACTACTATATTTTTCAATTATTTTTTTTAGTTTTCGGCTCAAATATTATACTAAATATACATTTGTTGCTCAATAAATTGTAAAACTGCTTCCAAATTCCTCAAACAGTTCAACTTAATGCTAAGGATAAATATATTGTGAAAATAAAAAAATTTACATTTTTGTCAAAAAATATGGGCGTTAGGTGGGCTCAACGCACTCAAAATGAGGTTTACTCAGCTCATGCAGAATGAGGCGAACCATTGCATGCAAAACAAGGTGAGCTCCGCTCACAACAACTGGGCAGGATTTTTGTGACATCCCACATCGCCTAAGGGAGAAGATCCCGTAAGCCTTATATGTATATTCTCATCTCTACCTAGCATGAGGCCTTTTGGGAGCTCACTGGCTTTGGGTTTCGTAGGAACTCCGAAGTTAAGCGAGTTTGGGCTAGAGCAATCCCAGGATGGGTGACCTTCTGGGAAGTTGCTCGCGAGTTCCCAGGAACAAAACCGCGAAGGTATGGTCGGGGCCCAAAGCAGATAATATCGTGCTACAAGAGAGTCGAGTCAGAGATGTGGTTGCGGCCCAGGCGGGGATGTGACAATTTTGGCACGAAAAACAAGTTAAGCTCGCGAACAGAAACTGGGCGTGCACGCAAAAAGACAAGCTTTTAGCACGTAAAACGATGTGAACTCCTGGGTGCTCAGAAAACATGTCGGACTCCACACACGGAAAAATATATTTTGAAGAACATGAATATGATAGTTTGTTGTAGTGGGTAAGAGAAATAAAGGAAAAGTATACAAAAATAATTCAAATTCTTAAAGGTGGCAGAAAGTCATGCGTGACTGACTTTTTGCCACTGCCAAGAATTTGAATCATTTTTGTACCTTTTTGTTAATTTTTCTTGAGTGGTGTTATGCCCACCCGATTGTCTTATCTCCCCACCACATTATATTCTCACCATCTCTAAAAAGTGTAAAAATACATAAACTATTTCCTCACCCACCATTATTCCCAAAATAAACTTCTTTATTCTTCAAAATTTCCTTGCTTTAAAAAAAGTACAATTAACATTAAACAAAATTCTGCAACTACAAAAATCCCCAGAATAGTCGTACTAACCCCCTTAAACCCCAGCCATGCCACCACCAACACCCCAAATCATGGGCTCCAGCTATTAATTAGATTGGAAGTAGCATACAAGTGCGCGCGTAATTGTTGTCTTCCGGACTTTCCTTCCCGCCTCCTGCGATTTCTTGATTATTGGGCCCAAAATCGATAAGTCATATTGAGCCTGTCTTTCATTTAGCCAGCCCAATTTTATAGTCTGTTTTGGTCAAACCGTCTAAGTGCTTCTTATGTAGAGATGTCGATTTGCACATATAAGATTCAAAGAAAGTAATGAACGTTTGAGTAATGATATTTCGAGTACAAAATTGATTACTCTTAATCACTACGCGGCAGCTCAAGGGCTAGGGATGAATACCAGACCCGATTTCCCACAGCACGTCCTGAGTTCGATTTATGGTGCTAGTGAATCATATGACAGTGACTAGAGAAAGAATGAAATACCTTTGCGAGTCTTCTTAGTCTCTAAAAGGATAGATTGTCGTAGCGAAGCCACTAGGTGGTCTTTTTATTTATTTATTTTTTATTTTAAGAAAAAGGTCTCCTCCCTTATACATATGACTCACATATAATGATGGATTTACATGTGGTCAGCAATGTGATTAGTTTGGTATGACCAATTGTAAAAGAGTGGACTCCAACCCTAGGTGTGGATTATGTTCTATTCTAGCAAATTATTTGACATATATATTACTAGATATACGGTTGGTGTACAGTGAGGACAATAGTTAAGAGAAACTCTTTCAAGTTTGAAAATTAAAAAGAGAAATATCACTAGACTAATATACAATTCATAAACTCCTAATGGACTCATTGGGCCCAAAATGTTAATTTGGGCCAAGTTTGGGGTTGTTCTCGGCCTAATAGTTTATTTCGTCATGGGTCACCCGGCTATTATGGGCCGTCTAGTTAAGAACGGTTGAGTCCTAGTGTGAGATGGATTGATGGGATAAGTCAAGTCTTAGTACAATAAGGAGTCCCAATAGGATGAGGATGCTAAGATTCGAGAAATGAATGTGGCCTGATAAAGAAGTTGGTTCAAAGTCCTAATGGAGGTAGGATTGGCCGAGGCCTAGTTGGATTAGGTTAAGGAGTCCTAATCCGAGTGTGGTTCTAGTTCAGTCATGAACGTGTCTGCTACTATAAATAGAGAAGGGAGTGCATCATCCAAAACCCCATCCAATTCAACACACAAACTGCCATATGCAAACTCTTGCTCAATGTGAAACCTCTCAACAACCTTGAGATTTTTATTTTCTTTTTCCGCCAACACGTCTTCAGTTTGAATAAACAACATAGTGTAAGTAACTAGTGACATCTTCAATTTGGATAAATAGCATTGTTGCTGTAGAATTGGTCGACCTTGGAACACCTTCAGTTTGGATAAACATCACTGTGTCGAGGCCGACTAGTTATCTATCCAAATATCGGTCAAGAAGGATTTTCGAGTCTTTATTGGCAGAGGTCATCTCACTAGCCTTCTCGGCAAAGTGAGGTGTTACAAATTACTGGGCTTGGCACGTTGAACGCCGAATTATTTTATGATTGGATACTCACAAGTAAGTTTTGGAGTTCGGCTATGTTTTGAGTACCTGTGTTCGTATAGTCTGGTGTCGATTTGGCGTGCTTATACTCTTACGAATATAATCACTGTGACCGAATCCATCGCCGACGATTGGTGAACTTTGTAGAACTAGCAACCTTGTCTTCAAGCTATAGAACCTGAAGGGCGAGACGTGTTCCTTCCTCAGCCGTAGTAATAAGATCGAGAAGTCAATACCGCGTTCAACGCCACACAACACATTTTACTCTTCGGCTGAGCTCGGCCAATGAGTTGGCATGCCCCACACACAATTGAAGGACGTAGTTAGCTCATTAGTTACTCGGCCTGCGCGCCACGTAGGCTTGGTAGTTTTTAAGGTCAACATGGACGTATGAAACCAAGCTTAGTAACTTAATAATTTAATTTCTTGTAAAACATTTTTCTATATGGAAAGTTGGGTATATAGCCAAAATTATTTCTAACTTTCCTGGACAATTTGCAATTACTTAATTCATTTGCTTTTGTTGAAACAAGATGAACAATTTTACTCCTTCCTATTTTGTGGGCGTATATTGCTACGAAAACGTGTGAGGAATATCAATTTCCATGGATATCTGAATCTTCTTTTTTCATCCTCCCAAAAAAAATGTTGACCGTAGGATTCTGCTTTGCTGCGCCAAAACTTAGACCAAAGGCGACAATAACGTGGGCTAAGTTTGTGTTTTGGAATGAGGTTCCTCCCCAGATCTTTTAATCGTGTCTATTTATCGTACATCATGCGTTTAGAAATTATTTTAAATTTTATATTTTAAATTGAACACAAATAATACTTGACTAAAAATAGTCGCACAATTTACGACGAATGGACACGATTAAAAAAATCTCTCGAATCCTCACCAAGAGGATTCGGAGAGCGTCCTCATTCTGTGTTTGTTTGTGGGAGCTGTATGTGCTTGGTACGACCTACGAAATAGTAAGCGGGCATCAACTATTCCAGAAAGTCGAATTTGTAGAGGGGGTTTTATACTTTTATTGCCTGGGTCGCAAGTCACCTACACATGAAGGATTAAGAAATTGACCCAGTCGGTTCAAACTTATATATTTTATCTGTTAATACACCATTAATAAGTGCTTAGTGAATTCTTCCTTGTTTCAATATTGTTTTAGTGTAGACAACTTGACAGACACGCATACTAGCTAGGTACAACAAGTCTTTGGTATCCTGTTTAGAATTATTCAACTCGTAAGAATGCGAGGATATATTATAATTGTGTAACAAAATTAAGGTTCTATTATAAAATTAATTGACAATATATGAAGTAGTCTAGTTATTTATAAACACATGAAAATCACGATGACGTTACTTTGTCGTTGATGTATTGAGCAGTTATAAAAATGATGTATATATTGTTTAATTTGTTTGTCAAAACAAGATTAACAAGCTAAGAAGAAAACAAGAGGGGTTTTGACTTGTCCTGCGAATTCCTCTCGTGACCAGAAAGAAAGTCAGAAAGTTCAAAAACCTTAATCCGTAAGGGATGAGGAGTAGATAATTATGAGCAAGTATCCATCTAGAAGGATAAGAATTTCAAACATATATATATACTTGAAGGATAAGAATTTCAAACATATATATATTACACAAAATAAATATTTAAGGCAATATCACGTGCTAAAGATAGTAAGTCAACACCCTATTAATTTCTTTTATGATTAATTAGGACTGAAATTCCAGAAGAAACTGATAATTCATGCATATAATCCAAATACATATATATCGATGGGAAAATGTTATTCTGTCGGACTCATGTAGTTAGGAACCACTAGTTTTTCTTATGATTTAATAAAAATTGAATTATCATGTATTATGAAAATAAAATAAATGTAAATGCAACTGTCATTGCATCATTGTCAATATACACTCTCATAACAAGCGATTCAATTTCCTTGTATGGATGGTAACACTCTATTCTCAACTAGGATTTATATGGTGGCGGCGTACGTTTATAAGCGGCAGGAGTTTTAGCTAGGATGAGTTAGGATCAAAATTTCTGTTTAATATCTTAGTAGAAGATGCAAATGTTTCCATTCGTATTTGATTGATCAATATAATTCAATCTTTCGCAAAAAAAAAAAAAAAAAAAAAAAAAAACCAAAAAATGTGAAGTAAATTAATTTGTAGGAAATTTTAGTATTGTAAAATAGTCATCGTACATTATAATATATAATAGTGCTCCCTTTTCATAAAGAAAAAAAACAAGTACGGGCTACCGGAGTTGGAGGAAATCAGAACGTCAGTGAAGTCGTGTAAGCATTTTGTAGCTATCTATCATGAAAGATTTTTGTCTGAAAAATGTCGTACCTTCGCCGTTCATGAGGCTATGTTTGTATAAGAAACATTAGTACACTTACACTACAAGGATACAAACATTGAACTACTCAAATACTAACTCAATCGAGATAATTGATAATTAAGTAGCTTAATAAAAGTACAAACATTGAACTACTCAATCGAGATAATTGATAATTAAGTAGCTTAATAAAAGTGCTTGAAATTAAAGGTTAGTTTGGGATTGTGGTGCTTTGAAAAAAAAAATAAAAATTTGAAACTTTAAATGTCTTTGGTAAAACAAAAAAAAAAATACTTTTTAAAAAAAAAAACTGCTGTTAACGAAAGTAGAAAAGTAGAAATAGGATCCACCGTGCTTCTAAAAAAGTATTTTTTTTAAAGCATAATAATCAATGCTCATTTAATAAAAATTTCAAATGACATTTTGTGACATCCCACATCGCCCAGGGGAATGATCCTTAAATGTATATTCTCATCCCTACCTAGCACGAGGCCTTTTGGGAGCTCACTGGCTTCGGGTTCCGTTGGAACTCCGAAGTTAAGCGAGAAGGGGGCTAGAGCAATTCCAGGATGGGTGACCTCCTGGGAAGTTGCTCGTGAGTTCCCAAAAACAAAACCGTGAGGGCGTGGTCGGGGCCCAAAGCGGACAATATCGTGCTACGGTGGTGGAGCGGGCCCGGGAAGTGGTCCCACCCGGGCCGGGATGTGACACATTTAAAGTTATATAAAAGATTACCAAGCATTGCCTTTTCTTTTATTAAAAAACACTTTTACAAAAAAAAAAATTATTAAACACTAAACAACTTTATTTTACAGCTATTTAAACGATTTTTATTTTATTTAAAAAAAATACATCAATACTAAACTAGCCTTAATACAGTTGGTAATTTAGGTATTGATGTTGAAGATTGATGGAAAAGAACAGGTAAGATTTAGGCACCCTTTATTATATTTTCTATGAGATTATCAGATTCTTATCCCCCTTTTACTTTTCGCTTTTTTCAACCAGCTCACAATTTGGATTTTTCCACTTTTCTTTCCCCTCACAAAACTTTCCGCCCAAGTTCCAGTCCAGCTACCTCAACGAATCCTACCAAATATATATTTCCTTGGGTCCTTTTTCAAATACTAAAAAATCCAACCAAAAAACACGATATATATATATATATATATATATTTTTTTTTTTTCTTTTTCTTTTGTTGTTGTTCGATAAGTAGATAAATGTGAAATCCCTGAATTGCCATGCAACTACGAGTCACAGCCCCAATCACATGAGCATTTAGTACTTCGCCCATGACATGTCCCTTCCTCCTGCTCCCTCCCCCACCCACATCTTCTTACTATCTAATCCGCTATCTCGCAACTTATCATTATGGTCTAATAATATTTATTTTTATTTGTAAGTGAGATATTTTAAGTTCGATTCTTATCAAATGAGAATTTAAACCACATTATTACTAACTTATTGTTGGGCTTAGTATTATTGTAAGTGAAGTTTTAGATTAAATTCTCGTCAAAAACGAATTTGACTTAAATTAATATCTTATCTCACTATTCCATTCACGAGTGTAGATAATATCGTATCTATTAAAATATATACCAAAATTTAGTAGAAAAATATTAATGAAATTCTTTCAAAAATAAAACTCTATGAATTTGATGCTACTTATATTTATAATATAGTATTTTATAATATTAACACAATAATTAACTTAAAATTATAATTTGTAATCACCACGAATCAAATTACAGTCGTCAAAATTAATTTCAATGATCCAATTGCTTGTGCATAACATTAAATGATTTACTGACGCGTAGCGTGGATCAAACACAGAGCCCATTCACCTAGGTTCCACGAAAGCCACAAGTGGCTCCTCCAGACATCATCCGCGTGGTAATAAACACGTGTGCCGTGTGAATCCGAAGCTCCCATGTCCCAACCCAAAGCCCCAACGACCGTCAAAACGTCCGCACCCGCCAATATTGCCCCGCGGCTTATATATATGCCACCCCCACTTCATTTCATTTCCCACCACCTACTCGCAACCGTATCCTTCAGACTTTAATTAATTTCATCATCCGCCGCCCCTCTCTCTCTTTCTCTCTCTCAAGTCACAACTTCAAAAACCCTAACTTCTCGATCGAACAAAATTGAAAATGCAAGCGGTTTCCGTGTTTTCCATGTCGCCGAGCTTCAATTCCAAGGATTCCGTGAACGATTTCGAAGCCGAATACGCGCAGCTCTCTGCGAATTTCAGCTCCCAGCTCCAAATCGCCGGTTCCGGCGGCGATTTTGAATTCGAGGACGCTGAGAAGCCAGAAATGGAAGATAAAGAAGCTCAAATTGTGGACGACGGCGGCGAATGCCAGAGCGAAAACGAAGACGATTTCTCTTTCGCCCCCGCGAACGCCGACGGTTCGCAGATTTCCGCGGACGATATATTCCAAAACGGCCAGATCCGGCCGGTATTTCCCATTTTCAACCGAGATCTTCTCTTCGCCGAAGCCGACGACGGCGATGCTTCCAGAGCCAGAGCGGCCTCGTCTGCAACTTCGTCATCGTCTCTAAGGCCGCCGTTGAAGAAGCTGTTCTTCGAAGAGCGGGACACGCAGTCGTCGTCGGCGTCCGAGTTGGACGAGCTCGAAGCAGTCCCGGAAGGAACGTACTGCGAGTGGTCAAGGAAGCCGGTGGAGGCGGCGCCGGAGCTCCGGAACAAGAGCAATTCCACGGGATCCTCGAAGCTGTGGAGAGTCAGAGACTTGAAGCTCCGGAGCAACAGCGACGGCAAAGACGCTTTCGTGTTCCTGAACCCTAAGTCGGGGGCGAGCCCGAAGCCGAGGCAGGAATTGGCGGCGGATGAGAAGAGCAGCGGTAAGATTGAAAAGACGGCGGAGAAGATAAAGGGGAAGGCTAAGAAAGTCGAAACGGTGTCGTCTGCGCACGAGAAACATTACGTGAAAAACAGAGAGAAGAAGGAGGGGGATAAGCGGCGGTCGTACTTGCCGTATCGGCCGGTGGTTGGGTTCTTCACCAATGTGAACGTATTGAGCCGAAACGTTCACCCTTTTTGAGGGACATACCGGTCATTAAATTTTGTTTTTTTTTCCCCGGGGGGGGGAATGTTTAACTGTTTAATTAATTTATGTAAATTATTTTTGATAGCATAGTTATGTAAATTATTGGGAACGGAGAAAACGAAATATTTTGTCGAAATCATTAAATGAAAGAAAAAGTCTCGTGGCTTTTTATTATAATAATAAAAATGTGTTGAATCCTATGTGATAGTATGAGTCTAAATTTTATCGATAATTAATTTAATATTTAATTTAATAGAATTTATGGTTTAATAAAAATTAAAAGAAAAAAAAAGTCCCATCAACATAAAAACCTCCTTTCGATATGCACCACAACTTTCAATTTAATTTTAAACTTTCTGAACTTTTCAAAACGTGTCAATTTTTCTTCTATCAAAGCAAAGTAATAAGTTCAAGGGACTTCGATAGAAATTCCCCGAAGGAAAATCATTGCTTAATGATGAGGGTCCTCGAAGTCGAAGCTTTGATGTAAACCCAAACACGAAAAGCAATTTACATATAACTTGTTCACACCATGATAGAAACCATAATTGTGTGGACGGCTCCATAATAATGCAGCGTGGACCACCACCGACTCTGGCAGCCAGCACCATTATTGTACTTGAACCCAGCGTAAAAAAAACTCTCGCAGCCAACCCGGCAGGGTTAGTTGAAGCTTCAAAATGCTATTTATTGAGCATCAAAAGTCACACTATAGATTATCGAGTCTCATCAGTTGTATACAATCACGCATCTATCTCTTTTATCACGTTACAATTGATGACCTGATAAAATATCGCATTTGAAAGCTTCCCTTTCTCTTTGATTACAAACATGTACGATACAAAATCCATAATCGTACGACGAGAGAGATTGATACATGACTAATATACAACCAGCGACGGCAAATTATCTCTAATAACTATTGATTTCATTTGAAAACGAAAGCACGCATTAAAAAGTTAAAACAAAAATACTAGGTGTTCTTCAACTACTGCTGCATCTACTCTTATTTCTTATCCTTAAATCCAAAACGTTATTTACAGTTTTACACTGGTTAATTATGCAGATACATTTTTACCATTCGTTACTTTTATTACATATTTACTGTCACATTAGGGTTTATCTGCGTTATTACGTCATAAAAACCTTATCTAAAGCTCTGTTGGAAGGGTTCACCGTGCCAAATTCTAGCAAATTCTAAACAGGCATTATGTCAACGCAAGTCGAAGATTTCGAACCTCAGATTTGAATTCTTGTATACATTAGAGCAGTGCTCGAAAACGGGACTCCCGTCTGTTGTTTCTCCGTGAGGATGAAATCCTTGCTCCTGGCACGCTTTCAGGACACTCATCCCGCCGGGATCAGAGACACGAAATATTCCATAGCTCCTGGAGAAATCCCAACACAAATTTCTTAACATAGCTGTGTAAAAAGATACTAGCAAAATATATTATTCGTTCAAACTTCAATTGCTACCCTTTATGTAGCGTTCTTAGAAGTATACTCCAGCTCTCTTTTAGTTATCTGTATTTTTGGGCACTATGACTTACATTTCGAGACATTTTCGGTACAAAATATGAACCATCAGATATTCATGCAGATGCAGTTCGATATTCAACGGGAATACTTAATTAGTTCCGCAATGGAGTTCTTATTTCGCTACCAACGCGGTTTGGCGTACTGGTCAAATTTTCAAGGGGAAACTGGTGAACAGAGAAGAATGCGCTCCTATATTACTGCGTTCTCTCCTTCATTCCCTTTCAGGCTTGTTTGTGCCAACTGACCAGAATTGTTATGTCAGTGTGGCATGGCCGTGCATAACAAAGACTAATGACCACAACCAAGGGTGTTACCATTCTTATTGAAGAATGAAGATGCTACAAGAATAAGGGCAAGGACAAAGACCGAGGGAATGGACGAAAGCATCTAAAGCTTGTGGGCCGAAATATAGATGGAAGGAGACTGAACATTTAAGACTTGACTCTAACGCTACGACAATGAAATTGCCAAATTTTGTTTAAAGCAGAACGACTGAACCTTGTAATTAGTGTTGCAGCATACCTTGAGGTATCAGTTGGAGCCATGACAATGGCAAAAGCCTCGGGTATCATAACCTGATGACAAAAGTTGGAAAGAGAAAAGTTAAAAGTCGTCGCATATGACAGCATATGAGGAACCAGATTAAAATGTTACCCATAGTCCCTAATTGAAGCAGACAAAACCACACCCAAGAAGGCAATTTAGTATTTCAGAACAAGCCAACATGGGAAATGGTATGAAGTTCATAATGTTGCTGTATCTAATTTTAAGTTCTTCTAACCTATGTATGCTTAACATTGAAATCCAAACATTTTATCTTAAACAATTGCAAGAAAATAAAATTTTAAGACCATATAAATTTTGCAACTAAAGAATGGAAGCGGTTCCCCTACCTGGTATGAATAATGAGTGTGCAAATCCACTGATGACATGAAACAACTTTGAGAAGGATGTGTCTGAAAACAAATGGTTAACAAAGTGAACAAGAAACTGTCAATTGTAGAGCGACAAAGGAGGAAGCAAGCAGCAGAAGAAAAGAAAATTATGACCTACATGGATCCATCCAACCGGAAAAAGTGAGTGTTCGTTTTGTATGGCAAAAGCTTCCTCATCGTTTGTTGCCTGACACTGTCATATTTTGTAGTCATAAGAAAACAGAAATGAGATCCCACCATGTAGTTAGACGCGGCATGGGCAACAGGAATAGTCTTAAGTCCAAACAAGATGAGTGAAGGGCTGTAAGGACTTACAGAGCTGGAAGTTGATTCCTGTTTGGGTATGATCAGAGTAGTCACATAGAATGTTCCATTTTTCTATACATACACAGAAAAAAAAATACACATTACTTTTCAAGGAAAGATATTGTATAACATTGTGAATGTGTACATATGGACTAAAGGACTAGTGTAATCACACTGTATTGATTTTGAAATTGCAAATGGTGAGAAACTGAGAGAGATTTGGGTTAATTTAAACAAGATTTGGAGACAGAAGAAACAGTCTGAACATCTGAAGATAGTTTCAAATGCAACAAACAAACACTTTTAGAACCAATGCAGAGTGTGAATCTTACAAGACAAGCGCCAAGAATCCCGCAGGTTTCTAGATCCTTCTCCGTGTTTTCTTTAGCAAGATCAAGGAAATCTTCCATTAACCGAGCTGACTGAAAAAATAAGTGTAACAATTAATTATCAAATATCAATGCTCAATGCAGAAAAAATAAGTCCAAAGTTTGCATGAAACACATAAAACTACAAAACAAAAAGCCAGCATTTGAGGTAAGTTTTTACAATATGTACATCTCGCAGGACCCCAGATGATGCTGATTTATTAGAAGACTCTGACTGACCATGTTCTGTATTTACGTCCGTAACTTGTGATATATTAGAACTTTGAGGCTTTTCTGTGCAAGACATTACAGGTGAAGGAAAGCATTGAGTAACAGAATGAACTGCCATATTCTGATAGTCACTAGTTGTCTTCAAAAAGTTTGGACCAGAAAATTTACACGCGAAGCAACTACTGCCAGATTCCACTGAACACAAAGATGACAACCTAGGATTTTCCCCATCGATGCCCCTGGCGCTGTATAAAAAAAGGGAGATGATATGATAATCCTAAATTAACAAAATCTCCGTAAAGATGTTAACTTTTGCCAAATTGTGAACGGTTCGCTGAAGTGGATATACTTCTTGATAGGAATTACTATACCTTATATGGCTTCTTTCTGCCATGGCTTTTTAACCTGAGTGAGAAACCGCAGTCACTATTATTCAAACCAATTTGAAGCTACAAAAAAAATTAAGGAAGATGATTTCCCTAAAAAAAACACCAATTCATTATTTGAAAATAAAAAAGTTTAGATCGAAACATAATTTGAAAACTGTTCTTCCTGATGCAAACACCATTCCGGACACCTCATGTATATGATGCACATATCACCCAGTTCAAAGTACATACAGTATCAAAAGAGAGGAATTTCATTCCAAGTCACCATTTAGATTGATGGTTCCAAACAAAAATATTACAACTTGGTATAAACAAGCTTCACCATCGGACATGGTATCCTAATCACTCAGTAACTTTTACCAACCGGAATGCAGTTTAGAACAACACCATCATACCACTCTAACTCGAAATTTCTAACTATACCAGAGGCACCATTTGGTTTTACAATTTCAAAAGGGTATTGAAATTTCGAAGCGCCCGGAGAAAACAAGACAGCTAGAGGTGGCAAATCAACCCATTGAGTTGTTAATAGATACCACTAAGACTCATTAGTTTGATTTCACCTTACAACATCATCACCACTACGAGTCTCACCTCTATCTTACGGTGATATCAAATTAAGAACTCGGGTCTTAACACGTACCCATTAACAAATCAAAGAGTTGATTTGTCACCTCTAAATACAACCCCAAAACAGTAAAGCAACCAAGGCATGAAGTCGGAAACCCTTGTGAAAAGGGGTCTAAATCACCATTAAATCCATAAATTATTGATTGCCCACTAATTATAAAGGAAAAATAAACAAAAAGGAATCAGCTTTTTAAGCGATTCTTCATACCTGTCAAGCAAAGAGATGAACTTATGCAAATTTTCAGCCTCGCATCCCTTTACCATTCAACAGTTAAATGGTTTTCATATTTCAAGCTTTTTGCTGACCTCTTTGTGAAAAGATGAACACAACACACGATCACCCACCATTCCCCCAAAGTGGAGCTGATGACACCACACCCCGCAAGCTCATGCCACATGTTTTTCTGTACGACTACAAAAGCTTCCCTCTTTTCTGCTGAACGACTTGCCGTTTGGATTCGGAAGAACGTTTGTGTACGGTCATGTGTTGCTAACATGCTCCATGTTATATTTGGGTGGACAATTTTAAGGTATAATAATACAAGATTACAAGTTCGATTCACATAAATGTCAAGAATGAATGTATTATATTTATGTTGAGTCAATACATAATTAGTAGCGCATCCAATTTTTTTTTACGAATAGATTATCTCCCTCCCCTTAACAAGTCCACTTGCATGTGAACAATGTATTGCTTGAAGTTATTGCTCTGCTCCAAGTCCAGGAGGGAAGGCTGAGGGATTGCCTTAGCAAATATTGGACTGTTGGAGCTAGCTTTCGTGTTTTGGGCAACTCTTCCTCTGCTTTGTATATAAAAGTGGTACATTAATATAAAACAAATATATACGTACGTATTATAATTTTAGTAAAATAACAATTTTAAGTGAAGGTGTTCAAGATAAATGCAAATTACGCCCACGAATTGGGGTTCTTTTTTGTCATATTCCGGTTTGGGGCGGATCACTTTCCGGGCCTGCTCCACCACTGTAGCACGATATTGTCCACTTTGGGCCCCGACCATGCCCTCACGGTTTTGTTTCAGGGAATTCACGAGCAACTTCCCAGTGGGTCACCCATCATGAGAGTGCTCTAGCCCCCTTCTCGCTTAACTTCGGAGTTCCTACGGAACCCGAAGCTAGTGGGCTCCCAAAAGGCCTCGTGCTAGGTAGGGATAGGAATATACATTTAAGGATCACTCCCCTGAGTGATGTGGGATGTCACAATCCACCCCCTTAGGGGGCCCGACGTCCTCGTCGGCACACCACGGCCAGGGTTAGGCTTTGATACCAAATTGACACATCCCAGCCTGGGCCTAGGCGGGACCACTTCCAGGGCTTGACTCCACTGTAGCACGATATTGTCCGCTTTGGGCCACGAGCACGCTCTCACGGTTTTGTTTTTGGGAATTCACCCGAGAACTTCCCAGTAGGTCACCCATTATGGGAGTGCTCTCGCGCGCTACTCACTTAACTTCGGAGTTCCGATGGAACCCGAAGTCAGTGAACTCCCAAAAGGCCTCGTGCTAGGTAGGGATAAGAATATACATTTAAAGATCACTCCCCTGAGCGATGTGGGATGTCACATTTTTGGTGAATTGGGATGAGGACAGAGAAGACATCTCTTTCAGTACTAGGAGAGAGAGGATCAAGATAAATGCAAATTACGCCTACGAATTGTGGTTCTTTTTGGTGAATTGGGATGAGGACAGAGAAGACATCTCTTTCAGTACCAGGAAGGCGAGGATTGGTAGCCAAAGGTGACGGAGTAACATACCTAATATGAGATCCTCATTCCACTCGGATAGGAGGCTCCTAGCCTTCCTCTATCCATTCGGATTTTATTACGAATAATGTGGTGTATACAAGTTAGAGGAATGTTTCATTAGTTTTGTTCCCAATACATGTACAGGAACAGAATCAAAATATTGGATGGCAATGGATGCTTGACTTTTTCTTCAGTGGTTGCCTACGGCTGACGGCTGACGGCTGAACCTCCCTTCTTTACATGCCCTGCGGCCCCCAGCTTAACAGTGTCAACTGCAGAAGACTGAGTCCATTCTGTCTGATGTAGGTAACCCTCTCTTTTGATTTTTCCAATGAACATTCATATTATGCTAGGCGGGGTATCAAGTGAATCACTGTGAGTAGTTGATACTCGTGAGCGTCAACAGCGCAAACGTCGTGTGCCTCTAATTCTAGCACTCGTTTTTTTTATAGCCACTTTGATAGAGCTGTTTGACTGTAGAAGTATAGCAAATATGAAACCGACATGAGATCGAGTGAGTTCAACTAAATTATAAGGTGTCTCATGTTTTATGAGAGTGGCCTAACTAGCTAGGTTTAGAGCGCAACACTTTTATTGGGTGCATATTCAAATTGCTTAATAAGAAGAGATTTAGAGAATGAGAATTTACGTAAGTGATGAATTACCTTAGTCGGTAGGGTTTTCTTTCTTAGCCCACTTCATCACATGGTATCACTTGTATTAAAAAAAATGAAAATTTACACTGGGAACATATATGTTTTGTTTGTTTAATTAATGACAGGTCGATAAATAACAGAAAAGAAAAGGTTATGGTTGTGACGCTTAGAAAATGCTTGTTTTGTTGCACAACAACGAAGGCCAGATCTCAAACTTTAAAACCTGATTTTATTCATTTATTGAAGAAGATTTTATGAATAATTCAATAAAAATGCTATTTTTACCATCTATTTGTATCATCACTTGTAACATCTCTCTAATGGAAATGAGACCCATATGCGTTGGCAAACCCTACCGATTATTATTTGATACAAAATTAATAGCAAGCAACAATTTCTAAGTTTATTGACTTATGTAAAAGTATTTATTAGTGATAATTAAATTGGTATTTGCTTTCAAGTTTTCAATAGCATTTCATATCACTCTAAAGAAAAAATAGGACTGGTGTCGTGGTGACCAAAGAAAGCTACAACTACAAGCTCAACAATAGTTTGCAACTCAGAGAAAATGACTTGATTCCCTATTTTTCAACCCAACAAGCACGTCAGTCGTGAGTGGTTAAGTCGAGAAAATAGCCCCTCGCGGCCGTTAGTAATGAGCTTTTATGTCAAAAAAATTTATAGATCCAAGCAATTACTCTTAAATTTGAACAATTACTAAAACTAAATAGATTAAATCGCGATTTAAATCTACATACAGACAAAAGCTTATGTATATTGTGAACCTCCCGGAGTTCGAAAAACATAGAAGTGCCCACCCCTGGTCTAATTTGAAAGACCCCAATAGATGTATGATGGATCCAAGTCCAACCCAAACCAAGTACCAAGACAGATCTAATTAAAGGCATAAATTGTTATAAATAGGCAAAATTTATAGAGATAACCTTTATTCGGGACAGGAGCGAAGCAGTTGCAAAATATTATACCAACACCAGCTGTTGCAAAGGAAGTAATGTATATTATTGCTATTAGTTGTTTTTCCCTTACAAGTCTCATTTGAACAAATGTAATGCTCTATTTATAGAGCAACCTCATAGGAAACAAACAAATGACACTATTAAACTTGTGAAAGAGTTACTATAGACATGTGGGCAAACATACCCACTATTTTACAACACTCCCCCTTGGATGCCCACATATCAATATTAGTTGCCTCGTTAAAACCTTGCTTGGAAAAACCCAGTGGGAAAAAAAACCAAAGCGAAGGAAAAAGAGTACAACTTTATCTGGATTGTTGATATGGCGTTAAGAAAGCTTATGTTGCCTCGTTAAAACCTTGATAGGAAAAACCCAATGGGAAAAATCCTAATCGAAGGAAAAAGAGTACAACATGCATGTATCATGGATGCTCCCCCTTAATTGTATCTCCCCCTGATTCCGCATTCTTCAAATTTGTAAGTCGACGTAATCCGATTCCCTGCACTAACTTCTGAAATGTACACTTTGGTAGAGATTTGGTGAACAAGTCTGCCAGATTTTCATTAGAACGGATTTGTCTGACTTCAATAACTTTAGCCTTCTGAAGCTCATGTGCACTGAAAAATCTTGGAGATATGTGTTTAGTCTTATCACCTTTGATGAATCCTTCCTTCATCTGTGCAACACAGGCTGCATTATCTTCATAGATGACAGTTGGAGTGTTTGTCTTTGAAGGTAGACCACATGAATTCCGGATGTGATGGATCATTGATCTTAACCAAGAACATTCACGACTTGCTTCATGTAAAGCAATTATTTCCGAGTGATTGGAAGATGTAGCAACTAGTGTTTGATTCGTTGATCGCCATGAAATTGCAGTATCTCCATTAGTGAACACATCCATTTTGTGAGCGGGCTTTATGCGGATCGGAGAGAAAACCAGCATCTGCGTATCCAACAAGGGTTTGTTCATTTAAGGGCTTGTCTGAGTAGAAGAGACCCATATCCGTTGTTCCACGAAGGTATCGTAGGACATCTTTGACTCCCTTCCAATGACGAATTGTTGGAGCAGAGCTGTACCTGGCTAACAAGTTAACTGAAAAAGCTATATCTGGTCTAGTACATTGTGCTAAATATAATAAAGCACCTATTGCGCTTAAATATGGTACTTCTGGACCAAGGACCAGTTCATCATCTTCTTTTGGACGAAATGGATCTTTCTTAATGTCCAAAGAACGAACGACCATTGGAGTGCTGAATGGATAAGCCTTGTCCATGCCAAATCGCTTCAGGATTTTTTCAATGTAAGCTGATTGGTGGACCAAAATTCCATTAGCACACTGCTCGATCTGCAGGCCGAGACAATATTTCGTTTTTCCAAGGTCTTTCATTTCAAATTCGCTTTTCAGATATTTAGCAGTTTTATTGAGCTCTTCAGGAGTTCCAACTAGGTTCATATCATCGACATACACTGCCACTATAGCAAATCCAGTATTTGATTTCTTAATGAATACACAAGGACAAATGACATTGTTGATATATCATTCTTTAATCAAATACTCACTGAGACGATTATACCACATTCGTCCAGATTGTTTCAGCCCATATAGTGATCGCCTTAATTTGATTGAGAACATACCTCGTGGTTTGTTAATTGCTTCAGGCAACTTAAGTCCTTCTGGGACTTTCATATATATGTCAGTATCTAATTCTCCATATAGATACGCGGTGATGACATCCATAAGTCGCATGTCAAGTTTTTCTGAAATCACCAAACTTATTAAGTAACGGAATGTAATTGTGTCCATTACAGGAGAGTATGTCTCTTCATAATCAACTCCAGGTCTTTGTGAAAAACCTTGTGCAACGAGTCGTGCTTTATATCTTGCAATCTCGTTTTTCTCATTGCGTTTCCTTATGAATACCCATTTGTAACCTACGGGGTTCACACCAGGCGGGGTTTGGACTACCGGTCCAAAGACACTTCGCCTTTCCAAGGAATTTAATTCTGCCTGGATTGCATCTTTCCACTTAGGCCAATCTTGTCTCTGTTTGCATTCTTCAACAGAGCAGGGCTCAATGTCATCGCTTAATGTAATTTCAGTGGCTATTGCAAATGCAAACATGTCGTCGATGATTATTTCATTTCGATTCCACAATTCATTAGTACATGCATAATTGATGGATATTTCTTTGTTTTCATGTACCTCTGTCTCTTCAGGGACAAGTGTCTCATCAATGATATTTTCTTTTTCTGGAAGTACAGAATCATGAATTGTGGATTTATCATTCATTTTCTTTTCCTGAATGATTTCATTTGGGTTCAACTGTGCCCTCATCTTTCTTTTTCGAGGGGCTGAATCTTTTGAACCTGGGGGTCTACCACGCTTCAGGCGTGCACTAGATGAATCATTCGCTGCCACTTTATTTTGTCCAACAGGGACATCAATTCTTGCAGGCGCATTTGCAGCTGGTATATATGACTTTGTCACTTTCGAAGCATCATTAAATGCATCCGGCATTTGATTAGCAATACTTTGAAGATGAACGATCCTTTTCACTTCATTTTCACATTGAGTGCTTCGTGGATCAAAATGAGATAAGGTGGGTACAACCCATGTCAGCTCTTTCCGTTCTTCTGGAACTGTCTTTTCTCCCCCTAACGACGGAAAGACTGTCTCATCAAAGTGACAATCAGCAAAACGAGCTGTAAACATATCACCTGTCAAGGGTTCCAAATATCTGATGATAGATGGTGAATCAAAACCCACATAAATTCCCAGTCTACGCTGAGGTCCCATTTTAGTGCGTTGTGGCGGTGCAATAGGCACATAAACAGCACAACCAAAAACTCGTAAATGTGAAATATTTGGCTGACGTCCAAACACGAGTTGTATTGATGAGTATTGGTGGTTGGCTATAGGTCTTAGTCGAACCAATGATGCTGCATGTAAGATGCCATGTCCCCATGCAGAGACTGGCAATTTCGTTTTCATGAGCAGAGTGCGGGCTATTAATTGAAGCCGCTTGATAAATGCCTCTGCTAAACCATTTTGGGTATGGACATGTGGAACAGGATGTTCAACATCAATGCCCAGTGCCATGCAGTAATCATCAAATGTTTGAGACGTAAATTCACCAGCGTTATCAAGTCGAATGGACTTAATGGGATGATCTGGAACTGTGCTCGCAACTTAATTATCTGAGCAAGAAGTCTCGCAAAAGCTACATTCCGAGTAGACAAGAGACAAACATGTGACCATCTAGTAGATGTATCAACCAAAACCATAAAATATCGAAATGGTCCACAAGGTGGTTGAATAGGTCCACAAATATCCTCTTGAATCCTTTGAAAAAATGATGGGGATTCATCATCAACCTTTAGTTGTGATGGTCTAATTATCAACTTCCCCTGAGAACAAGCCTTGCAAGGGTTATCATTTGAGATAGCAACGTCTCTACTCAATAATGGATGTCCATTAGAGTTAGTAATGATCCTACGCATCATGGTGGATCCTGGATGACCTAGACGGTCATGCCACATCATGTAAACCTTTGAATCAATGAACTTCTGGTTCATGACAGTATATGTTTCAACTCTCTTTATGTATGTATAATACAATCCACTTGATAAACCATGCAACTTCTCCAATATACGCTTCTGGGTATTATTGGAGGTAATGCATAAATATTCCACATTTTCTACACTTTTCGTTTCAATGTGGTATCCATTTAGACGTATGTCTTTAAAACTCAACAAATTTCGAATGGATCGAGTAGCATATAATGCATTCTTTATGGACAATATTGTTCCATTTGGTAACATAATCTGGGCTTTTCCTGAACCTTCAATTACATCTGATGGCCCTGATATTGTTGTCACATTTACTTTTGCAAGTACCAAATTCGAGAAATATTTTCGATCTCGAAGTATTGAATGCGTGGTTGCGCTGTCTGCAAGACAAAATTCTCCGCCATTGTTCTTGTTTTGAGAATAACCATAATTTTTATCCATGTTCTCTGAGTAAAGAAAAAGCAGTTTATTCATACTGGAATACTACTTTTATTGAATTGAAAATGCGAGCATTAAACCATAAGTTCAAATAACAAGAGTACATTAAACATAAATAACTTAATCGGACCCATAAACTTCATTCCCTCTTTCATTAATAAAGTCTGCAGCATCCAGGTGGGTTGTGTTTAACTGTCCTGATAAATTGGTCACTAGATCAGGGGTTTCCATTGGTTGAGCCTGGTCGAAGAAATTGATCTCGACACCCTTCTCCTTTAAGGAGGATTGATACAGCTCCACCAGATGCTTTGGGGTGCGACAAGTACGCGCCCAATGTCCGTTGCCACCACACCTATGGCAAACTCCTTCAGGATTTCTAGGAGTGTTCATATGAGCTTTTCCTTTCTGGTGATTTGTATTTTTAAAGCTCGGGCCTGGATTGTGCCTTGGAACCTGGTTGTGAAACTGGACACCATGGTTCTTGCCTTTTCTGTTCCACCGGCCTCGCTTGTGGCCACATCCCCGTTTGTAATTGCCACGGGAGGATATGGTATTCCTTTTCAAGGAAGCAGCATTCACTTCTGGGAACGGTGCTGATCCAGTAGGTCGGGAATTATGGTTCTTCATTAAGAGCTCATTGTTCTGTTCAGCTACCAGGAGCACAGATATCAGCTGGTTGTATTCAGTGAAGCCTCCGGCTTTATACTGCTGCTGCAGGAGCATGTTAGAGGCATGAAATGTGCTGAAAGTCTTTTCTAATAACATCTCCTCAGTAATAGTATCCCCACAGAGCTTCATCTGAGAGGTAATTCTGAACAACGCCGAATTGTACTCAGCCACTGACTTGAAATCCTGGATCCTTAGGTGAGTCCAGTCATATCGAGCTCTCGGAAGAATCACCGTTGTCTGGTGATTGTATTTGTTTCTCAATGCCTTCCAGAGGGCTAACGGATCTTCAACCGTCAAGTACTCGCTCTTTAGTGCCTCATCAAGATGGCGACGAATAAAAATCATGGCTTTTGCCCGATCTTGAGAGGATGAGCTGCTCTCTTCCCTGATGGTATCTCCAAGATTCGCTGCTTCCAGATGGATCTTGGTATCCAGTACCCAGGTAAGGTAATTTTTTCCAGTAATGTCCAGGGCAGCAAAATCAAGCTTTGCCAAGTTTGCCATTTTCTTTTCTGAAAGAAAAATAAGGTGTGTAAGAACTTGCAATAATATGTGTTCTGAAGGAATATATTGTTAGAACTTCTGGTTCTTACAAATTTTTGATCTTCAGGCCAAAATGTTAAGTACTCGAAACTTCAGGCTCGAGATTTACATGATTCTCATCGAAACAAGCATAGGATGGGCGATTATTCCGCACCACCTAAAATTGTAATAAAATTAAGTTACATAAAATTTAAATATGCAGAGCAGGGTGGACGATTATACCGCTCCACCTAAAATTGCAGTAAAATTAAATTGCAGAAAATTTAAATATGTAAAGCAGGGTGGACGATTATACCGCTCCACCTAAAATTGCAGTAAAATTAAATTGTAGAAAATTTAAATATGTAAAGCAGGATGGACGATTATACCGTTCCACCTAAAATTGCAGTAAAATTAAATTGCAGAAAATTTAAATATGTAAAGCAGGGTGGACGATTATACCGTTCCACCTAAAATTGCAATAAAATAAAATTACAGAAAATTTAAATATATAGTTCAAGATGGGCGATTGTACCGCACCATCTTTATTTGCAACAAAATTAACATAAATAAATACTGGGTTAGTAATCAATATCTAAACCAAACAAGAAATCAAAGATATATGTAACTGTTAGTTGGAGAATTAGGAGCAGGCATGTTGCAAATAATTCTTCGCGGGGGTATACCCAGCAGTTGAGGCAGAGAAAGAAGAAGAACAGGAAAAACCTTAAAGGAAACATTTTTTTTTTTTTTTCATTCGGTGAAGGGAGATGGGAACTTATATAAGGTTAGAGACTCGTGCTGATAACGTGTTATAAATAGGCAAAATTTATAGAGATAACCTTTATTCGGGACAGGAGCGAAGCAGTTGCAAAATATTATACCAACACCAGCTGTTGCAAAGGAAGTAATGTATATTATTGCTATTAGTTGTTTTTCCCTTACAAGTCTCATTTGAACAAATGTAATGCTCTATTTATAGAGCAACCTCATAGGAAACAAACAAATGACACTATTAAACTTGTGAAAGAGTTACTATAGACATGTGGGCAAACATACCCACTATTTTACAACATAAATATAATATTATGTTTAATTAAAACGAGACACTGGCGACATCATCGTGTTAGTTAAAGTTCAAGATCAACACATCTCTCAGCAATCTGCGAGAAGATCGAAGCTTCCTTTCTCACTTAATTGTGTCTTCTGATCTTGTAGCTGCTACTAATTATATATTAATTCACAAAACTTCATAACTTTATGTTTGGACCTGATTTTACACTATCGGCCTAAGCAATCGAGACCATAAAATGAGTAAAATTCTGAGCCATTAGATTGGAAGAAGATTGAGATAATTGATTAATAATTTGTCTAGATAATATTATGATTTTAATAATCATGATGTTATCTGGGAAATTATTGTGAAAATTATTTCTAAAGTGTAGAGATAATTAAGAAGTCCAAAAGACTGAATGCTAGAAGATCAAAAATAAGTTTTTGATATCAAATCGCATGCACTTGGTCTAGATAGTTTTTGAAGTTCTTCAATCGAATTGAGAAACCCAAACCATGCCGTTATTTTGCAATATTGGGATTCTATCCTAATGCATGTTTTTTGGGTTGGTTATGTGCACGTAGCTTAAGTGTTGTGCGGTTATACATTTTCAGAGGAGGTGTTTTGTCTTGCATGTGTGCATGTGGTTGGAAGAAAAGCATGTGGCATGCATGGCTGCACACGGGCAAATAGGTGGTGATAGGCTTTAGCCTATCATGAGATAAGGAAATGGCCATGTGGAATGCATCCAGAAGATAAAAAGGGAAAAACATTGGCTTTTTCAATAATGGTGATAATACCGAAGCAAAGTCAGGTGATGATGGTTTTCTGTCATTTGCTAGAGGATAGGCTCTTGCTTATCTAGTTTGAATTGAAATCAAATTCTACACTAGTTTGAAGTCGCGCCACATAACGTTTGCTTTTATAAATACCAAGCGGCAAACGACTAAAAAGGCCTCCTCCAATTCAACACACAAACTGCCCTGCGCAAGCTCTCGCTCTACGCAAAACCTTTCAAGAACCTTAAGATTTTTATTTTCTTTTTCGCCAACACATCTTCAGTTTGGATAAATAGCACTGTGGAGGCAACCTGTGGTATCTTCAGTTTGGATAGACAACACTATCGCCGTAGAACCAGCCGATCTCGGAGTACCTTCAGTTTGGATAAACAACACTGCATCGAGGCCGACTGGTTGTCTATCCAAGTCTTGGTCGAGAATGATTTTTGAGTCCTTATCGGCATAGGTCATCTCATTAGTTTTCTCGACGAATGAGGTGTTATAGATTATTAGGCTCGGCACATTGAATGCTGAGTTATTTTATGATTGGATACTCATAAGTGAGATTTAAAGTTCGGCGTTCCGACGACTGAACCACATTCACAATTAAGACATATATCTCTTTTGAATATATGTGCCCTTATACTTTGGTGTTAATTCGGCGTGATTATACCCTTACGAATATAATCACAGTGACCAAATCCGGAGCCGACGATTTGTGAACTTCGCATAACTAGCAGCCTTGTCTTCAGGCTCTAGAACCCAAAGGCTGAGACGTGTTCCTTCCTCGGCCGTAGTTGTAAGATCGAGAAGTTATTTGTGCACTCAACGCAACATCGACACATTTAACTCTCCGGCCGAGCTCGGCCGACGAGTTGGCACACCCTGCATATAACTGAAGGACATAGTTAGCTTGTTAATTACTCGGCTTGCGCGCCACGTAGGTTTAGTAGTTTTTAGGGTCAACATTTTGGCACGCCCAGTGGGACACAGTGCTAAAACTACAAAGTTCACATGATATATCAAGATCTCAATCAGGCTCTAGTGGGTGAGATTTGGCGCCTATTAAAAGAAAATGCCGAGAAGCAAGAAAAATTCCTTGAGGAGTACTGTAGAGTTCTTGAAAAAGGTTAGAGGGCAGGGGAAATTCTTTCCTCTGGCCACGATCAAAATTTGGCCAAAAGATCAAGTTTCTGAGCCAAAAATCGACTCAGAAAATGATTCGTCAGATGAGTGTTCCAATGACAAGCAAGACCGATACACAACTTTAGAGGGAAAAACCACATCAATTGATGTGGTACTTGGAGATATAGGCCTAGCCAAAAAAACCACGCTAGTCAATATGATTATTGGTGATAAAGCCGATATGGAGAAATCTTGTTCGGCTAAGTTGTTCAAGTTAGCAACTGAAATTGGTGAAATTATTATGCCGGGGGGGGGGCATAATAATTGTTCCACACGTTTGGCGGCCGATGATAAAAAATATTTTGTCAAGTCAAAAGTATTTGGCAATGATTTTTTATTCGGCCCTAGAAAAAGTCAAATTGAAAATTTTGTTATTCCAAGATCTCGACTTGGAATAAAGCATCGTTGGCCTCCTCATTCTCATGAATCGATCACTTTTATTCTCGTATGTTAGATTTCCATTTTCTTTTTATATATTCTTATCCATCTGGCTGTTTGAGCCGATGATGCATAAGAAAATAGGAGGCAACGAGTATCTATTCGTGTTTCGTACCTCGTAAAAAAAAAAACTTTTGGCTGAAAGAATATTAAAAAAATGTCATTCGACTTTTGGCTGAAGGAATTAAAAAAAAAAAAGTCATTCGGTGAAAGTTAAAAAAAAACAAAAGAGGCTGAGTAGCTTAGAAAAGCATCCGCACATTTATCCTGTTGACATGTAGGTCGAGGATATTAACCCATTTGGCCGGCTCAGAAGGAGGTGCATGGCAGCCTTATGCAATCACATTGGAATCTCGGCCAACTTATAGACCTCGGCTCAATTTCAGCATAAATGCAAATTGGAATCTTGGCTAGCTCGTCGACCTTGCCCCAATTTCAATTTTTCTCGATATTGGTGGTAAGTCAAGCTGCCAAGAATGGTCACATCAAATAATTTGTTTACCTGCCACTTACTCCTCCGCTGGGTTAAATGATTAGTTATCGATTCGGCAGAAGTACTCAGTGGTGGGCTGGTGGCAAAGTTCAAATGCACAATGCTTAGTTTCCGTAACTATTTAGCTTACGAGCCAAAGCTCAAGAAAACTGGAGGGCAATGTTTGGACCCGATTTTACACTATTAGCCTGAGCAATCGAGACCGTAAAATGAGTAAAATTCTGAGCCATTGGATTGGAAGAAAATTGAGAAAATTGATTAATAATTTGTCTAGATAATACTATGATTTTAATAATTATGATGTTATCTGGGGAATTATTGAGAAAATTATTTCTAAAGTGTAGAGATAATTAAGAAGTTCAAAAGATTGAATGCTATCGGATTAGAAGATCAAAAATAAGTTATTGATATCAAATTGCATGCACTTGGTCTACATAGTTTTTGAAGTTCTTCAATCACATTGAGAAATCCAAACCATGCCGTTATTTTGCAATATTGGGATTCTATCCTAATGCATGTTTTTTGGGTTGGTTCTGTGCACGTGGCTTAAGTGTCGTGCAATTATACATTTTTAGATGAGGTGTTTTGTCTTGCATGTGTGCGTGTGGTTGGAAGAAAAACATATGGCATGCATGGTTGCACACAGGCAAGTAGGTGGTGATAAGCTTTAGCCTATCATGAATAAGGAAATGGCCACACGGAATGCATCCAGAAGATAAGAAGGGAAAAACATGCATTTTTTTAATAATGGTGATAATACCGAAGCAAAGTCAGGTGATGATGGCTTCCTGTCATTTGCTAGAGGATAAGCTCTTGCTTATCTAGTTTGAATTGAAATCAAATTCTATAGTAGTGTGAAACCGCGCCACACAACGTTTGCTTCTATAAATACCAAGCGGCAGACGACTAAAAATGCCCTCTCCAATTCAACACACAAACTGTCCTGTGCAAACTCTCGCTCTACGCGAAATCTCTCAACAACCTTGAGATTTTTATTTTCTTTTTAGCCAACACATTTTCTATTTGGATAAACAGCGCTATCACCGTAGAACTAGCCGATCTCGGAGTACCTTCAGTTTGGATAAACAGCATTGCATCGAGGTCGACTGGTTGTCTATCCAAGTCTCAGTCGAGAAGGATTTTCGAGTCCTTATCGACAGAGGTCATCTCATTAGTTTTCTCGGCGAGTGAGGTGTTATAGATTATTAGGCTCAGCACATTGAACGCCGAGTTATTTTATGATTGGATACTCACAAGTGGGATTTAGAGTTCCGCATTCCGACGGCCGAACCACATTCACAATTAAGACATATATATGTTTTGAGTATATGTGCCCCTATACTTTGGTGTCGATTCGGCGTGCTTATACCCTTAAGAATATAATTACTGTGACTGAATCTGGCACCGACGATTTGAGAACTTCGCAGAACTAGCAGCTTTGTCTTCAGGCTTTAGAACCTGAAGGCCGAGACGTGTTCCTTCCTCGACCGTAGTCGCACGATCGAGAAGTCATATGTGGGCTCAACGCAATATCAACACATTTTACTCCCCGGCCAAGCTTAACCGACGAGTTGACACATCCCGCATAGAACTGAAGGACGTAGTTAGCTTATTAATTACTCGACCTGCGCGCCACGTAAGTTTGGTAGTTTTTAGGGTCAACACTTTCATACACTAATCTAGCATTGCAATTTGCATGCATGATGCATATATTATACATATACTAAAAGTGAGCAGAAAAGCATTGTTCATAGTGTGAGAGAGTGCACTGTTCATAATGTGAGAGAGTGCACTGTTCATTAACAGTGAAATGGCGACTTTGCCTCTCTATTTTCAGCTTTCTTTCTTTGTTGCACAGTAAAATTACATCTTTGTCCTCTTTTGTTTTTGTTGTTCAGCCTTCCCAGATTTTTTCCCCTCATTGGTAGCCATATGTTAGTCTGACTCCAAAAGCTTCTTCACCCTTTCTTTTCGATCTTTTATCTCACAGTGGCCTTTCTTTTGCTGAAACCTCACGTTTACCTTTTCTTCTTTTGAAATCTCACGTTTTGTGTCTCTTCGATCTCGAGTTTGTTCTCTCTCTCTCTAAATTTCTTGCTAAAAACCACGAAACCAGTGAAAATTTGTGCACATCTTTTCCTAGAAAAAATAGAAACCAGGAGCTTCTGTTGTTAAAAATAGTTAATTTGGTGTTGATTCGAAGAAAATTTGAAGCTCAGTAAAAGGTATTGTTTCCTGGTGCCAATTTGGGGGTGGGTAATTCTCTGCTTAGAATATTGTGTATTTAGGACTGTGAACTTTAATTTAAGGGTTTTTTTGTTTAAATTTTGTTATTGTGATTTTGGGGATTTTGTTTGTAACTTCGAATTCCCCATTGTTGTGTTTAATTTTGTTTTGTTTTTGGTTTTGGTCTTTAATATTCATGTTTAAAGGTTAAATTTTTGCTTCAAAGTGTATGAATTTGTGCTAATTTAACTCTTGGATTGTTAATCTTATACATATTGTTTATCTCATCTGCTAATTTTACTTTCTAGGTTGTGAAATTTCTTATTCTTCAATTTTGGTGTTTATCTCCTCTGTCATCATCAATTTTTGGTGGTTTTTTTAATTTTTTTTTTCACGGTGCTTTAAGGACATCCTCAAGTCATTTTCTAATTCCTGCAAAAACCATGTATAACAGTATAGTTTTGTTTTGATTTTTTTTATTCAGATAATCATGTTGAGTTTTTTGGTTTGATTTAAAGGAATTCGTTGCACATAAAATTATTAAAAAAAAAAAACTCAATAGTCATTGTTTGTTATAAAAAAAAGGAAAAGAGAAACAGAGGTGTAGTTATTATCTTTGTTAATCCTTGAGATTCTTTGGACCATGTTGGGAGAAAATTTTGTCGTCGTCATCTTTGTTGATCGCGTGTTTTTCTAAATTGTGTTAAGAAGGATTAGCTTTAATACAATTTTGCAAACCTACACAAAGCATCACCATATGCCTGAAATGAGAGTCGAGAAAGAGGTTAGTGAAAGAAGGGAGAGAGGTGAAATAGCATAAAGAGGTTAGTGAAAGAAGGGAAAGAGGTGAAATAGCATAAATGGAAAGATGATTGATTGCTAGGGTTAAATAAAAATGTTAAGTATCAGCAACTAATTAGTAGTTAGAAAGAATATAAATGCCTTTCTATATTGTGATATCAAAACTTTAGAATTAGCTTAGCGGTGAAGATCCTTGATTTACAGGCCATCAAGATATCTTATTTAATTATGTGTATTGTACATGTGTATATTGTGTTATACATGCGTGAGTATGAATTTGTTTTTCTCTAGGTTCATTTAGTTAATAAGGTTCATTTTTATTTCAGATTAATTATGTTCCTGTTGAACTAATCAGACGTTATAAGACTGCAAGCACTGGTGTTTGAAAGAGGTTGGTTTTTCAATATTTTCAATTATCTCATTTTAGTTGTTTCAATGGATTTTGTGTAATGTAAATCAAGCTTAATTTAATGGTTGTGTTTCTATATTGTATTTGGGTTGTTAATTTTTTTTATTTGCTGAAAAATGTAATTTAGTTTAGTAGATCAAAGTATTTTGGCAAGAAAATAACCATGGAAATAAAATTTAAAATACAAATGCTTATATTTATTTAATGTTTTCAATTCATTTTTAGTTTTAGTACATCGTGGTTGTAAGTGTGATTTAATGCATTGTGATCTTTATTTAATTTTGATTTATATATTTCTAAGTGGTTTGGATTTTGAAGAGTGAGGAAAAGATTTATATGTTTTAGAGCAAATGTTGATAATCTAACAAGAGTTTGGAACTAGAGCAATGAATTATAAAGGGTCGGAACTAAGTGATAGCAGGAAGCAAAGTAGGAGGGATTGTAAATCGAGGATATCTGTGTGTTTTAATTTTTGGTTCAAAACTCACTGAGTAGTTTAATTTTTTTGTTAAAAATTTTCTTTTGTCGCAACATAATATAGCTACCCATGTGTAGATATTGGGAACTGTTTTTTTCTTCGTTCTTGAGTAAATTGTTTCTCCTATGGCAATCTAATGTATTCTTTTTTTTTTTTAACTGATGAAAGGGAAGTGGAAAATACAAGTTTTTATCATTTATAAAGAAAATAGAAGAGAAGCAATGCCAAGAACATATCATGCATATTATTACACTTAACACGGTAATGTAAGTAATTGACAATTAGAGTACCCTTTGAATTTTTTTTTTACTCACCAATTTATATTCATTAAAAGATATGTTTTATATATTGTTGTGCTGAACCTACTAATTTTGTATTGTTTTTTATCTACATGGTTTGGTTTTATTGCATCTGTTAAAATTTGGTTTAAATGACTTATATAGTTGTGATATAGCACCTTCTGCACTTAGTATGATTACTTCCTCTTCCTGTGCTATTGAAAAGGAAGTATATTTATTTGTCTTTAGTCATGTACTTTAATTTTTCAAATTTTTCAAATTTGAAATGTTTGAAGATTTAATTTTTCTAATTCTATTTGTATAAATTTTTTGTTCGTTTTTATATAAGGACTTTGTTTTTGGCTTGAAATTTTTTAGTTTTCTATTCTACTTTGTTTGTCCTTTGTGAATTAAAAATATGTATTTATGTAAGCTGGAACTTTAATTTTTTAGTTTTTTTTTCTTTCAATGTTTACATATTACAGGGGCAAGTAGAACAGATTTTCAAATTATCACTCATCAGCAGCTTAACGAATCTTCAAATCGTGTAAGTAAAATGTCCTCATTTTAATGCTTTTTGTATGTAATATTTACAAGAGGACATGTTTTTAGATTTCATGTCTTAGGCATGCTAAATTTTGTCAATAGTGTAAACAGAAATGGTCTATTACGTAAAATCTCAAATATTCAAGGATGGAATTACGGTGTTTTATTTTCTGAATAGCATTATATAAAGTTACAGTTACATGGGTTTTCCATTTTGTAGATTGATATGTATGATGTACTATGTTATACTTTGAGTTCTTATTATTATTAATTTTTTCGATCGTAACAGGAACGTGGTGAAATGGATATGATTAACATCTTTTCTATTTTTAAATTCTTGATAAAGTTGTTTGCTAAAGTAACTGTGTTTATTTCATTGTAGAAGTCTTATTTAATGGAATTTTATTTTTAATATAATTTCTTCTGTTTTTAACATTTACTTTTGTCTATACATTTCATTGAAGTGTTATTTTATATTTTTAACTGTTTTAGCTGATTCTGTTTCTATTTCTATCAGGAGACTTTAATTAAAACAACTGTTGTTGGCAGTGTATTCCCACAGTGCAGTGTTGGTTCACTTTTGAATCAATTTATCTTGAGCATCAACTTTAGTTTATTTTTCGTTATAAATTTTCTTTATTGCTAAGGATACGTATGTTTTATCCTGTGTGTGTTGGATGAGTACATTGCAAAAAAACTACACTTTTAAAGGTTAGTTTGACAATTTATAACTAAATTTAGATTTGGGAAACGCATAACTATATTTAGGAAAGAAGAAAAAAATTTAGACCTATTGTAAAAAATTTCAAATGTCTTTCAAAGTTTAGGAAGAAAACGTGTTTAATAACTTATGGTTTGATGTTTAGGTCCATATTTTTGAATACATATACTGTATTGTTTTTAATTATTATATGTCATATATATTATTTTTTGCTTTTCGGATATCTATTATATTTTTGCTAATACCCTTTTTCTGTTGGACAACGTGGTTTGCAGCTGTTTGTTTTTAAATTGCTATAACAATTTGTTTTCACCATGCCAAAAAGACGTATAGATGTCATAACAAATGATGCTAGACAGCAAGAAAAAAAATTTGTTCACAACGAATATAATGTACCATGTGAAATAGACCATCAGTCCAAAAGAGTTTGTAGAATAAATTATATGGAAAATTGTTCAAACACTCTTTTGTCTCGAAATCTTATATATGTTGATCAAAATTCACAACTTGGACAACAGTGTACCGCCAGCATGTCTTCTAATCAGCAATATCCTGTTCGAAACATGAATGATGTAAATTCTAATAAATCAGATCATATAACTTCTGTTGAAAAAATTTCTTGCATCGGTGATAAAAAGGGAAAAAATGTTGTTAATATGTTAGACAGTCCAACAAACGCAATTGAGGATACCTTTGATCATCAGAATTATAAGCAATATGCTATTCGAAACATGAGTTGTGTAAATTCTGATAAAACAGATCGTATAACTTCTGTTCAAAAAATTTCTCACCTCAATGATAAAAAGGGAAAAACATTGTTAATATGTTAGACAGTCCAACAAACACAATTGAGGAAACCTTTGATGATCAGAATTATAATCTTATGAATAAGGGTCAAGCATTTTTTCAGTGAAATAGAACAGGTAGGTTTTTAATAAATTAATATATTTTCTCATAAATTTTAACTTTGTGATTAGCTTCATGGTATTATACTTATGTCGTCTTTTTTTTTTCTTTTTATTCATATCTTTTTATGTAGGAGTTTCCAACGAGTATGCAGACTTAGGAGATAAAAGTTATAAATGCATTCATTGTGGTGCTCAATTTTGGTTAAAAGAGTCTCTTAAACAACGGTGTAAAAAGGATGAACCCATTTTTACCCTTTGTTGTCAACAAGGAAAATTAAAATTTCCAGCTCCCAGACCAACACCACCTTTCTTAGATTACTTGCTTGATTCAACAAAAGGTCAAAAATGTTTATCATTTCGAGAAAATATCAGAGCTTACAACTCCATGTTTTCATTTACTTCAATGGGAGCCAAAGTTGATCACTCAATTAATAATGGAACGAGTCCTTACATTTTCAAAATTAGTGGTCAAGTTTGTCATTTGATGGGATCTCTTTTGCCTGCTGATAATGAGTCTCCAAAATTTGCTCAATTGTATGTTTATGATACATATAATGAGATAGAAAATCGTCTTAAAGCTTTTAGCTCTGATGAAAAAAATGAAAGGCTTGATCCAGCAATTGTTGAAGGTTTAATTAAAATGTTTGATGCAACAAATGAATTAGTCAAACTTTTTCGAATAGCAAGAGATAAATTTGAAAATGATGGTCTTTCTTCTCTAAAAATGACATTGTTAGGAAGGCAGATAAATGATAGCAAACAATATGATCAACCAACAAGTGATGAAATAGGTGGTTTGATAGTTGGTGATATAGGCCTCTTTGATTCTAATAGAGATATCATTATAGAGTCTAAAAGTCAAGAATTAAAACGTGTCACAAAATTGAATCCAAAATTCATGTCTCTACAATACCCTATTCTTTTTCCATATGGTGAGGATGGATATAAACCAGATTTAAAATGGAACAAAAATTATAAAGGTAGAAAAAATAAGAGACAAAGAGTGCCTATGAGAGCTTTTATAGCTTACCAAATTCAAGAACGAGAACCGTCGTTGACTACATTGTTAAAAGGAGGTAGACTTTTTCAACAATATTTGGTTGACTGTTTTGCCACACTTGAAGAAGATAGATTAGATTATATCAGACATAATCAAAAAAATTTGAGAAGTGAAGTTTATAAAGGAATTTACGATGCATTGTCAAAAGGTGATAATGATGCAAATAATTTAGGGCAAAAAATCGTATTACCTGCTTCATATACAGGGAGTCCTAGATATATGATTAACAATTATCAAGATGCTATGGCTATTTGTAGAGAGTATGGACATCCTGATTTATTCATAACATTTACATGTAATGTTAAATGGCAAGAAATCATAAGAGAATTTGAAAACAAACCAGGATACAAAGCTGAAGATAGACCAGATATAATTTCTAGAGTGTTTAAAATGAAACTTGATCACATGCTTGATTTTATCAAATCTGGAAAGCCTTTTGGAGCGGTTGAGGCAAGTAAGTTCCCAAAACTTATTTTCCTACTTATTTCAATTTTTACAATTTTGTTATTGTTATTAAACTTACTTTTTTATTTTTATTTGTTTTCATCTTTTGGCACAAACAGATGTTTGTACAATTGAGTTTCAGAAAAGAGGTTTACCTCATTCCCATATCTTGATATGGTTGAAATCAAATTACAAGTGTCTTTCAGCATCAGATATAGATTCTATCATTTCAGCTGAATTACCAAACAAAATCTTTGATCCACAACTCTATGAAATTGTTAATCAGTTTATGATTCATGGTCCATGCGGCCATATTAATCAAAAATCTCCTTGCATGCGGGAAAATAAATGTTCTAAACATTTTCCTAAACCGTATAAAAGTGAGACAGTTTTTGAAACAAATGGTTTTCCGGTCTATAGACGTCGTGAAGATGATACAAAATATGTGATAAAGAATGGAATAAAAATTGATAACAGTTTTGTTGTCCCTTATAATGCAGAATTGCTTTTAAGATATAATGCTCATATTAATGTTGAATCATGTTGTCAATCTATGCTTATAAAATATTTATTCAAATATGTAAATAAGGGTTCAGATAGAGCACGCTTAGTTCTTCAAGAAAAATCAAATGATGAAATATTAGCATATCTTAATTGTAGATATATATCACCTTATGAAGCTGTTTGGAGATTGTTCCAATATTCTATACATCATAGAGAGCCTTCTGTTGAACGATTACAGGTGCATCTACCATTAGAACAAAATATTGTTTTCAACGGTGATCAATCATTGCAATCAATTATCAATCAAAAGGCTTTTGAAAACACAATGTTAACAAGTTGGTTTGAAATAAACAAAATTTTTAATGAAGCACATGTACTAACTTATGCACAAATTCCTACAAAATTTTCATATGACACACGAAAAAAAACTTGGAAACTAAGAAAACATAAAAGATCAATTGGTAGAATAGCATATGTACATCCTGCATCTGGTGAATTATATTATTTGAGGATGCTTTTAAATGTTAAAAAAGGTGCAGTCAGTTTTGATGATATAAAAACTGTTAATGGTGTTATACATCCTTCATACCATGCTGCATGTAAATCATTAGGATTATTAGGTGATGATAAAGAATGGATTGAAGCTTTGTCAAATGCTGTAAATGTCGCATCATCTCCTCAATTAAGACAATTATTTGTGACAATAATTTTATTTTGTGATGTAGCAAGTCCTCAAATTCTTTTTGATAGTCATTGGGAAAACATGTATGATGACATTTTATACAAACTACGTAAAACTTTTGGAATTCCTGATATGATTGTGCCACAAGATGAATTGAAAAACTCTGTCTTATTTAACGAAAACTTTTGGGTGTCTATCAATTGGTGACAAAAATTTGGCATGTGATTTCTCTCCGAAGAGTCATGTGAAGGTTAATTGTAACCTCATAGCTTCAAAGGTACTACCTTTTTTTTATTAATCTATGTTGTTAGATTTTTACTTTGTTTTTCGTTTTTGTTAATATTTGATTGATAACTTGAGCTTTTCTGCTAAAACATTAGGATTCAGGGAATTTGAGAAAGATGGGTCACATTTTGACATATGAAATTTGTATAATTGATGCTTATGTGTGGAATAAAATGCTGAAAGCTGGCGCTAAACATTTCAACAAAATAGAACAGAGATCAAATGGATCATGTGAGGTTCTTCAATTATTTTAGATAACATGAAAATATTTAATTCCTCATTTGTTTTTCTTTATTGTTTCATGCAATTTGTCAAATTCGTTTAATTGCCTTTGTCATCTGCATTAGGAATAGGAGTGACATTACTTTATAGAAAAAAATATGTTCTTTGTTTATTCTAAAATTAATTATGTGTGAATTTACTTGGAAATGTTCATATGAATTTGGTGTAATAACATTTTCATTGTTTTTTTTACTGTAGATAACTTGGTGGAGATAAGATATCTGATGCGTTTGATCAGCATCTCCATGTTGCTTTGAGTAAGCGCCTCCTCTTTATATGGATGGATTCACAAAAATAGTCAAAAGTTTTCGTTGGTCATTTCAATTAGTATACCTGCTGATTGACAAGAAAAATAATTAATTTGTAAGTTACTCTAATAACGTTAGTTGTCGGTTTAGAAAATTATTATTCTAAGTGATACTTAACTAAAACTACGGTATCTCATTGGATCAATCTTGGAATTAAATAGTGAACTGAAAGTATAAAGAATTTTTTATTGGTAAACAGTATCGATATTTAGAGCTTTGCTTATATATTTTAAGGCCTTGAAAAAAAATCTGTCATCTTAGTTATCCAATTTATTACAAGTTTTAAAACAATTGTGACTTCCTTCTGATTCAAATTCGAATTCATTATTACTTTAGGTTTTTGAAGTGTTTCCCCAATTAGAAAGTAAATGGTTTTTCTTTCATTGTGAGTGAAAAAAAGCTTTTGACGTTCTTGATGATTAGTCAATCAGCTGCTTCATAGTATTACCTTAGATGCCAATTTATTTGAAAATGAGTAAACAGAATCGGAGATCAAAATTGACAAAATAAGGATTTTCTGTTTACTAACATAGTAAAACCTCTTCCTCTATTCCTATTTTAATCCCTTCATTCTCATTTTGTCTACAAACCATTCTACAACTTTGATTAAAACTTTATCATTTAAATATCTGTATATATTGTGCTCTACATTCTTTTATCATTTTAAACATATTTTCTCACACATTTTATAATCTCGCAGCAACGCGCGGGCACCATTTCTATTATATATATATCTATCTATATATACTAAAACTCAACCGGCTGGTCACTGTGGATGACCAGTGTGGGTACAGTTTTGCCCCTGGTTTTTTTCTTGGTTTCCCTTGCTGCTTGCTCTTTTGTGCAGTCCAGTGACTGTTTTGTCCCTTCCATCCGCGTGTCAGTCATCTACCCGCTTTCTCTTTCGTCTGTCTTCTCGATTTTTCTTCTGTTTTCCACTGGTCTCTCATATCTTTCGAAGAGATCTCTCTTTTGTTGTTCCTCTCTCTCTCTTTTCTGGACTCTCTTCTCCTTCATCTTTTTCTCTATCTCGTAACCAGCCATACCATCACCCTTCACCCGTGGAAAATTTCTTCGAAAAACTTGCAACGGAACTCCGCCGCTCCCAATTCGAGAACTCCTCGCTCTAAATCCGAATTTCAAGGCGCATTCAGACCTCCAACAAGGTTTGTTCTTTAGCTTCTCTTTTTCTTCCCTTAATCAACTCACAATTTTACCATATTTCTTTGCTGTAATGTCTTGACTTCCATCTGGGTTTCCTCAAATTTGTCAAATTTCATAAACCCAGTTGGTTTTTTTATTAATCATTTCGTGTTTAAGCAGAGATTCGAACTCGTAGTAGTCCGAATTGGGGGTGAATGTGGTGGTGTTATCCTTCCGTTTCCGATTTGTTTTCTCTAGCCGTAACGCTTCATCTTTTTGGTTGTTCAAATTATTCAGCCTCTTGCTTTGTTGTTCGCGAATTAGTTATCAAAGTTGTTTTCTTGAAAATCAATAAGGGGTTAGAAGCTTCTACCCATTTTTAATTCGATCAGAATTTGCTCTGGCCTAACGTTTCCAGGTGAGAAAGCTTGCTTAACTTTCGATTTTTATTGAACTCAAGTATGCTTCTTCAGTTTCTCAAGTTGATTCGAAGGAATTTTTTTTACTCAAAACAGCTGGTGAGTCTTTTGAATCTGGTGATTTCACCTCCCACTCAGAACCTGATACGCGCTCACCGGTAGAGCAACTTTCTTCTCTGTTCTTCTCCAACAATGGTTGCTAATCCACAGGGCATCAAGGTGAGTTCCCTGACATATTTGTTTCGGGTTTGCTTTTTGGGTTCTCCTTTCTTTGTTCAAATTTTTGTGATTTTGATTTTAAAAATCTGGGTCAAAGAAAATTTTCTGAGTCAATTCATGATATTGTATGACACAGTGGTTTATTCAATTATCTTTTGGTTGGAGGTATGAATTTACTTGGAAATGTTTATATGCAGGCTAAATATGCCAATTGACAAACTATGGGCTATCTTCCCCAGGCAATGGTGAACTACTCGGCACTGTTAGGTTGGGGTGACGACACAGAAAATGAATTCTTCACCCTTGAGCAACTTGGTTAGTGAAACTGTTGTCACTCTCTTGCTCCCTATCATCTTGAGAAACCTGCTGCTCAGCTTATGCGTGCTATTTAGATATCCAAGTGTTATGTTTGACTGATTTCGTACTCTATTTTCATGCATTCATAGTTTAGAAGTTTTCGATTGGTCGCGTCAACAAAAGTGGTGCCATTTTCGACTCTACCAAATTAAGGTAATTTTGGCTTTTAATCTATTATATGCCGAGAATGGTTGCTAATTTTTTTCCTTCTACCTAGCATTCCCCTGCCTGGAGAAGCAGATTGAATGAACATTTTGCAGTTGCATGTTTTCCGTAGTATCCCAAATCTAGATTTAGATTTTCGTGCTTTAATGTGGATCGTGTCTTTGAGAATTTAGGCTGCTTATAGAATTCTTGAATTAAGGGCATTACTGAAGCATTGACATTTCCTGTTTATAATTTCTTTCCATATTCTTACAAAGCACTTCCATCTGAGCAGTTGACAAAGCTTATTTGGTGTGCAATGGAAAAGCACAGGTGTCCCCACAGAAGCAGAGGGCCCATTTATTGAAGTAAGACTCCTTTATTCCACATATTCAATTTTCAGTTAATTTTTGTTTCTAAGTTCTTGATTCTTCAATGTCGCTGTAGATGATTGTTTGTGGTTTACAATCTTTTAGAATAGGTCTGCTGTATTTGGTTATAAAGGTTCTTTTCTGTTTATTTTTTATTTCGTGGATTGTAAACACTAGAAAGCTAAGCCTCTGACAACAGCTTCCTTGAGCCACGTTTTTTAGAGGGTAAAAAAAGAGGGATACTTTATGTTATGTTTCTTTTGTGTGTTCTTTTAATATTTAAGGTTGTGTGAATTGCAAATGTCAATAATCATGCGGAATCAGGAAGCATTGCTCATCTAATTGTGGAATTTAGAATCTAATCTTGAGGTTGTAATTATGACACTTAAAAGTGAAACAAATGTGGTCCAACATTCATCCAAAACATGACTTGCGGGTTTACTACTTTTGTAATTTCTGTAATCTTGCAAAGAATTTTTTTGAGATTTTTACAGTGGTTTTTTTTTTTTTTTTTTTTTTGGTGGGTAAGAGAATGGAAGAGTATTTTCCATGTCACCAATAGTTTAACATAGTAACTAATACTCATGCATATATTCGCCAGTGAAAATACTTTCCATTTTTCACTTATCCTTGGGTACAAAAATTTTGATGAATTTATGTTTTTTTCCTCCACTTTTCAGTGTTTTCAGGTGATTGGAGCTAAATATGAAGAAGGTTTTGAGAGTTCTGGACATGTTGGACCTCTCAAGGTTGATGTGGTGTAATTTATGGAGCTACATGTATAGTAGTCATTGTTTTTTATTCTCTGTCGAAATTAATTTACTGATTATGCTATGACTTATTACTGTTAATTTTTATTGTGAGTAGGATTTTTTGGAAAACAAACTGTAATAAGATTTTCTTAAACGAATACGATATGTCGTGAAACTGGATGAAGCTCATGGTCTTATATTCTCTTTTGACAATGTCGTGATAAGTTTCTATAACACTTATTAGTTATGTGTTTCAGGTATTGATGGCTAGAAATGAAAATGTAATGAATTGTGAAACATTGTATTTATGACATCTTACTGATCAAGAAAAAGATTTAAATGTGCAATTATTAAAAGAGATCTAATTGTGTCACAATTACTTTTTCCAACGACTCTATTCTCTTTTTTATTAGCTGCATGTAATAATTTATGGTCAATGAGATCTCATATCTATTTAATTAATTATATTCTTAAATCATGTAGGAAGACTAGCAAGTAGCAATGATGTTGCTTTCTAAATAGTTACTGTTCTTATCACAGACTAAATCATTGAGATAATAACACTGCATGTAACATTCTTTCGAAGCAATCCATATATCGATATTGGTAAGTATTGTTTTTCTATTTGTCCTTTATGATATATTTGTTCACATTGACCAACATTTTGTAATTATAAAGGAATTAGCTTCATTTTTCACAACTTGATATTTCCAATTTGGTGGATGTACTTTATTAAGACATTTGAACACAGTGGACCATCTATGCACAATTTTCAAATTATAGTTTCTGTTTTTGGGATTTCTTTATCAAACCCCTTGGGACTTCGTGTATAAAATTTAGTGTTCCTCCCTTTTGGCTGATAGAATTAGGCTCAAGCATTATTGCCTTCAGATTATATTTAGTCATGGTAGAAGTTAAATTGCAAAGACAGATGATAAACTATTATACTGTATTTAATATTTTGTTTGTTTTCTTTGGTTTAAAGAAACCAAGAAAGGAATGATGCACAGTCTTAGTGATATAGAACGCTTACATTGCAACTTTAGCTATATAATTTTTGCCACCCCAATTGATCGACGGGTATATAACTTTCTGTTTACACCCTACCAAACAGTGTTTTCTCCTATTTGTCATCCAGTTCTTATCTAATATACATTTGTCATTTTCAATCTTTGTTATATTTTTAAGGTAGTGAGACAAAACTAATCAAAGAGGCAAACGCACAAAAGTTAATGAGGTGCTATAAAATTGCTGAAAAAGGTAACAATACTATATTCTTATTTTCTTTACAGTATAACTCCATTGTCATATAAATTTATTTCATCTGTTACAATATTTTCTTTCCTTGCCTAGGGTGCTTTCTTAACAATCAACAATACTGGAGAAAAACTTTGAGCTTGCAGTAAACAACATTTGTCGTACTTTGTCATTCTAGATAAAGTAATAAAACTTCTACAATTTTTGGTATTTGTTGCATAGATTAAATCTTTCATATGTAAATAGTCTATATCTTTCATGTCATAAACTTTACATTATTGAAACATAATCTTTCTTACAATTTTTAATCCCGCAGCAACGCGCGGGTAGAACTTTCTAGTACTATACTAAAACTGCTTAATTAGGTTCCTTGTTTCATTATTTTGCTGCTCACTAACCTATTCCGGTAATCCATGAACAACGAAGCACATGAAAGGGTCAAAATCACAAATAGACTAATAACACATCAAGACATGTCACAATAACAACTGGCAAATGGCATTCTGCTTGTTCGAAAGGGTGCATAAAAAATGCGACCGCTCTGGAGAGGTCGCCAAATATGACTTTTAATCAAAACCCATAATGTCTTTCTTTAGGAAGACGATGAAAACAACAACAAGAAGAAGATAATATCTGATAAAAATTCAGTGTCGGTTGCGCACGCGATAATTTAAATTGAAATTTCGACGGTTCATAGGGATGCCTCCAGATAAAAATAGAAATAAATAATTGCTTTTAATCACTCATTCACCTTATGTTTTTATTTTATTTTCTTACCATCATTGTTTGTCGTCACGTTCCCTCTACCCACCACGTGCCGTCCACCTGCAACGCTTCTCCTAACCTATTTTGGTGGGAGGAGGATTCTCTCCTCCTATTTTTCCATCCACTTTCATACTCATTTGTTTGTGTGGTCACGGTTAAGTCACGTTTTTTTGTCTGATTATCTCTATGAAAAAATAAATATAAAATGTTGACGTGGCTTAAATGTGACCACACAAACAAGGAGATGATGGAAGTGGATGGGAAAAAAATGAAGAGAGAATCCTCATCCATTTTGGTGCCCTTTCATTATGGGGAACTTTAATGAAAAGCTCCTAGTATTGTTCATTTTAACGAAAAACTACATTTTTACATTTAAAAGTCAATCATAGTACTATTCACTTTACCATTTATTTTGTTCTTATCGTTAAAACTCAAAGTTTTCAACTCATTTTTATTAGTTTTCCTTTCATTATTTCCTTTCTTTTCATTTGACCATAAAATACATCTAAAAAAAGGGTAAATTACACCATACGTCCTCAGGTTTGAGGTCTATTACAATCTCATACGACATCTTTAAATTACACCCCAACTGTAAACCCAGATCCCTTTCAATCTTCTTCTTCTTCTTCTTCTTGCTATGTTCTTTTTTTTTCTTTCTTTTTTTTCTTCTTTTTCTTGCTATTTTTTTTTTCTTTCTTCTTTTTCTTCTTTTTCTTCTTCTTCTTGCAAATGGGGTCGTTGGGGGAGGGGATAATTTTAATTCTTCTTTCTTCTTCTTCTTGCAGATGGGATCACTGGGGGGTGTTGGGGGGGGGAGAGGGGATAGTTTTAATTCTTCTTCTTTCTTCTTTCTTCTTTCTTCTTCTTCTTCTTCTTCTTATTTCTTGTTTCTTCTTCTTGCAGATGGGTCGCTGCTCTGGGGGGAGGGATAATTTTAATTTTAGGGGTTTCTGGGTTGGGGGTTGTCGGGTTTCAATTGGGTTTTTTTAATAGAAAATTTAGGTTTTAAAATTAAAATTTTTTTTTTTTTGCCACGTGGTGTGCCACGTTGGCAGCCACGTCAGCACTTAACGGATTAATGGATGGAAAATGTAACGGATGTATGAAATTGAAATAAAATTGTACTTTAGCTATGAAAGTGAAATGTTTTAAAGATGTTGTATGGGATTGTAATAGACCTCAAACCTGAGGGGGTGTAGTGTGATTTACCCAATAAAAATGACCAGAAATACATTATTTTCCCAAACGAATTTACAAATAGTGTCTTAATTTTACATTCTTCGTTTTGGTTTCTAGCACTTGAGAGATTATTTGATAATTATTTCGTTTTTAATTTTTGTAAATTAAAAATTAAAATCTTATTTGTTAACTATTTTCAGTTTTCAAAAATTGAAAATAAACCAAAACGTAAAAACTCAATACCAAATTTTGAAAATTCAAGAAAGTAGTACTAAGAATTTACAAATAGTGTCTTAATTTGACATTCTTCGTTTTGGTTTCTAGCACTTGAGAGATTATTTGATAATTATTTCGTTTTTAATTTTTGTAAATTAAAAATTAAAATCTTATTTGTTAACTATTTTCAGTTTTTAAAAATTGAAAATAAACCAAAACGTAAAAACTCAATACCAAATTTTGAAAATTCAAGAAAGTAGTACTACAATATAGTTGTGACATCCCACGTCGCCCAAGGGAATGATCCTTAAATGTATATTCCTATCCCTACCTAGCACGAGGCCTTTTGGGAGCTCACTGGCTTCGGGTTCTGTAGGAACTCCGAAGCTAAGCGAGAAGGGGGCTAGAGCAATCCCAAGATGGGTGACCTCTTGGGAAGTTGCTAGTGAGTTCCCAGAAACAAAATCGTGAAGGCGTGGTTGGGGCCCAAAGTGGACAATATCTTGCTAAGGTGGTGGAACGGGCTCGGGAAGTGATCCGCCCTGGGCCGGGATGTGACAATAGTATGTTTCTCTTTACTTGTAACTGAGAGGTTTTAGGTTTTAAACCATATTATTATGGTTAGCCTAGTGTGCCCACTCCCCCACCCCTATAGTGTAAATAACATTGTTTGTTAAAAAAAAATTTCAATTAAAAAAAAAAAGTGAAAATAAAATGGTTACCAAATGGCTGCTAATTTTTTTGCTTTCGGTTGAATTGTCTAATTTACTTTCAAAGTTCTTATTTGCCTACCAGCTTAAAATTTTGTAACATTGCAATTAGTATTTCATTAAAAATACTATAACGAGTGCAAACAATGCTTAATCTATGTTGCAAATGGCACATTACCGTACTGGTGTAAAATCATAATGTTTATGCACTCTAGTATAAGTTATGTTTATACTATACTTGACCATCTCCGAAACTACTAAGCACCGGTAAACATTATACCGTTAAGGACCTACAAGAGTTTCCCTCCAACTAACTAGGAGGCTAATCACAACGCGACACATGTCAATGTCAAAGGCCAATCACAGCACGACACGTGTTAACACAGTTGCCAATCATAGCATGACACGTGTCAATGTCAGAACAAAACTAGAAACTCTCCTCTATAAATAGGAATCATTCTCCCACAATAATCCCTAATGTTATTTGTACTAAATTATTCACTAGAACTCACTAAAAGAGAGCTTGAACCTATGTACTTGTGTAAACCCTTCACAATTAATGAGAACATTTCTACTCCGTGGACATAGCTAATCTGGGTGAACCACATACATCTTGTAAAGCAATCTAGGGAAGGTCACAAACTCGACATTTTCTGTTGTATCAAAGTCCTCACTGATTTTGTGCATCAACATTTGGTGCCATCTATGGGAATCGACACAAAAAGCTTTGTTGGTTCTTTTTCACCTTTTCATCTCAACACCGTGAAACTCTCACAACCCCTACCATGATTCTGCGTAAACCCAAGAACCAAACACCTGCACAGTCACAACAAAGAAAGCACAGAAACCTACAAATCAGCCTCCATTTCCCATGACACCTCCGCCGTCCCTCTCTCTGTCTCTTTCTTCCTCGACCCCGGTAAACTAATTACGAATCTGCCATGGGAAACAATAGAGGAGGAAGAGGTGGAAAACAAAAGCTCTAACCTCCCAATGGTCCTGACTCGTCAAAGCTCTCAAAGCTCTCAAGCCACCATCCACGTCCTCTACTCCGACTGATCCGCCGCTCACTACGGATTGGGCCAGTACAACGACGCCGTTTCAGCTTATAAGAAGGGTCTCGAGATCGACCCCAATAACGAGGCTCTGAAGTCTAGTTTGGCTGACGCTCAAGTCGGTGAGGCCCGCTCCCAGGCTAGACCCCCGCCCATGAACCCATTTGGGATACGTTCTCAGGTCCCGAGATGTGGGCCAAGCTCACTGCAGATTAGGGATGGACAAATATCTATTGGTTATGGGTAACCACAGTTATCCGTCTATTTAAATTAAACGGTTACGGTTATGGGTAACCGTTTAGATAAATAAACGGTTATGGGTATAACCGTTTACCCGTGAAATTTAAATGGGCGATTATGGGTATTAACCGCGGTTATAAACGGATAACCGTTTATCCATTTATTTTATATATGTAAAATTAACACAAATCTATAACGGTGTTAAATTGTAAATTTAAAACTTACAGTTATAACCATAACATTTCAAAATCTATAGACTTCAAAGAGTTTAAATTTGCTCTTTCAATTTAACCCTTTTGACTTCCGAAGTGATATTGTCTAAAACTTATAGTTATGGTGGTGCTTTTTCTAATTAAGAAGAAATTTCATAGTCTTACAGTTATGGTGGTTATAAACTTACAGTTATGGGTATTAGTAATAGTTAGAAATATAGTCCGTAAACTATTATTTCAATTATTGAAATGGTATAAGGACTTCAAAAAATTAAAATACGGAAATGTATGATGAATGTACCTATAACAGTGTTTAATTGAAAAAAAAATTTTAAAAAAATAAAATTATGACAATTTTTTTTTTAAATTTTCAAGTTGTTAAAAAACATGTAAACGGGTGAAAAAGGAGAAATGGTTAAAAAAAAAGAATAAACGGGTTAAAAAGAGTAAATGGGTAAACGGGTATTAAACGATTACGGTTAAATGGTTATGCGGTTATGGGTATGGTTAACCGTTTAAAAACGGTTATGGTTATGGGTATAACCGTTTAGGCAATTACCTAACGGATAAACGGTTATGCGGGTATGAGCAAGGACGAAGTCAGAGATTTGTGTTAGTGGGGGCATCCACAAATAACAAAGTCATAGTTAAAAAAAATTACTGAACAAAACATTTTTAATTCACAAAGTTTTTAACACAAAACACTTAAAATCATTGTTGTCGAAGTCAGTCATATTGATACCAAGAGAAATGCTAAGCAGACTTTCTCAAAGTGAGCTTCATGAACTCTCCGTTACCTCATGTTTTTTGCATAATGTTTTATAATGTTGGTACAAAAATTGTTCTAAAAATATGTGATGACGAAGAGACCCTTTTAGAAGAATCTCCTTAGCATTTCCCTTGATAGGAAGAATTAACATATAAAATTTAATTGTATTGTATTTAGTGTTGATCATTTGGATGCAAAACTGAACAATTTTTTTGTAGCACACAAAAAAACAAAACTGAGTGAGGGCATCCGCCCCCTCTGGGCCTATAGTGGCTCCGCCCATAGGTATGAGCATAAACGGTTATGGGTAAATAACTGCGGTTACCCACCCGCCATAACCTTTGCCCATCCATACTGCAGATCTGTCGACCTAAGCTTTCTTGCAGCAACCTGATTTTGTGAAGATGATGCAGGAGATGTTTACAGCGTGCGCTGAGCACATCAAGCTTTAAGAAGATAATAATTAGGAGGAGCTTCGCTGCTATCCCTCAAGCCAGCTCCCCTTCATCTTCGTAGGAGCTCATCAACTCTGAATATCAATACAGCGCCCACAGCCGCACCGTCGTGGATTGGCCTACGAAACCCAGATGAAGGTGCTGCAAACTCGCGGCGGCCATAAAACTCATGAAGAAGATAAGAGTTTATCTTTTTTTTTAGGGAGCTTTAATAAAAAGGGCTTGAACTAAGTTTATTTTAACCAAAAACCATCCTATAACTTTTTTTAACCAAAAACCATCCCAGAACAAGGTAAAACCCACCAAACTAACATATAGCTCGACCACCAGCCAGTCACTCATGGGCTCTCCTTTGGCCCTCATCCTCCTCCTCTTCCTCTTCTTCTCGCTGAGTACTACAACTTTCCTTTTTGAATCACCCTATTTTGTTGAGTATTGAAAATGTTATATCCATTTGAATCTTACCAAGTTTTCGACGACCTCTGAGGTTTTCGAGGCATTTTTTTGGCCAAACCACAATGAGTTAGCCATCGTCCGAGGTACCATTCTCTTCGTCTCTTCGAGAACTATGATTTTCGTTTTTGAATCACTCGATTTCGTTGCGTATTGACAAAGTTATGAGCGTTTAAAGTTTGTCCAACCCAGTTTCCGGCGACCTCCGAGGATTTCGAGGCGTTTTTCGGCCAAACCACAATGAGTTAGCTATCGTGCAAGGTACCATTCTCTTCTTCTCTTCGAGAACTACGATTTTTGTTTTTAAATCACTTGATTTCGTTGAGTATTGACAAAGTTATGAGCGTTTAAAGTTTCAACTTTCCGGCCGAAATCCGGCCTTTCCTTCCGTTAAGCTCTGGCGAGCAGCAATCACACCAAGCCCTTTGGGCCGTGCACAAACAAACACTGTATCTGGAAAGAAAATGAACATTAACACTGTCGCTGGAAAAACATATCAGTCTCTGCAAAAAACTAACATTGTCGCTGGAAAAACTAACACTGTCGCTGGAAAACTAACAGTCGCTGGAAAAATAACACTGTCTCTGGAAAAACTAACACTATCTCTGGAAAACTAACACTGTCGCTGGAAATAAACTAACAGTGCAGTGACTTAAATTCCAGAAACAGTGACTTAGATTCCAGAAACAGTGTTACTTAAAATCCAGAAACAGTGACTTAAATTCCAGAAACAGTGACTTAGATTCCAGAAACAATGACTTAAATTCCAGAAACAATTTATTTTTACATTCCAGAAACAGTGTCCGTCGAAAAGAACCAAAATCCAGAAATAGTGACTTAAATTCCAGAAATAGTGACTTAACTTATAACATGGTTTTTTATTAAACAAAACTTATAACATGATTTTTTTTATTAAAACTAAAACTTTTCAAGCCATTTTCATTCATTTTTCTTTTTTTTTAAAAAATGTTTTTCTCAATTATTTTATAAATGGTGGTGCTCCACTTTCTCCAAAAAGCAACGGGTTGTAGTAGATAACTAAATTCTTTTCCTTTGAAAAAAAAAAGGGTCAAATAAAAGAACAATCATTCCCCAACAATAATCATGATGATATCTCTACTTTTTCTTTGTTATTTTATTTGCTGAAAGTGGATGTGACTTGCCAGTTGAAAGTATATAAGCTAGTCTACATGATGTCTATACTTTTCCTTATAAATGATTATATTATAAATACTGTTTTGGCTGCTCTTGTAATGAGGAACGTCACGAGTTGAGCCACCTAGCAACGAGCACCACCTCTAGCCGAGCAACCGCCTCGCCATGAGAATTGCCTCTAGCTGAGCAACATCGCAACATATGCTACCTCTAGCTGAGTATTGCTTCACGTTGAGCACCGTCTCATGTCGAGTACTGGTTTTGGATGACATCTAGTCACTTCGACCCACACATGGATTGGATTTGAAGTCTCTAGCCAAAAGACTTTCTTGACTGAAGACTTGGGGGACTCATGTTGTACCATATATTGGGCTCATGATTTATGGTCCTTATTCTATAAAAAGGATCCTCCTCACCTTTACTTAGGGGAGAACACACAAGGAAAATAGACAGATAACCAAACCAGAGAGCACAAATACCAAAGAGAGCAAACATTGCCTTTATAGCCTCCATGTATATTCAACATTCATTTACATAGTGAAACGGAATCGACACCAGTGTGGACGTAGCCTCAACTTGAGATGAACCACGATGTATCTTTGTGTTCTTGTGTGTTTGTGTGATTCATGGTCGAATTTACGTTGGTCCAAGATCGAACCAATTTTGTGCATCAACAAGTTCAATCCTCATCTATTGCTCCTAACATTCAACAATTTAACCTACAAAAAAAAATACTCAATTTATGGTAATCGGCGTGTTATAAGGTTAAGAAAATACAATGAATGTTTACCTTTTGGAAAAAAAAAAGAAAAAGAAAAAGAAAATCAAATGAATGCGAGAGAAATGATGAATGACGAAAGAAAGATAATAGAAGTAATGTGAAAAAAAAATACACATAGAATGCCACACAAAGTTACAACATTTTAAATTTTAGCCCTATTATAATTTTGATTCATGCACTTATCTATGACTATTAGTCAATGAATTTGTCATAATATAGTCATTTTGGGTAAAACTATTAGAATTTTTATTTTAAATAAAAAGTTTTAACTATGGGATTATAGATAGAAATTCTAATGGAGTTACTAAAAAAAATCATGGCTCTACATTATGATGAGTTCATAACTCAGTACTCACGAATTTTTAGTTCATAATCAAAATTATAATTGAATCAAAATTAATTTTCTCCCAAAAGAAAACTAAAAAAAACCAAAAACAAGACGAGCAATAATTTATACAAATTCATTTAAAATACAGAAAGAAAAATTCAAGCCTAACACAGACACATAAATAATTTTCACTGTCATATAATATTCTTGATTTCTTCTTCCTCCCTTCCATCATCTCCCTTTGTTTTCTAACAAACAAAAATCTAAAACTTAAAACTTAAACCAACGAGGCATTGATTTTCCCTTTTTGTGTGAAGTGTGCTACCCCCGGACATCTTCTTTTACTTTCCACACATTTCTTTATTTTCTGACAATCAGATTTTTTTTTTTAAATCTAAGAGTGTGTGAAAGTAAACAAGGGTAAATGACAAAAAACTATCTCAACTACTGATGTCACGACACTTTCATACCTCATCTTTTAAAATTGACAATGTCATACCTCATCTTACGAATTTGTGCCAATGTTATACCTTCTATTACTTGGCCTTGAATTTTTTCAGTTAAATGCTGACGTGGTTTGATTCGGGACTCACTTTCTATTAAAAAATTATTATTAAAAACTAAAAAAAATATTTAATATTTTTTAAATATTAAAATAATAAACAAAAGTAAATTAAAAAAAACCCTCGTGTCAGTCGTCTCTCCCCCTCACAAACCCAGAAAGAAGAAGGAGGAAGAAGAAGGAAAAAAAAAAGGAGACCCAGTCGTCCTTCCCCCCCCCCCCCCCCAACAAAAAAAAAAAAACCCACCCACCCAACTTTGCAAAAGAAGAAGAAGAAGAAGAAGAAGAAAAAGAAAAAGAGAGAGAAGCAAAAAAAAAAAAAAAAAAGGAAACCCAGTTCGTCTGCAACCTTCTCCCCCCCCCCCCACAAAAAAGAAAAGAAAAGAAGGAAACCCAGTTCTTCCGTCCACCCCCCACTCCGCGACTAGGTTCTCAACCTTCGGAAACGGATATGGGTTTTTTTTTGTTTTTTGTTTTGGGTTGCAGGTAGTGGGTGCGAAGGTGGGGAGGTTGGGTACGGAGAGTTGGTGCGGGGAGAAAAGGGGGGTGGGAGTGGGGAGGAGGGAAGAAAAATTGATTTTATTTTATTTTATATTTCTTCTCTTCTTTTTTTAGGGTTGCAGTTGAGTTGCAGGAAGGGGGAAGAAAGATGAAGATGGAGAGAAGAGAGAGAAGGAGGGAAGGGGACGAACTAGAAGAGAGAGAAGGGGGGAAGGGGACAAACTAAGTGTTTGGTTTATTTATTATTTATTTAACTTTTCTTTATTATTTTAATATTTAAAAAAAATATTAAATGATTTTTTTAGTTTTTAATAATATTTTAATAAAAAATGGGTTCCAGATCAATATATGTCAGCATTTAATCAAGAAATTGACACCAAGCTAACGAAAAGTATAACATTGGCACAAATTCGTAAGATGAGGTATGACATTGTCAATTTTAAAAGATGAGGTATGAAAATATCGTAACACCAATAATTAAGATAATTTTTTTATAATTTACCCTAGAAACAAATATGTGGATACAATTTTGTACTTATAATCTTTTTGATCATGACATCTATTGTACACCCAATCACACGTCATCATACTTACCTACGACGTAATTTATTGTCGTCGGTTTTTTACCAAAACGGCAATTTACCATGTACGAAAAAAACAACGCGTTCCCCCTCCTTTAAATGCCAATCCATCATAGTAGTGCCCACTGCCCAACTTCTGGTGATTGACAGACACTCCTCCTCCTCTAATCCTCGTTAGCTCAGAATTCTAATCTCTCGAATTTCCCAATCGCCGGATTCGCAGGTCCGTACACACACCTTCTCATCCTTAATTTCTTCGATTCCTCGCACGTCGAATCACAATCATGCAAATTCTGAGATGTCAATTCGTCGATTCGTTGAAGAAATGAACCCTTTTTTTATCTTTTTTTTTTTCAATTTCAGAATCGTATGGTTTTTGTTTCAATAAGTTTCTCTTCAGAATTGTGAAATTGCCTTTGTTTTCTGATTCGTTGATTTTTTTTTTGGGGAATTTGCAGAAGGAAAGACATGGCGAAGGACTCGTACGAGGATGCCATTGCCGGACTTTCCAAGCTCCTAAGGTACTTTTTCCTTGTCCCGACAAACACGAAACGACCAGTTCCGCGATCTGTAATTATCCTGAACGTAGTTGTCCTTCTCTGTCATTATACCCGTTCCGTTTCCGTCCGTCTCGGACGCGTTTCTGTTTCGGCCAATCAGGCGCTTGTTGTTGCAGCTACGTGGGCCCCATTCGGAGTGGCGTCGGATCATGCCCTCTGTCACCCGTGGGTCCCCTTTTTGATATTGGTATCATCTGACGGCTTCTAAGAGTGACACTCTTGTTTTCCCGTTACTTTCTGACAGTGAAAAGGCTGACCTCGAGGGCGTCGCCGCCGCCAAGATCAAGCAGATAACGGCTGAGCTGGCGTCGGCCGACTCGACCGACGCGGTCGAGAGGATCAAAACCGGGTTCACCCATTTCAAGAAGGAGAAATACGAGTAAGCTCCAAAGTTAAAATGCTTTTCGAATATTCTGTTCGCTTAATTCCCCACCTTCCTGATCCAACTCAAATTTCCCAAACAACCCTTGTGCTTTATTACCTGAACGAAGGAGTTGAACTTTGTTATTCTTTTCCAGGAAAGATGTTGATTTGTACGCCAAACTGGCCACAGGCCAAAGTCCCAAGGTCAGCGACGAACTGATGATTAAGCTCTAATTTGTTAAATTATATCAATTATTTAATCAGTCAATTTAATTATAATATGCATTTATACATTATGATATATAAACCTGTTACATTATTGAGCTAATTAATTAAGTTTTATTATGAAAATGCAGTTTATGGTATTTGCATGCTCAGACTCTCGAGTTTGCCCCTCGCACATCCTCAATTTCCAACCAGGGGAGGCCTTTGTGGTCCGAAACATCGCTAACATGGTCCCTCCATATGACCTGGTTCGCCTACCAAAACCCTTTGTTTTTGTTTTTACGAATCTATCACTTCAACACTTGCATTTTTCTGATAACTTATCAAGCTGCAATTCATTTACCAATAGAAACGAATTTTTACATATAGGAAACTAAGCATACGCGACCTGATAAACAATTATGCGTAACTAACAACGCTTACCCTTCACGACAATTGCGCATGATTTGTGATTGAATCAAATCAAATGATGAAATATGCTTCAAAAAACTGTATAAAATGCAACATGGTACATCAGCTATAAGTTATATTTTGCTTAGTTTGTCGGTGGTTTATTTGTGTATTGTACTTGACCTAATGGGGTTGGTGGTGCAGACAAAGTACTCGGGAATGGGGGCGGCCATTGAATATGCGGTATTGCATCTGAAGGTGAATATAAAACTACCACTCCTTTCCATATTCAACTTTGCTTTTATTCTGACTGGAGTCTGGAACCACTACCTTCATATTCAACTTTTTAATATTATTCTGTGATTCAATCAATAATGGTGACCTAGTCATTGGGTTTGTTCCCTTCCTTGCACACCTTATCATGTTACCCCTCCAAAATAAAAGGGGGCAGAAAGAAATGGCTTCAAAAGTTGCAGATTTAGAAGTAGGATGAATATTAATTATTAATTATTAATTATTAATTATTAATTATGTTTGAGTACTATACCTACTTTTTTGGCAATGTAGTTCAAAATTTAATTAAAAGAGAAAATGCATTTTATAAGTGGTAAATTGCTTCTATAAATAGAATATTCTCTTTAGTTCGTTGTATTTTACATTTGAAAACTTAATTAAAAGAGAGAATGCATTTCATAAGTGGTAAATTGCCTCCATTGATAGAATATTCTCTTTAGTTCGTTGTATTTTACGTTTAAAATATCTTTCTTTCTATTAATCTAGCTTAAAGTATAATTTATCGCCTGTAATAAACAAAGAGAAAATGCATTTCTTCAGGTGGAGAATATTTTGGTGATTGGACACAGCTGCTGTGGAGGTATAAAGGGGCTCATGTCTATCCCAGATGATGGGTCCACTGCTAGGTAAGCCTTCACTTATCATAGCAAGAAGAAGTAGGTTTAAGCCTTCAACACTTTGCATCTTTCTGATTTTAATTTGATTCAAAAGTTGAATAACTCCTCTGTGTACAATAATTTAAGTACACATACTCGAATGAAGAATAATCAAGGATATTTGCAGATAGACATTTTTAATTTTTTTAATATGTTTTGGATTTTAGAACTTCCAAAATTGTTGGCTTCTCCTTCCATGTGGTGTTATTGCTATTTACTATTTAGTATATTTGATTTATGTCGTGTCCTACTCGATCGGAAACGATCGAATATGAAGGACTTTATTCTTTAGTGACTGTGGTACCATTGTTTTTGGAGGCATCCACTCTACTTTTAAATAACATTCTGAAATCTAGCAATAGCGTACTGTCCGTACACAAGGCAAACAGCTTTTACAGTTTTGCTACTGTATTTAAATACCATTTTGAAACCCCCCCAGTACTTTCTCATCCAGTTAATTTGTAGTTAGAAAGATTTTGTTTTATGCATTGACTGACAGTCCTCCATTTGTATACTGAATTTTCAGCGACTTCATAGAAAACTGGGTGAAAATCTGTTCACCGGCAAAGACCAAGATTAAAGCTGCATACAGTGGTTTAAGTTTCACAGAGCAGTGCACCAACTTGGAGAAGGTAACTTTGCATTGCCTAAATTAAAGCAAAAACTAGAAATCATAGCTCCTCTTAAAGAAACGGTATGTCCAATGACCAATTGTATACAATCATGCACCTGCCTCTCTCATCACACTAGTCATGTGATGAGAAAGATAGACATGACATTGTATACAAGAGGTGACTCATTGTTAATTAGCATTTTTTTTAAACGCAACACATTAGCATACTGATCGGATTAATTGGATTAATTAAGATTATTCCAAGTTCAAATATCGTAATTAGATTGATTAAGATTCTTCCAAGTTCAACCATCTTGTGTTTTGAATGCAGGAGTCCGTGAACATCTCACTGGGAAACTTACTGACGTATCCATTTGTGAGAGAAGCAGTGGTGAACAAGACTCTGAGTCTGAAAGGCGGATATTACGATTTCGTCAAGGGCAGCTTCCAGCTCTGGGATCTGGATTTCAAAATTACACCTAATTTGACTGTGTGAGCATCAAACATTGTCCAGAAACCTTCCTTTCGTTTCTTGAAAAATTTCAACTCAGTCCATCTTCTTTGGAACAACATTGGCAAAATAATTGTCTTTATGGCTTGTGTGATATTGAAATATCAAATAAGTATAGGTGTGGTTAATCCTTTTCTTTTGTGCAATATGTAAAAAGTTATATTTTCACTAGCAATGTTTCTTTGCTTCAAACGCTGATGAAATTTACTGTTTTACCATGTACTTTATGCAATGCTATATTCTGGTTTAATTTTTCATCTTACAGATTTATCTTAGGACTTTTCCTTAACTAAGAATTTGTTTGCTATCCATCAAAAGACCAAAAGCAAGGACCAAACATACAAGGAACTAACTGTTATGATTTTATAAGTAGTTAACGAGGAATTCTTACCATCTATTTGTAGCATCTTTCTAATAGAGATGAGACTCACATGTGTTGATGAACCTTACCTCTACTGAAAAGATGGGATAAATAGATGATAAGTGTAGCACTAATCTGTGAATTATTTTAGTAGAACTCAGCTCATGTGGCTTTACTTCGTGCATTAATTTGTTTTTCTATACAACATAAGCATGTGAGACACCAAACTAAATAAATGAAAGGAAAAACTATCATAATTACCAACTAAATTAACAAAATAGCAACAAATTATCGACGGTGATCTCTATTACATAGCACAATGCTTTAAATTTATCGGATCATCCTCGCATGCTGTCGAGGGACCCGTCACTGTCAATGTCCCGGTCCAATTACCCGGAGAAAATGGGAACTCCACCGGGTTGCAATACACCCGAAAGTTGTTAGGATTTGTCCAATACGATGGCAGCCTAAAATAACCCAACATGCTGAGCTCGAATCTCACCGATCCATTAGATCTCCCTTCCGAGATTTCATTGGCCACGCCATTACCTATATAGGCCGACACTGTTTCGATTTTGAAGCTGTTAGCGATCTCGGTTTCCTCGTTTAAAACCGAGGGAGGAGTCACTGGCTTCGTTGTGAGCATGACTTTGTCGTCCTCCGTTATGTAGTAGACGGTGGCTTTCAGGCTGTCGAATGACATGGAGAGCTTTGTGGTTGGGGTTTACTGCCACGATCGTCAGGTCCCAGGTGACTGTTAACTCGTAGCCACTGACGTTGAGTTGGGGCACGGTGTCATCAAGATGCCAATAGGTAAGATTTTACTTACTTAATAGATCGAGAAGCTAGATTGATTAATAGGTAAGATTGCTAGAAGCTAGATTGAAATTTTTTACTTGAATCAACTTTTTAACACTTGCTTTTGTTGAATTTTTTTTAGATCGACGGGCTCGGAGGACCCTACTCTAATGACACTGATATTGTCTCCAACTTTACCACCTGTCTAATCCGTCAAGTTCAGAATTTTCCTACAAAAGGCATCGGTATTAATTAGATTGTAGTAATCCTAATGTGGGACTTTAACATTCCCCCTCACGTGTAACCTCATTTAGTTGCTCAAACATAGAGATCCACACATCAGCAATTTAAACTCAGAGGTCGGCTCCAATGGAGTCCATGGTTGTTTCCAAACCCACACTTCCTAGTGACAAGCTCGTTGTCTTGCACGGGCCCGTAACCGTGGGTTCTGATACCATATTGAAATTTATTTTAGATTGACAGGCCCGAGGGACCCTACTTTAACGATACTGATACTGTCTCCAACTTTATGTAACTTCCCACATCGCCCACGAGAGAGAATCAGGTAAGCCTTATATGTATATTTCCATCTTTACCTAGCACGAGGCCTTTTGAGAGCTCACTGGCTTCGGAGTTCGTCGGAACTCCGAAGTTAACTGAGTTTGCGCGAGAGCAATCTCAGGATGGATGACCCACTGGAAAGTTCTCGTGTGAGTTCCTAGAAACAAAACCGTGAGGGTGTGGTTGAGGCCCAAAACGGACAATATCGTTTTAAGGCAGAGGTCGGGCCCGAGAAGTGGTGGAGCCCAGGCCGAGATGTGACATTTACCATATGCCTAATCCGTCGAGTGTGAGGTTTTACTACAAAAAGCCTCGGTATTAGTTAGAGTAGAGAATTATATTTAAACCCATCAGTTTTTCTTTACCCCACCGATGAGAAACTTTAATAGGTTTGCGGAACAAGGTAATGCTAACAACCACCTCTGGATAAGATCAAATCAAGTTCGTAATACATAACCGAAGACTAGGGGTGGTTCGATATGGGATCCCATACCGAAACCCTTGTCTCGATTCCTAAACCGAAATTTTCGGGAATCTCAATTTCAATACCAATCCCAAACCAAATTTTCAGGAATCCCAATTTTTGGGAATCCCGAAATAGTTTCGGGATTTTGGGACAAATCGAGAATCCTGAAATGGTTTTGGGCTTTTGGACTAAAATTTGACATATTATGCTTTTTAGGCTAAAATTCAACCTTTTATATTGAAAATTTGACATATAGGCAGACCCAATTTGCCAATTTGTTTCTACTAACCTGTGCACACAAATTTGCCAATCAAATGGCAAGGTCCAGTTAGTATCTGCCTATTCAAAAGCAATCTGCCAATCTGCCAATCTGCCAATCTGAAACGTTAATAGTGTTTGAGTAAATTAGTACATTTATCTATAATCATGCCAGTCCCCAAAATTACGTCTAAAACGTTAATATGTGCTTGAGTAAACTTCTGTACATATATAATATAAATATTATAGATAGATGTAAAGTTTTCTCAAGCAAATTGTAACTTATAATCTATCCATGTATCCATCTATCAATCTCCCGTGTTTATTCTGCATCTATGTATCCATCTATCAATCTCCTGTGATTTAAAAATTCTGCATATGTTCCACTAAAAATTCTGCATATGTTCCACTATCTATCTTAGGGCTCCTTCCTGTATATGTTCCATCATCGATTTCCAGTTCTCATTCAGAATTTCAATTTTCACTATTGTAGGTAGATGATGTTTCCGTTAAAGATGTGCTCCTATATATTTAAAAATTAAATAACATATATATATATATATATATTATTTTTTTCGGTTCGGTTTGGGAATACCTAAATCCCAAAAACTTGAGACCGATTCCCGTACCGAAATTTCGAGATTGGTTTGGTATTGGATACCGAAATTTTCGGGAATTTTGGTTTGGTTCCGGGAAATTTTCGGTTCGATTTGGGATTTTACTCGCCTCTCCGCACGTGTACGTGTGTGTGTAAGACATTTTTGCATCACAGGTGCTACGCACCCCTAAAGGTATATTGTATTAATTTTTTTCCATTGTAATTTCTAAGATATATTTTTAATGTGTTGTGCAAAGAGAAACTTTTTCTTTATCATGCATGTCCTAAAAAGTTGTCATATTTTTTGTTTTCACTTTGCGGATAGAATTTTTTTTGATAACTATGTAAACTTTTTCTTTGTCATGCACATCTTTAAGGGTGCAAGAAATTTGTTTGATAACTATGTAAACGAAAATGACATTAATGTTTAATTGTACAACTTATGTCACATTTTTTTCAAGCTATATATCATGACTATGTGATGGTATGTTTTGATACATTGATCCAAAACAAAACGATGAACAATATGTACATACAAAAACATAAAGTCAACTTGTAACATAATGGTGCCATTACTAAATCATAGTCTCTTTAATCATGGTCGTGCAAGAGGTATTTTTTTAATTACGGGCTCTACGCGGTTTTAAATATATATTGAGTCAATTGTTTTCATGTAATAGTGAAACAACACTTGCATGTGAGAGGATTAAAACAACATTATGAGGCATTATGTGTTTATTTTTCTATCGACATTCTTATTCGTTGAGAGCTGATTGACGAATTTCATGTATTTGCAAGGGGTGTTTTCTTAATTGCGCATGCAATTTTATTTTTGCTTTTATTATAACTTGTTTCTATTTTCCAATAGAAAATGAAAGTTTATTACATTAGTTTCCAAAATCTTTATTAGTAGATCGCCTAATCATGTTTTCATTCTAGAAAAATGGGTGTAATAATTTTCTTTTTTGTTTTTACAATCAAACCCGAGCCTTTTTCTGTTAAAAGTGCAAATGGAGGTTGTTTTCTTAATGTGTATATGCCAACCCTATTTTATTTGGCATAGATATTGTGCCTTAATTTTAATTTAAAATTGAATGCATAATGCAGTAATAAGCATGCTTTAATTTGTGCAAAACATGTATATCTATCGTATTTTGGAGCACTGTAAAAGGTGTTCATTTTTATAACCTTCCAATCAAAATCAAAAATAAAATCCCATGCATGAAAAAATAAACATATAAGATACAATTTATTTACTTGATAAGACAAATAATTACACCCGAACTTGAAGCTGTTCCAGTTTATATTTCTAAAAAGAAGGTAATCAAATCCTTTGCAGCCTGAATGAGCCATGAACCTATAAATTTAAGAGGATCCATTATATATAGAACAAAAGGAAATAGGGGAAGATTATTAGAGAAGAAGAATCAATGCCAAATCATAGAATACTAACTGCACTCTTGAGTATGATAAACTACACTCCCCTGAATCGTACACTAATTAATAGCCAAGCAACTCTTCGTTGAACAATATTTTACGCAACATAAAATATTTAAAAGTCACGCACCTCTTAAACGTCAACCTCACAACCATTTTCATGGTTTTACACTCTAACTTCAGAATCAGTAGACATGTAAAACCAGAAAGCTTTACTTGCTTGCATGGCATCTTATTTATGCTAAAGAAAAATTGATCGAAACATGAAGTAACAACAATAGACAAAGCATACTCAGATAAAGAACATGGTGACTTCATCAATTTGATATAGAAATAAAAGATAGAACATAACCCCAAATTTTGTTCATGAATTTATATGCATTCTTGTCTCCTCACTACTATTCAAATAAAAGGAGACGTAGTGCTACCCGTACTTTTCCCCTTTCCTAAAAGAACTTACAGAAAGCAAGGATTCCAAGTCTCTTTCTTTATTTTGGTCCAAGTAAAGAGCAACGCAATAAGGTTATCACCCTAAAAAATAAGCAAACACGCTTACGAATACTTAAAACACCAAACGGACAAACCCAAATTCTATAATCAACCCCAACGAAGAAGAAATCCAACTAAATATAAGGAAATACAAAAAAATTGAACCAATTACAGAGAGTTTAAAAAAATGTATTAAGTGCTTGCTTATAACAATCATTGTTCTTGGACCAACTGTAGATGTCTTCCAATGGTTCTTCCTTGTTTCCTCTAAATAAAAAGTAAGAAAATAAAAATCCCTTATTTGATATAGTGTTCATACTACATATATAGGCTCGACCACAGATTACAGTATTATGATAAACTAAACATGGCATAAACAATTAAGGATATCTGTAGAGCCTTAAAACCATTGCAGAATAGAGCAATTGTGACATTTTTCTTCCAAAACGGAAAAAGAACAAAGTATCATATCGCCAATAAATAAATATAACATAGAAGAAATATAAAATAGAAATATACCCTTCACATAGCCTCTCAGAGCAAGCCAGTTCTTCACATCAAACACATCCAAGCACTTCGACACACCTTACGGGCTCTACAGGCGAAAAGTGAGAAAGAGAAGAATGTGAATTGAAAAATACAAAAAACAGAATGGGAAATATGAAAGACTTAAGAAAATGGGCATGCCCATAAAATAAAGCATAGATCGTCGTCCTACCTAACAATCGTTGTACCGTCAAAACATCGTCCACCAATCGCCTATAAAAAAGTATGCATCGGAAAATAGAAGCAGATAAAAAAGTCTGAGCAACAAATAAGAGAGTAGATCAACCATCTAAATGAAGAAAAAAAAACATGATCAAGACCTCTTCTGCTATGTTCTTGTGGTCCAAATTTATAATAAATAGAAAAGGTTCAAACTTTAATGATTATTTTGTTTAAATTAGTTAAAAACAAATCATGGATAGAAGGAAAAATGAAAAAGGATGAAACTATGTTACCCAAAACAGAAAAGGATGTTCAAAACTACTTATGTTCCCTCTTCTTCCACTATTTATCTTCCTTCGTCCATATTTCCCCTATGAAACAAACTTGAAAACTAATTACACAAATAAAAAAGGTTCAAACTTTTAATTTTCCAGAAACCAAAAATGAACATTTCTAGAAACTATTTGTTGCCCTTCTTTCGTATTTATCTTGTGAAACCACCAACTCATATATTGAAAACGCAGCATTCACTTGGGGTTCACCAATCAGCCTATATATTTGATCAAATATGGAGTTAATGATAAAAAGGGAGATGAAAACAAATCAAGTATCAAAGTAACACACCTGAGAGTGAAGACGATTTAGTTTTTGCGGGAAAGGAATAAAACCAATTGCAACTGCTAGTTGCAGTTTCAAATTTGAACGCCAATTTTTTTTCTTTCAACATGTTAAAATTATAACCGCTCAATTTAAGAGGATAATGATCTCTTATTTTTTAAAACACGAGGATAATTTTCTAACTTTTCCTCCATGTTCGTCTTCAAATGCCCAGCGATCAAATTGTATAAAAGGTGAACAAAATCACATTACATTCATAAGAAAAATATAAGTTAAGCAATAGATTCTGGAATGTTTACGATAATACCTTTATGAAATGTAGAGATAAAATTCAAAAATTTAAGAAACTTGTCGTACCTATAAAAGTGGATGGAGATTGAATTGCATTGTTCTCGTTCTCCCCCGTAAAACCATCGTGGACTTTGCAATAGAGAAACAAAAGAGATAAACTAAGACTAAAGAAAGAGAGAGCAAGGAATTTACTCTTTTCTGATAACTGTAAACTTGCAATAAAAGGGTAAACTCTCTTCCGATAAATGTAGAAAGCAAAAATGATAGTTAAAAATCGAGTTAAATTGGTTTGATATCGTGATAAACTCACTGGCGGGTTAGTGGGATGTACGGCTAAATTTCTCCATTTTTGAAGGTAGGCAAGTCGACCACCACCATCAAACCATTCCTCACGAGGTCTGAAACAAAGCCCAAACATCTATAGGGGAGGCGGAACACCAGAGGTGACGGATCGAAGCCACTCATTTCTAGGGATTCTGGTGAGTTCGAGTGAAATTGGGGCCTTTCCTAGTCAAATTGACCTTGGTTACTCACAAGTATGAAACTTGCTCTATTCACTAAGATATACAATTCTGTAAAATTTTATAATTTTTGGAGTTAGTTGAATTTTCTGGCGAGTCAGGGTGGTTGGCCGCCGTGTGCAGCGATGCGTGCGCCCATGCACCCCTGACCACCCTAAGCTAAATTTTGATACCCTGAATCCATATTTGACATTCGATTAACGGAGTCCCATTGTTTGAGTATAATTTCGTTAAGGTTCGATACTTCAATATTATAGTAATCAACGATCCGACTGTCGGATCGTGGTAAGATTTTAGTATGATGTTATATGAGCATAATGTGGACTTTATGAAGTTATAGATTTGAAATACAATGGGCGGATCTTCTGAATCGAATTATGTAGGGTTGTGGACCCCATCATTGATCGAGAGTTAACTTTTGGTCAACATGTCTCAAAATGTTCTAAATACTAAAATTATACTACAGGAGACTAAGTGAAGTCTAGTAGGCCTACATCGGTTAGAGAGTGACTTGAATATTTTTTTAAAATGAATTAAAAATGATTTGTGAACTACGATTGGTTTTATCCCTTAAAAAGGGTACATATCAGTCTAACGAGAAGTTAGATGTAGTCATAAAATAAATGAGATTAAATTTCAGTGGAAAATCATCAAAGATAGAAATGTTAGAATGGTTGTTAACCTAAAGGGTAACAATGACATTTTTTGGCCTACCATTAAATGTATTTCCCCGAAAATAAGTATTTCGGGGTGGGGATGTGAATTGTGAATTGTATTGATCCTATCTTACCATGTGAGATATTATTGTTGGTTGTGGATGTGAATTGTGAATTGTATTGATATTGCACTATTTTTTAAGTTATCTGACTGATGATGAATTTATGTGAAAATATTGTGAATCGCTATGAAGTGAATTGAATTGAATTGAGTAGGAGTAGAAAATTTTAAGATGTCATATTTTTTGTATAGCTTTGAAAATGAGCGTCTGATTAAAGTTTCAGATTAATCTTGAATTGGATTGATATTATGTTATGTGTTATGAAATTTTTTGAATAATAATATGATTGTAGAATTGTGACAAGTAGATGGAAATGTCTTATTATACCTGTGCTATTGAGAAATATTGAATTGGGCGAAAAGGCCCGTGGATGTTGAATTGGGTGGAAAAATACCCATGGATGTTAAATTGGGCGAAAAAGGCCCGTGGATGTTGAATTGGGCAAAAAAAGGCCAGTGGATGTTGAATTGGGCAAAAAAGGCCCGTGAATGTTGAACTGGGCGAAAAAAGGCCCATGGATGTTGATGGGGTGTGATAGCCCGTGGAATGGGAGGAATGTTGGTTGGGCAAAAAGAGCCCATGGATATTGATTTGGGCAAAAAAGCCCGAGAAGGTGTGATGGGACAAAGTGGTCCGTGAAGAATGAATTGCGCAAAATGACCCGTGAAATGTGAAGGAATGGATGAATGGGCACAAAGACTAGTGTTTCCGGGAGAAGCTCCATGTGTGGGCTGTGGGAATGAATTATTGAAGTGATAAAAATGTGTGATGTGTATTGGTCAAGTATACTAAAATCTTTTCTAGTCTACTAGTCAGTGATTGGGATCAAAGAAAAAAGTGATGAAATCATTGTTTTGTCAATGATAATTATGATTGGAAATTCTAATATTTATGAAAGTCATGATGATTTATCGAACGGGAATGAAATCATAAACTGAGGTTATGATTTGTCTATTATAATTTGAAATTGTCAAAAGACCATGAAGTTTTCTTCATTTATTATTGGTGGACATAAATAAAATTATGGAATGAGACTTTGAGTTTATTTAATATAAACGACTTCCCAGTTATGTTTTTTTTTTTTACATTTGATGAAAATAATTGATGGGGAAAGCTTGTAATTACAAATTGGATTGGTTTGGTTACCATAGTCATGAGTCGTCGTTGTTGAATTCGATATCGTGAACAAAACTGATGAAGAGCGCATATTCTCATGGCTATGTGATTAATAACGTTGGCTGATAGAGTTGTGATATATAAATTTCTCTCCTTTGGTTGATGAATTGTGAATAGTCTCTGGAAGTGTGAGTCACTAATTTATTCAATCTGTGGCTACACTTTGAAGCAATTTAAAAGAGAAACAAATGAAAGAAAGATTTAAAGGGCTTTTAAATTTACTATGGGTAATTTAGTTTAATTGTGGATATGAATCATAGAATGAGATTTTGATTTCGTTCATTGTTAACGATATTGCAGATTTGGTTTTAAACTTCTTTCCATTACCCAGTGAGTGTGATTGGAAATTCCAATGGTTTTGGTTGAAATTTTTGATATTTGATTTGCCAGGTTGGGCTTGAAATTCTGATATTTATTTGGCCAAAAAAAAAATTATGGCTAGAATTTGTGATATTTGTTTTGCCAATATTGAGTATGGCAAAAAATTTCTGATGTTGGTATTGCTCGTGAGTGTGGCTAGAAATTTTGAGGAAGAATCGTTGTAAAGACGGTGTATAACCAGTGATGGTACGTGGTTTACCAATGATTGTGGTTATTATGCTAGGATTTATCTAGCCAGTGGTAACTATAATATATGGTATTATTTAGTCATTGGTAAATGTGGCTTGATATTCTAGCATGTATTTAGCCAATGAGGTTTATGGCTTGATGTTTGATATTATTCTTGCCAATGTGTATAGTTAGAAATTCTGATATTTATTCTACCAATGAGGGTGGTAGGAAATATGAGTATATATGATTGCTTCGTTGAATTATTTATTTTTTGGAGCTTGAATAAAATCGTAGACTGAGATTATGATTTTATTTACCATTAAAGAAATGGTGGGAATAGTTCTAATTCATTCTCGTAACTCCATGGTTGAAATCTCAGGAATAAGATTTATTTTAACCGGGGGGGGGGGGGGGGGGGGAAGGGTGAATGTAATACCTTGAAATTTTAAATATATGAATATTTGGAGAAAAATCGAAAATAAATCGATTTATGGTTATGTAAAATTGAATTGATAACTTTTAAAAGTTTTGTTTTCGGAAATTATTATAATTTACGCAGTAAAGTTTATCGTTAAGTGGAAAAGACAAAAACGCCCCTAGTTGGCTAAACGTAATTATGCAAGGACATATTTTATCCTCATATATTTTGGCATATTTCTTGACATATTTGGATAGAGGACGATTCCATGAGCATGTAGGCGAAAACCGTTTGACAAACAAGGTTATAACGAATGAAATAGAAATGAACGAAAGTAGGGGCAAAGTAGTCATTTTACCATGATTTTGGGAAGGTTCCAGATTGTGTTCTGGATGGAAATATGCTATGAGAACGGGAAAAAAAAGGGAAGAAGAAGAGAGATGCCCAATCGAGGATAAGAGGAAGGGGAGAGACCAATGACAGACAAGAAAAATGATAGAAATGAGAGGAACTTGGGGGGGGGGGGGGGAGGTAATAACCCAACCAAACTGGATCATCCAATGATCAATCACGACCATAAAACTACTCCTTATAAGGTCTGGAACAAAGTCCAAACAACTATAGGGGTGGCGGAGCACCGAAGGTGACAGATCGAAGCTATCTATTTCTAGGGATTCTGGTGAGTTTGAGTGAAATTGAGACCTTTCCTGGTCAAATTGGCCTTGGTCACATGTATTAAACTTTCTCTACTCACTGAGATATACAATTCTGTAAAATTTTATAATTTTTGGAGTTAGTTGAGTTTTCCGGCTAATCGGGGTAGCCGGCCGCTGTGTGTGGTGGCGCGTGGGCTGAGGTACCCCTGACCACCCTAAGCTAAATTTTGATGCCATGAATCCATAATATACATTTGATTAAAGGAATTCCATTGTTTGAGTATAATTTCGTTAAGGTCCGACACTTGAATATTATAGCAATCGACGATTCAACCGTCAGATCATGGTAAGATTTTAGTATTATGTTCTATAAGCATAATGTGGACCTTAGGAATTTACAAATTCGATATTTGATGGGAGGATCTTTCGGATTGAAATACGTAGGGTTGTGGACCCTACCATTAATCGAGAGTTGACTTTTGATCAACATGTATCAAAATGTTCTAAATACTAAAATTAGTACTTCAGGAGACTAAGTGAAGTCTAGTGAGCCAACATTTGTTAGAGAGTGACTTGAATATTTTTCGAAAATGAATTAAAAATGATTTGTGAACTACGATTGGCTTGATCCCTTAAAAATGGTACGTAGGCAGTCTAACGAGAAGTTAGATGCAGCCATAAAATAAACGAGATTAAATTTTAGTGGAAAATCATCAAAGAAAGAAATGTTAGAATGGTTGTTAAGCTAAAGGGTAACAATGACATTTTTTTGGCCTACCATTAAATGTATTTTCCGAAAATTAGTATTTCAGGGCAAGGCGTTACACAATATATAATTAAAACATCACAGCGTCCGTAATTAAAAAAATGTCTCTTGCGCAACCATGATTAAAGAGACCATGATTTAGTAATGGCACCATTACGTTACAAGTTGACTTTATGTTTTTGTATGTACATATTATTCATCGTTTAGTTTTGGATCAATGTATAAAAACATACCATCATTTGGTCACGATATATAGCTTGAAAAAATTGCGACATAAGCCGTACAATTAAACATTAATGTCATTTTTGTTTACATAGTTATCAAACAAATTTCTTGCGCCCTTAAAGATGTGCATGATAAAGAAAAAATTTACATAGTTATCTTCTTTACACAAAGTGAAAACAAAAAATATGACAACTTTTTAGAACGTCCATGATAAAGAAAAAGTTTCTCTTTGCACAACACATTAAAAATATATCTTAGCAATTACAATGAAAAAAAAACTAACACAATACACCTTTAAGGGTGCGTAGCGCCTGTATTGTAAAAATGTTTTTCGCACGCACGTAAGAGAGGTTAGTTATAATTGAATGAACTAAAATGTGTATATTAATAAAATCAAAATTTTAAATAAAAAATACATATTAAATAACAAAAATAAAAAATATATTTGAATAAAAGTACACTTTAATTCCATTAAAAAGTACACTTTTAAAATTGAAACTGATATATAATCTAACACCAAATATTTATAAATTTAAATTGTTTTCCAATGAATAATATTAAAATATTCCGAACAAAAATATCATAATTACCATCCAAATTAACAAAATAGCACCCAATTATCCACGGTGATCTCTATTAAATAATACAAAACTCATGATTTATCGGATTACCCCTGCATGCTGTCGACGGACCCGTCGCTGTCATTGTCCCAGTCCAATTACCTGAAGAAAATCGGAAGTCGACTGGTTTGCAATACACCCGAAAGAACGAAGGATTTGTCCAAAACGATGGCAGCCTAAAATATCCCGTCATGCTGAGCACGAATCTCAGTGATTCATGAGCTCTGCCTTCCGAGATTTCATTGGCCACGCAATTACCTACATAGGCCGACAGCGTTTTGATTTACGGTGGCTTGCAGGCTGTCGAAGGACATGGAGAGCTTGTGGTTGGGGTTTACCGCGACGATGTTCAGGTCCCAGGTGGCGGTTAACTCGGAGCCAGTGACGTTGAATTGGGATACAATGGCTGATTCGAGCCGGAATTGAGGGACTTGAGGATTGATTTTGGCCTCCTTCACGTTCAACACAAGTAACATCACGGTGACAGGAATGATCACGCAGGCGAACAGGCAGATGATCAGACAGGTGGTGTTTGACTTGCCAGGAATTTTTTCTTCGACAAAAGCACCCATAATTAATAATCTTTGAGTGAGTGAGAGAAGTCTTGTGTTTTAGGGTTTTGATAACACTTATTAGAGAAGCTAGATTACTTAATATGTAGGTAGGGTTTTACGTACATCAACTTTTTAACACTTCGCTTTGCGGAACGGCTTAATGCTAACAGAAGAGTCCTTCTATTTGAATTGAACTCAAGTTCGTAATTCGAATAAGAAATCAAGTCCGTAATTCGAAACAGAAGTCTCTTTCTATTTGAATTGAACTCTACAACTTACTGAGAAATTGTTATAGCTGAAAATAACTTCAATTATTTTCAAAGTTGGCACGTGGTTAGTGATTAAATTAAGACCATGAATGAAGCGCGTATTATTTTTTTAGAGAGATTATTTTTATTAAGAGAGGAGGAGGATAAATTATTAGTTAGTACAGTACTACCACGTCAGCTGTGATACTTCCATACAAATTTCGCCATATGTTATTATCTTTATATAGCTGGAATTCAATATCTTTAGAATAAATTTAAAAAATGAAATCGCGGTATATCCTTGCAATTTTCTCATGCATCCAACTGGCGGCAACCCTTTCAATGCTGAAAAAATATGGTCAGAGTTAGCAACCATCTAGAACCTGCGATACCATGGATTAATCAGAATTTGCAATTTTCTCAAACACTTTGTATTGAAAAAGGCAGTTAATGGACTTGATTTGATTTGATTTGATATCGTTCCCTTCTATTATTGGTAAACCTTCGCTTATGCAACCTTGTTCCATCAAGCTAAGGCTTTCCAGAAAATGAGGCACGGAGGAAACTGGGTTTGATTTGAAGGTTAGGCAATAAGGGTATAGGTTTGCTAGGCTTTGTCGTGGAAGGAGGCGCGGAGACAGAGAGGATGGTGGGTTGGGGGATGGAGCTGACGATGAAGTGTTGGGCGGATGGGTCGTAGGCGAAGCTTTCTATAAAGGCTAGGGGATCGACAATTGACGATGGCGAGGAGTAACTAGCGACGGGAGTGGAGGATGCAGTTGATCTCGCAGCGGAATTAGTGATATTAGTGAAGAAGGGATAGACGATAGGTATTGTGGAAGAGGGGATTGGGATGAGGTTTATAGGAGAGGGCCAGTTGGAGTTGCAGACTTGCAGTCGGGGAAGATGAAGAGAGGCAGTTATGAGGATTTTTACATTAAAATAAGTTTTTAAATCCAGCTGTATAATAATGAAATTGAGGGGGATTGTCTGCCCTCCCACTTTCCATCCCCTTCCATTTGTGCAGTCATGGTTAAGCCACGTCAACATTTTATATTCCTATTATTTTTTGTCTTATTATCTCTATAAAAAAATCAATATAAAATGTCGGCGTGGCTTAACTGTGATCGCTTAAATAAAAGGGGATGAGAAAGGGATGGGAATAAGGAGGGCAGACAATCCCCATCCTAATGAGAAAGGGACTTGAAAGTTTGAAACTATTACACATACAATTTAGGAGGTTTCAAACCCGAGACGCATGGTGAAAACCTAACACCAATCCACTCAGATATTGGACCATATTCCAAGCACATTTACTTTATTTAAACCTAAACCTAAACTAACCTATCTATCACTACACACCTACCACTAAGAAATTATTCTGTATTCAATACAATTTAAACACTTAGGGCTCCTTTACTAATCGTAATCAGGATGAGAGGAATTGAATTGACGATGAGTTGGGATGAGGTGAAATCAGATTTAGATCTTAAAAACTACTTAACCTACGTGGCGCGCAGGCCGAATAACTAATAAGTTAACTACGTCCTTCAGATGTATGCGGAGCGTGCCAACTCATTGGCCGAGCTCGGCCGAGAGTAAAATATGTTGATGTGTTACATTGATACGCTCGACTGACTTCTATGTCATGCGATTGCAGCCGAGGAAGGAACACGTCTCTACCTTTGGATTCTCAAGCCTGAAGACAAGGCTACTAATTATGCAAAGTTCACAAATCGTTGTCGCTGGATTCGGTCACAGTGATGGTATTCGTCATAGTGAACTCGCACCGAATCAACACTAAGGTGTAAGGGCACAAATACTCAAAGCGGATGTACGTTTTGATGGTGAATGTGGTTCGGCCGTCTGAATGCCAACTCTAAATCCCACTTGTGAGTATCCAATCATAAATCAACTCGGCGTTCAATGTGCCGAGCCTAATAATCAATAACACCTCACTTCGTCGAGAAGGATAATAAGATGACCTTTACCAATAAGGATTCGAAAACCCTTGTCGACCGAGACTTGGATAGTTAATCAGTCGGCCGCGACGCAGTGCTGTTTATCCAAACTGAAGGTGCTCCGAGGTTAGCTGATTCTACGGCAATAATTCTGTTTATCCAAACTGAAGATATCATCGGTTGCCTTCACATTGCTGTTTATCCAAACTGAAGATGTGTTTACGAAACGGAAAATAAAAATCTCAAGGTTCTTGAGAGATTTCGCGTTGAGCGAGAGTTTGCGCATGGCAGATTTGTGTGTTGAATTGGAAGTCCCTTGAATGGTGCCTTCACCCTGCAAATCCCTTTTTGTTCAAATTAGAACTATATCTGGATTAGGACTTCTTACTCCAATCTAACCTTATATCGGCTACTCCTTCTCCTATCAGGATTTTGAACCTAGCCCTCTATCTAGCCACGTTCTTCCACGTCTCCGTATCCCAGTCTCGCCGAGACTCCTTACTGCACTAGGATGCTACTTCCCCCAATTATCCATCTCATAATAGAACTTCGCCATCCTCATCTCTATCAGGTGACTCATTTTCCTAATAGGACTTGGCCGACCCTAACTAGCTGGCCCACAAACCGAATATCTCTCAGCATCTTCCAAACTAAGCCCTTGGGCTGAGAAACACTTAACGCTCGGCCCAGACTAATATTTTGGGCCCAAACATTACCCCATCGCTTCTGAGGTCGTCGACTCACAACTCTTGGTCGTGCCTCGGCCTTGAAGAAGCGAAACCACTTAATCACCTCGAAACTTTAATCACGCGCATTTATGGGGCATGATCACTTGTCTCCATACTCTTTAACTTTTCACCACGTGGCAACACCCTAGCTCACTCAGTAGCCCTAACAACGTTTCTCAAAACACGCGGCCACTAAAACGTCTTCTCATTATTATTCGCCGCCACACGCAATCATGCACTTTCAAATTGCGACACCTTTAGCCTTTTCACCTAGATTCCCTCGAATATTCATAATGATTAGTGTTTTTCCTTGTCAATTATATCCCAATTTTAAAAACTAAACGTCTGGTCTTTTTACCAAGACCTCTTTCATTCGCACTCTTACACTTCCAGAACTTTGAATTTCCTCTAACTTTTGCTCTCCAAAAATCTAGAACTCTTTCAAGCTTCATACCAAAAATTCTTCCAGTTTTTACCATAAATCTTTCAAATTCTTTCCCAGCAAACCTCCAGAACTTTTCCAATGGCCTCATTCATCTCCAAGATTTTAGATCTTTGGGCCACTCTTCAAGGATGCAGTGCCACCATCAATCACCACCATTTTTCAGGGACCACTGCCTAACACCCTTGATGCTAGGGTTTGAATGGTCGAAGTAGGATTCGGCAAAGCCGCAAGGATCATGGCTTTCAACTACAGCAACCTGGGCAGCCTGGGTTGCACGAATGGAGAAGCTCTTCGGAGAGCATTGGAAAGCTCTTGGCATTTATAATGCCATTAGACTTTCATCTGTAGAGATCACCATGGACAATGAGGTCCTTATGGCGGCCTTGAGCTTCTGGTGCTCGGCCACCAACACCATGGTCCTCCCTTTCGGCCCTGCTGACCCCACCATCCTTGACGTCACCGAGATCCTGGGGACTTCCCCCTCTAGCATCCCAGTCGACGCCGCCCTTTCTAGGTGCCCGTCGAACGTCGACTTGAAGGCACTTTTCGACGAACAGGCCGTTGAAATGCTAAGCGAAGAAGGTCAAGAACCTTCAAAGGAAGAAGTTCAGAAACTTCACCAGAACTTCTTCAATTACAACACCCTCTACCTCTAATTCGCCGGCCGATGAGAGGAGAACCTGAGGAAGGGAGAACATGAAGCCTCCCTCTTCTACTGGTACAACAAATTCATTTGTTGTACCAAGTCTAATAAGTGCTTGGTAGAGAACATGCCAATGGCCAAAGCCCTAGCTAGCGGTCACGCCTTGGCGCTCAACCCAACCATTCTCGCCAACCTGCTACGTTGCCTGGCCGAGGCGACCATTCACAAGATCGATCCGCACCAAAACGGCCCTCTCTGGGTCTTCCAACTCTGGGTGCAGGTCTACTTCGCCACCCTTGGGCTGGAGGTTACCAACTTCCCGTCTACTTCTCACCAGGCCAAATAAATTTTTAAATACTTCTTGGCCTCGACGTTCTCTCCAACGACGAATTCTTGATCTATCGTCGTCGAGAATACCCTTCGTCGATAAGCTTCCTGTATTAGCATAGAGCGTAGACGACAATGTTGATCTTCGTCAAGCCTGGGGATCATTCGTACTCACCCGCGACCTTTCTCTCGGCTGTAACGCTCGCCGAGTGAGCTGGGAAGTCTACCACCCCCAATTCACCGTTCGTCAGCTCGGCTACCTCCAGGGCTGTCCGGTGCCTTTTCTCACCTCTCATTCTCTCTTAAGTCGAGAACGCCTCTCCGACTCCTTAGAGAGAGAATGCAAGGACAACAAGAAAGAATTTCAAGAAAGGCGCCAAAAGTTTCATCTTCGATCAACTATTTTTGAGTCTCTTGGCACCGACATTTTCTGTGATTGGTAGGAAAAGTACATCAAGGAATTCTTCGACACGCTGGTCGAAGATGTCGTCAACAAAATTTTCGACGACAGACCTAGGAGGACTTCTGCCCTTTAAATCAAAGAGACGACCCAAAGTATATAACTCTCTAAACCTATTCTTTAAATACTTAAATTTAGCTTCGACTGACTTGATTTTGTTTCCTTAGGCAGTCATGCGCCAAAGCCGGCGATCATAATTGTTACAGCTGTGGCCAAGATGAAATCCATCATTTCCCCACTAAAAAGGCTGCAACCGTTGTGGCAGCCCTGCCGAGCAAACAACCCAGCTAGGAGGTCGAGGCAGCTGGCGAATCTCTCCGCCCCCAGAATAGCGTCAAGAAATTGGCGAAGAAATGGGAGAGGAAGATTCACGTTATCTCCAGCCAGACGACAAGAGCGACAACTCCAAGTCATTTTCCTCCTACTCTTGTTGTCTAGGCCCCAACGGTGAAGTGGTCGACCCCAGTTGTCCCAGCACTAAAAATCAGCACTTCTGGACCAACACTCACGATTCAACCTGTTCCTCAGGTCGTGGTCAAGCCTGTTGCTACTCCACGGGTCGAGAATCCCACAGCTCAGAAGTCGCCCACTGCACTCGTCTCGGAGAGGTAACTCTCCGGTTGGGAAGTCTCTCCGCAAACATCCAAAACAGACGATAGTCATCTTGGAAGAGGTATAATTATGTCGTTGGTAAATACTCTTATTTTTTACATTGAATTTACCGATACTAACAGCTTCTATTTCAGGGCGATGACATCGACAAGACTTCATTGACTAGTCATCTTCGACCTTCTTCTCCCAACTCTCCTCCAGTGGCTGAAGACATCCAGGTCGATCCTCCTGCAGCTGAACTTGAAAAAAGGGTCATCACCGAGCCCGAAGGGACGGCGGAATCATCGGTTCATCCGCAAAATGAAGACCTTAGAATCCCTCATCAAGAAACCACTTCGGCATTAATAAGTTCCTTTATTGTTTTTCCCCTTTTTTGCCAATCTTCTACCTTATCTATATTGGGAAAATATTAAATGTCAGGTGTCTATTTTCTCATTTCACCAAAAATTCTACGAGCCGAAGGGCGTTATCTATATCTCATGGCCACCTCAGTAGCCATCGAACATAGATAACCTTCATCGGCCGCGCGAATTAAGAAAGAGTCTTAAACATTGGGCTCGACCATTTAGCTCTCTAGGCTCGAGCAATGAGCCAGCAGACATTGCTGAAGTCTCTTCTCGGTAGGTTCAACATTTCTCTTTTCCTTAATTCCTTGTGTTTCAACTTGTTCTGATAACTGCTTCTTTTGTGTGTAGCCTTCTTGGGAAGTCGAACTTGACGCCCTGCTCTCCACCACTTCCAGCGTGGCTAGTCCTTTTGCTACCTCGACCAAGCCTACTTCTGACGCGACCGAGTCCACTGCCTTTGCCAAGTTGCAGGACCTCCTATCCCTCTCAGCCTCTCAAATCTTAGAATGCAACAGCCTCGATTCTATTGGCAAATGCCTGAACATCCTTGCATCTGAGGGTCAATTAAACAATGAATCCATTGTTCAATTATCTTCTATCTTAAAGAAAACTCAAGAATACTTTACCATTTTTGAGAGGGCTCTTCGAGCAGAAGACGACCTAAAAGCTGCAATGGTCGCTCAAGAAGCAATTCGACCAAAACTCGAGGTAATAAAAGAGCAGAAAATGCAGTTGGCCATTCTTGATGACTAGATTACAGAACTCTAACGTCGAAGATCAGCAGTTGCTTTTGCTCTTGAAGCAAATTTTGAATCAAATAAGGCCAAGTTAACGGAGTTTGCAGCCGGCGGATTGAGCAAATAAAGTTCGAAAAGAGGATGCGCCATGCTAAAGTCATGCTGGGTGAAGTGAGGTGGCTGGAGCTAAAGGCCACTCTTGAAGTCTGCCTTTCTCCGACACCCTAGGAATGTAATCTTATAGGCCGTTTTAGTTCTTCATTTGTAACCTTTACAATTTTAATGAAATACACCTTTATCCTCGCATTTCCCAAATTGTCAGAAAGTATTTCTTTAAAAAAATTCCACTGATTGGCTATTTGTGAATCAAACCAGTCTGATCCTTGAGATGGTATGCCCTTTGCCGAGAACCTTATAAATGATAAACGGCGCTTCCTAATTCGGCAACCATTTGCCGAACCTGGGATCTTTAATTCCTATCAGCATCACTGTCTGCCAAACTAATTCACCCTCGCCGAACGTTTTCTGTTTAACTCGTTGATTATACGCTCGTTCAATAATTTTCTTTTATGTGACTAACAAGTTATAGGCGTCAAGCCGAGCTTCTTCTAGATCCTTTAACTCTTGCCTCATAACATGACCATACTCGGCATTGAACAAACTGCTTTGCTCAATCATCCTTAATGAGTTTATACTTGGTTCGACCAGCAGCATCACATCGTGTCCATAAGTTAATGCATATGGAGTTGTCCTAGTAGCCGAGCGGAGCGAGGCTCTATAAGCCCATAATGCTTCGTTTAACTTTAAATGCCACATGCCAGGCCTTTCTCTTACCATTTTTTCAAGGATATTGATCAAAACCTTATTACTTGCCTCGACCTGCCCATTTGCCTGCGGCTAATACAGCGTAGATTGCTCGAGTCCAATTTTAAGATTCACCGTATATTCCTTAAACCTGTCGAACGTGAAGACCGTACCATTATCTTTGTCTCTGGCACACCGAATCTGGTCACGATGTTTTCTACTATGAAGTCATAAACTTTTTTAGATATCAATTTGGAACACGATTTTGGTTCGATCCATTTGGTGAAGTAATCTTTCGCAATGAGTATCCATGTATACTTTGCCGATCCGGAAGACAGTGTGATTTTGCCGATTATGTCCATGGCCCATCCTTTAAACGGCCATGGTTTGGTGACTGAATACAACGATTTGATCGGGACTCTCTGTATAGGACCATGAATTTGGCACTACACACATCCCCGCGCAAACTCGATACAATCTTTTAGAATGCTTGGCCAGAAATAATCGTGTCAGCGAAGCAACGATCGCATCTTTCGACCGGACTAATGAGCTCCGCATATTCCTTCATGAATCTCGGCAATTTCCTGGGCGGCCTTTTCAAGGCCAAGACATAGCATCAAGAGGCCATCATCACCCTTTCTGTACAACACGTTTTGGTACAACACGTAATTCATAGCGTAAACCCTTGTTTTACGGTCGTGTTTGCCATTAGGGTTGTCGAGATATCGCATGATTGGCATTTTCCAATTGTCTGGCAACGCCTCGACTGCGCAAACCTCGATAGGATCTTCACGTTCTAACAACGAAGTTAAAGACATGACTCACTTTCGGATCACATAATTCTGTAGGAGAACTTGTTGATTAACCAAGGCCGGGTATCATTGTCGTATTATACGTATCGCCCGGCCTATCTTGCCCCTCATGAGTTGTGCGCCGGAGGCTATTTGGGCCAACTCATCTACATCAGTATTGCAAATTCGAGAAATATGTTTGAACGTGTCATTGAATGACTCGTCCAAATAACTGGCGACCATGTGATAGGGAGCCAAAGTGCAACTCATGCAACGAAAAGTGCCATTGAGTTAGTTAATCACAAGTTTTGAGTCGCCAAGGACGAGGGTGCGAGTTACCCGTAAGTCGTGAGGATACTGGGGTTAATGATGAGGGCCTCGTATTCGGCATAGTTATTCGAACAGCCAAAGTCTAGCTTGAGAGAAAAATATCACCGACGGTGCTCTAGAGACTGAATGACTATTCCAACACCAGACAAAATGGAAGTACTCGAGCCATCAAAGTACATTGTCCAATAATTGTCTCGGGTCTTTACCATGCCAATTTCGACGTCATTGCCCCCAAAGCCATATAAGGACGGGTACCGGGCTAAGAAATCGGCCAGTGCTTGGCCCTTGACAGCTTTCTAGGGGACATACTACAAACTAAATTTAGACAGCGCCACTGTCCACTTCCTAATTCGTCCTTTAACAATCGACGGAGTGAGCATATAACAGATGACGTCGGTTTGGACAATGACTTGAGTGACAGATGGGAGTATATAATGCCTGAGCTTAGATGCAGTGAAAAACAAAGCTAAGCAGAGTTTCTCGACGGCCGAGTAGTTGATCTCAAGAGTATTAAGGTTGCGGCTAAGGTAAAAGATAGTCTGCTTACGCCCAACATCATTGTCTTGCGCTAAAAGACAGCTAATAGACTCTTCGGCTGTAGAGATACACAACTTAAGAGATTTGCCTCGTCGAGGTGGGTCAAAAACAAGTAAGGTCGAAAGAGTAACCTTGATCTGTGTAAAGGCCTTTTGATGTTAGGTCGTCCACTCAAAGGTGTCAGAATCCTTCAGTTTCAACAGTGTGGAAAAAGCTCGCATCTTTCTCTCCGAATTGGCAATGAATCGACGGAAGAAATTAATCTTACCGAGCAGCGATTGTAGCTGCTTCTTGGTCACTGGGGGCAGAGCGTTAATGATCGCCCGATCTTTTTTCTCTTCGACCTCAATGCCACGGTGGTATACAAGAAAGCCTAGGAAATTACCGGCTGATATGCCAAAAGCACACTTAGCTGGATTAATCTTGAGGTTATGTTGGCACATGCGTAGGAAAGTCTGTCAAAGATCATCCAAATGCATCTGGCGTCGTTTCGATTTGATTACCATATCTTTAATGTAAACTTCGACAGTGGTGCCAATTAAGTCGTGGAATATTGTGTTAATCACTCGTTGATATATGGCACCGGCGTTCTTTAGGCCGAATGGCATAATGACCTATTCGTATGTGCTGAGTGCCCCCGGGCATCGAAAAACGATTTTGTGAACATCGGCCTCGGCAATGAAAATCTAGTTGTAACCAGCATGTCCGTCCATAAAGGATAGGATTTCGTGACTTGCTGCTGCATCGATTAATAAATCTGAAATCGGTATTAGATACTCATCTTTGTGAATTGCCAGATTTAGATTTCGAAAATCGATACAAATTCGTAAAGCACCATTTTTCTTCAAAACTGGGACGATATTCGCCAACCACTCGACGTACCGAGCTGTCCGAATGAACCCATCATTTAGTAGTCAAATGATTTCATCTTTGATGTCGAGTTATACATCGGATGAAAATCGTCGAGGTGGTTGACGGAATGGTTTACACCCAGGTTTAATGTGTAACTCATGCTCAATGAGTTTTCTATCTAAACCAGGCATCTCATGGTAACTCCAAGCAATACAATCTTTAAATTCTTTAAGTAAATTACAAAGCTCGTTTTTTCATATGTTGAGGTAACAAAGCACTAATAAATAAAGGTCGTGGGTCTTCGGCCGTCCCAACATTTATTTCTTCCAAGGGGTCCTTGACCTTAGGTCGATTATCCTCGAGCTCAGCCATTGCGGACTAAACTTTATCCAACGATAGAACTAGGCCATTGTCTTCCTCGGCCAGGAATTCAATTAGGTTTACACCCGAGTTTGGTTGCTTGGAAACAGCATATTAATGGGCCAGCAGTCGTTCCATGGTTGATGAAACCGTGCCCGGCACCTTTTTTGTTTGGCATCATTCATCAGTGTTTGTAAGTAGGTTGACCAACTCGAGTCTCGCCGAATCCTGGTGTATAGTTTCGGTGGCAACCTCGATGGTCTTCTAAACCAAGATCCGAGTCGGTCGTCCTTCCTTATTGAAACCTTGTAGGGTAATGTAGCCAATGTGATCGTCACAACAGCGAGCCTGAATCATGTTGGCCTCGAACGACTAGTTGTTGGCTAGATGAACCACGACCGATTTACCGTCCCAGGAAACAAAGACTTGGTACAGTGATGAAGGAATATAACCTATCTAATGAATCTAATCGCAGCCGAGCAGCGTGTTGTACTCGATCTTTGAATCCACTATGAAGAACACAGTTGTGTGATTGCAACCGGTGACGTTCACCTCTAGAGAAAGTATACCATTTGTCTGGGATTTGTCGCCCACGAAGCTACTCATAGTTATCCCTGATGGGATGAGTTTGTCGTTTGATCATCATAGAGCTCGCATGATGGACACATGCATAACGTTGACTGTTGCTCCACAGTTGACAAATACCTTAGAGATTCGATATCCTTCAATATGAGTCGTGACATACAACGGCTTATGATGTTGCAGATTGGCAGCTGGAGAGCGGGGAAATAACTCAGCGATAGCTGCTTTAAGCTTGTCTTGTTTGCTCTCTGGCCCATCTTCTTCGCCAACAATAAAGTCAACTTGTGTTGCATATCCAGCAACCATATCACTGTCCAAAGAAGTTGGTTGGGTAGTAGTTGTCTGAAATTCAACGGATAAGACGTGAACCATGATGATCTCCATGTTGTCAATGACAGAAGGGCCTATCAGGTTATGGTCATCTTCTCCTGGGCCACCGGCCGAAGTATCTTGCTCTTGAGCATCCTCGGCCTGAACATCTTTCGTTTCATCGACTGGTTATGGAACATCCTCTTATGTCACGTCATTCTGGGTGTCTCCCTCGAGCTCACTCGACGTTAGGACTTGTGCTATTTTACGGACTTACTCCTGATAAGCGATTCGAGCTTTTCTTATTTTAAGGTACGCATCTAGTCATGCCACGCGTTCCTTTTCATCGGTCGTAAGGCCGAAGAGAGCTACTGCCAAGAAGACTTCGAAATGGTATCTTAAATATTGAAGGTATTCCAGGGAAAATGGGAGCTTAGCGGGGTCTATGTCGGTATAGGGATCAACTTCAAAGCCGAGTACCCGAGCTTCGGGTATGTGCTGGAACCTGGCCTTCATTGCCAGATCAGTGGTCTTTTGAATAATTTGCTCGGCGTCGGGGCAAGTTAATACCAGGTCGAGGGCTTCTTTACACTCATTTGGCAGATCGTATAAATCATTGGCAGAATGTTTCTTATGAAATTCTCGCATGTATTCTAAGGCCTTGCCGAGAAAAAAAGGGTGTAGGTTCTGTCGTATTTTGATTAACGGCTCTGGTGTCGGTAATGGGGAAAGCTTGTTTTCTGCCTCTTTCTGCTCAAAGCGAGCTTTCATTTCTCCTGGTCGAAGAAGGATTTTAATTCGCTTCTTAGATTCCTCGATGGTGGTTTCAAAATCGCGATCAATCACTTTTTTCCCACGAAGTAATTTGGTTATGATTGTCGGAGGTTGTTGATCATCTTCACTTCCCACTGTCTCTTTCGGCTGCCATTTGGGAGCCGAAGTAGCCTGGGCTGCCTACCGTCAAGCCATGCAATCTATCCACTAGCGACGGCGTTTTTGAGACTTAAATAGATGCAGTATACATGCTGGTTTGAGAGTTATAATTGTACGATCGTTGGTCGTGTGGTTTTGGCGGCTTGAATGTCTTTTGATTCGCCAACGAACCGGAATTGCTGGAGTTTCACGAATAGTAGTCCTCATTGTAAAATGGGGCGTCGAAGTCAAGTCGTCGCCTAACTTAGGATGATCTATCAGCTCATGGTTGGAGGCCGAGCCTATTAAACACCTTCTGCCTCTAGCCCACGCCGAGTACCTTTGGTGGTCATGCCGCAACTATGGGTGGCTGTCGTGGTGCTATCGCAACTGTAGGTGGTTGCTCTGGTGTCAAACTTGAGGTGGCTTCTCTTTTGGCTCTGTTAAGACCATTTGTGCTTTACAACGATTGCATAACACCATTGGTCCATCAGACTCTTCCTCGCTGGAACTTGACATAGCTTCGACTTAAGCTGGTTTTATTAACTCTGTAGATAGCGCATTAGAGAACAAGTCGATCTTAAGTTGTGGCCGAGAATTTTTTTTTATGACATGCTGTATTGGAACGAACTCGGCCTTCCTTTTTCCCTTATTTTTTGGCAAGTGAGCATCTACCATGCCAATTATCGCTAAATGGAAGGGATTAGCATCGACGACCATTTGTTTTTCAAGAAAGTTTAGCTTGCTCTTATCGATCCAGCTTTGAATAGCATCACGGAATACCACACAATTGTTGGCCGTATGCTTGTTCGAGTTGTGATATTTGCAATATGTTTTGTCTTTCAATTCTTCGGCCTTGGGAATGTTCTGGCCAAAGCTTGATAATCTTTGCTAACAGCAACTGGTCAAAAATTGCGTCGGCATTGGTAATGTCAAAAGTATAGACTTTTGACGCTTTGACTGTTGCTTCTTTAGGGGCGCGCGAGTTTTGATATCTTTGGGATGAGCCAAAGCCTTGCAAATCTACTGCTTATCAATTACAATCTCAACCGCGTCTATATTGGCATACTGGGAGTCGTCTCATTTGGCCGATGCATAAATGACCAAAGGTTTTTATAGATCGTTCCTCAGGCTGGGGACTTTGATATCTTCTCTTCTCGGAGTAAATAGTCGTATTGCTTAACATGTTGAGCCAGTTCATACACGTCCCAAAAGTTTAGCACCAAGAACTTCCTTTTGTACTCCACGTCCAACCCATTCAAGGCGATTCTTACAAATTTGACTTCAGAGATGGGTACTCGGCACCAATTCCTAGCCGACTTAAACCTCGTTAAGTACTCTATTGGTGACTCATCAGATGCCTAAGCCATCCTGGTCAATGAAGATACTGACATCTCCATCCTCGACCGATAGAATTGCTCTTGGAATTTCTCGACCAGTTTTTCCCAACTTTGAATGGAATTGGGGGGGAAGATTAATGTACCATGTGAATGCCGAGTCCATTAGCGAGAAGTTGAGTAGTCGTAACTTATGAAAGTCACTATTAACATTTCCACATTGTGCGGTGAAACGAGCCCCATGTTCTAGAGAAGATAGAGACGATTCTCCAACAAATAGGCTGAAATCTGGGATTTTGAAGCCCTTCGGATACTCAAAGTGTTCTACATACTCTGGGTATGGATGAATGAATTTTGGGAACTTCGGCCCCTTCTTCAAGGCTGAATCGATCATCTTTTGAACTTCACCTAAACCCACAACCGGTGTTTCGGGCTCGAATTCATTTGTTTTGCTGCTTGATCCACTTTTTTCTCTAGATCGATCGATTTAAGCCGAGCAGATCCTGCTTCGGCCGTTGATGCTGGTATTGTGTTATTTCTTAGAATGGATTGTTTCAACCGATCAGGAAATCCCATGTTCTGGGTATTACTAACTAAAACCTCAAGCAGCCTGGTGTGTATGGCACTGTAACCACGTACTTCTTCCAGCATCCATTTTATTTCTCGGCTGATCTTTTACTCGAACTGCCGAGATTGCTCCTCAAGTCTTCTTTTAAGGAACGATCTGGTTGGTGGGTTGGATGCTTAACCACTATCTTCGTCACATTCTTCTAATGCCCATTTGGTAGGACATCATTTTGCAACCGTAGTAAGGACTCCTGTATCACGAAGTGGTTCGCCGAGAATCACTTCCCTTTCTCGGCGTGGGTCAAGTATCACGGCAACAGTAGTCTGTGCCTGTGATAAGCCTTCTGGATCCGTATTCTGGGTCGTAGGTGTAGTAAGCGATTTTCCCATGACGGTGTTCTTCTTTACTGACTGTGTTTCAACTGGCATGAACTTAGTAGTTTTAGCACTTGAGTCCCACTGGGCGTGCCAAAATGTTGATCCTAAAAACAACTTAACCTATGTGGCGCGCAGGCCGAGTAACTAATAACTTAACTACATCATTCAGATGTATGCGAAGCATGCTAACTTGTCAGCCAAGCTCGATCGGGGAGTAAAATATGTTGATGTGTTGCGTTGATGCGCGCAGCTGACTTTTATGTCCTGCTATTATGGCTGAGGAAGGAACACCTCTCAGCCTTTGGATTTTCAAGCCTGAAGACAAGGCTACTTATTATGCGAAGTTCACAAATCATCGTCGCCGAATTCGGTCACAGTGATGGTATTCGTCAAAGTGAACTCGCACCGAATCGACACCAAGGTGTAAGGGCACAAATACTCAAAGTGGATGTATGTCTTGATGGTGAATGTGGTTCGGCCGTCTGAATGCCGAACTCTAAATCCCACTTGTGAGTATCCAATCATAAATCAACTCGACGTTCAATGTGCCAAGCCTAATAATCAATAACACCTCACTTCACCGAGAAGGCTAATGAGATGACCTCTACCAACAAGGATTCAAAAACCCTTGTCGACCAAGACTTGGATAGTTAATCAGTCAGCCTCGACACAGTGCTGTTTATCCAAACTGAAGGTGCTCCGAGGTCGACTGATTCTACGGCGATAATGATGTTTATCCAAACTGAAGATATCACTGGTTGCCTTCATAATGATGTTTATCCAAATTGAAGATGTGTTGGTGAAAAGGAAAATAAAAATCTCAAGGTTGTTGAGTGGTTTCACATAGAGCAAGAGTTTGCGCAGGGTAGATTTGTGTGTTAAATTGGAGGTCCCTTGAATGGTGCCCTCACCCCTCTATTTATAGCAACAAATCCCCCTTTGGTCGAATTAGAACTCTACCTGGATTAGGACTCCTTACTCCGATCCAGCCTTATCTCGGCCACTTATTCTTCCATCAGGATTCTGAACATGGCCCTCTATCCAGCCACGTTCTTCCACGTCTCCGTATCCCAGTCTCGCCAAGACTCCTTACTGCACTAGGATGCTACTTCCCCTAATTATCCATCTCACAATAGGACTTCGCCGCTCCTCATCTTTATCAGGCAACTCTCTTTCCTAATAGGACTTGGCCGACCCTAACTAGCCAGCCCACAAACCGAATATCTCTCAACATCTTCCAAACTAAGCCATTGGGTCGAGAAACACTCCACGCTCAGCGCAGACCAATATTTTGGGCCCAAACAAATTCATATTTAAACTCTGTGCTAAAATTTTCAAGAATCAAAGTAGAAATAATATTGAACCATATAAATTGTTTATTATTTCACATAAATTGGAATGAAAATCAAGGTGATTACTAAGATACCCATGTTTTAGTAATCTATTTTATATGCTAACTTTTGGTTTAACTATTTTTTTGGTAAAACTTTATTTTATCTTAATTTTGTGAGAAAAACTTTAATTTTTTTATTTTTATTTTTTTGGCTAAGAGAACAAAAATTGGTGTTGGGTTAATGTGAACAGCAATCTTGAAATTTTAGAAATAAGTGAGGGTATAAGAGAGAGGAAAAAAAATCATTTTTTGATCTCCCCAGTTAAACCGGAATTCAATTAACACCAAATTGTAGAAAATTCAATTTCTTCAAATTTTGGAATTTTTGGAGTTGAATTCCAAAATCAAAAATTCCAAAATTTGAGTGAGTCCTATCAAACTTTTTATTCTCCAATATTTAATAAATATTGTAGTATTCTGTAGTCAAAATTCGTGTAAACGTGCCATTTAAGATTAAGTAGTGTTGTTTTATATCCATCAGCTGCAGTCGAGCTCGGTTTCTTAAAGGTTTCATGCTGCAAAATGATTCATGTTAAAAGTGATTGGGGCAACCATACTTCCATAAAAACCAAGACTAGAAATACAGCTTTAACTTCAAGATCAAGACTAGGAGTCTAGGCATGCTTACATGGACCAGAACAAGGGAAATCATGAATGGGAAGGAAAAGGAGAAACACTGGATATCAGAAACTGGCCCCTCTGGTTGATTCAATTCACGATTCTTAAGGTGAGGGTAAACATTTATTTATAATAATGTCATTTAGTAATACAGTCTAGTTATATTCCTTTTCACTTGTAAGTGAAAGATTTTAGGTTTGGTTCTCGCGAAATGCGATTTTGAATCATATGATTACTAGCGTATGTGAGGCTTAATCCACTCTTCTATCTCTTAGTGTACATAATATTGTTTGTTCAAAAACAAAAAGGTGAGGGTAAACAAAATGGAAGTCAAGAATTAGAGTAGTTCAAATTCTCGTGTTTTAGTAAATGTTGGAAAGTAAAAAATATGTATAAAACCTTCAATACTCTAAACATGACATTGAGATTATACAAAGATAATGCAAACTCCTTGTCACCAACAAACCTATACTACCGCCCTATATGAATTTAAAGAGAACCGAGTGTTACCAGAGAGAGGAATTCAAGAAAACAATATGCGGAGTCCCTTTGTGTGCGTGATTGCACGACCACGTAATTCGGCTTTGGGGAAGGGGAAAAAGGAGAGATTTTTTCCCACTTTTATATGATGAATAATATACCTTCCAGTGAAATTTTAATGTTAGAGTTTTTTAAGTTTTTTTTTTGTTTGTATTTTTTTAAGGTTGAATTGCTTTTGATTATTTAGTATAAGTTATGTCTATAACTCTTTTTACTTATTATTTAATGATATTCGTAAACTTATAATCAATGTAAATATAGTTTATTTTGATTTAAGTTATTATTTTCTAGTATCAATACATTGTTCTAATTTTTTAGGAATACTATACTAAAAAGGAGATCAACATTTTCTACATTCACAATAGGTGTGGTCTTTTTGTAGCCCCACTCATTGATTGACATATATTGATTTAGGATAACAAAATTAAGTTTATAAATACGTGTCAGTCAATGAATGATGCTACATAAAGGCCACACACCACTTCGAATGCAAAAGATTTATGGCGCGTTTACTAATCCGTAATCAAATTAAGAGGAATTGAATTGAGGAGGAATTAGATTGAGGAGGAATTGAAATGAGGTGGAATCAGAATCATATTCCTGTTGAAGTTGTTTACTAAAACTGACACACCCCGTCCCGAAGGAGGGCATGCTGGCCGTCACGTGGGAGTGACGTAACCATTTACACAGTACGGAAGCTTTAAATATATCACTTCTAAGATGAAACACCCGAAGGTGAGACCTAATTTTTGTCCATTCTGTCAGAACCCCGCTGAACTTCCTCGTAGTCACCACACCTCTGCTATCTTGAACCTGGAGGGGCGCAAAACCAAGTTGAGTGGGTCAGTAAAACAAATCTTTTCCAAATCCAAACATTTCTCAAAACGTTGTAACCCCTCTCCGTAAAACCTGTATACTTTCCCAGAAATGTAAAATATCAATATATATACATATATATTCTCAAAACTTCAAATCACTATCTCAACATTATTTTTGATACAATATGCCATGTCTAAATTCAACAGTATAGTATGAATGTATTAACATAAATCAGGTGGAAGAAACTAATCAACCGGAGACCCTCTAATGGCCCTGTACGGCTGAATCTATAGCTCAAAATCTCATCTTACCAGAGTCACCAACTGTGACCTGTACGGCCTTCTGCACATAAGTCGGAACCACCTAATGTAGTCTGTACGGCTTAATGGTTAATATTACGCTCTAGTGCTTTTATCATCAATCATCTGTGCACATAATCTAAGGTCACCCACCAGTCGGAACCTCTCTAAAGGTACGACTGGCCTGTCGGAACCACCTCCTATGGTCTGTACGACTAGCATCTACTTGGATCCAAGGCGAGCGTGCGATGCGGTGAATATTATAAGCACTAATACCATGGTGCAGGTTATGAGCTCAACATATCTCAACATCATCATAATATCTCAATTGTATCTCAATCACATTTCAATTATATCTCAAACATATCTCAACTATATCTCAATCACATTTCATATGTATATCAAATGTATTTCATACGTATATCGAATGTTATTCGTTCTCAACTATGCATGTACCTATCTGGTACTTACCTGGCGTCCTCGGCACCAACATATGCATCATATATCAATTTATAATTTTCATATCATTTCATGCATGGCATTTCGATTCACATTTCTATATACTTTTCACCTACTTCTATGCATGGCATTTCGAATCATATTTTCATATGAATCTACGCATGGCATTTGAAAACATACTTTTCGTATACTTTTATACATTGCATTTAAAGCATATTTTCATTCATTTTCAATTTCTGGGAAACGTCAAGTATATATATATATCTACGGAAAATAAAACTGCCCACTCACCGATACGTAGTCAAGACGAAGCCTCCTAGCTTGGCTCAATCACATACGTCCTCGGAATACGTTTCCCTATACGTGAAATTTCTAATTAACTTAGTTTAATAACACATAAACGGAAACGTAAATAAAATCTTCATAGATTGTCCAAATATAGAGTTTAAATATATGAAATCGATCTACTCGACGTCACGAACGTCCCGGTATTTTTAGAAAATTTTTTTTGATGTTGCACGCGCCCCCACACGCCAGGACAAGCACGGGGCTACGCGCCCCCACGCGCGGCGCGTGAATGCCACTCGCCCCTGTCCTTTTGTCCTCGCCGGACTGGTTTTTTCGGTGACCGGAAAACTTCCGTGTGTGATATCTCACTCGTTTCTCAACCATTTTGTCCCATTTTTCTTCCTACATGCTCTAAATTAAGAGTACTACAAGTCTATACCTTCAAAAACCTCGAAAACTAACGAGAAACTCGTCGGGAAATCTCCAAGAATCCGGCCATCTCCGTTCTACGTGATCCCGACGTCCAAACACTTCCAACGCACCACTCCGAGCCTCCTTGGGACCTCACAAAGGTCGCTGTGATTTTAGATTTTCCTAAAACGCAACGTAGAAAAATTTGATGAATAGTGCCATTTACAAAACTTGAATTTTGGACGTGAAATCGTCGTAGTTCTTACCTGAAAATAGTATGGTTGAGTTCGTATGGACGTCACGATCAAGAATATGTAATTTGTTTTGTCGATCTATGAAGTTTTGAAAATGGGTGTGGGTGTGCCATGACTTTGCTACGGGAGAGAGAGAGAGTGAAATCGTGAGGGAAGAGAGAGATGAAGTCTGAGGGATGACAGAGAGAAAAGAGTGTCGGTGGTGGGGAAAAAAAACACCAATCACACAATTATTTCCTAACTTTTCTCATTGGCCCTCAATAACTAGGATAATTTTCCAATTGGTCCAAAATTAATAATCTCAGCATAACATTCGCCCAAACTCAAGGGCATAATAGTCATTTCATAACGTCGAATAAAAATTTCCGGGACGAGTTGTTACAAAAGCTGTCTGGAATTGGAGTAGAAATGATGTTGAGTCCATATAAGTTGTTTACTAATTCACTTCAATCGGAATGAAAACTAGGTTGATTACTATATTACCCTTACATAAATAAAAAAAATTCATACTAATTATTTAAATTAAACTCTTAATTAAATTTATATAATAAAATTCATCTATATAAAAATATATAAATAGGTTTTATTTATTTATGAAATATGGCAGGAATAATGTTAAGTCCATATAAGTTGTTTACTAATTCACTTCAATCGGAATGAAAACTAGGTTGATTACTAAATTGCCCTTACATAAATAAATTATTTTCATACTAATTAATTTAATTTAATTTTTAATTAAATTTATATAATAAAATTCATCTATATAAAAATATATAAATAGGTTTTATTATTTATTTATTTATTAAAAGATGGCATAATGAGTGTCAAATGAAGGGCAATGTTGGGATAACCAAAAACAAGTGAGGGCTTAATTGGTAGAAGAAATCCATTCTGGATTCCTCAAGTATCAAGGAATTGAAATACCTCCCTCATGTAGGGAGTCTAATTCCTCCAAAATAAGGAGTTGGATTCCTTAATGCGTGTGGACCCCACATGTTTTTTGATTCCCCAAGATTACGTAAACAAAGATGTATCCTGTAATCGGAATCCAATTCCGTAAATTGATTCCGATTACGGGTACGTAAACGTGCCATTAATCTCACTAGGAAGATGCTCTTTTATAAATTTTGCACAAGATCTCAAAATTTTGAAGATTATACTGAATAATTCGACTGAAAAACTTTATAATTTGCCTAAAAAAAACTTAACCACAAAAAATTTCAAAAGTGGAACCTGCATTTGCGTTTTCGTTGGGAATTATGGTGATTTGCTGGCAAGAGCCCAAAACAATCCCAACGCAACACAAGTAGCTTCAGTAAATGCATGGAGATAAAATTTTGAGAGTAATATTACATTTACTATTTATTCGTACTATTTTTTTAATAAAAATAAAACTCGTAATGCATATGTGGCCAAATCTTTATTACAAAATAATATAAACATATGATAAAAGTAGTATTTTTAAAATTTTAATGCAACCAGAAACTATTTAAAAACAAAACGTCGGTGACAACCCAAAACTAGTCCAAGCAGGACCTTTAATCTCGAGTCAATGGCTCACTGTTCCAAAAAAACAAAAATCCTAAATCCAAACCAAGTGACATGTTATAATGGACCGTATCAGATTTTAAGGACAATTTCGAAGACCGTTTTCTTTATCATCACAACCGCAACTCGTGCTTTTTTTGGCAGACGGTTCATTAGATTACGTTCTATCCTGGTACGAGTCGTATAAAAGAGGTTTTCAATTGTTTCCTCCATGCATTGCTTATATATATAAATAAATAAAGACATTATTTTATCAACACTTTTTAGTTTCTTAAACACTCATTTTTATTCTTGATCGTCAGATTAAATAAATAATATTAAAATTAAATAGAAGTGTATGAGAAGCGAGAAGCTAAAGAGAGTGGGTTTGTCATTTTCTTTTTGGTCAATAGTTAGGTAGGATTCCATGGCGAAAATGGGGAACTGAGGGGGGGAAGCCTCCAACCGTGGTGAAAAGGACCGTATGAGTTCTTGATTTTCACATTGACATTAACCCTCCTCGCGTGTGTTTATCATTTCTCTTTAAATATATAAAGTTCATGAGTATGTAATTTCTAAATTTGGATGAACGGGTCCAATTTATAGGTATTGCTTACAGTGCTAAAATTACATCTTATTTTTCGTGGCACAAAATTCAGGTAAGCGAAAATTATTGATCATAACAAATAATTTATCAACTCAAACTTGTGACCAACCAGAACAAGTTCGAATTCTGATTAACTATAATTACAATAGTCAAGAGGTTATCCTTGCAGAATATCGACAATGCCTCAGCTAATCAAATTATCATAATTAGAACAAGAAAGCAACTCGGTACAATGCTTGGCCATCCATTCTATCTCTTCTTCTTCATTATAATCCAAATTTGCGGTCTGATTATTACTTTTCATACCGGAAGTTGAGTCCGAGCCCCGCACTTCGAGCGGTTTGTGTTGATATATTAGTTTGTCTGCTGCCAGTTCATGAGTAGCAGAAGAGTGAGTTCTAGACGTAGAAACAAGTTCTCCAGGTGTATGCTGCTTTTTTATGGTGGCAAGCTTTTTGCACAAATGAGCGTTCCAGTAGTTCTTTACTTGGTTGTCAGTTCTTCCTGGTAAACGCCCCGCAATCAGAGACCACCTTTACACAAATTAAGTAGTTAAACCAGGGATTACTTATCAACTTCGATCGACGAAAGAAAAAAAATAAATATAAATTATGGAAGATTTCAGTTTTAATTTGTTCACCACATTACGAAGAAAGTTAAGGATTTATCATAAAATCAATTGGTAATATGGAGAGTAACTCAATTACTTATAGGCAGATACTATGTCTCTCCTTTCCCCATGTGGAATTGATACTCTCAACATACCCTTCACATATAGCAAATTTTCAAACCTAGCTAGCACGTGGATAACAAAAATTTAGTGATATGGAGCACGTGTGGCATTGGGTTTCACACGTAAGACAACTTGCTCTAATACCATTAAAAAAATTGAGGTTTCACCATAAAATCAATTCGCAATAATATGGCCGTGTGATCTCAAGTACCACTAGCAGTACTAAGACATCCGGATTCACCCTACCTTCTATCATGGGATCTATACAAGCAACACAACACATCGTGCTGTGTCTTATCCATCACGGAGTTAATTTATATATAGGTCTTACTAATACTCGAAAACACAAAGGGAGAAAAATGAAGAAATGAAGCTAATAAAGTAGGGAGATAGAAGAAATATATCTCTGAAACCTGTTTCCAAGGAGATTATGAAGTCTGATAATGAGGTCTTCTTCCTGCTCAGAAAAATCGCCGCGTTTCACATCTGGGCTGAGATGGTTGAGCCACCTCAATCTGCAGCTCTTTCCATTCCTCTTTAGGTCTACACAGATACAGTATCATCGTTATTATTTACAGTTAAGCTCCCAACTTCTACATATGTTCTTTCTTCATGAACACTATATATACAATATAGTATTGTATACAAATTTAAGTTACCATTACACTTTTGTAGCATATGAGGTCTTACCGGTAACCTTAGGAATGCGGTTCCAGCGGCCACTTCCATGTACCCTTATGTAGTCTAGCAGAATCTCATCTTCCTCCTTTGTCCATAACCCTCTCTTGTACTCATATACTGCTTCCATGTTTTCTGTCGCAAACTCGCAACACACATATTAAGAGAAATGAAAGGGCTCAGAGGGCTTGGATTTTCTAGGAAAGTTATAGCTTGCGTATTATATGTATATTTATGTGTGTGTATATATAGGGGTGTGATATCCACACACTCATTTTTACTTCCCTCACACTCTCAACACGCCCATTCATGTATGACAAATTTTCAAGATTAACACGTGGACAACATAAGACGTGGAACATGCGTGGCCGTTGAGCTTCTCAAGCAGGACAACCTGCTCTGATACCATGAAAAAAATTGAGGTTTCACCATAAAATCAATTAGTAATATGAGGAGTAACCCAACTTACTTATAAGACTATACAAGATCCATTCTCTCATCAATGTGAGATTCATTCTCAATATAGGCAATCTAAGACCATTGATTTTTGTGAATTCAATTTAATTATAATATACATAATATTAGCTAGCTAGCTTGGGCCGTGAGTGGCCGACCCACCCATGATATTGGGGGCCTAGCTGTTTGAAAATGCAGCATCTACGAACCCGAATGTTCTTTCATCGTTGACCTTTGACTAATTTTCAAATGATGTTTTTTGTTTGTTTGGATGAAAAACCTAAACGACTTTTCTTGATGTGCTCGATTGTTGTTTAAATATGTGAGCTAGCTAAGAGTCACGCTAGGTGAATAACATGTGTCATATAGTATAGAACATCATTGCCTCTTGGTCAAATTTCGTTTTTAGTTTTATGAGTCCAAAATAATTTAGTGTATCACAAAATTAATATTTCATATGTTCAAGTATAATTGCGAAAGTAGAAGGACAAACCACAAATTAAGAATTTTTCAACCCTCCCGCATTACGTGATGTGTGCCCTACGAGATTAGAACCAACCATGTAAGACTTATGTAGGATTCACTTCACATGAGAAAGTGGGGATATATAAGACATAAGAGTTGGAAAAGCTGTTGTTGCATGTAGTATTATTACTTAAACTAGAACGTAAACGCCATAAAATATTTTCCAATATGAACATTAATTTGTTTGATTGTCCAAAATAACGCACGTGCACAAATGAAATTCCAAGAACATGAAGACTTAATTTGATTGCTTAATCATACTGCAGCTTCACTGAAATGACCAGTTATCAGGAAGAAGCATCACGGCAGCTCCGTATATGATCCATGCAAGTGGCTACAGATACAGAGGTATTGAAAATTTGAAATCTGTACAAGGTGTGACTGATTATCCAGTAGTAAATAACAATAATATTCAAGTCCCCACAATTCATTTCCACTGCTGCACATGTCCTTTTTTCCTCAACGGTGAGAACCATGCATTGCATGCGAATATATACTTCACAATCCGCGGATATATGGGATGTATTGGTGCAGTACACCACTGAATTTGCATGGCTGAATTTTGACAATTATAATCTAGCCGTTCAAATATCTATATATCTCATATACCTCATTCATAGCTTGTTATATTGCATGTTTCCTTGACTTCAGGGGTTGTTAATTTTTTCAATTCCTTGCACAATATAGAAACAATAATTGTACTGACCTGCTGGTTAATCTGAAGGGCAAATTTCACGTGCTACGCCACAGCAGTTGTTTTCCCTTACCTCTGATAATAGTAGTAGTACTATCTGCTCGGTCTGTTTTTTTCCACAGTAAAAAACTTGGCGAAAATTTTCCCAAGAAATCATAATTTCGTAGGTCGGGGTGCCTAGTTTTGGAGAAGTTTTTGCTACAAGTATCACATTTAGAAAGCATATATCATAAACCACGTAAACTAGTACAAGCAGAGGTGGATGCACATTGGGACTTAGGTGGTCCCAAGACTACTTAGAGTTCAGAAATTATATATGTGAATGTTACTCTCCGAATATTTGTACGAGTCTTTTTGTACCTACTAAGTGTTTGATGTGATATCTGCTAGGCATATCTCGACAAGTTGCGTGGACAACACTCGAAACATTCTCTTGGTATCATTGATCAAGTGTTCGATTTTTGCACACTTTGCACTCTGTTTCTATCTAAAAAATTAAACATTTAACACTACGATCACTCATGATTTGAATCCTAAATCTACCACTAAGTACAAGTTGTGACTTGCTTAAAATGTGGTACAAATAGCTCTACCATTGAAGTTTAATTTACTGAGGCAACACCAAATACCAATTAATTTTGGATTGATAATACACGCGTACGTGGTATGATTATTGTAGTCTATGGATAATTGACATCCGGTATCAAAGAGTTTTTCTACCCTTTGTTGCTTTCATATGTTTAGTTGTTTTTTATTATTTGTTAACCTGATTTCTACTATCCACGCTAGCACAACCTTGAAAGTTGAAAGAGAGGCAGGAATTACCAATCCAAATATGCTAGTCCTCCTCATAGCTTAATTATTGGTGACATTTCCAACTAATAATATAACACTTTAGAGTATCTTTAAAGGAGATGTTAAAAATATCACGTAGATATACAACAATAAAAAATGACAGTGAATTCTCTGTAATAGAGCCTTCAATTTCTTATGTGGCGCTGAATCATTTGAAGGCAAAGCCTTTTGTTGTCAAATTTATTAAATAATTTTTTTAATAAATTAATATAATATATAATAAATGTTGTTATGTTTTTCAATTATTTGATTGGTTGCCTTAATCATTGGAATACACAAAAAGATAAAATAAAAATTTTAAATAACATTATTATTTAACATATCAAATGAAACAAAATATTGTCTAAAATGTCACATAAGCTATTAAATATTATTTTTGATATTTAAAATTTAGCATTTTCTTTGAAAATACTCTTATATTTCAAATTTTTTACATAAATTGTGTGACCAATTTACTGTCATTTTTTTTTTGTCGAAGAGATACGTCACATTGGTTGGTGACCTCATTTCACATTTCATATCATTCTTGTCAGTTTATAAACTGGGATCGATGATTGTGAAGTCATGCATGATCAATTAACGCACAGTAAATGTTGTTCAAACAATTAGCTGGAGTATCATCAGTTTGACTAATCATAAAGCCATATACTGTGCATCTTTCTGGTACAACAGATATGTTCTGCTGCCCAGATATTGATCGATGAAACAACGCTGTAAAACTTTTGCCAAAAAAAAAAAAACAATGCTGTAAAACTTCCACTGCTATATCGCAAAGGATTAAAAGAAAAATATTATATAAATTGAGAATTATAAAAAGCAAACTGTCCAGCTGCTGTGGAATAATCAATCACCGTTTGAGAGGCTTCAGAGTAGCCATTTATAGAGTAGGATTTTCTCTAATCCTAATTTTCTTTTCATTTTCTCTCTTTTTATTTAAACAATTGCTTACGGTTAAGCTTCATCAAAGTTTTGTATTAATTTTTTGGAGCTTTTAGATCCAGGTCTAAAAACATAGAGTGTTTTTAGGAATGAGTCCAATTATCTAATTATATGTTTTTATTTCTTTTATACTCATTTTATATTTTCTAAAAATATTAAAAATCAATTAAAATCTTCTAATATTATGCATTTTCCAACTCCAAAAAATATATTTAATATCTTATAACAAAAAAACTAATATACTAACATAAATTTATCTGCAAAACATTCTACCCCTAACTCAAGTGACAAATATATGAATGTATATTATACCTACACATGAGATACGAAACCTAATTAAAATGTAGAAAAAACATAACATACCTACAAGCAAGACACATTAATTTGTGATACGTTGATTATTAAATATATATATATATATATGTGTGTGTGTGTGTGTGTGTGTGTGTGTGTGTGTGTGTGTGTGTGTGTGTGTGTGTGTGTGTCATATAGGTAGATAAATATAGTTAACCTGTGATATAGGTTGATTATAAAAATAAAATCTATAAATGAGGTTTAAAGCAGGAGAAAGAATGATAAATAACAAAAAGATAAATAAAAAGAAATAAGCAAAGAGATAATTGGGAATAAATTTGATTTTTATAATAAATTTTATCATTGAATAGATAACTATTGATAATTAAATAATTAAATATAGCAAATTAGACTTATTTTAATAAAATGAACTATTCTTATTATTGGCTCAAAAAATTAGACTTATATCAAGTTTTTCCTAATTTTTAATAGCCAGAAGAAGACGAAGAAAAAAAATTTACGAGAGAAGGGGATGAGAGATGATAAAAATAAAATAAAAGAGAAGCTTACTCTGCCATTCATTTATAGCAGCAGCTAACTGAAAGCATACATATTTCAATATCTATCTTACAAATCTACCCAGTTGCGGTGGACCAATACGTATATAATATGTGGACGTCATCAATCTGGTTTCTGAATTGCAATGAATTCTCGTGGTACATGCCTTAAAGGCTAAAACACAAATCATTGTACTCGGCCTGGCCATAACTGTAACCCACATTTTTCACAATGAATTCTCTCGTGGTTAAAACAGTTCACCGCTTTAGTACCAAAATAAAGTATAAAAAATTAACCATGAATTCCAGTTCTTATATATGATGAGCTCTTCCGTTCCAATATCACTAGTATTAGGAACACACGCACACACACACACGCACAAGTTGTTTACTTACCATTCTCGTTCTTATTTTTTACTAAAAATTAAAATATTATTTGATAATGATTTGGTATTTTGTTTATAGCGTTGGAACTTTTGATTCTTCGTGCTTTAGATACAAAGAAAGTGTGGTTGAAAGGAGATGAAGAAGAGTGGAGGAACAATGTCAAGAAAGATATAGAAGAAATGTGCAAGGCGGTACATCAAAAACAATTTCACATTATTTTTACTTTCGACGTATAAGACCCGTCTAGTTAAGCAAACCCGTTGAGGGCCCAAAAGTTAAGGGCCTGTTTGGTAGTGTACTTGAATCCAACTTTTTAAACTCAAAAACAGTTTTTAAGTTTTAGGTCTTAAAAACTTGTTTGGTATGACTATTTTTAAAAACTGAACTCAAGACTAACTCAAAAATATAGTCTATTCCTTAAAAACAAAAAAAAGTGAGTTTTTAGAGTTTTTAAACTTAAACTTACTCATTTCTTTTCTCTCCCTCCTCCCCTCACTCCAATATATATCTCTTCTACTTTCTTTCTCCTTTTTTTTTTACTTTTTTTCGTCTCTACTCCAATCCAATCAAGTTTAAGTCGTAAAATTTAAAAATTTTAAATCACAAACCAATCAAGTTTTTGAGTCATAAAGAAAATTGTTTTCAAGAAATGTTTTTAAAAAATGTTTTGAGAAATGATAAAAAATTTCAAATAAGATACCAAACAGGCCCTAAATGATTTGGGTTTCTCCAACTGCCCATCCTAGTGACACGGCCAGACACTCAACGTAAAGTTGCAGACCTTAGAATGTATTGCCACAGATGGAGGATTTATTGTTGGAAATTCAAACCCAAATATGCAAACCAGTGCGTGTGTAAGAAATCCCATTATTCCAGTTGAAATATTCAGCAATCAGAGTGTTCTTTTTGGTATATAGTTTGTAGACATATCATCCGCATCATCATTTGGTTTCATAAGTTTATGAATTAAACATCAGCACTTAAGAATTAAAACCAGAACAGTACTGTAGGGAGTGAGAATTATAAAGCTGTGTTATATATGCAGCTGTATCAAACGGACACTAACATTCCAAAAGTTGTGCACATTTTCGATTATTATTTGATCTAAATGCATGGACACGGACACGGATACAGGAATACGACACGGGAACACGTTAAATTCTAAAAATGAAGACACAATACGTCAAGGATACGGCAATTAAAAATATAAATAAATATATCTAAAATATTATAAAATAAGCATTCTAATTTAGTACTATTTCAATAAACTCTAAGCAGTTGGAAAGATAGTTCATCCAACAAGCAATTAGTCTTCAAATTTGAAAAATAAAGATGAACATCCAAACGAAAATTAAAAAAAAACTAAGTCTCATTCAACTTCCACATTCATGGTGTCTCCTTCAGTAACCAAAGTAGTCTCCGATGACGGTTCATCAAGTGAAAAGCTAGCATTATTATTCGCATGATTACCAGGATAATTCATTTTCTTAAATTAACAAACATATAAACAATAGTATATTAAGCTAACAGATTATATTTTTAAAAAAACATAATAATATATATTAATATATTATAGTATACAAAATAGAATAATAATATTATATACAAAAAGCAAAAGCTACAGACTACAGTCATTGAATCAGAAGTATGTAAAAGCAAAAGGGCTTTTAGCTTCGAGAAAACAGAAAAGCAGGGGTTTCAGTTTCAAAGATGGCGTTTGGCCTTGGGAATCAGATTGAACTTCAAAATTAACGAATTGAAAACGAAATCTCTCACCAGCAATTGCAGACGGAGACGATGGAGATGAAGGAGCAGTTGCAGACGGAGACGATAGACGGAGACGACGATCAGTTGCAGAGAAGACAAGTTTGATTTCTGAGGTAAATCCGAATTTTATACCCAAATCGTTTTGGTTTTCAGTCAAACAATCGTTTCAGTTTAGCTAATTTGAATCAATCACGATTCTGTGCAGATTTATTGGATTTTTTTCTTTCTGATTATCCTCTGTTTTAGTTTCAAACGTATCCGAAAAGTATGATACGCGTATCTCGACAGTATGATACGCGTGTATCCTCAGCGTATCCGTATCCCTGCGTGTCAGATACGGGATACGCTGGCTTACTCCCGTGTCCATGCATTTTATAGTAACGAGGCTGCGTCAAGGCCAGACGGTGATTCCGGCCTATCAGCGACGTCGGAGTATTCTTCACCTGCAGCCTCTTCTTCTTTTGTTTTTCCCCACATTACAGTATAAAACCCAACAGCTATAACTGCTGCTCCAACTATGTGTACAAATAGAATTATTAGGGTTTGTGAATGGCCAATTTTTGATACAGAAATTTAGCAAATTACACCTTACATCCTCTGACGTGGCAAAATCTGAGACATCAAAAAGCCATCCAAAACTGTGGTCTTCGTTACACAAGGCTCATACAAAAGAGTGAAAATTTTGCCTGTGGGTGGGTGTTCACTACTACCCTTTGCAGAAGGCACCAATTTAAGAATGGAGTTTTTAGATTTTAGGGCCTAATTAATAAGATTACTTAGATTACAACCTGCCTGGTTTTCTCTATCCAATTTAAGTCTTTATTTTAAAATCTTAACACTATGTCATATTTAATTGCCTCTATCATTTATACTATTTACAAACTTGCCATCCACATTTTCCTATTTAATTCATAATTAAGACTAAAAATTGGAAATTTACTTTCACACTCAAATCACCCATTAATACACTTAAATCAAAATTCGAAAATTTTAAAATTTTTGGAAAGTACCAATAGGTACAAGAAAATAAATGAAATTTTTTATATTGATTAATTGTGAATATAAACGTGAAAGAAATGACAAAAATACATTACAAAAGAAAAGCAAAACATCATCACTAACACAATTCCCATCTCCCTAAGAAAAAAAGAAGAATACCCATAAAAATTATAAGTACATTAATAAAGTGCTATACATGGGTCCAAAAGTATAAATGCATAAGCATAGGTACATAAGTATAAGTGCATAAGCCTAGGTACGGAAGTATAAGTGCATAAGCATATGTTTGGAAGTATAAGTGCATAGGCATAAGTATGGAAGTATAAGGGCATCAACATAGGTACATAATTATAAATGCATAGGCATATGTACGGAAGTATAAGGGCATAAACATAGGTACACAATTTTGGTATGCAAACTTTACTCTATGTATCTTTATATAAGTACACAAATCATAGATTTAAAAATACATACTTGTCAATCTCCATAGACAAATCATACATGAATAAACACAATTCATAAGTAAAAAATAAATTTGCAAACCTTAGTTGTTCCATAATGCAGGAAACATACGAATCATGAGAATATACAATTGAGAGAGATAATATAAAGGAAAAGTGTGTATGTAAGTTGAGCATGTTGCTCTTCATAAATGAGACCTAATTCTAATTGTACAACTCGTATAGACATTTAGTAAAAATATTTTTTTTATTGATTTCAAAATAAACATGAAAGCTCAAAGGCCTAATAGTCAATATTCATTGGCTAAATCATAGGAAAAAGGCGATTTAGGAACAAACAAAAATAATTCTTTTAATTAATTGACTCTTCAACTCTTATATGAAAAGTTGAAGAGTTGAATATAAAGTCAAAGAATCAAAATTAAATATTAGATCTTACACTCGGTTTTTTTTAAAATTAAATCTTGTGACACTTGCGATTGCCTTGCTGGTCCTCCCCACTGAGTTTTGGCCCAACTGCCAAACTTGTGGATCCAAATAAAAACTCTCATCTTAGAGGTAGGCACCGACTTAGGGAGACACTTAAAGTAGGAAAGGTACTGATAGGGATGGGTTGTTAGAAGGATATTGCTATTCATGCACATTTTTATTATCTCCTACACACTTGTGTTAGTTTTTGTTTATTGATTTTCTTCAATTTATTTTATCTAATATTGAAAAATTAAGAAGGTTGGTTGAGAGTTAAAATAGGTTTGTGAATAGCAACAACCTCAGCGGCGGAATCAGAATTCTATGTAAGAGAGGGCTTTTCATATATATATGGAAAAAAAAAAATTGAACTCATAACATGAGGAATCGAAGCAATCTTCACAAAATTGAAAGACCTATTAAATTTAATAGAGAGAATCAAAAGAATTGAGCAATACAACTTAATGGGAGGTAGAGAACAGGGTAACTAATAAAAAAATTTAAAAATATAGAAAGAACATACAAAGAAATTCTGACTTAAATCGTTCAATAGAAGAGGGCAAAAAGGAGCTCTATAATAGATGATTAGGTTGATTTAGATGATATTAAAATCTAGGGTAAATTACATAGAAACTCCTTAGGTTTCAGGTCTATTACAACCTCATACAACATCTTTAAAACATTTCACCTTCATACCTCACGTACTATTTTATTTCAAAATAATACATCTGTTACATTTTTCATCCATTGATCCGTTAAGTGCTAACGTGACTACCACGCGGTGCACATTTGATAGCCAAGTGGCAAAAAATAATTTTTAATTTTTTTTAAAAAAACCTAAATCTTCTTATAAATAAAATAAAAACCCACTCACATGAACCCCCATACCCAAAAACCCAGAAAGAACAAACTCCCTACCCGCGACAGTCCCTCCCCAACCCCCCCCCCCACCCCACCCCACCCACTAGCGACCCTCCCAACCCCTCTCCCCCCCCCCCCCCCCCACACACACGCTCGCGACCCTCCCTCCTCCACGAGCCACCTCACCCGGAAACCTACATCCCCCCCTCTGCACCCACCTTCTCACCCACCACCCTCTTCTCTCCTCTACACACCCCTCACTCTACTCTACACACACCCCCCCCACTCTTTAAATCCACACCCATTCCTCCCACTTTACGAACCCGGCAACGACAAAACGGAATCTAGGTCTTTTTTTCTTTTCTGGGTTGCAGATAGGGGGGTCGGGGGAAGAAGATGAAGATGGGGGAGAAGAGAGCGGGGGAAGACGAAGTGAAGGGTTTTTTTTTTTTTTTTGGGTTGCAGAGAAGAAGATGAAGATGGGGGAGATGGGGTTTGGGGGTTGCGGGGACACTACTACAATATTAGCTTTAGGTGTCGGACGATCCTGGCGGTTAATAAGCCATTCTGACGGATAAAAGATATCCGACACATAATTTATTTACTGTCGGATTAAAGTTACTTTTTGTCGGATATATCTGACATAATTTCCTGGCGGATTTAACTGCCATAAAATTATTATAACCCTTAGTATTTTTGAATTCTTTTTTTTAAATATTTTTAACATATTCTAGCGGTTTCTTAGTTAATGGTGGCGGTTATAACCGACAGAAATTGACTATTTTATTATTTTAAAATGTTACATATTCTATTTAAATACATATTATTTATTTATTAAACCAAACAATTATTATTTTATTTTTTAAAATCGTAACAAAATTTTGTGGGGGGGGGGGTGAATTTTAAAATTTGGGGGAAAGTTTAAAATTTTCAGAGGGAATTTTGCCGCCAGTTTGCTGCTATCGGTTACAACCGACAGTAATGAACATTTCCACATTATAACCCCTCCATCTCTTTCCTTGCGCCGGTGCTTCTCCCTTCCCCATTTTTCCACTCCTCATTTCCTTCTTCTTCTCTTCTCTCCTCTCCTCATTTACTTCCAGTTCGAACACTTGCAACCAAAGTTCATTAGCTATCTCGAATATGGTGAAGAAGAAGGTAACACTCTCCTTCTCGCGCTCTCTCTCTCTCTCTCTCTCTCTCTCTCTCTCTCATATGGCGAATGATTTTGTGTTGTTTGTTTCAGTGGGTTGGATGTTGTTGGTGGCGGTGCTACGAGCGGATGTCGTCGCTCAAAACAGTTAGCACAATAGTATGGTGCTGATGCTACTCGAGATTGCACACTGTTTTTTCCTATCTTTCCTTCTCTGTCCTTAGTTAGCTTCCATCACTCTTACACTCTCAGAGATTGCACTGAGGAAGAACATGCACTCACTTTTTAGATCTGAAAACCCCACAAACGCCAAAAATCCCTTACCTTTAAGGATGACCTAGTAAGCATTTTCTCTGCTACTCTCTCTCAGTTTTTGTGCGTGTTTTCTTGGGTTTTTGGGTGTTTGTTCAAGTTCTTGAGGGACCTGATGTGTTTTCTTGCCCATTGCTCCCTTGCCTAGGACTTTAAGGGCCTTGTGGTTTTTGAGATCGAGCTCCGGCGAGGTTTTGGATGATGAATGCAGAATTTTTTTTATTATTATTAATATATTTTCTGTCGATTTTATCCGACAATAATTATTTTGTTCATTTTTATAATAAATTCTCTGTCGAATATAACCAACAAGATTTCTATCGGTTTTAGTATTTTCTGTCGGTTTTATCCGACAGAAATTATAATAAATAAATATATATCCTGTCGGTTATAACCGACACGATTGCTGTCGATTATAACCGACAGGATTGCTGTCGGTTTTAGAGTATTTTCTGTCGGAAAATTTATTTTTTGACGCAGGCAATGCTGTCACTTATTATATCTGTCACTGCATCCATTTTCTGTCGGATTTTGCTTAAAATCCGACAGTAATATGCGTTTTTTTTCGGTTTTTGAACCGCCTGTTATAGTTGATTTTGTAGTAGTGGGAGAAGAGAGCCTACGAAGGGGTATACGGTTTCAAGCTCTTTTTTTTATTAAAGAAAATTTAGGTTTTTTTTTTAATTTAAAAAAAAATTGCCACATGGTAGCCACGTCAGCACTTAACGGATCAATGGATGGAAAATGTAACAGATGTATTATTTTGAAATAAAATAGTACGTGAGGTATGAAAGTGAAATGTTTTAAAGATGTTGTATGAGATTGTAATAGACCTCAAACCTGAGGGGTTTATATGTAATTTACCCTAAAATCTATTTTAAAACCCCTATCTACAAACTCATAATTTTATTAAATTACAAAGATAAGACAACGAAACTGCTAGAGTCTTAAGACGACAAAGTGGTTCAACTTAACTTCTTCACGAGGAACAATTCATCTTCCTCATGTCTCACAGCAACTGTAGGTTTAAGGCTGTTGGAAAATTTCTTACACTGTAGTCAGGATAGGCCCGGGATCACTTTGGCCCTTAGTGGCTCCACCCCTGACCACCCTTGTTGGAATATTAGAAGAAGAAAAATATAAACCTTGAAATTTAGAGGTCGGCTCCAATAAGGTACATACTTGTTTCTATTCATTTTATGATTTGATTGGTGTTTTAGGGAACACAGGGGCTGGCTCAAAGTTTAGAGTAGTCTAGGCTTGTTTCTAACTCTACACACTTTCACATTTCTATACTCTTTTCACATTTCTACACCCTTTCATATATAGAGAAAGCACGTGGTTGAAAATACCACTCTCTTCTTTTTCACGGCTCCTTTACTTGGAGGGAGAAGCTAGCAGCTGTGGCCTCTTATACACCAAGCCTTCGTCTTGGTGTTGTATATTAAAATTAATACAACTTTACGGTGGTTGCCAAAGCTCCGAGTGAACCCGAAATAGGCCATGGACTTGGATCTACCAAATGATAAGAATGCCACGTTAAAAGTTGGATGCATTTATAGAGTGGGTTAGGTCTTTTAAGTCCCTTGGATTTTTCCGTCCCCATCCTTATCCTCGCTTGGCCTTAGATAAGTCGAACAAGATCAGTTGTAAACTATACTGTGATGCAAAAGGAGTCGTTTGGCTATAGAAAACAAACGTTTCTGTTTGGTCTAAGGTAATCTCTAACCCCTTCATATTTGTTTAATTATGCATGCTTCATATTGTGCATGCTATATCTCTGTTTCCTTTCAAACCTTCTTCTTTCTTTTTTTTTCTTCTTATCAATGACGATAGAGCATTCGAAAACATGGGGAAATCAAGAATGTCAGCTATATCATCGGTGTTGCTCCTTCTTGTCCTCTATCTCCAATCAGAGGTTCATTCGTTGGCCACCCCTTCTGATCATGGTAAATCACTTCATCTATAATTCAAAAAGATAAAGTAAAAAGGAAAAATGAAAAACGTACGTAGGAAAAAAGCAGCCTACAAATAGACGTGGTGTGTGTGTGTGTGTGTATATACACATACATATACATATTTTATATATATATATTATCACTGCAGACAGTTAATTCTACATGTATACGTGCAAATTAAAAGTTATTCATCTCTTCGCATTTTTTCAGATTTTAGCTACTTGAAATTCGTACGCAATGCCACTGATCTTCCATTAGAAGATGAATATGACTACATCATAGTTGGAGGGGGCACATCAGGGTGCCCATTGGCAGCAACTTTATCTGTAAACTACTCAGTGCTCGTTCTAGAAAGGGGAAGTCTTCCTACATCATATCCGAACGTCTTGACCCAAGACGGATTTGCATATAACCTCCAACAAGAAGATGATGGAACAACGCCGGTCCAAAGGATCATGTCTGAAGAAGGTATTCCTACTGTAAGAGGCAGGCTTCTCGGTGGCACAAGCATGATCAGCGCCGGAGTATACGCCAGAGCTAACACGTCATTTTATAATCAATCAGGAATTGAATGGGACATGGAATTGGTTACCAAAACGTACGAGTGGGTTGAGGACACTATTGTATACAAGCCAAATTCATTCCCATGGCAATCTGTTATACGAGAAGCATTTTTGGAGGCTGGTTATGATCCGGACAACGGATTCAGTCTAGATCACTTAAAAGGAACTAGAGTCACCGGTTCAACTTTTGACAATAATGGAACGAGACATGGAGCTGATGAACTGCTTAACAAAGGAAACCCTAACAACTTGCGAGTTGCAGTTCATGCTACAGTAGACAAGATCATCTTCTCTTCCACTGAATCAGGTGTTGCATCTTTAATAATTGAAAAGTTTATTTTAACCCAAAATTAAACCATTTGACTAACATTCCACTTAAGAAAACATTCCTTTTTAAAGACCATGAGTCGATTAGGGCTTAGTCAAAATTTGAGTGAATTTTTCATTCCTATTTTACCCTCCACAACTAGTAGGCACGCATTTTGCACATCATTTATTATATATGTTTACTTTTCTTATTGATATGAGATTTAACGAAAAGCCCTTAAGATTATTATAAAAAAAACACTTAATAGAAATTTATCAATAATAAGGAAAAAAAGCAACGGCATTTTCATAAATAAGTTGAAGTTTAGTGGTAGTATCGTAAATAAATTGAAGTAAAAAAAAAAAAAAAGAGGCAATGACATTTTCGTAAATAAATTGAACTTTGGTGATACCAACTTTTTATATTATGATTAGGTCAACTATGTAGACACACTTTGATGAAACTAAAGGTGCATATTTAGAACGAGAATTGTTATTGACACTCCAAAAATATCATTTTTATAGGTGAATTATATATACTAGTGTAAGCAAGAGGGTTTTTCCTAGAGTATATATGGTTGATTGTTTTTCCTAGAATATACATGGTTGGTTGGGCCTAAAATAAAAGGAGTGGTAAGTTTGTCATGTGACTCATGTTGCACTCTCAATATGTGAAATAATATTTCCTATTTCCATCCATATTTTCGATATAAAGTATGCACTACTCTCTAATGCAGGTTTGTCAGCTACAGGAGTCATATATAGTGATTCTAACGGGACATCTCATCGGGCATTTGTAAACGCAGAAGTTATATTGAGTGCAGGAACACTTGGGACCCCTCAACTTCTACTACTAAGTGGCGTTGGCCCAGAATCTTATCTATCATCTTTGAATATCACAGTTGTTCGTGATCATCCTTTCGTTGGGCAGTTTGTTTACGACAATCCTCGTAATTTCATTAACATTTTGCCTCCAAATCCAATAGAAGCCTCCATTGTTACGGTTCTAGGCATTACAGATTATTTCTACCAATGTTCTCTCTCGAGCTTGCCACTTACTACTCCAGCCTATAGCCTTTTTCCTACTCCTTTGGTTGTAAATTCAACTTTTGCCCACATTCCTAGCAAAATCCCAGGACCTTTGTCTCATGGTTCTCTCACGTTGAATTCATCATCTGATGTGAGAGTCGGTCCAAATGTCAAATTCAACTACTTCTCAGATCTGACGGATCTTGCTCACTGTGTTAGCGCCATGAAAAAGATTGGCAATTTATTAATGACAGACGCATTAAAACCATATAAAGCCCGAGATTTGCCAGGCATAGAAGGTTTCAACTTTTTGGGACAACCATTGCCAAAGAACCAAACAGATGATGCATCCTTCGAAACATTTTGTCGAGATACAGTAGCCTCGTATTGGCATTACCACGGTGGATGCCTTGTTGGGAAGGTGGTTGACGGCAGTTTCGGCGTTTTCGGGATCAAAGGATTACGCATTGCAGATGCCACCATATTTCCTGCTGCACCAGCAAGCCACCCTCAGGGATTCTATTTGATGTTAGGAAGGAACGTCATACACTTTTACTTGCAGTTGTCAATAGTTTTTTTGGTTGGATGGCTTACTTAATAACAAACTCTATGCCACTGCTTCGGTATTAGTTCTTTCAATTTTTGTGCATTGGGCAGGTACGTGGGACTTCAAATTCTGAAAGGTCGACTAGGGGAAACTCAGCATCATCCTGTGTCTTTTAAATTTAATTAATTAATGATAAACCCATGAGCTGTGGTTCAACTGGGATTGGGGTTTGGCTCTCTCTATCTCCTAATACTATACTTCTATACCGTATTTACGATCAGGCAAATAATAATAAAAAATTTCTTTCAGTGGGAAGTAAAGGGAACCACCTGTGGTCTCTGCGAGTCAACTGTCAGGGACTCACCTGTGATCTGTGCGTGTCACCTATCAGGTGTTTCTGTATATTTTATCATTATTGCTAATAAAAGTTAAATAATTGAGTAATGTTATTCGTACTATATTTTTATATCATATTTTTATATCACCTTAAATAACATCTGATGTGAACAGCCACATCATTTTAAAAATTTACGAAATTCAAGAAAATGAATGAGAAAGACTCTTCGTATACCACAATCGTCATTTAATTAATTAGTTTTTTTTAATTATTAATTTATCAAATAATGAACTAAATTTAAAAATCTAATTAATTTAGATGATGTGGCTGTCTACATCAAATGTCATCTAAGGTGGTATGAAAATGTGATACAAAAACATAGGTTGAATAGCATTAGTCTAAGTAATTATATAATTTGTTTCCTTTTTATTATACAAAGATATTAAAAAATTTATTTGAACTCATATGATGACAAACAATAGAACTCCCTTAATAATATGGTGCGTTTTATTTGTTTTGATTAAAAAGTTATAACCAATATCCCAGTGGAAAATAGACCAATGGTTCGATATCAAAATCAATATTGAAAAATTCATTTATATATGCGTAAAAATCGATATTAACTTTGGCAAAATCGGTGCGCAATGAGTGACAAGTTATATTAATTTCAAAGACAATTTGGACCCCTCAACTTCTACTACTTAGTGGTGTTGGCCCAAAGCCTTATTTATCATTTATGAAATCTCTATTGTTTCTTGACCATCTTTACGCTAGGGAGTTTATGTATGCACATCGTCGTAATTTCAACTCCAGCCTATATAGCCTATTTCCCTGTCCGATGGTAACCTTCGCTCGTATTCCTACTCCAGCCTATAGCCAATTTCTAGCATTGCTAATTGTGGTAGCGTCATGGAAAAAATTGGTGATTTATTAAGGACTAACCCATTAAACCATACAAAGCCGGTCAACATTTGCCGGGTATAGAAGGTTTCAACTTTGTGGGTGTACCATTGCCAAAGAACCAAGCAGAAAATGTATCCTTCGAAACATTCGAAACATTTTGTCGAGATTTAGTAGCTTCGTATTGGCATCACCATGGCGCATGCCTTGTTGGGAAGGTGGTTGATGGTGATTTACGTGCTACGGGGATCAAAGCACCGCCCGTTGTTGATTCCTCCACATTCCCTTCTACACCAGCAAGCCACCCTAAGAGATTCTACATGATATTTGTTAGGCACGTGGGACAAAAAACTCTGCAAGAAAGATCAGATCAAGGAGAAGCAGGCATACGGACCTCGTAATCCCCATCATCCTTTGCTTTTTAAGCGTAAATAATTCACGGACTGAGTTCTAGATCAAGTCGAATTTGGGACTTCGCTGGGTCTTTCTATTACTCCTGCTATGTGTGCCTCTTTATTTCATACACAATAAACTTCCCTTGTATTGTCAAAGGGTATCTAAAGTCTCTTCACTTTCGACAGATTTTGTTAGATTTTCTAATCGCTTCAAGCGAGGAGGGTAGGCAGTAGGCTGCTTTGAAGTTAGATTTTCTGCATTGACAAAGAACATCTACTTATTTGCCAATATGATATAATACATATTACAGAGAGAGAGAGAGAGAGAGAGAGAGAGAGAGAGAGAGAGAGAGAGAGTACATTCATACACACAGCAAAAAATGGCTCAACTTTTTTCTGTTTTCCTTCATTCAATTGGATGTATGACTACCTTTCCAGTGGCCCGATTTGTTTCAAGGTAAGAGAATGCCTCCACAAGCTTGGAGAAAGGAAAGGGCCCTTTGGGGTCTATCACTGGCTTCACCTTCCCACTCTCCAAATACGGGTTTAATTTCTTCAGAACTGCACCGTTAGAAGTAACTACAAATCTGAAACCTGGAGGTGTTACTGCACCTGTTAAGGCAACCACACTGCCACCTTCTTTCACCACCTTCACTGCTTTATCACATTGACCTGCCATTATAAAACGGGGAATGAAGTTGCTTTCAAATCTAGGTTCAAAATGAACAACTATTGCTATTAGGTAAGCACACATTTTTTTCCTATCAAACTTCAGAAACAATAGCTGAGCGGGATGATTTGCCAATGGACTTAAATCAATAACCAGAATTATAAGGACTATCGTAATAGTAGCCATCGTTTTTGGATTGATATCAAGTTATATGGGAAAAAGAAAAAAAAAATAGAAGGACATTTTCATTTGAAAGAACCGAACATTGTAATTCTAGATTTTTGTCATCTTTTGTTGTCGCCATAATCATGACAACGCACTCATCTACTGCAATTAAAAAGCCCTTGCTGTTATGGAAACTCTTACCAATAGCATCATAGACGACATCAAATTCTTCTGGCAATTCTTCGAAATTCTCTTTAGTATAGTCGATTGCTAAATCAGCGCCCAAGCTCTTCAACAACTCCAGCTTTCCGGTGCTCGCAGTGGCTGCTATTCTTGAAGCTCCAAATACATGTTTTGCTAGCTGTTTCGAGTTTAAACCAAGAAATGTGACTCAAAGGGGAAAAAAATAAAAGAATGAAACATATGATTTTGTCAAGCAATGCTTTCACTTTGCAATCATGGGCGGAAGAGAATGAATTGGTACCTGAATCACCAGGCTTCCAACTCCACCAGCACCATTTAGAACAAGCAAAGATTTACCAGCAGAAAACCCGGTCTTTTCAAGACCCTCATAAGCTGTCTCGATTGCAAGAGGAAGGGAAGCAGCCTGAGCAAAATCCAGATTCTTAGGCTTAAGTGCCAATAACCTCTCTTCAACAGCAGTGTACTCCGCAAGAGAGCCAGATTGTTTAGGCCCTTCCAAAGCTTTCTCGTGTATGTCTCCATACACTTCGTCCCCCTCTTTAAAGTCCTTCACTTTACTGCCAACCTTCACCACCACTCCTGCGACATCATAGCCTGGAACAGTCTGCAGGGAAACAAAGTGAATTAGCCCTAGAGTTTATAGCGTCATTCGAATGAAGCTGACACGAGCAGTATCATATAGAAAATTAAGGGAAAGTAGTAACTTTTCTTCTTTATCCACTTCAATTTGACAAGTAAAAATAAACCATTATTCTAGTCACTCTTCCTCAGTAATCAACCTTCCAATCTCAATAATCACAACAAACATTCTAAGAGCAACACAAATTCTAGATATCAAAACACACAGCAACCACAATTCACAGCTTTACGGGAATGTCTGGTTCTTAGGATTGGATTGCCTAACTCATTAAATTCGAGGTATACTGCAGGTAGAGGTGAATGATTTTTCATTTTGTGAGAATTGAAAAGTCGGGCAAAGTTTATTCATTTCTTCCTTCGACATACCTTGAATATCGTGACTTATCGAAATCCAATCACTCCTAAACACCAAACCAACCCTATATAAACAATATTAACAAAAATTTCTAGTCCCACATTCTCTACTATGATTCTTTGTTCAAAATTTCTTCTTGTTTATCAAACTTAACAATCCAAATTTAAATTAGGCTTCCTTCTCCCACATTTTCTCAGCATTCAAAACAGACCCAAATGAAAGAAAACGCACACCAAGAAACCGAAATTACCGGAAGCGGAGAGTCAGTGTTCTTGAATTTTCCCTGCCTCCTCTTGAAGTCAACCGGGTTGAGAGCCGCAGCGACAACCTTAACCAGAACCTGGTCCTCCAGCAAATCAGGAACCGCAACTTTGCTGTCGAATTTCAAAACATCAACACCCCCGTATTCCCCATATACCCACGCCTTCATCTCCGACGGAACACCCGCGTCCTTTGACGCCTGAGCCGAAGCAGGGGCTGATTGCGAACTGGCAGACACTCTCAGAGCGGGAAAACCAGCAGAAAGCTTGGATCTTTGGGTAGTCGAGCTTTTGGGTACCGCGATTCTGTTGTTATTTTCCCGGAAAGTGAAGGAAAATCTGATAGAAAATTGATTTGGGGACGTGAGCTGAGAAGCAGTGGAACTGAGAGCAGCGTTGGTGGTTAACATTGTTGTTTCCGACCTCAACCTTAAACTGCTTATCTCTCTCTGCTCTCCTTCATATGGCCATGTTTTTAACTTGTTTTTATGTCCGTGCTGGGTAGAACAGAGTACGGATAAGGTGTGGTCAGGAGCAGGATTTTTATATACAGTCCACCAATATCGTCGCGCCAAATCCGAATCGAAAAAGTACGGAAGACGCGACTCGTAAACGCGACTTAAGGGAAAAAAGTAAACTACGTGGACGGCCAAGATATCTCGTGATGGGATTAGAGATGGACGGTCAGGAACTCAGTGCTGGTGAAGCATAACCCTTTTTTGCTTGGGAGTTTGTAGAGAGCCGACCGAGAGTTGTGGCGACCGCGGATTTCTATTTAGTCAGATCTTCGCTCTTCTCTCTCTCTCTCTCTCTCTCTCTCTCTCTCTCATTCGTGGGTTGTCTTTCTGCTTTCTCGGAGGTAATTTACCTGAACCTTGTTTCTCTTACGTTAGACTCAGATGGATCGTTTGTTTTTTCGATTTTTTTGTATTTTTGTTTGAAAAGTTAAGTGTTTTTCTGACCGTTGCGGAGCAATTACCGTTCCGATCCGTCGTTTATCGTAGATATTCTGTCTGATCTGCTCTGCAAATCGAGAAATCTCGGAAATTTATGATTAATCTTGGCAGTCTACAATTTGCATTAGTTTATGTCGGAAAATTTAATTACTTTATGTATTTTTTGATTGGCTGTTGAAAATCTAGAAGCAAATAGGATTTGGTGAAGTTTCATCTTTTCGCAACAGTAGATAATGAAAATAAATTAGGGATCTTTATTCAGATTGTTTGAAGAAAAGCCCTTGTTGAAACCAGATTAGAAATTAATTGAATTGGAGTCATATGAATCTTGTTTGAGTCATATGATTTTCGAATGTAGATTATGTTTCTTGAATGTGTTAGTTTTAGTGATTGAGCATTTCGTGGGTGTGGATTTTGTGTAGGTTGTGCTGCAATGGCTGAAGCAAAACCAGGATTGAGGAAACCAGTATTCACCAAGGTTTCCCAGCTCCGCCCAAGTACTTCTGGGCACACTCTGACAGTAAAGGTTGTCAGTACTAAGATGGTGTTACAGAAGGGTCGTGCTGATGGCCCTCAAGGACGCCAAACGCGAATTGCTGAATGCTTGGTTGGTGATGAAACTGGTTTGATTATCTTCACTGCTAGAAACGATCAAGGTGTGTATTTCAAGTTTACTTATTATTCTTGCCGGTGAACACAAAATCTGTGCGCAGCGGTTGCTGGATCAAAATCCAGTGTCTCCTAATCAAAACCCGTAGTGTTTTTTTTTTTCTTTTCTGAAAATATCAGAAGTTGGATTTGAATCTAATGGTTGGTAGGCATGGATTTTCGTGGTCATGGGTGAGTTAGAGACCATGACTTACATGTATGTGTGCTGTGTGCATTTGTGTAAAACATAATCACATGTCTTGTGTTGAACTGGTGTGTGTTGAAATGCGATTACTCCAATTTCTCCTCATGTCGAGGGTTTACGGCCTATGTTAGGGTCTTAATAGTTGTGCTGCTCAATAATGTTATTTTATTTTTTTCTGGGTTCCAATTTCTGAACCATGAGTCTAGTTCTTTATAGTTTAACAGGTCTTAGACTTTCGGTTCCTGGTAACTAAGTTGGCCAGTGATTGCTTTGCATCACTCCGATATCAGTTTTCAGTTGATGTTTGATGATGTGATTAGGAAGTTAGTGGTGTTACTTGATATCTTTTGACAATAGTGCTTTTGATCCTGGGTAACAATATTTTAGATACAGGATGGGGATACAAGTGGTTGCAAGCTGGATTAACTACAAATTGGGTTCCAAACCACATTTTTTCTATTGAAATTGTTCTGGAGCAATATGTCTTCTTAGTCTTAAACATGGGGTAGACGGATATGCTTTTGATACCATCTACGAGCATATATTTTACTTACATTTCAGTGTGTAGTTTTTTTTTTTTTTGCTCTTAGCTTGTCTAGTCTTCATATTCTGAGGATTTGGTTATTGAATTGCAATTTTCTTAAGATGCTAGAGTTCTGTATATTGGGAATTACGTTGATCCTCTTGTACATGTGTAGTAGGTGATGGTCGTAGTTTCTGAGTGTGCTCATTAAGATGTAATGCTTACTACTTCTGCACATTTCAATGTTCCTCCGTGCATATCTTGTGTCCTACTGGGAGCAATGGTTTGGATCCATGGAATCCTAAATGCATACCCTATGAAGTAGGGTTTGTTTCTTCAAATTATATTTTGAAATTTGAATTACTTACTCGATCTATATGTTTGTCTTAAGAATAAAGAAACACCAAATTAAGATTTGAATTATCAACCTTCCTGTAATGTCTGAGCAGGGGTGAGTGTCCATTCAAAACCTATGCTTTTTGCTAATGTTTCAGTTGAACCAGTCTTTTTGAGTCTATCCAAGACAATTGGTCTTGCAACATAGCGAATCTAATTCACTTTGTGATTGGACGGTGCCAGTTTTATCTTTGGTTTTTTTTGGTTCTAGGTCTAGTAGTATTCAAGAGTAAAAACTCCATTAAAAGATTTAACACAGCTCACTTCAAGAAAGCTCCTGTAATGGAATCAAGGAGGGAAATCCAGACCTAAGATAAAGCAACAAATAAGCATGAAGGTGGCTGCCGGGGAGTTGAAAGAAATGACATCCAGGAAACTGAGAAAAAAATCTTTAAAATTAGGAATAGTAACATATATTTCTCAAAAGCGTGATCTGTGATGAACAGTTTTGAACCCTTTATAAATTTTTGCACAGCATACGTCTGAGAATTGATGTCTTAATATTGGGTGTATATTGTGTCACCACTCATTTTGATTTTGCCTCTGCATTATATATAGTACACATTACCTGTTATTAACTGATATGTCGTGATGATGTTGTGTAGTGGACTTGATGCAAGAAGGTTCTACCATAACCCTGAGGAATGCCAAGATTGACATGTGGAAAGGATCAATGAGACTTGCTGTGGACAAGTGGGGCCGGGTCGAAGTTGCTGAACCTGCCAGTTTTACGGTTAAGGAAGACAACAACCTCTCCCTTATTGAATATGAACTTGTCAATGTTGTTGAAGAGTAACTTGTCTGGTGGAGTTAGGTTCTCTACCTCGTCTTAACCGAAAAATAAACACAACCGGAAGAAAAAAGTTTGCTTACATGGGGCATCTGATCTCCAAATTGTCCCCGAAAGTTCACTTTTAGGAAGAAGAAATCTTGAAACAAGTACCACCCGAGTCTTTTCTTACGTTTGCAGCTAATCGTGATGGAGCTTTGGTTGGATTGCCAATTAGATGGTGATGGCTGTAAGTTTATGATCATGAGGGAACTGGCTTTCTCTGTTTTACAGTCTATTTACATTTGGAAAGTACATATGGGATTAATATTATGCAATGTCTAATACGTTTTGTAACTTCGCATGGTTTGGCTGCGTTATTTCTGCATTATTTCGTATGTTTTAATTCGTGTATGCTATATGTCGAAAATTATTTTGGTACTTGTCAAAGTTCTTGAAAACATTGGTTTTAGTCCCTATGATCTGTAGAAGTTATAAAACATGATGGATCTCCCTGGTGGGTTTCCGACAAGGAACGGAACATAGCAGAAAACATGCACCTAAGATGGTGGCGCTCTTACTTACCGGATTGACAGAAACAATATTAGTTCTTGGGTCAGTTGGCTGCAGGCTGCTTTCTCTGTTAATGTGGGGTCCTTGAATGATGTGAATTAGATTCGCTCCTATATTGGGTTCACTTGCTGGGTTATATGGAAAACGCGCTGTGACTTTGTATTTAATCAAACTCCCATTCACCCCGTCTCGGTGCTATTCAAGTTGTCTTTTGCCTGTGGTTCTTTCTGGGCTTCGAATGGAGTCCCGCTGTCTGCTCGGGTGCGGCCTTCTGTTGGGCAGGTGGTCCCAAGGTGGTCTCCTTCCTCTCCTCATTATACTAAAATTAATGTTGATGCTAGTTGGTCTCCTACGTCAAATAAAGGCTTTGTTGGGGTGGTCCTGAGAGATGAGTTTGGGGGATTCGTGGCTGCAGCCAGGTACGCTATTTCCTCCCCTAATGTGGCTGCAGCTGAGGCCTCTGCTTTATTACATGGTTGTGAGTTGGGCCTTTCTTTGGGCTGTTCCTCGGTTATTCTGGAGTCCGATTCTAGTGAATCCATTTCTTGTCTCTCTAGTTCCATTGACTCTGGCAGTTGGGAGGCTTTCCCTCTCTTGGCTCAGGTCAAGCTGATGAGTGAAGCTTTTCAGTTCTGCCGCTGGTCTTGGGTTCGAAGATCAGCCAATTCTGCCGCGGATTTTCTTGCGTCGGCTAATTGTCCGGAGATGTGTGATCGGGTCTGGGTTTCTAGGCCCCCATCTTCGCTGGTGCACGTGTTAAACAAGGATGGTTTGCCTTGCCCGCCTTGATTTGCCTGGGCGTTGGTTGGGGCGACGCGCAACCTGGTTGTCGTGTCTGTAGATTTACCCCTCTCATCGCTGTTCTTGTTTTTGCCTTGTTGGTGTTAGCCTCTCGTAGGCTTTCTGGTTTCTGTCGGCCTCTTGGCCTTGGTTTGTATTCCCTTTCAAAAAAAAAAAAAAAAGATGGTGGGGGGTTTTCGTTGTGACTTGTAATTGGTTCAAGAGTTGGAATAAAGCGACGGCGATGTTGATACGTGTTATCTGATGTAACCCATGCAGAAATTGAACTTGCACCGGCAGGTTGTCAACTTCTGATGTTAATTGGAGTCGCATTTTAATTTATTTTTTTATTTTTTGTTTTTTGTTACATCAGAGAGAATTGATACCTGAGGCCTTCTTATGACACGTTTTAATTATTTTGATTCTGGACTTCTCCCATATTATGCCATGTTTACTAACCCAAGAAATCAAAAACTCACGTGACTCCTACACTACAATTTCGTAATGTAGTATATGAAACATCAAGAATTAGATTATCACGAAACATCAAGAATTAGATTATTACAGGTGGTTGATCAATTATTCTGACTTCTCTGATTCATAACTTCTTCAATTTTAACCAAGTAAAAATGATATGTTGCATTATTCTCTATCTCGTCATGCTTATTGAATCACGTTTTTGGTAATGCTCGGAGTCTATTTTTTTGTATTTGATGAGGCAGTTGAGGCCAGCCGTGAGTCACAGCACATCATCACATGATTGGCATTAAACTAAACTAATGTTATACCAACGTTTAGGCAATCAGAAGCAGGTGGATCAAGCATTAAACATATCATTAACTAAACATAAACTTAGTTAAAGGTTCTTAATCCATCCATTGGATGACAAAATTATCAAATAGCTCCAAACAGAAGAAACTATGACAAAAGCTTATCCACCTTCTGATATTCTGCAGGCAGTTGGAGTTGTATCTGCCCTACAAATGCAACTAGAAGTCATTGGTCTTTAGTTGTTAGAGAGAAAACAGGATTTCGAGGATTACAAATAAGTGGGAATGAGTTGCCCGACACTTTAGGGGGATGTCCTACTCGGACTCCTATTCACAAATGGTTGTCTTTGCCTTAGTGGAACTTCGGCTACATTCCACATTCCAATTCCATCTAGTAATTGAGAGGACCACTCACATGACACATAAATTAGGGTTATCATATGAAGATATGAGTGTGTGCATGGCATTACGATTGACAGACATCACACATGCAAAAATACACACACACATATATACGTGTGTGAATTTTGGAAGTTCTGGGGTGAGTTTTGATCAATAACTGTTTGATACTTGATGATCTTAAGAGATTTGTCCGTTGTTGTCTAGTTTTGTTTGATGTTCTCACTCTTATCTTCTTGTTACGTGCAAGAGAAGAACATTTTCGCTTATAATTTACAGTTCTGATTCATAACCTAATAATATCATATACTAGATATCTATCTTACATGAATAATAAGCGTATTTTTAGGATGTGCTAATTTCTCGTTTAATTAAAGGATTGAACATGTACTTGCAACCTCAACGATTGGAATAATGTGATCATTTTGTACACATTGGTCACGTCCACGTTTAGTGCTTAGGATTGGATTAGGTAACTCTATCTTATTAGATATATTCAATGTATGTTAAAAGAAGAAATGTAAGGTGAATTAATTATAAATCCAACTTATCTATTTTGATCCTACCATTTTGTTGGATTTGCAGTTGGTGATAGTGTCGGTTAGTTTCTGAATGATTGAGCTTACTAGCTGCTTTGGGGTCGATCTTATATTAATCCTTTCGATGTTGCACTTGCACTTGGTGCTTTTGGGTCGAATATAAAGTCATTGCCTTACTGGGTGTCTGGTAATTGATTATTGTGTGGCACAGAGAGAGAGAGAGAGTCTATAGACTGGTAGTGATTCCAAGTTTAATATATCATTTTCTCCTCTTTAGACCAAAATTATAGGTGGCCATTTTAAAATCTCTCAACGGATCATTTGGCACATTGAATCCACACAGATTTCTTCAACCCATCGTTCTTACTGAAGAAAAATAAAAAAAAGGCACACTCACGACGTCGTCTGGTCTTTAGTAAACCCTAAAGTAATATAGTCCATGAAATATCTTTAGCAAACCGAAGATCTTGCTTTTTCATAACCACAATATATCCAGATCCCATTTTGCATTTTGTATTTTTCATTTTAATGGTTCATATATCCTCAAAAATCAAACACTTGTTGGAACGCACAAAAAATAAAAGCTACCATGTCTGTATATATTGCATTAAAGTATCAAAGTTAGGTTTTATTGGGTTTTTTTGGCACTTTGATGTGAGTTTTCTGCTACCCTCGTTCTCATTGTGCTTGTATGCATGCCATTTAAAAGAGTTGTCAGTTTGCTTTCTTTATGAGCAGAAAAAGTTGGCCCCGTTTCTGAGATCACTGCATTTGGGGAATCAGATCATGGAGAGAGAGAGAGAGAGAGAGAGGGTCCATGCATGCAAAATCAATAAATTTCAAACCCTCAATTCGATCCATATGTTCACGATGCCTACTGTTGCTAGCTAGTTATTGAAATTTGTAAATTATCTTCTGCGATGGGTAGTTTGGCACGAACATGCATATTGTTTTGATTGAGAAAATTTTAGTAACACAACATGATCACGTTGATCACTCTCATATAAAAATATATCCTTTTTGTATATGTGAACCAACCACATCTCACTTTAATAACAATATGACTACTTATGTAAATGTTCCGCGCCTCTTGTATATTTTGTGGCTACCATTTGTCACGTTCTCCTAGCCCAAATGGTCACTAGCATTAGGGCAGTACATAACGTTCTACTTTTTATGAGAGTGCCTAACCAACCAAGTTATCATCATACTCCCCTACTGTAATTTTATGATGCCATTATGAAGTCATCAGGATTCTGAAATTTGTTTTGATCAGTCGATTACATAGTGGCTGAACTAAAGCTTGGCTTTGGATAGACGACCCTCGCTTATTGAAATGGGCATGAGCTTTTTTTTTCAGTCAAACCTCGATACAGCATAATGTTTGGTCGAAAGAACAAAGAAAAAAAAATAAAGAAAACTAAAGTGATTTGTCTTTTACAGTAGCTTTAGTTTTTTTCTCTTTTTTTTTCAGAAAAAGAGGAGCAACTTGCAGTGATACTCTCCTTAAGAACAATATCATTATATGTGGGCGCAGCGCAGAAGCAGTTGGGTAGAATATCTTACTTAAGTTGACTGCCACTTTGACTTCAAATTCCCGATAACCATGAGTTATTTTCTCTGCTGAAAATGTCTGTCCATGTGAGAGCACATGATGATCGATCGGGTCGAGTTTGAATTCGAGATCCAAATTTCTAATCATGATGCTGCTCTCCTTAATCCGTACTTAACAATGGATTAATACGAAGGTTAATGATTAATTTTTTCTTAATGAAAGACAAAAATAATCGTCAAGAATAAATTAATTATAAAACTTCATTTTAATCCTTGGCAAAGATGACTTTTTGATTAAAACCATGAGTAAGATCAAAATCTAATTTTAGTCCCTTGATACATTAATAACCTCATTTATTAATTATATTTTTATTTTTTAATTATTTATCTTTTTCTTTCTAATTTTTAATGTATTAATTTTATTTCATTATAATTTTTATTTTCATTTCATTCATCGTAATATATTTTTTGTTGTGATTATTTAGATAAACTAATTTTTGTTATACAATATATTTCGATGTATTTTATCTTCTTCACATTTCGGTGCATACATTTTGGTACACACATTTCGATACATACATTTCGATACAAACATTTAAGTACATTAATTCAATATAATACATTTCGATACTAACATTTCGGTACACACATTTAGGTACATTAATTTAATATTAATACATTTCGGTATTAATATTTAAATATATTAGTTTAATATAATATATTTCAGTACACACATTTCGGTACTAATATTTAGTTACATTAATTGAGTCTTTCAAGTTTAAAGAATGTTAAATAAAATTAATATATTTAAAAACTCTTTTTTGGTCAAAAAATAAATTAAAATTTGTGTATTAATAAAATTAAATATTTAATGGGAGATATTAAATAAAATGCACATTAATTATTTTGAATTAAGGACACATTAGAAATTAAAAATTAATATTTAATCTAACACCAAATTTTTTTTTTTAAATTTTAATCATTCTCGAAGGATTAAAGTTCAAAAACTTCGTTAAAAATATATAAAATTGTCAGCCACATTGGGTCTTTCTAATTTGATCTGCAGCTTTATTTTATAAGATTATCACTCAACTGCAGGAGCATAGGTCAACCACTTCAATTAAAAATGATCGCTTTCACTTGAATGTCTGTCTGATCCATGAGTATGGCATGTGGATCATGGTTGACGGTAGGTTCTGAAGAACTTGGGTTTTTTTTTTTCTTTCCTTCTTTTGTTTTTGCTTAAAAATGTATGCGAGCACAGATATATATAAGGGTGTGTTATCCACACACCTCTTTTTATTTTTCACATACTCTTGTTAATTTCTGTCCGTTAGATCTTTTTTAATTCATCCAATCTGATGGCCGAAATCCAAAAATGTGTTAGAGAAGTAAAAAATGGTGTGTGAATATCACACCCCTATATATATACACATGCGAACGGTTCTTCTGGGATTTAACAGAACATGAGTCTGCTTCGAGCCCTAGTGTACATTAAAAAAGTTGTATTCAGTATACGATTTTCCTGAAATATGGGGCAATGTGAACGCAAGAATATTACGTGTTATTCTTCTTTATCTCATTTTTATATTTTCATATTTTCATACCAATGTAAGAATATTATATCGCGTTTATATTTTTATCACGTGTTAAGAGAGATAAATAAACAAGATCATGAATATACAAAGCTCTACCCATACAGCAAATCGAGATATTGATTTATGACATGTGACATATCATACACCATTTTTTTTTCAAGGAAAAAAGATGCAGAAACAAAGGGTTGATGTCTGTGTAATCGTAATGCGGGAAGCAATGAATATTAATATATGTTTTTCTCCAATTTTCTCGCATCAAACACCGACAGAGACTTTGATCAAATACATAAATAATTAAAAATAAAAATTTCCGCTAGGATCTGGCCATAAATAATTAGAAACCAAAAATGCGGTTATCTATGAAAAGTCATATGGTGCAGAAGAAGTATATACAGTAGAAGTCATACCAGAAAACCAAAGTTGTAACATGGTTTAAAGTTGGCCCTGTTCCATTTCTCGATGGAAATTTTTTTTACTGAGAACATGAATAGTGCACTACTTATGTTTATATAAGTGGTAAAAATTATATTTTTTAAGTTATTAATTTTTTAGCGCACATATTTTACCATTAATATAGTGACACATAGTGTACCATTCAAAACCTTATTGTGTAGTGTAGGCACCAAAAAGTTGACTAGCACGTGCATGTACCTATTGATTAACTTCTACCTCTAGTCTACACAAGAGTTTTAGAATCAGTCGCCTCATGGATGCATGAGCGGATTATGTCCGTTCTTGTTTTCCTAATTTACTAAGTATGAATGACTAGAATCGATCCGCATATGTATGCAATAGATTCTATTATTTATCATGATCTATAATCTATAAATTAACTTTAAGAAAAAAATAAATAAGTCGTATATTCTAAGCACGTTACGTCACATAGATGATTAATGTAAATTCTTGTTTTGTAAAAATTTAAGTATGAATGAATTACAATTTTCCGTGCTCGTACACGATTGATTCTAGCTTTAGAATGTTATATTGCAGAAGCTTTCGGAGTTTAGAGAAGTGGTTCGTTTGGTTGAGTTTAATTTGTCTATCACGCGTAAAACTAGGTTGACAAAGCTAGGTCATAAAATTATAAAACTCAAGTAGAAAATATTTGATGGAAGCTGTGCCAACTACTTAAGGGTGTCAAAACTACAAGAGTTTTCTCTATGGATTACGCGTATTTGGTAGCAGTCATGGCGAAATTTGCTCAAAAGTTTAAGACCGATTGAAAATACTGGCAAATTAAAGTCATACGTTAAAAAGGAAAAAAGTAAAAAAAAAAAAAATTTGGTCGAAATGTAAAATTTTCTTTATGATCTAATCCAATTCTTGGAGTAACATTTAAATTTTAGATTCTAAATTTCCCTAACTTGCTCCAATCATTGGGGCAACAATGAGTTAAAACTCAAAACTCATTTATAGGCCAAATTTAGTTCAGAATTTCTCATGTGTTAGTGGGGCTGGCCCACCATACATGTATATTTTTTTTTAATTTTATATTTATAAATTCATTAAATCTAACGGTTAAGATCTAATTTGATGAAATTCAACAGTAAAAAATATATATAATGGTCCAAATTAAAATCCAATGGCTAAAGTAATTAAAAAAATTATGTGTTTCATATTCTTTTATGGATTTGGATCCTCTCCGGATCCCCTTTATGGGGATCCTAGGGATCAAGTAATATGGTCCGTTCATCAAAAATCTTGCGGCTACAATTAAATGTTTTTTACGCAAAACGAGACTGCTTTATTTTTAAAAATATAAAAATCATTTAATTGTAACCGCACGATTTTTGATGAACGGCTCTTTTTGCTTTATCCCTAGGATCCCCATAAAGGGGATCCGGAGAGGATCCAAATCCTTCTTTTATAGTGTTTCACGACTTTCATGGTATCGGTTAGTGATTTTTCAATATTTGTCGAAATCTAAATATTTTTATGTTAAAATATTCATAAAATTAAATTATGATAGTCTACATAAATTTTTTCTTTTAAAAAGGTTACTTTAAGAAAAAAAAAAGCCTAAATTCATTCTTTAAGAATTTGGAGATAAAATTTTAACCTAGAATGGTTGGAGCAAAAAAACTATTTCTAGGTTAAAACCTATATTTTCTGAACTAAAAATTTTAAGTTTTAATTCAAAGGTTAGAGATGGTCTAACCAAAAGAAAAAGATAAAAGTAAAAAAATCCTAAAAACAAGAATAATGCTTCATGCATGCATACGCTAGAAAATGTAAAAACAAATTCAAAAGAGATTAAACTGCGAGGAAATAAAAATAAATAAATGATGATTAATAAGAAATTCATGTCAAATGTGTGTTATTCTAGTTACAACGACGAGACTTAACTTGTTTTCTATCATTATCTTTCATTCGAGATATTTAGACTCATAATCTCATCTAATAAAATAAAAGAGAATCAAAACGATAAGTTTTTAATAAATGGTGGATGTCAAATACCAAGCATAGAGTATGCATTCATTCCATGATCACGACGATATTTCTATTAATAACTGTAAAATGTATTGCATGATCATGATGATATTTCTATTAATAACTGTAATTCGTAAGATTTGAACTTCATTCAAAACATAGAATTAATATGAATGGATTGATTTTGCATGTCCATCATGCAACCTATACTATCTTAAAAGCCAAACATGCCATGTTCGTAGAATCGAATAGTACCGCAAGCGTCGAGCATGCAAACGATACATACACATCCATCAATCAATCAAAAAATTTACCTTTCTTCCTACTGCTTGATGAAGTTTTTGTAGGATATATTCTGAAACATACAACAACAATATATTAGGATATGAAAGATATGACGCTTGCAGATGAAAAATGAGTTTTCTACTCTCAGCAACCAAAAGTGTTATCGACCAAATGAATAGAGTTTTGGTATTGCGTATGAGAATAATCATTGTGAGAGCAGAGACAAGCCTTTATATGACTAGGATTTCTTTCCAGCCATCCTATTATAGGACGGAGAGGTTTACCAAATCATAATCTAATTAATCAATATTCCACTATGATACATATTATCTAGGAAACTTTAACGAAAAACTCCCGGTACTGTTCACTTTAACGAAAAACCACATTTTTATACTAAAAAGTCAATACTGGTACTATTCACTTTACCCTTTATTTTGTCTTTATCGTTAAAACACAAAGTTTTCAAGTCATTTTCATTAGTTTTCCTTATTATCTAAGCCATATTAAATTACTTGAGTATCGAGTAACTTGAATCAAGAGACGTGATCAACAATCCATTGGCATTGACAATGAGTTTTACAGATTCTTCCTCGCCTTTTTCTTCCCTGCTTTTATATGGAGGTTGACCAAAGCACTCTAGCAGCCTAGCTCCATTCTGCACATCTTTTATACAGGCTAGCAATATTCTCTACTCTTCTTTATATCTGTATGTAAACTGATTGACATAGGAAAATGAAAGCACATGATTTTCCACGTCGAAATTATAACGCGATATAATTGTTGAATTATAAAGTCCCTTACTGATGGAGTTTTGTCACGCATGTTCCATCTCTATCAATTAAAAATAATAATGGGGCCATTCTCTTCCACTCTTATTTATCAAAAACCCTAGTACTAGGTCCAGTTCAGAGAAAAGTCTTCATTGTTCACACAAAAAACATATCTATAAGTTGGAAAGCCTGTGTCCGTTCACATGTGTATACAGTGTATTGTTTTTTTTTATCATGAAATACGAATAGTTCAATAACTCATGAAGCATGCTGAAAATGAAAGATAATTAACTATCAAGTGACACAATCACGTACATTATTGATAACATGTCGAATATTGTTAAGTTTTTGCAAGACAACGTGGGCTTGAACTTTGTCGGTGGCTAATTTAACATATAATCTAACAAAATCTATTGTTGTCACTTAGTACTGCAGTCTAGTGATATTTCTCTACACTTATAAGTGAGAGGTCTTAAGTTCGATTCTCGCCAAAGACAAATTTGAATCACATTATTACTACCCCATTTTGAGACTTAGCCCAATCTTACCCCTTGGTATAGATAACTTGTTAAAAAAATCTATTGTTTGACAAAAAAATAAAATAAAATTACAAACTAACGATTGAGACATTGATTCACAAGCGATTATGATACTTATGGGTTGGTTTTCAGCATGGAATTACACTTTCATATTCGTCTATTCTTGTCAAAAACAATAAATATGACATGCTTCGTATCTACATTGTTGAATTATTTTTTGTTATTAAATTTTGACGTTAAATATATATAAGTTATTAAGTTAAAATAAAACCGAAATAATTATTAAATAACTCCTGTTGAATTTCCACAAGACTCGTGGTAGGTTAAACGTCGTTATAGCCGAGACTAATCAACAAATTAGTGCAAAACATCCCCGATCACATTCGATCCAAACATGTTTTCAAGTGCTAATAACAAGTTAGACAACACTCTTTTTGTAATTCCGGAAACACCCCTAGGACTCTTGCTGAAACTACCAAACGTGCCATCCTCACGAGCTTTGGCACTGTCCATGATGTTATGCGGCTCGTGTTAAATCAATTCTAATAATGCATGCATTCCCGTTGGGAAAAGAGGGATCACGAAAAGATTCCGGATTACAGAACAAAAACTTAAGCGGCTAAACGCGTCAAAAATTTGTTTTCACAGCGACCCCGCAGCACCAATCTCATCCTGCCACGTGCGGTCTACACGGTTCTAAAGCGCTGCCACACCATCAGTGCACTCCCTCTCTCTGCTTTTTTCTACTAAAAAGTCAGAGCTCAGTCTGCAGCTCCGGACTCGTGGACTAATGACGTGGCCTTTTCTGGTGTCGGTTTGTCCAATTAATTATATGGATTTACATGGTATGAGTAGACTGCTTACAAAGGAGGCAGTTTGTCTGCCTCTTTTTATCATGCCTTTCTATTTTGTTTTGTGCAGTCACAATTAAGGTACGTTAATATTTTATATTAATTTTTTATAAAAATAATATAAATATAAAATGTTGACATGGCTTAATCGTGACCGCACAAATCGCAAGAGATGGGAAGGGCACAGTAACAGAGCAGACTAAGTTTTGAGAGAGCAATTGGTTATTCTCATTGTATCGTTATAGCATATGTTGTTAGAATAAATCTAAAAATATAAAAATATTCAACATATGTACAATTTCAAGTCGAAAAAATTTATGTTCAGCACTTAACTGTCAACTGCAATTAGTATAAATTTACGTACAACAAAGACCCTGATAGCGGAATTCGAACTAGGACGACACACAACGCGAAAACCCTGGTTTTTTTTTAATTATTATTATATTACAAACAATATTGTTACACTGTACTATAAACTATAAGAGGAGAAAAAAGATTAAATTACAAAATATATTTTTAGTTTTTTTTTTTGAAGTGGGGTCAAATTATGTACTGTCGAAACTCTTGTATTTTTCAATTTTAGACAAACGCTTTTGTGATTTATTTTGAATAAACATTTTAATATTGTTGGACGCGTACATGTTAATGCAAAGACAAAATTCTAGAATGTTTATTGACTGCCGTTTGATCAAATCAAATTAAAGTGGATTGTTATTGATTACAGCTATATTTTCTTCTTATGGGAAATTTAAGTTGCCCTAGTAAATTGTAATCTTTTTCTTTCGTAAATTTCACGGACAATTTAAGAGGAGAATATAAAGTTTTGAAGACTTTAACTCCAAGTCATGCCATAAGATTTTCTATTAAATATATGACATTCTTCCTTATAATAAATTTTTAGTTGTGACGGGAATATGAAAGGTACACTACGTGTTTTTATGCAAGTGGTAGAGAATTTAATTTTTAAGTTATTAACATTTTAACACATATAACCCACCATTTATATAGGAACATGTAGTGTACCACCTCATGTGACGGCCACACTGAAAAATCTCTCATTCCTCAGCATTACACAAGAAAATTTTTGTTGTACATAAAACACGGTTTTGTATTCTTAGTGATCTAGACCGTGTTTTCGGTATGCTGAAAAAATCTCTCATAGAGTTAATTAATTTGCTCCTTGGGATTTTTAGGTACTAGATTTTACATTTTTATATATGGAAAATCACTTGTTTTTTTTTCTTTCTATATTGTGGGAAGAGAAATGCTAAGTAGACCATTCATGAACTCTCTGACACCTCATGCTTCTGCCACAATATTTTATGATGTTAGCACAAGAATTGACGTCAGATTGTAAGATGACAAAGTTTGTATATAGTCTCAATTAGAGAGAGTCCCCTTAGCAAACCTTTTAATAAAATCAACACGTAAATTAATGATTTTGATTCACTTAGATATGATTCACCAACTAGTAAGATGTGGGGATATTAATGTTGACTTCTTTTTAAGGAAAACTAACGAAAAGTCTAAAAAAACTTCTTTTTTTAATGAAATATCATTTTTAAAGATATAGTGAATAGTACTAGGGAAAGGTAAATGTAATTTTTCATTAAAAGTGAACAGTAGTGTAAGGCTACACCATTTTAATTAAGCATCAAACTATCAAAAAATACTTTGAAACCCGAAACCTCCATCAATTAAGTGGAGACGTATACTCTTTTACGAAATGCTAGATGTCAAGCTTTTATCACAAATCTTAATGTCAAGAAATATAATAACATACTTTAAATTCAAATCTAACAAATAAAAAGTTGAAAATTAGAGTACATGACGAACAAATAGAATATAAAACTTTATTAACTAAAACGAAACAGAAGACTACAAATTGCCGAGGCGGCTACATGAGCCGTAAAAGACTACAGTTTATAATAAACTAACTCTAAAGCTGAATAAGTAAGAAAACGAAAACCGAATTTTAATGTGCTAAGCTCAAATTTAAACACTAAATTAAATAAATAACTATTTTCCAACATAACAGCAATGTTGGATATTCATTTATGTTAAAGAAAAATGGATTCTTTTTCATATCTCATGGATTTGAAGCCATAAACATTATATATTCTTCCTTAATTCGTTCATCATGCAAAACTCATCGTGCCTATTTCGTGTGGTGTGTTAATTTCTATTAAGTTGTATAGCCCTAAAATTTTGCAGGTAGGCCAAGCAAAAGCCCAAACCTCACACTCTACTCTCTCTCTCTCTCTCTCTCTCTCTCTCTCTCTCTATCGCTCGCTCACTCATCCCCTCCTCTTTCTTCCACACCAATATAAATACCTGCTTAAAACCAAACAAATCCACCAACATAACATTCTCAACCCTCCCTACTCTCTCACTCAGATCCCCAAAAAAATAAATAAAAAATAAAAAAATAAAGAAAAATGCAGCAGCACACACAACTCAGCCTTGTGACTCCTCTCTCTCTGTTCTTTATCTTCTTCTCATCTCTCAATGTAAGCCATCTATATTTCTCTACCCAGATAACTTTCATCCTTTTATTTATTTATGAATTAATTCACACTATTTGATTAATGTCCGTACTGTCATTGTTTCTGGGTGCTTTAATTTTACTTATTCTGACCGATTTGCCATTGTTATGACACAATGCAGGTTGCTCTCGCCGCCAACCGTGGAAGCTCCGGCGCGGCCGAAAACCCATTTTCGCCAAAGGCTTATCTGATTCGTTACTGGAGTAAGGAGGTCCGAAACGACGCGGAGAAGCCGTCGTTTTTGCTCTCCAAGGCTTCCCCATTGAACGCGGTGGACTCGGCAGCTTTCGCGAAGTTAGCGGCTCAGAACGGCCTCTCGACTCGGCTGCCTGAGTTCTGCACCGCAGCCAATCTCCTCTGCTTCCCCGATTTGGCACCGAGCCTCGAAAAGCACGACAAGGACGCGAATTTCGCAGTCTACACGAACAAAAACTTCACCAACTACGGCACGGATCGGCTCGCTGGAGTCGACTCGTTCAAAAACTACTCGATCGGCGAGAACCTCCCAGTCGACTCTTTCCGGCGCTACAGCCGCGACTCAGTCAACCACAAGGACCAGTTCACCAGCTACGCCAACGACGGGAACGTGGTGGACCAGAGCTTCAACAGCTACGCCGGTGGATCTACCGGCGGGGCCGGCGACTTCAAGAAGTACGCCGACTCGGTGAACGTTCCCCACCTCGGATTCAACTCGTACTCGGACGATTCAAACGGTCGGTCCCACGGGTTCACGGGCTACAGTGAGAACGCCAACGCTGGCGACCAATCGTTTGCTAGCTACTCCAAAAACGCCAATGGGGCCCCGAACGAGTTCACGGGCTACGGTTCTAACGCCAATGTCGTCGGGTCCGGGTTCTCGGGTTACGGCCAATCCGGTAACGGAGCAAACGACAAGTTCAATAACTACGGAAACGACCAGAACAATCCGACTAACAATTTCCGGAGCTACGGCGATGGAGGCAATGCCGGAGTCGAGACATTCACCAGCTACAGAGACAGAGCCAATGTCGGCGACGACTCGTTTCAATCGTACGCCAAGAACTCCAACGGCCAGAAGATGGATTTCACGAATTACGGCAAGTCGTTCAATGTTGGGTCCGATAAGTTTACCGGGTATGGGCAGGGCGCGAAGGGGCAGGAAATCGGGTTCAAGATCTACGGCGCGAACACGACTTTCAAAGACTACGCCAAGAAGGAGAGCGTAAGTTTCAAAAGCTACACCAAGGCCGGCGCCGGCTCTGAAAAAGTGACTGCGACAATGGCGGCTGCTAGTGGCAGTTTGGTAAAAAAATGGGTGGAGCCGGGCAAATTCTTCCGCGAGTCGATGCTCAAGAAGGGCGTCCTGATACGAATGCCCGATATTCAAGATAAAATGCCCAAAAGGTCGTTTCTGCCCCGGACAATTCTTTCCAAACTACCATTTGCCACTTCCAAAATCGCCGCACTCAAGCAAATCTTCCACGCGGCGGATAACTCCACGATGGAGAAGATCGTCGTCGACGCCCTCCAGGAGTGCGAGCGCGTCCCCAGCGCCGGCGAGACCAAGCGCTGCGTCGGGTCTGCCGAGGACATGATCGACTTCGCCACCACCGTCCTCGGCCGAAACGTTGTTGTTCGGAGCACCGAGAACGTCAACGGGGCGAAGCACGACGTGATGATCGGATCGGTGAAGGGAATCAACGGCGGGAAAGTCACGCAGTCCGTGTCGTGCCACCAGAGCCTGTTCCCGTACCTACTCTACTACTGCCACTCCGTTCCTAAAGTTCGGGTTTACGAAGCGGATCTTTTGGACCCGGTTTCGAACGCCAAGATCAACCACGGTGTTGCCATCTGTCACTTGGACACGTCTGCTTGGAGTCCGACTCACGGGTCGTTTATGGCTTTGGGCTCGGGTCCGGGTCGGATCGAGGTCTGCCACTGGATCTTCCAAAATGATATGACTTGGACTGTTGCTGACTGATGGTGATGATGACGTGGAGGGTTAGCCCGTTTGGTTAATTTGGGTTCGAACCTGTGGCTAAGAAAGGTTAGCCCCATGGCTCGAACTCGAGTTAGTTTTTCATTTTTAATTAACTATATTAAGTATGTAATGATTTTTTTTCCTTTTTTCTTTTTACATTTGGAATATGTCTTAATGATGATATATGATCCTTGGTAAATTGTATGTGTTGCTTCCCCAATAATTGGAAGCCCAAATCAATGGAGCAATGAATTTCAGCTATATATACTATCAAATATCAATATTTGTTTATTTATTAATTTTTTACATTATTGTGTATAACTTTGTATTAATTGTTTTAATTTGGTTTGTTGATGCTTTGTGACTTTGTCCATATTCATTTGAATATTAATAAATTCCGCTCGAAAAAACCAAAACAAAATAGCATCCAAGCCAATATAAAACTGAAAATTTGAAAAAATAACCAAAATATGAATCCCGTATAAAATTATAACCACCATTTTAAGTTTATAATAATTATAATCAAAATTTGATATGAAAGAACTAATATACCCTAATGCATGAAAAGTTATAAACTTCCTCATGTTCTTAAATGTGAAAAAACTAAGAGTAATGTTATTAATATTATGTTTTTGTAACACATTTTCATACCATCTTAGGTACATTTAAATTAATCTGATTTTTAAATTTAGTTTATTATTTAATAAACTAATAATTAAGAAAAATTAGTTACTTAAATAATGATTGTGGTATACGATAAGTCTTTTTCCTTTCTTTTCTTGGGAAATGATGTAACTGATCAGATGCCACCTAATGTAGTACAAAAACATGGTATGAATAACATAACTCAAAAACTAAATAGCCAATAGCTCTTTGCACTACCTCACCCCTTCCCGGAAAGCTGGTTACTAGCAAGATCAATGAACGCTTTAAATGCTGATAGCTAGAGTTGGATCTCAATCGATGAGTTGTTGTTAACTCTATCCTTATTGCCCAGGGAACGTGAATGAAAGATTATACATTTCTGAGCCCTTTCAGTAAACTTTTGAACCTTAGCAGCAGCTTCTGCCTTCATGACCTCCTCTCCATTGCTGGAGGCGCTATGCAACTTATCAAAAATAAAAAGGAAAACTAATGAAAATGATTTGAAAATTTTGAATTTTAACAATAAGGACAAAATACATGGTAAAGTGAATAGTACCATGATTGACTTTTTAGTATAAAAATATAATTTTTCGTTAAAGTAAACAGTACCGGAAGCTTTTCATTAAAGTTTTCAAAATAAAATGAATAACCAATAAATCAAAAGGAAAACTAATGAAAATGGCTTGAAAACTTTGAGTTTTAATGATAAGGACAAAATAAAGGGTAAAGTGAATAGTGCCAGTATTGACTTTTTAGTGTAAAAATGTGGTTTTTCGTTAAAGTAAACAGTACCGAGAGCTTTTCGTTAAAGTTCTCTAAATCAAATGGCACATCAATTCCAGGATTAAAAGGAAATAGATAGGCAAGTTGCTCAGCAGACAGCATTACACCTGTGGTTCAAAGAAAATAAATAAAAGGAGGGGAAAAGGATGGGACATCCAGGACTTCAAGGAATAAAATTTGATGCGTTATGGGTATATTAGTACTTTCATATCAACTTTTAATTATAATTATCATGAACTTCAAAAGGTGGTTATAATTCTATCTAAGCTCCAAATTTTGATTAATTTTCTAAATTTCCCATATAAAACGTTGAGAGAAATTGCAAATGAATTTTTTTTAGGCTTTTTAGCTAAATGGTCTCTACAACTGTCATAACTCCTTACTTTGGTCGTTGAGATTTAAAATTGATAGAACTAGTCTTTTAACTTGTCCATCGTCAATCATTTTGGTCACTTTGTTAAAAAAAAATCATTAAATAAGGAAAAAAATAACAAAATATCCTCAATTTTATTGATTTCAAATCTCAAATGACAAAAGTGATGAATTATGCTAATCTCAAAGTCTATTTTAGCTACAATGCCCTTTTTTTTTAATAAGAATATTGAGGAAGAGCCATTCGAATTCGAAATTTTTGCTACAAGGATGAATGCTCATAAGTAGGGATGGGCAAATACCCATTGGTTATGGGTAACTGCGATTACTCGCCCATTTAAATTAAATGGTTACGGTTATGGGTAACCGTTTAGATAAATAAACGATTATGGGTATAACCATTTACCCGCGAAGTGTAAATGGGCAGTTATGAGTATTAACCGCAGTTATAAACGGGTAACCATTTACCCATTTATTTTATATATGTAAAATTAACACAAACCATGTTCTCTATTGGACAAACCTTAGATCAATACTATTGACTATAATGTGATTTATATAGCGGTGTTTTAAACGATAATTTGTGCAGTATTTCTATTCTTAAATTGAATAAATCAAAAGAAATTTAAGTGAGAAAAATAAACAGGAGCGCATTGAAATCATTTCCCTTGTAGTATGCATGCATTAGATTTGTTTATGTGTTTACTGTAGCTATCTGTTGATCTTGGATCGAACAAACTAGAAATCAAACATTCTTACAGGGCTATTGATCCCCTACATTTTCTTTACCCTTCCTTCAATATTGTTCAACATCTTCAAGTTATTTTCTACACATAGTTACTATACAAGTTATATATTTCCTGTTGTCGGTGTTTTTGGTTAGTTCTATTCCCTAAAAATCTTTATTTTTCTAGGGGAGAGATTGGAAAATGGATTGCTCTCGTTACATTGGCATATAAATAACCCACGTAAGAGTGGCCGCCGTTGTGTCTTTGCCGGCAATTATTTCAATTATTGGAATGGTATAAGGATTTAAAAATTAAAATACGGAAATGTATGATGAATGTACCTATAACGGTGTTTAATTGTAAAAAAAAAAAATTATGACAATTTTTTTTTTTAATTTTCAAGTTGTTAAAAAACATGTAGCCGGGTGAAAAATGGATAATGGTAAAAAAAAAAAAAAGATAAACAAGTTAAAAATGGTAAATGAGTAAACGGGTATTAAACGGTTACAGTTAAATGTGTATGTGATTATGAGTATGGTTAACCGTTTATAAATGGTTATAGGTATGGATATAATCGTTTAGGCCCAACGGGTAAACGGTTATGCAGGTATGAGTATAAACGGTTATGAATAAATAACTGCGGTTATCCGCCCGGTATAACCGTTGCCCGTCCCTACTCATAAGTTAACAAACTAAGAGCCTGAGAGGAAATATAGACATTATTAACACCTCATGTGAGTGTAAATCAGCTAAAAGAGATGTTAAAAACGAGATCATTTGATATGAAAATAAGGTGGCAATGTAGTAGCAAGAACATACAAAATCACATGGCTAGGGTGATGCAATCACGACTATTTTTACGCATACATTTTTTATTAATTTGTGTTCTTAATTCTCTTCAAATTATTCGGTCTGACGATCAAAAGTTAAGATGGTGTGTGGATAGCACCACCTAATCTCATATGTCTTGGCGTACCGCGTACGTATACACAACACAAGGCCGAGGCCGATTTGGCCATGTGTGTGTGGGTAAAAGATGAGGTGGTCCAAGGTGCCGCGCAGTTACTTCTTTGTCGCAAATTGTGGGAATCAGAAAGGCTATGACCCATGCAGCAGTGTTCTTTCTTATTTTGTTTATTCGAAAGAGTCCAGATTTGATGGTCATTCACAATTTAACCCCCAACATTTTTAACAGGATGCATGGCAAAAACTTTGGCTTTATCAACCAACACAAGGTTTTGTTTTGTACGATTGTATGTGAAAAATCTGTAATACTTTGGGATAAGGCCACTTGGAGTGTTTATATTTACTTCAATATTCGTAAAAAAATACAGTAACTGGAAAAACAAGAACTGAAAACAAGATACACGACGGCAACGTAACTTTAGCCTGTCAATTGAAAGTCGGGGAGATTAATTTTTTTAATTATCATTAAGAGCACGAGAGATGATTCAAAATCGTTACAATAATTAGAGGAGACATTATGCATTAAAATATTGGACCACGTGTAAAAGTTGAAAAGATAACTCATAAAAGGATATAATGTACTCCAACTTTTTCCTCTAGGATTCTCTCCGATCCTTTTGGTGAGGATTCTAGGAATTCGTGCATTTTGTCCGTTCATCGTATATCGTGCGATTAGTTTTTGTCAAGTACAGTTTGTGTTTAATTTTAAATAAAAATATTTAAAATAATTTTTAATTACATATGATAAACATATACAATTTACAGATCCTTAAAATCCTTATAAAAAGAATCCGGCAAGAATCCGGATTCAACTTTTTCACACAGTTAAGAATGCCTCAATCTGTAAAACAGTAAAGACATCCACAGTAAAATTGTCTTCTCGGTGAATATGCTGAAACTAAATAAAGTAATAAAGAAAACATGTATATAAAGATGATAACACAAGGGCTTTTTTAGCCCGATAAAATAAAATAATGGTGAAATAATTAAAATTTTAGTTTTAAGCGCTAGTGATTTACACGTTATATGAGTAAAATGAAAAAAAAATTAAAATGAGAATGTTGCTAACATCTCTTGTATAACTATACGAAACTCCACAATATATGTATATATATTGTGAGGGATTTTTTAAAGGGGTGTGATTTCTGTCTGTTGATTTTCTACAATTCATCCGATCTGATAGTCGAAAACTAAAAAAGTATAAAAGAAGTAAAACGGAGTGTGTAGATATCACACTCCTTTTTAAGTATATAACCGACAATAATATTTGAAATGGCGAAGCAAGGAGCCTTGCTTGAGGATCAAATAAAGTAAACAAAGAAGCTTAAAAGAGTTTTGAGATGGGAAAAATGATGGTACCAATTGGGGAAGGTTGCATGCAACACACAACTAGTGGCCTGCTGTGCGAGTGGAGAGATTTTTTAAGTGTGCTGAAAACATAGTTTGCTATATTATGGTGTGTGAGCGGAGGGATTTTTAAGTGTGCTGAGAACATAGTTCTGTACACCAAGTGTTATAATATAAATGGTTGAATATTTAAAATAAATTTTTTTCTAACCAGTTGTATTATGACACATGATGTACCAAGCCGTATTCTCCACAGACTATAAAATTCTCGTGTGATTGTGCATTCGTATGTCACATCCCTGCCCGGTGCAGATCACTTCCCGTGCCCGCTCCACCATCGTAGTACGATATTGTCCGCTTTGGGCTCCAACCACGCCCTCACGGTTTTGTTTCTAGGAACTCATGAGCAACTTCTCTGTGGGTCACCCATCATGGGAGTGCTCTAGCCCCATTCTTGCTTAACTTCGGAGTTCCTACAGAACCCGAAGCCAGTGAGCTCCCAAAAGGCCTCGTGCTAGGTAGAGATGAGAATATACATATAAGGATCACTCTCCTGGGAGATGTGGGATCTCACAATCCACCCCCTTAGGGGCCCGACGTCCTCGTTGGCACACAAGCGGCCAGGGTTAGGCTCTGATACCAAATTGTCACATCTCGGCCTAGGGCAGATCACTTCCTGGGCCCGCACCACCACCGTAGCACGATATTGTCCGCTTTGGAGCTCGACCACGCCCTCACAGTTTTGTTTCTAAAAACTCATGAGCAACTTCCCAGTTGGTCACCCATCATGGGAGTGCTCTAGCTCCCTTCTCGCTTAACTTCGGAGTTCCTACGGAACCCGAAGCCAATGAGCTCCCAAAAGGCCTCGTGCTAAGTAGAGATGAGAATATACATATAAGGATCACTCTCCTCGGCGATGTGGGATCTCACACATATGTATCTACTTTTTATATTTTTTTAATATTTCTTTTTAAATTTTTGTAGAAATCATTTCATATTTGTTTTATATACATTGTAAATTTGACATTTTGAAACCAATATAATCATGATATTATATTGCATATAATAATAAATTAATAGAAATAGCATGAAAGTTTGTTTCTAACTTAATCAGCCTAAATACTGACATTAGAATGTTCATTTAAAATTTTGAATATATGTTTAATGGTGGATGCGCAATAACAACTACTTATCATGGAAAGCGAAAGTATGGCGGATATAAAGCTCGTTTGGAACTACTTTAAAATAGTTGAAAACGTTTTTTATGAAACTATTTTTGGAACTAATTTTTAATAAAAATGTAAGTAAATCCTGAAGATGCACTTTAAGTGTTTTATGCAAGAAGTTCATTATTGGCGATTCTTGCAAAAAAACACTTTTAAGTATTTTTGGAACCCACAAACAATTTTACTAAAAGCACTTTTAGTCATTTTAAAGACACTTTCAAATAAGTTCATATAATTTTGGTCAAGGTTCAAAATCAATTAGAATTTACAGATGGACAATATAAGATAAAAATATCGCATCCAATTTCAGTTTGGACCTGAGATTCGAAGCATGCATGGCTATTCATTTTCAAGCATGTCAAATCATTCATATGGCTGGAATTGGATATCATCGTGGTCAAGGAACCTAATTAACAGAAGTTAAAGTTACAAATTTTTTTTTTACTACACAAACGATATTGCGGGAGGAAGAATGAGCACAAAATGCATAACTGAATGTTCTTAAGCAAAAGAGTTATAAAGACTTTTGTTCACTACTCCTTTAAACTGCTGTAACTTATCGTTATTTCTACTTTTTTTTAGTTGAAAAATGGTGCTAAAAGCAAAAGCTCAAACAAAACTAACCGCGTCATACCAAGTAGATACCCACAAACAACTAACTGAACATAGAAGGAGGATTATCAAAGTAAAATTTGCCTACATTTAAATCAAGACCATAGTTTGCTAAAGAGAATTATTAGGGTAAAGTTATAATGGCAAACTACTCCAAATAATTTTTAATGGACCACTTCGTACGTGTTTTATTTGTTTCTTTCTTTCATTTCATTTACTTTGCTATTTAGCAAAGGACTTGCTTCTTTAATTCGAGTACCTTCCTCGAGGACAGACGTCGTTTACTTTGTTTACCTAATAGGGGAGGCTCGATCATTTTTGTTACTATTATTTCAATTTGCAACTTATACCACACACATTGCTCTCAAATGTGCATGACTCAGGCTTTATGACTCCATGTATATATGCATGCACAGTAACCGCAGTAGAAATTAAAATTCAAGAACTTTCTTGAGTTTGATCAATTAGGGTTTATACAGATAGGAGCTTCAAAGGAGGAGGTTGGAGTTTTCTCAACTATCTAGCTGCTGGCGCTATTATGTTGGTGGACCAACAAACATATCCCGGCCTATCTGCTTTTCAGTTTCCATGCATGCACAAAAAGTAGGGTTCCTGGGTTCGATCGATTAGGGTTTATACATATAGGAGCTTTAAAGAAGGAGGTTGGGATTTTCTCAACTACCTAGCTGCTTGTGCTAGTACGAATATAGGTGGACCACAAGACAAACGAAGACAATCACTATTATTTGCCTGAAATTTGGTAGCTATGATATATATGAAGCAGCAGCCTTTAGGTTTAGGGAGGAAGCTCTGCATCTCCTTTCCCAGCATGCCATAAAACCAATGCCCAGTTTTTAGCCACGAGACGACATCAGACCAACCACTCTCTGCCTGTCATAAATTTCCAACATACATATGGTGAAAAACATTATTATCTTCGGATATATTTTATAGTGCTCCGGAATACCTTTTAGAGATATTTAGTCGTTAGATCTTGATTGTTTGTGATACACACACACACACATATATATTAAAAATTCCCTATTATATTCTCTTTTCCCCTCTTTTTCATTTCCGATATACAGTCTCGTAAGATCTATTCCATATCGTATTTCAATGAGCGGCATTGTCTAATTTTCAGTTGCAGGTAATTCCTCAAAAATCATACAAGAAATATTATTTTTTGTTGGGTAAACGCAAAATGCTGCATGCAAGATGGAGAGGGGGTAAAAATCATGTTGCTGCTAGGGTTCTGCAACAGTGCGCTTTGAAGTGCGAAGAGAAGTTGTTGGAGGGTGAAAACAACTTTATGGTTTTTGATTTTGAGTGTTGGGTCAATCTCAGCAAATCCTCAGGACTCTCGGTTAGGAATTAAATGCAACTAGCTATAACTACCCATAACTCTCTGGTGTCCATTAATTGTTATGACTTGCTTTAGACTGTGATGTCTTTAGTGATGTACAAACAGTGAAACAAAAATGAATTCAAAATTTATATATCAATTTCCATATCATTTAAATATTGGTTTTAGTCTGGAATAAAAAGCAAATGCTTTAATTTAAACCCTAGCTCAAGAACATTAGAACGCGAATCAGTTTATTTTAAGCTTTTGTACTTTTTTTTATCCCAGTCATATATATTCCGACTATTCCTTTTTATAAAAGAAATTCTTGAGTCTGGACGTCTAGACAAATCCTAAATTGTGACCATTTTTATGTTTTTCGAGGCAAAATGACAGTAGTTTTATTAGCATTTTAAGAAAAAGTAGAAACTTCAAATATGGCATCTTGGATGAAATCCGAGGTATTCTCAAACAAAAATGACTCCAAAACAAAAAAATAACGTCAACTTGGCCAATCGAACACGTCCAGCACTCCAAAGCCAGAATAACTTCAATCCCGTTCAACTAGAAATTCAATCACTTCATAATCCGCATTGTGGGAGACTCTCCACACAAAATTGCCAACAAAACCAGTAAGGGTACGCTCTTCATACAAGCAATGCCGACTCCAAAGAGGGACTATAAAAGAAACAAATAGTGACCGCTACGATAGAGACTTTGAACACCAAACTACCAACCAAGTTACTAGTTGCATAAGGATAAACTGCACCAACAGCACCATGAGGCGTGAACAAAAGACACAAGCCCAAGGAGAAATCTAACACGAACAAAAGCTACATTATAATCTACAAAACCCATTTTAGAAAAATTCAGCTCCATCTCTTGCCAAACCCACACTATCGTATCAAGAAAAAAAATAACCTAAGAAAGAGGATTTTGAGAGAATGATTGGATTGAAAAGGGACAAAAAATAAGTGATGGATAACTCAAATCTAAACAAGTTTAGACACAAACTTAATCGCCACAAAGAGCACTATTACTGGCCACAATAAATTAAAAAAAAAATGAAAAGAGGGAGCGGAGCTGAGAGGAGGAGGAGTAGTAGAAGTGTTTCTTCTTCCTCCTTCCCTTTCCGCAACTTTTGCTCTAAGTTTTCTATGGAGGCTTAAAGAATGAGAAATTTTACCAAATAGTAAAATACAATTTACAATAGATGGATTGGCAAAATATCTTTACGCTCTTATGCTAAAATTAGTAAAATTTTATCCTTTACTTCGAATACTCTCAAAACATAATATTTGTTCTTCTTTTAAATACATAAATAACCTACTCTTTAAAAAGAAAGATTTATAGCGGATCTTTCAATTGCTCAAAGTCAAAAGACAACAGAAAAATGGTATGTCTCCCATCTCAAAGTATGATAGTTGCATTGTTAATCAAAAGGTCAAAAGTCCCTTTAGTATTAGGTTTAGTAGTATTCTTTTTCACTAGCAAGTGAGAGGCCTTGAGTTTAATTCTCGTCAAAAACAAATTTGAATTACATTATTGCTAGCCCATTATGAGACTTATCTCACTTCCCACCCTTAGTATAAATAATATAGTTTGTTAAAAAAAGAGAGTAAAAAGGTACATGGTCAACAAATTATGATTGAATGTATACTTAAAACTACTATAAAATGTTTAATTAGGATTGGCTTCTCTTCTGCAAAAGCAAATGAAAACGTGGTGTATTATATACAAATTTTAAAAGCTGAAAGAAAATAAAAGGCTGAAAATTATTCCAATATTTAGTTGTTATTATTTTTAAAATTCCGTGCCTTTGTCCCATTAATCATTTTATCTTCTTTATTCCCCCGTCCTTATGTTTAGAAAACTCAGACATCATCATACCAATAACTTTAATTTATGTTTTCTATTAAAGGAATTTTCTTTTTGCTTTGGATTATATATGTTCTTATCTCCATCATTCCTTCTTAGGACTCGTTTACTTATCAGTAATAAAAACAAAAAAAAAGAAATCATTTCTCTTGCATTTACTTGCATGCAATCCGTGATAAAATCATCTAAAAATTCATAATGGAATAACTCAATTTAAGGAAGTTAATTAACTAGGGGAGTTGTTAATCAAATTCCCTTTCCTCACTTTTTCTCATTCCGAAGTTATCCATTCTTTATTTCCCTATTTCAATAAGAGTATCCCAAAAGAGATGTTCAAATGTCCAAATCAACACTACTGTAAAAAAAGGCAATAGCAATGTTTTCCAACCGAAAAGTCAAATCTGATGTGACATGACCTGGATTGGCAGTCCTCACCCTTGCTGACAAAATTGACAGCAACCTCAAAAAACTTTTAATTGATTATTAAACGCATTTTATTAAAATAATTTAATGTAATAAAATAATAAATGACTCTCTAACCGCTGTGACCCAAAAAAGAAGTGCCCAACTGAGCGTGTGATCGGATTTTTCGAGTTCCAATTTTGTGTCAATTATTTAAGTTGACGAGCTCAATAACAAGCCCATGGGCTCACCCACTCAGCCTTTAAATTGTTGGGCCAATAGGCATTTGGTCCAGAGATGTTGTCAGACTCAGCCCACAAACAATCCTTTGTCTGCGAAATCGATTCCTTCCTTCTGAGTCCAGGATCAAAGCTTCGAGCTTTGGAAAAGAGTCGAGGGAAACAGACATGGCGGCTAATTGCGCGAGGCGAACCCTACAATTCTCTTCAGCTTCTGCAAAAACCCTTCTGTCCCGTCCACCGTCTTCACCTTTCGCCTCCAAAGCTTCCAAGCTAACCGAACTCACTTCCCTCAAGCCCGCTTCTGCTCCTCGACTCGCTGCCCAGAAGCTCAAGTTCTCAAGGTTCGATTTTTATTTTTGGAATTTTGATTTTTCACGTATGTTACCAATAAAAAATGCAATGGAAAACTGAATTTTTGGTCTTTTGGGGATCCGGGTTTTTTATTTTTTATTTTTAGTTTTGGTTGTATGATTGGCGATTTTTGTTCTTTGTTTTACTGAAATTTTGAGCATTATTAGGAAAACAGATGAGTTTGTTACTAAATTTAGTGTGAGAAAAACATCGTTTGTTTTCAATTCATGAACTTGTTATTTGTTGTGGGTACTAAAACATGTGTGTTGGTAGGCTTTAAACTTTAAAGAGTTTGTCTTTTTCACTTTTAGGCTTCCGGTAGAGTTGGGCGGTGCGCAGTCGTTGATCCCGTTGCACAGTGCTACCGCTTCTGCCTTGTTGACGTCGCTCCTGTCTTTGCACAACACCAGCTGGGGGTGCCTATCAGAAGGTCCTTTTCTGAATTTACGTTTGTTTTCATACAGTGGATTATGTAAGTGTCATATGTTTTTTAATGTTGTTGCATATTATCATTTATCATTTCCGAGAATCCAGCAAGCCCCTCTTCGATAATCTTGTTAATGAGAGTTGTACTCTCTGAAAATGAATAGGCGTTTTATGTTGGAACATCCTTGTTACCAACTTACCATGCCATGAACGGAAATGTATGTTTTACTGCAGAAGAGGGTGTGAGTTATGAAATTTATCTTATTACCTGTCTTTCAAGTGAGTTGAGATGGACCTGCGTGTTATTGATGTTTGATGCTGCGCCTAGTTTTAAGGGGTTGCATTGTGCTTGCAAATTATATGTCTCATCATGCCTTTTAATATTGGTCGGCTGGAGTTGTGCTTTAGCAAGATCTCTTCTCGCTGAGCGCAATGTCTGCCTATCAATTTTGCTGCAAAACTACTAAATATGACCTCATTGTTTACTCTGTTGTTTATTTTTCCGCAGGAATGTTAACCAGACAATCAATATAGTAACTTAAGTTATACCATTTCTTATATTCGATATAGATGGCTAAGTTGCATAGCGGGTCAGATTTTTTAGATCTCTGTAAATCTTCCCTAGGAGAGGGAAAATAATGCTCTAGAGCATTGAGCTCAGCAGCATGTATTATGTTAAAAATTGCTGGAGCAAAATAAGTAGCCAAGAATGCATTGTTCTTAGTATTCTTCATACATATTCTTGTGACACGGGGAAGGAAGGGAGACTCTCGACTGTGGAATTTGTTCTATTATGTATAGGTAGAATGACATTCCAATTGTTTAATATACATTGTTTTGCTGCTCTCGTGGTTTTTTGAATGTCGTCCATGAAAACTCCTTGGAACTTTAGTTTTCTAGACGTCCTTACATTAGATGCTTGGAATCTACTTCCTTATCTGGATGATGGGGGTTGGTTTTACCTGTACTTATCGACGAATCTTTATGGGGTGAGTAAAAAAAAGGTTTACTTTGATGCTTTTGTTAATTGATAATACGTACCAAGTTAATTAAGGGTTCTGTTAATATGGCAACTCATATTTTAATTTGGTAACCCTGGTCACTCTCCCGTATTTCCCGTTAATAATGGTTTCTTTACTGATGGGTGTTTGCTTTCAGAGATTGTTGTCTGTAACCATGTCAAATAACTGAGGCTTGCTTATCAGATCTGACAGATCATATGATTCTATGTCCTCTAGGTTCCCTTCATTTTCTCACCTTGTATATTTTCATCAATCGCAGGTTTCGCTACTCCACTATAGCATGGCCCGAGCTGTTTCTAGGTACACACGGGATTTGCGGAGTTTGTGTCTTTACAGGTTTCTGTTTGCAATTGAACTTTAATGTAACCTTGAATAGTAGATTATCGTTTCATTCTTTCTCAATGTTTTTCAGACTGTAGTTACGATGACCTGACATTCTGCATGTCCTGATTCGAAATTTTGAAGACAAGAGATCGGGAATATCTTGTTACAACTCTGCGACTAGCATACTGTTGTTTTTGAAACAATTGGTAAATCGGCCGTTAGGCTTATTGTTTTATTGACAATAAAGTTTGCAATACATTATTGTATCATGACAAACAAAATCTCTGAACTTTCCGACATGGTCGATTTCCTTAGAGCTCGTTTGATAGCCATTTCATTGTTAGATTTCAGTTTTCATTTTTTTTTTGTAGCGGGAAAGTATTGCAAATTTTGTAGTATTAATTTTACAACGTGGTAGAAACATGGTCCGGTGCACAAAGTGTCGTAATATAAGTGGTTAGATATTTGAAAAACAATTTCAACCATTGGTATTATAGTACTGGATTGTGTTCTCGGCACGCTGAAAATTCTCCCCAACTCGGGAGTTTAGGTGTAACTTATATTTTTCATATCCATAAAATTTTCTGGTAGAAAATCAATTGTGAGAAACATTTTACGAAAGTATGAGATCTCTTATGTATTTGAGTCTCGCCTGACGACATTCAGTGTAAGAGTTGTACTAGTCAGACAATCTTACCAAATATCTTCGGGCCTGTTTGGTACTCTACTTGAATTCAACTTTTTAAACTCAAAAATAATTTTTAAGTTTTAGGCCTTAAAAACTTGTTTGGTATGACTATTTTCAAAAACTGAACTCAAAGCTAACTCAAAAATATAGTTTATTATCTAAAAATATAAAAAAGTGAGTTTTTAGAGTTTTTTAATTTAAACTCACTTGTTTATTTTTTCTTCCTTCTCCCCTCTCACCCCAAACAAAAATCAAATTAATAAATAAACAACCTTCCCCGACCCCTTTTTAGGATCTAGGTAAATTTAAATTTAATGAAAGGAGCAAGTCGTGATATTATTCATTTTTGGCGGTGTCAAATATAATTTTATCATTTATTGATCGATTCTTTTTTCAGTCGTCAGATCAGATGAATTAAAGAAGATCTAACGGACAGAAATTAACAGGAGTGTGTGAGAAGTAAAAAGAAGTGTGGATAACACACTCCATTCAAAAACATTACGTGACGCGCCAGCAAAATCTGACCGTTGCTACAACGTTCGAAAATTTCTGAATTTTAAAAAAGTAACCTGTTGGCACACATAGCTCCCGTTGCTAACGGTCCACTTAAACCTCACCTACTTCTTACCCTCAAACCCTTGAGAACTAAGAACTATCTTCAACTCCACAAAATCGAAAATCGCGGGTTTTCAATTTCCGACCACGATCGTCATCTTCCCCATTCTCCAACCTCAAAAAGGCGAAAAATGGCAGCTTTGGCACCGGGAATTCTACTGAAGCTCATGGACGGAATGAACACAGGGGTCAAGCCCACCGGCGAGCACCGGAGCGCGCTTCTGCAAGTCACTGACATCGTGCCGGCAGACCTTGATGAGAAGAGTCTCTGGCCCACACAGGGCTTCTACATAAAAGTCTCCGATTCTTCACACTCAATCTATGTCAGCCTCCCCGCAGAACACAACGACTTTGTTCTCAGTAACAAAATGCAGCTGGGTCAGTTTATATATGTCGACAGATTGGAGCCCGGGTCGCCAGTGCCGGTGGTGAAGGGAGCCAAACCGCTCCCTGGCCGGCATCCTCTGATGGGTACACCGGAACCTCTAATGGGGCTGAGGGAGAAGGGAGAGAGGATCGAGCAAATGTCGAATTCAAAGCCTACTAGAAGGGGGTCTTGGGGAACAGGGCTTAATGAAGCTGATGGGGTTTCGTCTCCCATGGTGTTAAAGCCGGTTCCTTTGGATTTCGACCAGTGCACTCCGGTTAAAGAGCGTGGTGGAAGAAACGGATCGATGTCTCCGATGATTAGGGGGAGAGTGGGAAGAGATGGAGGGTTGAATTCAGGCATTCGGTCTTCGTTTGGTGGTGGACTTTTGGCTAAGATGGCGGATTTGAAGGGAGGCGAAAGCCCTGCATTGCGAAAAAGCTGTGTCATGCCGTCTATGTTGAAATTCCCTAGGAGTAGAAGTGTGTCTGAACGAGAGCCAAGGATCCCAATTAGTCCCTTCAACTCAGCTGTAGGTACATTACTCCTCTTTAGTAGTATTGTCTGAGCTACACCAATTGATTTTTCTACTAATTAGAATTTTTGTTTGTTGAAGAATGTTTGATTTTGTTTGTTCAAGACTGTTGGATTTGGTTGGCTGAGAATGTAAATTCTTGTTTTATTGTAGGAAAAAAAGAAGAGCTCGACTCCACCACCGCGAAATGCAAGAGTGGGAACTTCACTCAGTGTGGCTAGAGATGCTGCACAGAAATCCTCCAACTCGAAGGACACGAACACGAACTCTCAGCAGCAGCCTCAGCCTGGTAACTTGTGCAACGAAAACAGTACTAGCCTCTGCCTCCCCATGAATTTACCAGGAAGGCTCAGCTTGCTCGGCAAAGTAAGTAGTTTAATCTCCAAGTATTCCTTCTAGTTTACGACCGAAAGCAATTTTTTTTTTTCGGGCTTTGAGATGAGATTATGTTTATGCAGGAAGCTGTGCAGCATAGAGAGACTGCTCAGAAGATTGCCCTTAATGCGCTCAGAGAGGCTTCAGCTACCGACACCCTAGTTCGAACTCTCAAGTAAAGCAAATACCCTCCTTTTTCTTATGATAGTGCAAAATTTAACTTTGAGATATTGTTTGCTAAGTTACCAATGCTTGCTTTTGCAGGATGTTTTCAAACTTAAGCAGAACAGCTAAAGCGGATGCCCCTTCCACCTGCTTTGATAAATTCCTCGAATTCCATCACCAAATCGTCCAATCAGTTAACGATATGGTCTCGATTCAAGCGGCTACTTCAGCTTCTGAAATGACTCAGACTACTCCAAAAGTTAAGCAGCAGAAAGATAATGATCAAGATGATGAAGACTCTTCCGTTTTGCACGAAATTGTTCAAAACTCCGTGAACTCAAAATTGAACATATCGAAAAGAAGGTGCGCTTTGTACAAATCAGTTGCAGCTGTTCCTGAAAGAAGCGAGCAGAAAACGACAACGTTTGAGAAGCTCCTGAGAAGCTCTACTCATCAAAAGCCGAAAGCACCATCCACTCCGCTTGGAAAGCTGAGCCTTGAAACCATTGGTGAGAACGACGAAAACAAGAAACCGGCTTCTGCTAGTTTAAGCAGCTTGAGCAACACAATCAGGTTGAGTAAGCAGATTGAAACAGAAGCTGGGAACTGGTTTATGGAGTTTATAGAGAAGGCATTGGAGACGGGGATGAAGAAATCAAAAGGCACGACCACGGATAAAGATATCCGAAAAGTGCCTCAATCTCTCATTCTTAGATTGATTAACTGGGTGGAAGTAGAACAGTGTGTCAGCAGCAAGCGGCCTGTGCATCCGAAAGCAGCGCAGTTGGCTCGAAAGTTGAGGATCAAAGTGAAGAATCCTTGAGTGTTGGCCTTGATTGTGTTTGTATTAGCAGTACCATTTCTTGTCGAATTAAATCTCTTATTTCCATATGTTTACTAGCATGTTCTCAAGTGGTTAGTATAGGGTGTAGTGTATTTTACTTGTGGAAGAATGAAGTTGTGGAAGAATGAACATGTGCATCTCCGCATTTGGACAATGCATATGTATCCCGCTTCTTACGATAACGTACTTTTATCTTAGCCGTTTAATTATTTAATATTCATTTGAAGATCACCATAGAAAGCAAAAAAAAATTCGTTTGAATCGCAAATCATTTATTCATTCTGTTGGAAGGAGTTAGACACTATAAAATCACTGCACATATAATCCTCACTCTCTTCTTTGAGTCCCCCACTAAGATATCAGATTGAAAATTTTCATGGATAAAAATTTTGTTCTGAATTTTTCCATTAGAAACTGCTTGACTCCGAAAATTGCCTTTCTGATGACTTATAGCTCCATCAATCTGAGACTTTGAATCAAACCTAATCCTCTACATCACAATTTTCATCCGTTTCAACAGCCAAGATCTAAAACAAGAATTTTATTTTGACCGTATTGACGGCGTGCATGGAAAGTTTTACTTTGGTTTTCATGTGCAATATAGCCGCTTTTCAACTAATGTGGTACTAAGCAGTGGTGGAGCCAGGAATTTAAGACAATGGGTCAAAAGTTGAGCTTCCATTACTAGACAGGGTAGGCCGAAAACGCGGGTCTGACGATCTAGAGGTTGCCAGGCGGTAAATTCATAGTGGTGGGAAGATTTAGCCGGGGAGAAGAGGCGCTGATGGAGTGATGTCTAACAATGGAGCAACAGCTCCTGTTGGACCCTAAACTGCTTCTGGTTCCAAGAATTGAATGCAGCAAGTGGAGCTCCAATGGATGAGTTGCTGCTGCATCGAATAAGAAAGAAGAAAAGAAGGGTTTAGTCCCAACAGCTAGTTTTCAATTTAAATGCTTTATATGTGTGTGTGAGAGTGACAAGTGTACACTCCAGATTAGATCACTTAAAACCCCAATGAAGGGTTAGGATCAAACCTGGAGGAGAATGGGTGTAATATTTGTTTAAGTTCTCTTGTCCCCCACACTCTTAAAAAATATTTTGGGAGTTGGCAATGCACAAAACCCTACAAACATTCCTTATTAAATGAAGTAATGGTATATGTAATTTGCACAGCCTTGTGGTCATCCAACATCTCTGCATTCTTTGTTCCATTTTTCTATCAATTTCTAAACCCCAAGAAACTAATCAAACAAACACAAACAAACTTTATCAGCTTCTTCTTCTTCTTCTTGTTTGGCCATAAGGTTATTGGGGTCAAGGAATCCTATTGCCCCCACCTTGGCTCCGCCAGTGGTACTAAGCATCCACTAAATACCAAAGGTGCTGCAAAAATTCTAAAATTCACCACGGCTTCGATTCTTCAAGTTGTTTGTCGAAACAAAATCACGTGGTTTCACAAAAATCATTGTTACGGTAAAACACTTTCAACACCAAATTAGAAAATTAAAAGGGAGAAAAGAATGAAAACAAATCAACTCAAATAAAGTAGAATAACAAAGTAAGAAAAGAAAAAAAACCAAAAAGAAGAAGAAATTGAAACATGAAAGGATCGGTACAACGCTACCGATCCTCACCCACGAGATTGGGTACTAAACTAGCAATCGTCACGTAGTAGTCGCTAGCGAGGTAGCGACTATGTTCGGGCGAAGATTTTTCCTAGATGAGGGTCCTCGGCACCTCGGCACAACTCCTCTAGGGATTGGCACAGTGTGTTGAATGTGTTTGATGATCGAGCTCTTGCTTGTTTGTCCGCTGCAAGAACAAGACAAAGTTAGTTTTGCAAGGTGTATTTGTGGGGCCTTAGGTATAGGCCTTGAGGCTTACAATCAAAACTAACTAAGTGCTTAGGCGTGCCACTGCTATCTCATTATAGTAGATGTAGAACAAGTGTGTTTAAGTCTGTTTATTACACCCCAAGTTACTCGCACTTCTTGTTATCAAAGGATCGTCATGGATGGATTAAGCCTATATTAAGTTCTTTCTTGCCTTGAGATCAAGGACTTTCAGTTCATGGTCTTGTATGCTTGAATGAAGTGTGTCCAAAACCCCTTAAGTCATTTGTTTGGTTCTAGATTGGTTTTAAATGCAAGAAAATCCATAAAGATAACCAGATCTGAGCACAAATGGAACTCTCAAAGTAGAACACAAGTGGAAATGACTTGAATACATGCTGGACAATATAATAAATGATAGATTTACTAGTCTAGAAAACAAACAAAGAGCTTCGGGCGAGATTTCACCTTGTCCAACAAGGTTGAACTTCTTGCAAACGCTTCTCTTTGAGTTTACAAGGGTTGTATGCTTGAAAAGTAATGGATGGTAAACAAGTTTACATAAGGGGATCGATACTACGGGAGTTGTAGAGCTTTAAACTAAGGAAAGATAAACTTTATGGGTAGGCTACGCCTAAAAGATTAGAGATCTGGGCTGATTACAGCTTTGGTTTGCAAATTTTGCTTGAGAGCAGAATTTGTAAGTTTGTTTGTTTGATTGGTTGATTGTCCTTGTCTATGGGGCCACTTCTTTATTTTATAGGCAAATTAGCCCAACTGCAGTAGTTGTGTTCTTGCTCGAAAGCAATTTGAGGGTAGTGAGTCATCAACTATTTTTACTTGAATGCCACTAGAAAGTGCTTTTTGGCCGATAGTAGGTTAATTTCCATTACTTGTCACTTCCATAGGTAGGCAAGTGGCTTGTACTTGGCTAAAAAAGCTTTAATTGGCTTTTAGACTCTATGCTGGGCTTCAGGCAACTCTCCTTCAATTGTCATCTCTGGGTCTTCTTTCAATTAAACCCAATGTTCAAATATTAACCCAAACAGACTGCACCTCATACAAGTCTTACTTTAACTTTTGAGGGAAAATCTTACTTTAATTTTTGAAACTTCACGGTGAGGCGAAGGTGGAAATAAATAGATTAAACGATGATTTACATAAGCACGTTTTTTTTTGACAAAAATGTAATTTTTTTATTTTCGTTAATATTTTTTCTAAGCATTAAATTAAACTTTTTAAGGAATTTGGAAGTAGTTTTACAGTTTATTGAGCAACAAATGTATATTTATTATTTAGTAGAATATTTGAGCCGAAAACTAAAAAAATAAGTGAAAAATATAGTATTCAGGCCCAGAACATTGTCAAATGGGGTTTTACACTCAAGAATCTCAACGGACAATCTCACCTTAATTTTCAAAACTTCATAGTGAGGCGAAGGTGAAAATAAATAGATTGAATGATGATTTATGAACGTATTTGCAAAACCGACTGAAAATCGTGAGTGTTAATCCACTTTTTTTGTAAAAAAATTAAATTTTTTATTTACTCGAAATATTTTCTGTGAGCGTTGAGGAAATATATTTTGAAGCATATTTATGATTTATTGAGTAACTAGTGTATACATCACAAGAAAATTTGAGCGTCGCAAATGAAATAAAATTTGAGCGTTAAATGTTAGCTCAAAAGTATTTCTGACTCTTGTATAAGTAACGTCGCAAATAATGTCGTAAATAACAATAGGCGACAATAAGTAAAGTTTGCGACATCCTCAACGACAGAATAAAATTCTTTAATTTTTCAATTAGGCTCCTTATTTTCAGTTCAATTTCATTCTCAAGAATCATCATTCTCTTCCTGCACCGTTTCCACTTTCCTATTCAACTGAAAAATAAGAGGCCTAATCTATCCAATCAGAGATTTTTGGGGAATCATCGGAAACTTTGGAGCAAAATTGGAGATCCCGGAGCACAATCGGAGATTTTGTAAGACACTACAACCATCTTCTTTCTTTTCTGATTCAGCAAGTTAAGTAATTTTTAGGGTTTTCTTTTTGAATTGATTTTTATGCTTGCTGAATGGGGCTGACGCTTACCCATCCAAGCATGAGCGCCGTTGTTGGTGTGCAAGGCTCGGTGCGAGGCGCTGCAGCAGCTGAGGCATGTGATGATGTACATGCGATGGAGGAAGCGGTTCAAGCATAGCCGCGGACGAGTCAGTCCGAATACGGACAAGGCACTCGACGCGTTTCTGAGGGGTGCAGCTTCTGGGTCCCCCACGCTATGGTGGACGCCAGACTCATATACTGGGGAGGGGTCTCAAGGAGAAGGTGATCGCTTTGTATCAGAAAGTTGCAAAATTGGGAGATCATGTTGGGCAGTTGTGGCGACCCGTCCCTAATTTTCCTATATAAATTCTCTCCGCATGTGTGTATTGGCAATTATGCCCTTATCGTTGAGCGATGTGGATGCGTTATATTAATTTTATTTCGTTCACGCTTTCGTATTCTAATTTCTACGCACACATACGGATTTAACAGTGCTTATAACACGGTAGTGAAACTCAAATCATACACCAAAAGTGATAATGTCAGAAAATATTGTCTTTTATTAAAGGGAGGGATCCATAGTCCCTCACACCAGCTCACCCAACATCCTTCTTTTATCTGAAACCCCATCCTCTGTCCAATACAACTCACCATTCCATCTCCTCGCTGTCATTCAATCATAACGTTGGGAAAGCAAATAATACAACTCACTCATCTCTCTCCTAAGGTCTCAGACTCTATCTCTCTCAAGCTCTCAGACACTCTCTCTCTCCTACCTTCGAACTCACACTCTCTCTACATTCTTTACGGAGCAAATTAGAAAACCACTTAAACCATGAAAATTTGAAGATCCAAGTTACCATTGGATTGCTTAGAACCTCACGAGTCCATCGACATCAACCTCAGGTAAAAACTCGATCGTTTTCACGTCGAATTATTAACCTCCGACCTTAGTACTGTTCATCATCTTTCATGTGTGACCTTTTCAGCGAATTCTAAAATCATAAGAAGTCTTAGAACCTCCTCACGAAGCTCGGGGAGTTTCGTTGAGTCGATTTGGACGTCGGAGGACTGAGTTTCGAACTTGGTCGAGGTTCGTAGGATTTTTTCGGTGAGATCCTGTGAGATTTAAATCCCAAAATAGGTATAACGTTGTTCTACTCATCCCCAGCTTTCCATTGGTATAAATTTCATGAAATTTGGATTAAAATCGAAGAAGATATAAAGAAAACAAAATTTTCCAGTTTTCCGGCGACCGGAGGTTGGCCGAAGTTCCATTGAAGAAGACGACGGAATATTCCGTCAAATATGACGGAATATTCTGACGCCGTCAGTCAAAATTAATGGTTACCGTTAAGACTTAACGAAATATTCCGAAGAATATTCCTAACGGTGTTGACAGAAGCCGTCAATATGCATGTCACGTGGCCGCGCGTGGGGGCACGTAGGTTCGTGCCATTTTTGGCGCGTGGAGGCGCGTGACAAGTCTAAAAATTATTCTAAAAATATGGGCGTGTTCGTGATGTCGAGTAGATCAATTTGGTATATTTAAACCTTAGGATTGAGCAATCAATGGGAGTTTTATTTAAGTTTCCGTATATAAGCTTTAATTAATTCGTTATAAATTATTTATAAATAGGGGAAACATATCCGGAGGAAATTCAAGGCCAAGCTAGGCCTGGGGACTACGACCCAGCAACGTACTAGTGAGTGGGCAGTTTGTTTTTGTACTTATACGTATTTACAATTTCCAAAAATGCATGAATGATTCACTTTACGTATATATTGCCAAATAAATGTTAAGTACGATATAATTGTGAAAAATGCTGCTATATGGTTGAGATATACTTGTCATGATGTTCGTACATGTTTATATACATACTCATCTTGCTGCACCGGTGTTAGTACTCGCCCTAGGGCCAGGGCCAATCCTTCACGTGTATGTTCACATCTCACCATTCCCTCGTCTGGATCCAGGTTAGATGCCAGTCCTGTCGGGTAGATTGCATTAGGCAATCCGACTTGTATGTGATGTGCTTCTGCACCAGTCTTCACGTGATCGTAGTACTTGAGCGCATTGATTACACCCAGTCCTGTTCGTGTCAGATTCCGTCTGTTCGAACTTGTGTGCAAGCATTAGATAGATGAGAATTGCATTATATTATTGCCACATGATTATACTTTTGCATCATTGACTTATTCATGATTCGACTCGCATGTTGTCATTAATACTTGGCTCCAGTATTGTGGATATATATATATATATATACGTACTTACTCATAATGTACTTCTTATTAAAAGAAACTATAATTGTTTTACGGCGAGGGGTTAGTATATTCAAAACCAAAAGTTTTCATATAAGTTTGTTTTGCTGACCCACTCAACCTTTTTTTTTGCCCCTCCAGGACCTAGATAGCTGTTCTTCGTGGCGTTCAAGGAATCTTGAAAGTTTCTGACATTTGGCATCAGCTTCTGATGTATGAACTTATCACTGTGTGTAATAAGCGTATTTTAGTTGCTTGACTACTCTTCAGTAGTCGTCCTATCTTTAAGCTCTGAATAACTATAGTGGGCTACGCCTACGTTTGTGCACTCTGTCACTATCTTAATTGAATTGATTATAAGTTCGATTTAAATTTATGCACTTTTTACATCACTTACCCCTATGGTTACGTCACTTCACAGTGATGGCCAGCATGCGTCGACCTTTCCGGGTCGGGGCGTGTCAGCAGTGGAATTTGAGAATTTTCTATTTGCAAGGTATTAATTTTACCAATTATATTCTATTTTAGTATTTAAATTATGAAAATATGTGATAGAATTTGATTATTATGGAACTGAAATTTGCAAGTATAAATCTGATTGCGATTGTACTTCTTTCAATTAGTGCATTAATTCGATTATACTGAGAAAACTAGTTGTCCTTAAGTTGGGTAGAACAGCAAAATAGGGTCAATGTTAGTGTACTGCTGTCTGGGATTAGGAAAATTGATTTTGAACTGTTAGAACATTTGGATCAGAAAGAAGCTCGGGGGAAATTGAATTCTCCATTTAATTAGTGCTTGGGTAGAATGCTTTTTTCTTCATTGTGAAAATATGATCAATTTTTGGTCCCAGAGTTAGATGAAATGTGTAATTTCAACTAGGTTTCCAATTCATTCAGGGTATGGTGGAGAGTTTGGTTAATCACTCTGCTCTGAGGATGTCCATGTGTAGGTAAACACTATTATTTGTCACATTCCAGCCCGGACTCGACCACTTCTAGAGCTCGACTTTGCCGTAGCAGGATATTGTCTATTTTGGGCCCCTACCACACTCTCACAGTTTTGTTTCTGGGAACTCACACGAGAACTTCTCATTGGGTCACTCATTCTGGAATTGCTCTTGCACGAACTCGCTTAACTTCGGAGTTTCAATGAACTCCTAAGCCATTGAGCTCCAAAAAGCCCAGTGCTATAGGGAGGGAAACATGTACATATAAGGCACAGCTTTCCCTTGTTGTTGATCGATGTGGGGTTTCACAATCCACCCCCCCTCAAAGGTTCGATCTCCTCGTCAACACACTCACACTGAACGGCATAATGGCTCTAATACCATTCTGTCACATCTCAGACCGGCTTCGCCGTAGCATGATATTGTAACATCTCACATCGACTAACTAAGAGGGGGTGACGTGTCTTATATGTACATACCCACCTCCATATAGCACGAGACCTTTTGGGGACTCATTGGCTTCGAATTCTGTGCGAACTCCAAACTTAAGCGAGTTTGGGCGAGAGCATTCTTAAGATGGGTGACCCACTAGGAAATTCTCGTGCCGAGTCCCCCAAAACAAAACCGTGAACCTCGTGAGGGCGTGGCTGGGGCCCAACTTGGACAATATCGTGTTACGGCGGAGCCGAGTTTGGGATGTGTCATGAAATTATAAAATTTGTCTCTTAAAAAATATAACAAATAATATGTAAATGAAAACCACTAAGGTCTGCAAATTCAACGACAGAAGTATCTAAATTCAAAATAATTCAACAACAACAAATTTAAAAATATGATGGACAAATTTAAATGACCTACACACAAACTATTCTTCTACCTTTTTTAGGGTAGACAAATTGTCTCCCATGCCCAATCTTTTATTTTATTTTAAATTAAGCAAAACAAGATAATTAATGTTCTTATCAGTCTTTTTATAAATAGACAAATTTGTAATTAAAAATGGGTAAATTACACCATACCCCTCAGGTTTGAGGTTTATTACAACCTCATACAACATGTTTAAAACATCACTTTCATACATCAAGTACTATTTTATTTCAATTTCATACCTCTGTTATATTTTCCATCCATTGAACCGTTAAGTGCTGACATGTGTTGACACACCCCGACTCGAAAGTAGGGCGTGCTGGCCGTCACGTGAGTGTGACGTAGCCAAGTGCACAGTGCGGAAGCAAGAATCATTAACGAAGTACGAACTAATTAAAACCAATCCACTAGCAACCTAGATAAGATAGTGTGCTAGAGAGTTATTATAGTTCTTATACAGAACCAGAGACCTATCACATCATATCTCATCATATATTGCTGGAGGCTACGACCCGGCGACCTATCAGTGAGTGGGCAGCTATTTTTCCGTATAACCTATATATATAATGATTTTCCCAGAATAAGCTTTTAAATGAAAAGTACATTTTTATCGACATGCATACAACTTAATATTAATGCATGAGTATTCATATATACATTTCATGCATATGTTGGTGCCGAGGACGCCGGGTAAGCTTTTAAATGAAAAGTACATTTTTATCGACATGCATATAACTTAATATTAATGCATGAGTATTCATATATACATTTCATGCATATGTTGGTGCCGAGGACGCCGGGTAAGTACCATGTAGGTACATGCATTGTTGAGAAAGAACAGACGATATATGATGTGATATGTTAGCTCATAAACCTACACATATGGTTAGTGATATATGATGAGATATGATGTGATATGTTAGCTCATAAACCTGCACATATGGTTAGTGCTCACGCCCAGAGTTAGGGGCACAGTCTTTCACGTGTCGTTCACCTCCCGCACTGCATGCTCGCCTTGGATCCAAGTTAGGTGCACAGTCTTGTCGTATAGACCACCTTTGAGTGGGTTCGACTTGTAGGTGACTCGCGTTCATTCGCACAGTCTTCACGTGATTGTAGCACTAGAGCATTTTTATATTGATACAGTGATGTGATGATGACCTCATGAGGATATTGATGTATGTGCAGTGTATATATATTATGAGATTGAGATGTTATGAACTATATGTACAGCCAATGGCTGAGTTGATATCTAGTAGCGATATGGTTATTGAAATGCATCGCATGACATGGCTTATGAGATTCAGATTGGCATTGAAACGCATTGCATGGCATATTATGAGATACGTTTGATAATGTTTTATGCTGAGAAAGGTTGTGATATATATATGTACGTATTATTTTCTGGGAAACTATACAGGTTTTACGGTGAGGGGCTATACTTTGAGAAAAGAATGATTTTGAAAAGATTTGTTTTGCTGACCCACTCAATTTTGTTTTTCGCCCCTCCAGGTTCTAGATAGCTAGAGTACCCGTGGTGGTTAGCGAGGACCATTCGGCAGTTCTGACTAACTCATTATTATGTAGGACACCTGTTGGTGTATTCGAACTTATTTATTCATGCTTGACTGCACTTTGACTTAGTACGCTCTGGTTCTGTATAAGAACTATAATAACTCTCTAGCACACTATCTTATCTAGGTTGCTAGTGGATTGGTTTTAATTAGTTCGTACTTCGTTAATGATTCTTGCTTCCGCACTGTGCACTTGGCTACGTCACCCTCACGTGACGGCCAGCATGCCCTACTTTCGAGTCGGGGTGTGTCAGATTGGTATCAGAGCCTAACCCTGGCCGCGTGTGTGCCGACGAGGACGTCGGGCCCCTAAGGGGGGTGGATTATGACATCCCACATCGCCTAGGGGAGTGATCCTTAAATGTATATTCTCATCCCTACCTAGCACGAGGCTTTTTGGGAGCTCACTGGCTTCGGGTTTCGTAGGAACTCCAAAGTTAAGCGAGAAAGGGGCTAGAGCACTCCCATGATGGGTGACCCACTGGGAAGTTGCTCGAGAGTTCCCAAAAAAAAAACCGTGAGGGCGTGGTCAAGGCCTAAAGCGGACAATATCGTGCTACGGTGGTGGAGCGGGCCCGGGAAATGGTCTGCCCCGGGTCGGGATGTGACATGTGTGCCACATGGCAAAACAAATAATTTTTTATTTTTTTTTAAAAAAAAACCTAAATTTTTAGAGAAAAAAAAAGAAGATGAAATCTAGCGACCAGAAGAAGAAGGGAAGAATAAGAAGAAAGAAAAAAAAGGAAAAGAAAAGAAAGAAGCCCAGCAACCAGAAGAAGAAGAAGAAGGAAAAAAAAAAATCCCCCCCCCCCAGCGAAGAAGAAGAAAAAAGAAAGAAGAAAAAAAAAGGTAGGCCAGCGACTAGAAGAAGAAGGGGAGAAGAAGAAGAAAGAAGAAAAAAGAAAAACAAAAATAGCCTAGCGACAAGAAGAAGAAGAAGAGGAAGAAAAAAAAAAGCAGCCCAGCTCCCGAGTTTTTTTTTTTTTTTTTTTTTTTTTTTTTTTGTAAAAATTCAGGTTTAAAAAAATTAAAAATTATTTTTTTGCCACATGGCACACATTTGGCAGCCACGTTAGCACTTAACGGTACAATGGATGGAAAATGTAACGGAGGTATGAAATTGAAATAAAATAGTACTTGATGTATGAAAGTGAAATGTTTTAAACATGTTGTATGAGGTTGTAATAAACTTCAAACATGAGGGAGTATGGTGTAATTTACCCTTAAAAAAATTATTAAAAGGTAGATGAAAAAAATAAGACATTGGGATGAGAATAATATGACTCTAAAAATAATTCAAAAATAGGGGCTGTTTGATCCATTTATTGCCATGCGTGGAATTTATTCATTAATGTTTCTGGTGTTGTGTCGCTAGTAGCAATTAATGTCAAGAACTTGTGTTTTGACAATGGCCAAAACTATTAGTTATGACAGTGCGTTAAATTCAAAGGCCACAACATCCACCTCTTTATTCATAACCATGCTCTTGACGACTTAGTACAACAGCAGATAAATCCCTATATTCATAAACACTCGAAGAAAAGTGAGTTGTCACAAGGACTTAAAGTGGCGTGGAATTTACGTTTGAAAACCCCTCATATAAACAGTTGTATTTTCCTAAAGATTGACAAAAATTTATATGGATATTGTTGATGGAACCTGAGTTGTTTATTATGACCATAATATATGAATCCCATTTTATTCAAGGGAAGAAAAAAGTTACGAAAGGTTTCGTGACTAATACTAATTAGACTATGATTCGTGGAATTTGATGACTTACGTGGAGAGGTAAGGTAACCACCATTTTGAAAAGGTGCAGTTGATAAGGTCGGTTGGAAACCAAATTGTTAGGGGTGTGATATACACACATCCTTTTTTACTTCTTCCACACCTTTTTGGATTTCGGGCCGTCGAATCGGATGAATTGAAGACGATCTAATGGACAGAAATTAACAGGGGTGTGTGAGAAGTAAAAAAGAGTGTGTGAATAGCACACCCCAATTGTTAAACCACTTTTTGTAGCGAAGACTTTCATCATTTTGTTTTTTAACTTTTATCATTTAACTAACGTAGGACCTTAATTTTTTTCATAATATCAAAACAGATTGTCTAGCATGTGAAGCTCTACAGACATATGTGATCTACATCACACGATTTGTCTTGTCTACATGCCAATTTTAAAAAATCGTCACACATCAAGAGAAATGTTATATTAGAAATGTGAAGGAGGGAAGAGAATCATTCTCCATATTATATGAGAAATGTTAAGAAGATTTTTTTAAAATGAGATTTTATATAATTATCTGTCCCCTTATAATTTAATGTTAATTTATGTGCGAATATTATAGAACATTGTGCAAAAATAAAAAATCCAAAAGTTTACGCAAAGTCACACTTTTACGAGAATATCTTTAACATTTCCCATATTGTATTGCACACAAGCAAGAAAATACTATTGGATAAGTTTAAATAATAAAGATAAAGCCACGCAGCAAGTCTGGAAGAAAAATCACACATTTCACTAATCAGCTTGATGCACCTTAATTCAACATTTAACTAATGACTTTTATTGTTATTGTTTTATACAAATTAGCCTTCATGCACGCACGTACCATGACATACTATGAAACTTACATGTTAAAAAAAACTATACAAAATTTTTATTCAACATTTGACTAATGACTTTTTTTTATTCAACATTTGACTACGAAACTTACATGTTAAAAAAAATGTGGGATTACACAATTTAACTATGTAGTCGTTCTTTAGTAAATTGTCTTTTTCAAGAGTTTTTAAAAAGAAAAGGAAATTATCAAGTGTTTTAAATGTCTCATTCTTTCTATCTTCTGAATAGTATGTTTGACAAAGCAAACCAAAAAAAAAAAAAATCATGTCATTGATGAACCGTCGTCGCAAGAGAGAAAAGTATATAGTCCCTTTCTTTTTGTTTTTTTAAAATATAACTTTAACTCTTTAAATTCAATTTTTATACATAAAACCCGACATAATCACACATAAGACAAAAATTTTGGTGTCACCAGCTTTGACAAAAGAATTGGACCAAAATGCCCATTAGTAAAAAAAATTCAAAACTTGTGCAATATCATATTTCAAATTATGCAAGGGTAAATTGGTCATTTGGCCATAAAAATACTATGCTGCACTGTTTACCTTTTCCATTGGATTTCTATATAAGATGAGTTTATAATAATAAAAATACCAAATTATATTGTCAGACAACGTGGAATATGCAGGTGTATTTGTTAATTATTTGAGGGGTTATTTCGGGGTGATCCAATGGAAATTGAAACAAGGGTGTTGATTAAGTTGGAATCTCTTGCTAATGACGGTATGTGTGAGCGGGATTAACAACGCCTCGTGTGGTACGAAGACTATGAAGAAAATGATCTTTTTCAGGCACCACAATAACATTTTTATTAGCATTACAAGAAAAAGTATAAATTTCAAATAGAGTATCTTAGATTAAATCCGAATGATCCGCAAACAAAATGGATTCCAAAACAAAAAAAAAAGCCAACTTGGCCAATTTCATCATATCGACAGATCTGTGGGTGTGACTAGCATGATAACACATCCAGCACTTCAAAGGCAAAAGTACTTTAAAACAGAAATTAGAAATTCAATCACATCATAACCCGCCTCATGAGAAACTCTGCGTACAAAATTGCTAGCAAAATTAATAAATGAACACAATTTACATACAAGCAACGCCAACTTAAAAAAAAACTGCAAAAGAAACAACTAGTGATGTTTACAAGAATGACTCTACATTCAAATTCACAAACGAAATCATCGATTACATTACGATTAATCGTACATGTGGATCCTAAAATAATCCCAAAAATTCTAGAGGCGACACGTGGACTTTTATTAAAAAAAGACAAGATTGCCCTCAATAAATGGGTAAGCTTCTCAGATGGTCTCACGCGCAGCTCACATCCTTAGAGGTCTCAGCAGTTGAATACAACTGCCCACAACTCACCTGCCATTGGCAAGGAATTAAAGATAATGATTAATTATCCAAATCCTATCTTTAATACATTCCTATTTGAAGAATAACTCGAATCAAGTAAGTAATCCTAATTTATACAAATTAGGATAATTACACCATTATCTCAAGATATTATTTCCTATTTAATATCTTGAGAATAATTAGATAATATATCTCAATTAAACACTATATGGTTGGCCCTAGCCCTATAAATACTCCATATTCTACCAAATTTTGGAGGCTTTTGCAACCTTAAAAAAGCCCTAAACACTTTATTATCTCAGAGAAACTAACTTAGGCATCGAAGATCTGTTGACCTAACCCCCCCACCTCATGGGCGCGTGAGGCTTAGGTTTCTGATCAAAGATGTTGATTGTTTTGCAAGTGCATTTTTCGTCAAGACTAAAGACAACGGAAATTTACATCAATAGCACCAACGCCACCACGAGACATGAAGGAAAGACTAAAGCTCAAAAAGGCAAATCTAACATGGACGAAAGCAGCACTATAATCTAGAAAACCCACATCATTAAATTTGAGAGACGTTGAAAAAAATGTGGGATTGCGCAATTTAACTATGTGGTCGTTCTTTAGTAAATTGTCTTTTTTCAAGAGTTTTTAAAAAGGAAAGGAAATTATTAAGTGTTTTAAATGTCTCATTCTTTCTATCTTCTGAAGGGTATGTTTGACAAAACAAACCAAAAAAAAAGAAAAAAAATCATGTCATTAATGAACCGATTTCGCAACAGAGAAAAATATACAGTCCATTTTAAAAAAAAATATATAACTTTAACTCTTTAAATTCAATTTTTATACATAAAACCCGACATAATCACACATAAGACAAAAATTTTGGTGTCACTAGCTTTGACAAAAGAATTGGACCACAATGCCCCTCAGTAAAAAAAATTCAAAACTTGTCCAATATCATATTTCAAATTATGCAAGGGTAAATTGGTCATTTGGCCATAAAAATACTATGCTGCACTGTTTATCTTTTCCATTAGATTTCTATATAAGATGAGTTTATAATAATAATAATACCAAATTATATTGTCAGACAACGTGGAATATGTAGGTGTATTTGTTAATTATTTGAGGGGTTCTTTTGGGGTGATCCAATGGAAATTGAAACAAGGGTGTTGATTAAGTTGGAATCTCTTGCTAATGACGGTATGTGTGAGTGGGATTAACAACGCCTCGTGTGGTACGAAGACTATTGAGAAAATGATCTTTTTCAGGCGTCACAGTAACAGTTTTATTAGCATTATAAGAAAAAGTACAAACTTCAAATAGAGTATCTTAGATTAAATCCGAATGATCCTCAAACAAAATGGATTCCAAAACAAAAAACAAAGCCAAGTTGGCCAATCTCACCATATCGGCAGATCAATGGGTGTGACTAGCATGATAACAAATCCAACACTTCAAAGGCAAAAGTACTTCAATCTCGGCAATTAGAAATTCAATCACATCATAACCCGCCTCATGAGAAACTCTGCGTACAAAATTGCTAGCAAAACTAGTAAATGAACACAATTTACATACAAGCAACGCCAACTTTAAAAAAAAAACTGCAAAAGAAACAACTAGTGACGTTTACAAGAATGACTCTACATTCAAATTAACAAACGAAATCATGGATTACATTACGATTAATCGTACATGTGGAACCTAAAATAATCCCAAAAATTCTAGAGGCGACACGTGGACTTTTATTATAAAAAGACAAGATTGCCCTTAATAAATGGGTAAGCTTCTCAGATGCTTTCACGAGCAGCTCATATCCCTAGAGGTCTCAGCAGCTAAATACAACTGCCCACAACTCACCTACCATTGGCAAGGAATTAAAGATAATGATTAATTCTCCAAATCTTATCTTTAATACATTCTTAATTGAAGAATAACTCGAATCAAGTAAGTAATCCTAATTTATACAAATTAGGATAATTACACCATTATCTCAAGATATTATTTCCTATTTAATATCTTGAGAATAATTAGATAATATATCTCAATTAAACACTATATGGCCGGCCTTAGCCCTATAAATACCCCATATTCTACCAAATTTTGGAGGCTTTTGCAACCTTAAAAAAGCCCTAAACACTTTATTATCTCAGAGAAACTAACTTAGGTATCGGAGATCTGTTAACCTAACCCCCCTACCTCGTGGGCGCGTGAGGCTTAGGTCTCTGATCAAAGATGTTGATTGTTTTGCAAGTGCAGTTTTGTCAAGACTAAAGATGACGGAAATTTACATCAACAACACCAATGCCACCACGAGACATGAAAGAAAGACTAAAGCTCAAAAAGGCAAATCTAACATGGAAGAAAACGGCACTATAATCTAGAAAACCCACATCATTAAATTTGAGAGACGTCGAAAAAAATGTGGGATTGTGCAATTTAACTATGTAGTCATTCTTTAGTAAATTGTCCTTTTCAAGAGTTTTTAAAAAGTAAAGGGAGTTATTAAGTGTTTTAAATGTCTCATTCTTTCTATTTTCTGAATAGTATGTTTGACAAAGCAATCCAAAAAAAAGAAAAAAAAAATCATGTCATTGATGAACCACAGTCGCAAGAGAGAAAAATATACAGTCCCTTTCTTTTTTTTTTGTTTTTGTTTTAAATATAACTTTAACTCTTTAAATTCAATTTTTATACATAAAACCCGACATAATTTGTTTACGGACAATACTTGGATGCCGAATAGTCAGCACACTAATATTAGGACATGTTTACTAATCCGTAATCGAAATGAAAATAAGGAATCCAATTCTGATTACGGCTCAGTCTTGTGTTTACTAACATTGGGAGGAATCAAAAGTTTGTAGGACCCACAAGAAAAATGGAATTCAATACCTGAAATTGGAGGAATTGGACTTCTTCCATGGATGAGATAATTGAATTCCCGGATGGTGAGGGAATCACGAATACATTTGCTCTTCCTATTATGCCCTCCCATCAATCTGCCTTTCAACGATCTCGACTGCGCCTCCATGAAATCCGGTAGGTAAAGAAACCTTGCGGGTTGCATAAGAGATCTCGTTTACGAACACCAGATCACCATTGTTCATGAGGCGATGGACCAGACGGCAGATGCTTCGAAACCGCTGACAGAAAGCATGGATGTAATCCCAGGACGATGACGTCAACGTCGGTATTTTGCGAACGTGCTTCTCGCTCGCTGGCTCATCCTCCTATGACGTCGCTTTGACGATGAACGTGACTAGGTTTTAGGCTTTTTTATATATTATAATTTAATTTATAAACAATAATTGACATTTAACTCTACTTTAACTAAATAAATAAAAATAATTAATTTAAATGTTTTTAAAAATAAATATAGAATAAAATAAAATAAAAAGGGCATTTTAGTAATCACATTGATTTTTATTCCGATTCAGTTGGACTAGTAAACAACTTATATGAAATCAGTTGAATTCATATTCCGATTTCTGAATATTTAAGTAAACAGCTTCAACAGTCACGCGATTTTGACTCCTCCTCATTCCAATTCTTACTTAATTCAATATCCAATTCATCTTATTTTGATTACGGTTATGTAAATGAGCCATTAATGACCACTACCTGGATCAATGGAATTTAAATGTCTATTATTTGAAACCTAACCTAACAATTGTTATCGTAATACCCAAACACCCAACTGTCACCGTATGTCTCTAACCAAACAGCTGCATCTTCTTCCCCTCGCTTCTTCCATGGTAGATCTTAGTCTTACCAACCAATTCATCTCTCCTCCGTCAACCCCACCTCCATTCACATTCCCTCGTCTAACCTATCTTCCGTCCTCCACAACAAGTCCGTGACCACGGCTACCTCGTCGACTCCGCCGCCATCGTCTGCAAGATAGACTTTAGCAATCGCGGAGCAATACTCTTTTGGAACGACGACGTCGATCCATTGCGGGAGACCGTCCTTAGCAATCGCTGTCGTCCACGACAGAGGACGACTAGTTGCAATTGCTGCAGAATAGAGGGATTGGTGGTGGTAGGGGTGGCCTGTTAAGGTCGCCGGAGAAGAGAATCCATGCCATGCCGGTCATGGCATGTAAGACTCGCAGACTTGCTAGAGGAGACAGACCAAGTGGTCTGTTTGGTTGAGGGTTTAATAAGAGAAAGGGTGTTTGGTTACTTGGTTATTAAACTTAAACATTTAACACATGTCATGTCTTTATTGGGCTATGTAAGTTGGTGAGTAAAATAGACACTAACTAGTATCCAAGTATTATCATTTTTTTTACTCTCAATAGCTATGATCCACGTAAGAAAATTAATTAATTATGCTTTATTTTACAGGTTTTATATTTTTCGAATGCCTAAAATATCCTTATTGCATATTTGTTGGACACAATTAATTTTGTACAGGTTGTAAAGGAAATTAATGTTTTGCCAAAATAAAAAGGAAAAAAAGAAGAATTGGAATGGATAAGTTCTCTTTATAAGAAAGAAATATTTTCCGGATCTCTTATATCAAATACACTCAATCATTTAATTTGGGTCTTTGAAATTTCATCTAACGGTTAAAGTTATTATAATTTTTAGGTCAAATTTTTTTCGTGATCCTTGTGATGATACTCTACTTTTAAATAGATCCATGTGGTGAAAAAGTTATTAATTGTAATCCTGTGATGAAATTCGTCATCAATCATAGTCTAAATTGGATTTTTTCTCATTCTTTTGTCATTTGTAGGGGTAAAATTGTTATTTTCATTTTTATTTATTTCATCAAGAGAGCCAAGAGTCATATTATCATACTTTCTCATTTCAAGAGAGCCAAGAGTCCAAATTCAAGATTTAAAAAATCACAAAGTACCTCACCGCGTTTAGGTTAGAATATAAGTTATTATGCAAACATTGAATTTAGTTTTATTTTAAGAAGAATAGTGGTGGACGGGATGACTAGAGTTATGTGAGAGAGAGAGAGAGGGGAAGGTGGTGGGTGGTCGTTGTGGCTATGGTTGACAAGGGTAGGGATTGGGGAATGATTTCCTTTTTGTTTCCTTCTATTTTTGTTGATTATAAAAAAGTGAAATTACCAAAATGAAAAGAAAAAAATAGAATGACCTTTTTACCCCTGCATGCGAGTGAGATTTTGACAGAAATTTCAATTTGGACTACGATTGATAACAAACTTCACCACAGGGTTAAGATTAACACTTTTTTCACCACATGGGTCGATTTAAAAGTAGTGTCACCACAAGGATCAAGAAAACATTTTAGCCTAACTTTTAAATAAGCCCCTTATTTATAACTGTTGGATCAAATTTGAAAGAACTAGATTAATCGATTAGGTGAATTTAGTGAAAGGGATCCGACAATTTATTATAAACCATCTATCTTTTACTCTTTAACATGTCTCGAGGATAAAGAGTTATTTATTTCGATCGAATCATACACAGTACATGTGCCCATTTTACTACTGTATATCTCTGTGTGTACATACGACAGGCCTCTATATAAACTTAAGCATTCACCCAGTTCCGTAGAAATAACTGTCTCTAGCTTTCTAAAGATTGAGTTGCAATAATGGATTCTCTCCCTTATGCAAACTCTATCACTGCTGGCCTGTTCACAGTAATCATCGTGTTCTATTACTTATCTCGAAGATGGAGAGCTGCCAATCACAAGGGCAAATTATCACCACCAGAAGCCAAGGGTGGATGGCCTATATTTGGTCACCTTCATTTGTTGGGAGGCTCCACACCTCCTCACATAATTTTGGGAGCCATGGCGGACAAGTACGGACCCATTTTCACTATCCGTCTTGGCGTCCATCCGTCGTTGGTGATAAGCAGCAGTGAGATCGCAAAAGAATGCTTCTTAACCAAAGACTTGAGCTTACTCTCTCGCCCAAAGATGGTGGTTGTAGATCACGTTAGCTACAACTATGCCATGTTTGGGTCGGGACCAGATGGACCCTATTGGCGAGAAATTCGCAAGATCGTTACCTTGGAGTTGCTCTCAGTCCGGAAGGTTGAGCTGCTCAAGCACATTCGAGTGTCGGAAGTGGCTACTTTCTTCAAAGAATTGCACGAACTTTGGAGTACAAAGAAAAAGGAGGGCTCGAAAGATGGAGTGGTTGTAGAGCTAAAGCAATGGCTTGCGGACATGACGCTGAACGTGATTCTTACAATGGTGGCCGGAAAGCGGTATTCGGTGACTGCCCCTGGGGATGAGAAGAAAGAAGCGCGTAGGGTTCAGACTGCATTGAGGGAGTTATTTGATTATATGGGCATGTTTTTGGTGGGTGATGCGGTTCCTTATCTGCGGTGGTTGGATTGGGGTGGACATGAGAAGGCAATGAAGAAAAGTGCAACGGAAATGCACGTCATTGTAGCAGAGTGGCTTGAAGAGCATAAGCAGAGGAGAGCAAAAGGTGATGCAAAAGGAGAACAGGACTTCATGGATGCGATGCTTTCTGTGCTTGATGGTGCAGACCTTGGCAATTTTGATGCTGATACGATCACCAAAGCCACAAGCTTGGTACATATATATAATTCATTAATTTTGCAGGCAAATAATTAACCATAAAAGGCTGGAGTTAGACACTAAACGCATCAAGATTTTATTTTTACTTTTCAATACTTATAAGCTAATTGCATGGTCTATAAAAAAAAATGAATCATTAGACAAAGAATTTTTTTTTAGAAAACATATGATTTCCAATTTTATATATGACTCATGCGACATAGTTGTCTGCTCACCAATGGGTGATGGTAGAGAGATTATCTTCTTAGACTGTATCTGTAGACCACATGATGTGGCGGTTGATGATTATATTTGTTCTTGAAATCTTTAAGAATGAAATCTAACCATCAATTGTCACATTCTTTGTTTACAAGATATGATTTAAAAAAATAATCTCTTTAACATTTTCGTTGCTTAAAGAATGTATAAATTTTAATCAAGCAAATATTCCTTGGGCAGAATATTATTGCAGGAGGTGGCGATACCACCGCGGTGACATTGACATGGGCAATATCGTTAATGCTGAACAACCCTCATGTTCTAAAAAAAGCTCTAAATGAATTGGACACCAAAATAGGAAAACAAAGAGTTGTGAGTGAGGAAGATATAAGCAACTTGGTCTACATCCAAGCTATTGTAAAGGAGACGTTACGTTTGTACGCAACAGCACCATTATCAGGGCCGCGTATATTCACTGAAGATTGCACCATTGCTGGCTACCATATCCGAAAGGGCACCCGATTGATCCCGAACTTCTGGAAGATCCAAACTGACCCAAAAAATTGGCCTGAGCCATTCGAGTTCAAGCCAGAGAGATTTCTTACCACACACAAAGATGTTGATCTGAAGGGTCGTCATTTTCAGTTGATTCCTTTTGGAAGTGGTAGAAGAGCATGCCCCGGTGTGGCATTTGCGGTTCAAATGGTAAACTTTGCGTTGGCTAGTTTTCTACATGCGTTTGAAATCTCAAACCCGTCGAGTGCACCAATTGATATGATGGAGAGTTTTGGATTGACCAATGTTAAGGCAACTCCACTCAATGTTCTCATCAAACCTCGCTTATCTTCTGAACTCTATGGATAAAAGAAGGAAATATAGACTATTATGTGTCTGATATGAATAAGAGATTTTCGTTGTTATTAGTTATGTATAATTATGTGTGTATCTCTATAATCATAAAATCAATAAATCATCTACCAATGTAAGATACAAAACCTAGCAATAATGAGTGTTTGAGAATGGGCATATTTAGCAATTAAAAAGTACCGCAAAAAAGCCTCTATTTACATTTTCAATTGGGCTCTCTTTTGGGTCTGTTGCCTCTGGATTTTTTTTTTTTAAATTTGTTTGTAAAGAACCCACCCATTTGCCAATACACAAACAGGACAAATTAAAATAGTCCATCTGCGATTATTATTGAAAAGCTAATTTTGATTAGGTTTTTCTAATTATTGATTGAAAAACCGAGAGATTTTCATTACATTAACTTTGGTCTAAACTGCTCTGAAGTACAAAATTTGCATAGCAATGATATGTTTACTACTTACATCACTTTGCATATCAGTAATGTGATATTTCTAGCAATATTTGTAGGGCAGGAAAGAAATCGAAGAAAATTGAATTCGATCTAAAGAATTTGAGCCCAACTTGAGAAAAACCAAACCTGAAAATTCCGAATTATTCAATTCTTAAAATTTCGATATAAAAATTTAGGGTATCTCAGTTTACTACCCTCAAGTTTCGTGATTTTCAATATAATTGGTACATGAAGTTGTTTTCATCCTAGAGTCATACCTAAAGTGTTAATTTTGGGACAATCTCATACATCCGTTAGTCTAGCTGTTAAGTCTTCAGTTAACTGATGACGTGGCGCCCCTATAGACAATGATTAGGCGCCATGTGTCATTAAGGGGTCTACGTGAAAATTAAAAATTAAAAAAAAAAACAAAAAAACCTACCCTTCTTCTACCTTTCCCCAACCTCTGCACCCTTTCTCTCCCTCATCCCCCCGCACCCGCATCCTCTCCCTCAATTCTCTCTTTTACAACCCACACCCCTTCCTTCCCTTCTCTCTTCTGCAACCTGCACCCATTCCCTCCCTTATCTCTTTTGCAACCCGCACCTCTTCCCTCATTTCTCTATACCACCCTTCATTATCTTATCCTTCATCCTTTATCCCTATATTCTCTCATCTTCATCAACCCACCAAACCTTCTTACTTGGATCGTAATGTCTTCAAAATTAGATCCTTAAGTTTCATGATATCTTTGCGTGTTCTCGCCACATGCAATCCCTTCTTGTACAAATCCAGAGCCTCGTTCATCAGCTTGAATGCGTCGTTTAGGTCTTGAGTTTCGCTCTTGACAAGCGCCGTCTTGCAGAACGCTAAGTAATGGTTCGCGAGTGCCTTATGGTGGTCCAGCGACCCAAATAACAAGTTTTTGGCCCTGTTCAGCAGCGTGATAGTGACATATCGGTTCGAGATGTCCCATGCGGTTTTCAATCTCGTGATGCTCAGGTCCAGGAGAAGTTTTCTCTCTCCGCAATCGGACACTTTGTCAATGTCGATCTTAGAGACTATATCTGTAGCTCGCTTGAAGCATGAGGAAGTGAGATCGAAGCTTCAAAGGTCATGCCATATGAGGCCGATCTTGAGGTAGAAGAAGGTAGACTTTATCACCGGGGAAGGGACACTAAAAACGTCACAAGATATAAAAAAAGAGACTAGCCGTGATGTGGCGTAGCTTAGTGTGGTCTTCGACTTTGGAAACGCTGAAGGGGCGGAGGGAGACGGCGTTTGAAAGGTCGACACAGACATTCCAGAGGCGATAGCTGAGATTCCAAATGAAGAGCTTCAGTGAGTTAGGGAAGGGAGCGAGTTGGCCTAGTTGAGTTGAGAATCGGCAGAGACTGTGTCCAGTGAGAGATTCTCGATTTGTTTAATTGATGACTTGATTTGGGAGATGAGAAGTTAATGAGATTGCGATGGAGGTTAGTGTTAAGGTTGGGAGTCAGTGTGGCATTGCCGGATCTCCGGCGTTGAGAGCTTGACGATCCTCATTTGTGTTGGTGTAGATGAGAGAATGGATGGATAAAGGATGAATGAGGAGAAAATGCAGGGTGCTGCAGGTTGTAGAAGAAAAAATGGAGAGAAAATGTGCAGGTTGCAGAAGATAGAAGATAGGGAGAAGGTGCGGGGGATGATGAAGAGAGCGGGTGCGAGGGGTTTAGGAAGGTGGAAGACGAGTAGGTTTTTTTTTAATTTTTAATTTCCACATGAACCTCTTAATGACATATGGCGCCCAGTTATTGTCCACATAAGCGCCACATCATCAGTTAACGGAAGACTTAACAGCTAGACTAACGAATGTATGAGACTATCCCAAAATTAACACTTTAGGTATGACTCTAGGACGAAAAAAACTTCATGTAATAAATGTTGAAAATCACGAAACTTGAGGGTAGTAAACTGAGATTTACCCAAAAATTTATATTTACTAAAACTCAGCAGATTAACATTGTTGATCATGTGAGAACGACATTGTTCACCAACAGTGAAAGTGTCACATCCCAGACCGGCTTCGCCGTACCCGGGATGTGACAGAATGGTATCAGAGCCATTCTACCGTGTGGTGTGAGTGTGCCAATGAGGACGTCGGGCAATCAAGGGTGGTGGATTATAACATCCCATATCGACCAACGAAGAGGGTGTGACGTGCCTTATATGTACATGCCCACCTCTATATAGCATGAGGCATTTTGGGAGCTCACTGGCTTCGAATTCTGTGGAAACTCCGAAGTTAAGTTAGTTCAAACGAGAGCAATCCCAGGATGGGTGACTTACTGAGAACTTCTCATGTGAGTTCCCAGAAACAAAATCGTGAGGGCTTGGCCGGGGCCCAAAGCAGATAATATCGTACTATGGCGGAGCCGAGTCTGGGATGTGTCATTATTTGTAAGCATGGCTCTGTATAGTACTGTCCAAGGTCCTAAAATTATATTCAAAATATATGAATATTCTTATATTTGGATATGTTTTTTTTTTCTTGTGTTGTGGTGATGGTATTGAAAGTTGAGCTCTCAAATCATTACCTTCGAGCATGAGGGAAACTGGAGTAAAGCCTTTGAGTACTATAGATTTTGGTTCCAAAAGTTTGTCAGTGGAAGAGACTCAATCAACATATTGTTTATCCATACTCATATTGGAAAATGCAATGAGGCAGATGAAACCATATAAAAGTTTGATTGGGTCATTGCAGCAAACTGGTTGTAAGCATGTTCTGGATTTTTATTGTGACACATCTCGGTCCGCATAGCAAGATATTGTCCGCTTTGAGCCTGACCAGCACGGTTTTTTTCTTAGGTTCTTAGACCTTCCTAGGGGGTTACCCATCCTAGGACTGCTTTTGCCCAAACTCGCTTAACTTCGGAGTTCTTATGGGATTCGAAGCCAGTGAGTTCTCAAAACACGTCTTGCTATATAGAGGTGGGCATGTATATATAAGGCATAGAAGATCCTCTCGCCCAGTTTTGTTCCTGGGTTATTAGGCCTTCCCAAAGGGTTTCCCATCCTGGGACCGCTCTCGCCCAACTTGCTTAACTTCGGAGTTTTTATGGGATCCAAAACCAGTGAGTTCCCAAAATGCGTCTTGCTATAGGGAGGTAATCATGTACATATAAGGTATAGAAGATCATTCACCCTTGGGCGATGTGGGACCTTACAATCCACCTCCCTAAGAGGCCCGACGTCCTCGTCGGCACACTTAAATAGACAGTGAGTCTGGCTTTGATACCATTATGTCACAACCCAGATCGGCTCCGCCGTAGCAAGATATTGTCCGCTTTGGGCCCAGCCTGCACGGTTTTGTTTCTGGGGACTCAGCACGAGAACTTTCCAGTGGGTCACCCATCCTATGAATGCTTTTGCCCAAACTTGCTTAATTTCAGAGTTCCCACGAAATTCGAAGCCAATGAGTCTCCAAAAGGCCTCGTGCTATAAGGAGGGGAGCATGTATATGTAAGGCACATCACCCCCTCTCCGTTGGTCGATGTAGAATCTCACAATCCACCCCATTTAAGGGCCCAATATCTTCGTCGGCACACTCGCACCGAACGGCAGAGTAACTTTGATACCATTCTGTCACATCTCAGTCCGTATAGCAAGATATTGTCCGTTTTGGGCCCGACCCGCACGTTTTGTTATTGGGTTCTTGGGACTTCCTAGGGGGTCACCCATCCTAGGACTGCTTTCGCTCAAACTCGCTTTACTTCGGAGTTCTTATGGGATCCGAAGCCAGTGAGTTCCCAAAACGAGTCTTGCTATAAGGAGGTGGGCCTGTACATATAAGGCATAGAGGACCCTTCTCCACTGGGTGATGTGGGACCTTACATATTGCTAAGGATTGCCAAGGATTTATATGCACTGGACATGTTTGACATTCTGGTTAACCATTTTTCTTGCTAGTTTAATTCTACAAGTACCAGTTTTTTTGGTATACCTAATATACTATTTGCAATTGGAATGTCCCATATAAGTGAAGAAATCGTTTAAGTATCTTAGAAAATGTAGTGTTTCCTCGTGTAAAAATTCAATTGTTTGAGGGCACTTAAAGAGGGAGATTACAATGAATTCCATGGAAAGCTGAAATATTCAAAGCAGGTAACTTTGTCTCCCCTACAAGTTGGATATGTATCATTTTACTTATCTTGTGTGTTCATATGTTTTAGGAGCTTCGCGATCTGTTTCTAGCGCTGTGTGTTTATATGTGTCAAGAGCTTCGCAATCTATTTCTAGCGTTGTGTGTTCTTATGTGCGAGGAGCTTCGCAATCTGTTTAAAAAATGTCACTTGTTGCAAGTTCTAGATAAAGATTACATGATGTCGTTGGTGTATAATACTGTAATTGATATGACCATTTAACTGACTTTAAGTACAAGTGCAGTGTTACTTTCATACTTTTGTTGGTACTTCTATATGATAAAACATTGTATTATAATTTACCTAATTTATAGTTCATTACTAATAACAATTAGTATGTAGTTTATAGAAATTTACATAATTTATTTTAGTTTGGAACCTATAGTAAATTTCACATAAAATAATCCTTGTGGCGTCCCATTTGACGCCTAATTTTTTTTTAAAAACCTGAGGCCACTTATTTGCGACTCGTAGGTAGCCGTCGCAATCTCGTAGTAAATAGTACTTGTGACGTGCTCAAAGCGTCGCATATAATACACCAAACATTTATGACACCACTTTGTTGCGACGCGTTATTAGCCGTCGCAAGCTCGTCGTAAAACGGCTATTGCGACGCTTTTAGATGCTTTCGCAACTCGTTTTGACAGTCCCAAAAGACCATTTTTTTTGTAGTGATATTTAGTAGAATATTTAAGCAAAAAAGTAAAATAAAATAAAAAGTGAATAATATAGAGATATTAAAATGTATATTTAGTGTATATTTTTTAATTTTGTTTTTTTTACTAGAGATGTTAAAATCACCTGTAGATGAGAATTAAACAAAATTTTGTTTTGTTAAATAGTCTTTTGGTTGACAAAGATGTTCTATTAATTTGTAGTTTAGATTTAGATAAAAGAAAATTTAACAAAAAAAAGTTCAAATATCTTTAAATAAGGTTTTAAATCGTTAATTATAAGTGTTTAAATACGAATTATATTAGATTTTGCACGGAAAAATATATTTGAAAAACATGAATATGATAGTTTGTTGCATGCCATGGTTTGCCTCGTTATGCGAGCTGAGTTCGCCTAACATTCATGTTTCTTGACAAAAAAACAAATTTTTTATTTTCGCTTGATATTTTTCGTGAGCATTAAGTTAAACTTTTTAAGGAATTTGGAAGCAATTTTACAATTTATTTAGCAACATTTGTATATTTAGTTCAATATTTGAGCCCAAAACTAAAAAAATAAGTGAAAAAACATAGTAGTGAGACACAAAATATTGTTACACTCAAGAATCTCAAAGAAAAGCCTCACCTTAATTTTTCAAAACTTTACAGTGAGGCGAAGGTGAAAATAAATAGGTTGAAAGGTGATTTATGTACAAATTTGTAAAACCGACTGAAAATCGTGAGTGTTAATTGACAATTTTGAAAAAAATGTAAATTTTTTATTTTCTCGAAATATTTTCCTTGAGCATTAAGGAAATCTTTATAATGTATTTCGAAGCGGATTTATGATTTACTGAGCAACAAGTTTATATTTAGTAGAATATTTAAGCCGAAAAGTAAAAAAATAAGTGTCACATCCCAGCCCGGGTGGGACCACTTCCTGGACCCACTCCACCACCGTAGCATGATATTGTCTGTTTTGGGCCTCGACCATGCCCTCACGGTTTTGTTTCTGGGAACTCACGAGCAATTTCCCAGGAGGTCACCCATCTTGGGATTGCTCTAGCCCCTTTCTCGCTTAACTTCGAAGTTCCTATAGAACTCGAAGCCAGTGAGCTCCCAAAATGCCTCGTGCTAGGTAGGGATGGGAATATACATTTAAGGATCACTCCCCTGGGCGATGTGGGATGTCACAATAAGCGAACAATATAGAGATGTTAAAATGTATATTTAGTGTTTTTTTTTATTTTTTAAATTAGAGATGTTAAAATCACCCGAGGTGAGGCTTAAACAATAAATAGCAAAATTTTGTTTTGTTAAATAATCTTTCACCATTTTTTGGTTGACAAATTGGTTCTATTAATATGTAGTTTAGATTTTGATAAAAGAAAAAAAAAGTTCAAATATCTTTAAACTACGATTTTAAATTGTTGATTACAAGTGTTTAAATACGAATTATATTAGATTATGCATGGAAAAATATATTTTGAAGAACATGAATATGATAGTTTGTTTTACTGGTAAGAAAAATTAACAAAAATGTAAAAAAAATATTCAAATTTTTTTGGGTGCTAGAAAGTCACACTTTTTGGCACCCTAGAATTTGAATCATTTTTGAACATTTTTGTTCAATTTTCTTTTATTTCTCTTACCAATACAACAAAATATCATATTCTTGTTCTTCAAAATATATTTTTCCAGATGTGGAGCCCGACTCATTTTATGAGCACCTGAAAGTTTACCTCGTTATGCGTGCTTGAAGACCACCTCGTCTTATATGCTGGGTTCACCTCGTTTTGCATGTAAGGTGTTTGCATCATTTTGCGCCAGAAGCTCCCCCTTATGTTTCCACAAAGCCCGCGTCATTTTGGCGTACACGAAGCCAACTTCGTTTTACGTGAGCATGGTTGGCCTCGATGTGTGCGATGTATCCCTCCTCGTTTTCTGTGCGTGAAGTTCACCTCTTTTTGTGTGCCAGAAGCCCACACCGTTTTCTTTTAGCAGAGTCTGCCTTATTTGGCATGCCATGGTTCACCTCGTTCTGCAAGATGAGTCTGCATCGTGTTGCATGCGTCAAGCCTGCTTAACACTCATGTTTTTTTTTTTTTACAAAAATGTAAATTTTTTATTTGCGCTTGATATTTTTCCTGAGCATTAAGTTAAACTTTTTAAGGAATTTGGAAGGAGTTTTACAATTTATTGAGCAATAGATGTATATTTAGTTGAATATTTGAGCTGAAAACTAAACAAATAAGTGAAAAACATATTCGTGAGGCCCATAACATTGTCAAAATAGGGTTTTACACTCAAGAATCTCAACGGAAAGTCTCACTTTAATTTTCAAAACCCCACAGTGAGGCGAAGGTGAAAATAAATAAATTGAACGGTGATTTATGAAAAAATTTGCAAAACCGACTAAAAACCGTGAGTGTTAATCCACGTTTTTTGTAAAAAAATGCAAATTTTAATTTTCTCAAAATATTTTACAGTGAGCATTAAGGAAATCTTTATAATGTATTTGAAAGCAAATCGACGATTTATGGAACAATAAGTGTATATTTAATATAATATTTGAGTCTAAAAGTAGAAAAATAAATGAACAATATAAAGATGTTAAAATGTATATTTAGTGTATATTTTTAAAATAAGATATGTTAAAATCACTTGTAAGTGAGGTTTAAATACAAATTAATAAATTCTTTTTTAGTTAAATAGTTTTTCATTCTTTTTTTGTTGACAAATAGAGTTCTATCAATAAGTAGTTTAGATTTAGATAAAAAAATTCAAATATCTTTAAATTTATGTTTTAATGACACACCCGTACTCGAAAGTAGGGCATGCTGGCCGTCACGTGAGTGTGACGTAGCCATGTGCGCTGTGCGGAAGCGAAGATCGATAACAAATTCAAACCGAAATCTAGCAACCTAAATAGGAATGTGTGCTAGAGATATTACAATACTTATACATATTCAGAGCGTACTAAGTCAGTGCAGTCAAGCATGAATAAAAGAGTTTAATTACACCCTCGGTGCCATACATATGATAAAAATGTCAGAAAGCCGGACGATCCTCGAAGTGCCAAACTCGGAATTCACGCTATCTAGAACCTGGAGGGGCGAAAAATAAAGGGAGTGGGTCAGCAACAACAATTCTTTTCAAAATCAATCTTTTTCTCAAAAGTCTAGCCCCTCTCTGTAAAACCTGTATAGTTCCCAGAAAATAATACGTACATATATATCTCAATCTTTCTCAGCATAAAACGTTTTTTAAAGTATCACAATGTATGCCGTGCAATGCAATTCAATGCCATCTGAATCTCATATAAGTAATGCCATGCTATGCATTTCAAAATCATAACGCTAACATATGTCATCTCAGCCCTCGGCTGTAAATATAGCTCATAACATCTCAATCTCATAATCATATCTACGCTGTACATACATCACTATCTCATCATATCATCATTATCATAACTGTATCAATAATAAATGCTCTAGTGCTACAATCACGTGAAGACTGTGCGTATGAACGCGGGTCACCTACATGTCGTACCCACTCAAAAGTGGTCTATACGACAAGACTGTGCACCTACTTGGATCCAAGGCGAGCATGCGGTGCGGGAGGTGAACGACACGTGAAAGACTGTGCCCCTATCTGTGGGCGTGAGCACTAACAGTATGTACAGGTCTATGAGCTAACAATTCATGATATCTCATCATTTCACATCATATCTCATCACTATTCATTCTCAACTATGCATGTACCTACCTGGTACTTACCTGGCGTCCTCAGCACCAATATATGCATGAAATGTATAATTAAATACTCATGCATCAAAATCAAGTAATATGCAAGTCGATAAAACGTATTTTCCATTTAAAAAGCGATTATGGGAAATCATTATATATATATATAGGTTATACGGAAAATAATACTGCTCACTCACTGATAGGTCGCTGGATCGTAGCCCCGCGTCATGCCTGGCTATGGTCGTCCTCAGAATACGTTTCACCTATATGAGAAATTACTAAAAATACGTCATTTAAGCACATACACGCAAATACGGAAATAACTTCTCATATATAGCTCAATTTTGGCATACGAATATATCAACGCGACCTACACGACGTCACGGACGTTGTGATATTTTTAGAAAAATTTTAGGAGCCCGCACGCGCCCCCAAGCGCCAGGAATGCCACGGGGCTACGCGCCCCCACACGCGGCGCGTGACGTGCACGCGTCATCCCTGTCCTCCCTCGCCGGACTGGTTTTTCCGGTGACCGGAAAACTTCCGTGTGTGATTTCTCACTCGTTTCTCAACCATTCTTCATGAAATTTTCACCAAAATGCTCTAAATTGAGAGTAGAACAAGTCTATACCTTCAAAAACTTCGAAAACCAACGAGAATCTCGTCGGGAAATCTCTAAGTTTCGGCCTCTCCTTGTTCTCGACGATCCCGACGTCAAAGCTTATCAAACGAACGTCACCGAGCCTCTAGAGGACCCAACAAACACTCTTGTGATCTCAGATTCTCCTAAAACGCAACGTATAAAAAGTTGATGAATAGTGCCAAATATAAACCTTGAGTTTTGGAAGTGAAATCGTCGTAGTTCTTACCTGAAAATGGTATGGTTGAGTTCGTATGGACTTCACGAGTCTGAATATGTAATTTGTTTCGTCGATTTATCAAGATTTGATGTGGGTTGTGAGTGTGCCGTGGCTTGAGAACAAGAGAGAGAGAGAGACTGTCGAGAGAGCTAGAGAGAGAGAGAAGTCTGAGAGTGATGTGAGGAGAGAGAGGAGGTGTCAGTGGTGAGAGGACTAAGACCACCAATCACACAATTATTTCTCCTAACTTTTCATTGGCCCCAAATAACTAGGATAATTATATAATTGGCCCAAAATTATTAATCTCATGCATAAACGTTCGCCCGAACTCAAGGTCATAATAGTCATTTCATAATGTCGAAATAAAAATTCCGGGACGGGTTGTTACATTTAAACCGTTGATTATAAGTTTTTAAATACGAATTATAATAGATTTTAAACAAAAAATATATATTTTAAAGAATATAAATATAAGATAACTAATAAAAAGAATTTCAAACCTTTACATTTTAATAAAAAAATCACTCACTAACTTTATTTAATAATAAAAATAAAAAACTAATAAAAAAAAAACCTAACCCCCTTTTTCCCCAACACAAACTGCGAACACTCCATTTTTTCTCCCATCTTTTTGTTTAGTAGATTTTTTTTAAATTTTTTTTTATTTCTACCCCTCGCCGTCGCCTTTGGCCGACGCTTCGGACTCACCTGTGTGCAACGAGAGGCCCGCTTCGCCTCATGTGGCAAGGTTGAGTGATATGAGGTCAGGAGGTGCTGCTGTTGTGACTGTAAGGTTCAGTCCCGTTAGCAGTAGTGTTAGGGTAAAATTGGCTATTCCTAAACAAAACGTCTGAGTCTGTAATCTTAGACTAGTACATATTTTCCATTGTAATTATTTTAGTCTAAGTTTGTCTCTTGGCTCTCTATCACAAAACTGGCAAGCGTTTAAGAGACATCCACTCAGGTATGTTTGCACGCATGCATCCAACTACATCTATATCACATGTTATTGTATTTGGGATAGGACTTTTACTCATTGTGTGTTTTATCTTTTTAGAATGACTTATCCCATCTATATTAATTATTAAATCATGTTTTCAAACTTATCTGATTGCATGTTTGGTGAGAGTCATCTAACTACATGGATTGCTATCTTTATCAGATAGGGTCGTTTGGTGAGAGTCATCTAACTATATTGAAAGAAAGAACCACATATTTATGTATTTATAAGGGAGGTCAGGAACTGTTTTAATGGGAGCCGCATATATGCATGCATTGAGTTCTTTAATAAAAGCATCTAAGAGCCGCATATATGCATGATTATTGGTGTTCTTTGAGAAAAGGATTTAAAAGGCAGTAGCTTTGTGTTTTGAGCAAGAAAAATCTTTTTACATTGCTGCTATTTTACGGTTTCATTAGCATGTGTTTTTTAAAGAGAAAAGATTATTTTTCATGCTAGTTTCCATTGAGTTAATTGAATGTCAATTATGAAAATGTGCTTTGTGATTTTCGTAATTGATTATTTTTCAACAAACACTTCATCATATATACATACTGCATGATCGAGTTAGTATCTTGCAAAGTTCGAAGAAAAGGTGATTGACGATCGCGTTAGTGTCGTGCCACTTCAACTCGAAGACTGAAGAAAGATCGAGTAGCAAAGCGTGGACACTTCAACTCGAAGACTGAAGAAAGATCGAGTAGCAAAGCGTGGAGACAAAGCTGCCAATTGGTATGAGTGTCTAGTTGATGAGTTTTGTAAGTCTTTATGTATTCTTTCTTTCTTAGTGCTTCCTGACTTGGTAGCCCGAGGATTTTCCCAGTGGTGGGTTTTGCCTCATTAAATCCTACATCCTTGTGCACTTTTTATTTATCGTTTTAATTGCATATGAGTATGATAGTTTGATATGTGATGTGAATGTGGATTTAATTTGAGAACTGAAAATTAAATTGAAACTTGAATTGGATTTTTAAATTGGAACCTATTCATCCCCCTCTAGGTTAAACTACTACCATCCTAGTTACGTGGTTGAGGATATTCCACTGGCGCCGCCGCCGCCGCCGCTGCCTCCTCTGCCGGATGCTGGGATTACTTTGATCCTGTGGATGAGAGTGAGAGCAGTGGAGTGGATGTGAATTTTGATGATATCAAAGGGTGGAGACAGGGGAGGAGTGAAGAAGCTAGTCATAGTGTGGAGGAGATGGGAAGATGGGCAAAGGTTGGTTTAGATGGAAGTAATGAACATTTTGAAGTTTATGGTAATTCAATTAACCAAAATGATAGTAGTGTAGATGGTAAAGCGAATTCGCTAAACTCGGGAGTTCATGGGTCTCTGCAAACAGGCAATGGTGAAGGGAGACAGTTAGTTGCTGTGGGACGTAATGCCAATGGTGGAGCTACAAGTTTGACAGGCAAAGTCGGTGTTGAGCAGTTTGGTTCAAAGAGGGAGAAGAATGTGGTGGAGAATGATTTATGTGCAGAAAGAAAGGACCCTTCAGAGTTTCATTTTAACAAGTTTTTATAAACATAAATTTTATTGTCGTAAGTTTTCATAAATAGTGTAATAAGTTCTATAAACAATATACTAAGGGGTGTATTCAATTGAGAATTTGAGAAATTTGAATGGCTTTATAAATTCATGGATTTTTATGGAGTCTAATTGATTTGTAGAGATTTCATGTAAAATTTTGATTCAATTCCCTCAAAATCTCTTGGGTAGAAGTGAGATTTGTGGATGCTTAAAATACACTACAAAATCTCTCCAAGTCCCCCTAATTCCTCAACATTTTCAAATTCTTTAAAATCAAATTCTAATTAAATACACCTGAAATGTTATAAACTTCTTTAAAATCATAATCGAATACATCTAGATTTCTAAGAATTTTAATAAATTATCTTGAAATCCTGATTAAATACACATTGAATTTCAGAAAATCACTTAAATTCATGATTGAATACCTCTAAATTCATTAAAAGATATAAATTCCTTCAAAATCTCAATTGAATACACCCTTCTAAGTTTTATAATGTCATAAAATGTTTTGTAAGTGCGCGCGTCAGGTTTACTGTTCATCGAAAACCCTGGAAAACCCCGAATTATTCCAAAACCTGAACCCCGCCAAGAATCCTCATGTGCCCGCCCTAGCCTCTGCCCTTTGCCTTCTCCAAGCCACCGCCGGTGAGTAACCTTCTCGATCCCAATCTTATTTTTTATTTCCCACCCAATTCCTCTTCCGATTTCGTTTCAGGTTCCTCTACGTTTTGAAGTCCAAGAATAAAGTCTCAAATTTTCCACACAGGGACCAAATTTAGGGCTTAGGGGGTCGTCTTTGTTTCTTTGTATGGATCTTCTCCGAGCATACTCTGATCAAAACGAAGACGAATCGAACGAGCCTGAGGAGAAGAACCAAACCCTAAATCCGCACCGTCGTCCCCAGACGCGTCGCCAGCTCGCCTCCTCCCCGCCAAGTCCGCCGCGCCCAATGTCGACGACACTATGCTGGCCCTGACGGTAGCCAGGGCCAACCGGTCTTCCACCCGCCCCATCGACCCGACCCAACAGGCATCTGCTGGGTACAATTATGTAGGTGATTTCGAGGCCTTGCAGAAGAATGACGCCGTTTCTGTGTATAACATTCCCCAGCACGAGCAGAAGAAGCGGAAGATTGAAAAGAGAAAGGAAATGGAGGAGAATGAGGGTGGGGATGAGGATATGGACCCGGAGGAGGTCCAGAACCTGGCTAGTGACGTGTGGTTGATGAAGAATAAGAAGAGTCTGTGGATTTTCAGAGATTATTATTGTATTTCCATCATACAATCATACAATCATTCATCTACAATATAAGGAGATGAATCCTACTAGGACCTTCGGTGGTTTACAAAGAAAAAGAACAAAATGATTAGCTACTAGCCCTAAGGGCTCTACACTTGAGTACACTTGAGTGTTTTACTTAGTGCTACTTAGTGCTCCATCTCAACAACTCCTCCACTTAGAACAACTTGATTAGGAACCCTACTTCCTAATAAACAAACATAATTCCTAATATTCTTGTACACCTTATACACCTTCCAATACTCCCCCTCAAGCTGGATCAAGGGGATTAATTGATCCAAGCTTGGAGAGCAAGCGCTGAAACTGAGAATAAGCAAGAGGCTTCGTAAAAATGTCGGCGAGTTGATCTTGGCTTCGAGTGAATGTGGTGTGAATGACCTTGGACTGGACTTGTTCCCGAATGTAGTGGCAATCAACTTCAATGTGTTTTGTGCGTTCATGGAACACAGGATTGGAGGCAATGTGCATAGCTGCTTGATTGTCACAGAAAAGGAACATAGGGAGGGTGATTGGAAACCCCAAGTCCGAGAGAAGGCCCTTGAGCCAAACGAGTTCGCACGCAGTGGAGGCCATGGCTCTATACTCGGCTTCGGCACTTGAGCGAGCAATTACATTTTGTTTTTTGCTCTTCCATGTCACGATGTTGCCACCAATCATCGTGCAGTAGCCAGTAGTGGATTTGCGATCAATAGCATTCCCTGCCCAGTCAGCATCAGTATAGGCGATGATTTGAGTATGACCGTTGTTTTTCATGACAATGCCCCTACCAATGGATCCTTTTAGGTATCTGAGGATTCTTTTAACCATGTTCAAATGAGATTCAGTTGGTGCATGCATGAATTGGCTTACAAGACTGACGGCGTAAGTGATATCCGGCCTAGTGATGGTGAGATAAATGAGCTTACCCACCAGTCGTTGATAATAGCTGATATCACTGAGAGGTGCTCCTTTCAAATCCAACTTCAATTTGCTGTCAAGAGGCGTACGAGTTGGTTTGCAATCCAGCATCTTGACTTCTTGAAGTAAGTCAAGCACATATTTCCTTTGACTGAGAAAGAGTCCCTTGGGAGAAGTAGCCAGTTCAATCCCAAGGAAGTATTTTAAAACCCCTAAGTCTTTGATGGCAAATTGTTGATGGAGGGACTTTTTAAGAGTGTGAATCTCATCAATGTTATCACCTGTGACGATAATATCATCAACATAGATGAGTACAACTAATTTGCCAGTTGATCCTATTCGAACAAACAAGGAGGAGTCAGCATGACTTCTCTTGAACCCAAAACTTTCAAGGACCGAGCTCAGTTTTGCATACCAGGCACGAGGGGACTGTTTTAAGCCATAGATGGACTTATGAAGCTTGCAAGCCATACCTGAGTTCGATGCCTGTGGATGACCCGGGGGTAGTTGCATGTAAACTTCCTCTTCAAGGTCTCCATGTAAGAAGGCATTTTTGACATCCATTTGGTACAAGGGCCATGCATGATTAACTGCAACGGATAACAGAACCCTTACTGTGCTCATCTTAGCCACGGGAGCAAATGTCTCCTTATAATCTACTCCGAAAGTTTGAGTAAAACCGCGAGCCACCAATCTTGCCTTGTGTCGTTCAATAGAGCCATCAGATTTAAACTTAATTTTATAGATCCACCGACTGCCTACCACCTTCTTCCCTTTGGGAAGTGAAACTACACTCCAGGTGTTATTTTCATTCAAGGCTTTTAGTTCTTCTTCCATAGCTAGTCTCCACACAGCTTGAAGATTGGCTTCATGAAAATTCCTTGGTTCACTTTCATAAGATAACTTACTGAGGAAGGCTGCATGAGAGGGAGACACTGTGGAGTAATTTACGAACTTGTGAATGGGGTACCTTGCAGTGTACGTTTCATAGTCTTGCAGCCTGGATGGTGGATGTCGAGCTCGAGTCGGATTTCTGCGAGGTTGAGCTGGTATCATGACAGGTTCAACTCCACTCTCTTGGATAGATGTTGTGCTGGAGTCATGAGGAACTTCTTGTGCTTCAGAGGCTTCAGTGTCATCTCCAATAGGCATGTTGTCATTTTGAGATGCATGAGAGTCACGATTGTGTGGTAGTGACTGGATATAATCACTTGGTTCGGCTGGATTTGGCAATGGAAATAGATCTAGGAAGTGCTCCCCCTGACGAGTTTGATCTAATGATTTGTTGAAATATGGTTGATTCTCATCAAAACGTACATCTCTTGAGACAAACATCTTCCTGGACCCCGGATGGTAGCACTTGTAACCTTTTTGGGTGGGTGAGTATCCCATGAAAACACACTTGACAGCTTTGGGATCGAACTTGTCTCGGTGATGGGATTGAACGTGAACATAACAGGTACACCCGAAGATCCTCAGATGGGAGAGGTTATTTGTTTTGTTTTGCATAACCTCTGAGGGTGATTTTGTATCCAGAACACGACTAGGCAATCTGTTGATAAGGTAAGTGGCTGCAAGCACTCCTTGAGACCAAAACCTCTTAGGTACATTCATTTGCAACATTAGAGCCCTGGTTTTTTCAAGTAGATCCCTATTCTTCCTTTCGGCAATTCCATTTTGCTGAGGGGTACCTACACAACTAGTTTGATGTATAATACCATGTGTGCTCAGATAGTTAGTCATATTTTTGGATGTATATTCAGTGCCATTATCAGACCTTAGTATGTGGATTTGGGACGAGAAATGGTTCATGACAAGATTATGAAAATTTTTGAAAGCATCCATGACTTCACTTTTGAATTTTAGAAGGTACAACCAAGTGGCTCTTGAGAAATCATCAACAAAAGTGACGTAGTACCTATAACCATCAAAAGACTCTAGAGGTGCAGGTCCCCAAACATCGGAGTGCACCATCTCAAACAACTTGCTGGTTCTAGACATGGAAGAATTGAAAGGAAGTCTAGTAAATTTTGACAGATGACAAATTTCACATACAAGAGAGGATTTGCATAAACTAGGAAACAATGTAGACAACACAAATTCTGAGGGATGTGCCAGGCGTTGGTGCCACAGCCGATGTTCGAGGTTTGAGCTGACTTGAAACCCCTTAGGGATATTGAGGTTCTGTGAAAAATAGTACAGCCCATTTAGGTAGTGACCTTCACCAATCAGCTTCTTGGTGGCTAGATCCTGAAAAACAACATTGTGGGGGGAAAAAATTGCACGGCAGTTTAGAGAGTTTGTAATCTTTCCTACGGACAATAATTGAAACGGAAAGGATGGAACATATAACGTTGTGGACTCAACAGTTTCTGAGATCAATTTGATTTTCCCTCTTCCTAGGACTGGCACACCTCTACCGTTTGCTACAGAAACTAGTGAAGGTTTAGTGTGGCTTTCAAAATCGTATAGCTTTGAATATTGGTTTGTCATGTGATCTGTGGCACCTGAATCTATAATCCAAAAATTATGAGAATGACTAACATTTAGAGCAGTTGAAAGAGCACACATGATACCTGGAATGTCTCCTTGAGGTACATGCCCAGACTCAGCTAAGAACCCTGCAAATTTTCCAATGAGAGCATTCTGACTTTCTCCAGTCGACACTTCACCTGTGCTCCTTTTTCTGGTTTGAAGGTAGGTTGAGAATTCATTCAGCAAGTCAGTTGGATTGGTTGTAAAGTTCATCGTCCCACCGATGGATGTAGCAGCAGCGACATAGTACTTGTTTGCATGTGGTCTAGTATGTGAGCCTTTATGATCTCTTGAAGACTTGTTTTCAAACTTTGGCTTCAACTCGGGGTGTAATATCCAGCATCGATCTATTAAGTGTCCCACATTATTACAATGTAGGCACTTCAGGTCTGGCCTTTTTCCCTTGTATACTTTCTCTCCAAATGGCTTGTTATTTGTCACAAAAGCTCTAGCCTCAGACACACTAGAGTTTATGTCAACATTCATGACTTTCCTGCGTATTTCTTCTCGCTGAATAGTAGTGCAAACACTAGCAAATGATGGAAGTTCGGGGTTCATTAGAATATGACTTCTAAGATCTTCATATTCAGAACCCAAACTTGCAAGCAACTGAAAGATTTTGTCTTCCTCGGATCTTTTTAACAGTATGGCAGCATCGATAGTGTGTGGTCGATACATATCTAGTTCGTTCCACATATTTTTCATGCAACCGAGATGATGAACAAAGGATTTATCACCTTGTTGAAGGCTTGCGAGATTCCTCTTAAGCTGGAACACTCGAGCAGCATTGTTTTGATTCCCGTACATGTCTTTGACGGCATTCCAAAGAGCACTCGAAGATTCTGAAAAACTGAAGATTTCGGACAGCTTAGAATCCATGGAGTTGAGGAGCCACGACATGACCAGCTGGTCTTTGCACAGCCATGCATCATACTCCGGTGATGTGACGTCGGGTGCTTCAATGCTTCCATTGATGTATCCAAGTTTGGATCTTCCTCCAAGGGCAAGAGATATTGATCTGGACCATGGGAGATAGTTAAACTCATTTAACAACACTGAACACAAGCGTTGATTTGGATTAACTTCAGCTTCTGGTAGGTTATGGCGAGGAGCTGTGAAGCTTTCAGCTTCTGAGCCAAAAATATTTTCTTCTGCCATTATCGAAACAAATGTGCAGAGAAGGAGGACAACGATGAAAGCAGGCCGGTTAAGGTTCCTGCTCTGATACCATGTGGATTTTCAGAGATTATTATTGTATTTCCATCATACAATCATACAATCATTCATCTACAATATAAGGAGATGAATCCTACTAGGACCTTCGGTGGTTTACAAAGAAAAAGAACAAAATGATTAGCTACTAGCCCTAAGGGCTCTACACTTGAGTACACTTGAGTGTTTTACTTAGTGCTACTTAGTGCTCCATCTCAACAACTCCTCCACTTAGAACAACTTGATTAGGAACCCTACTTCCTAATAAACAAACATAATTCCTAATATTCTTGTACACCTTATACACCTTCCAATAGAGTCCATGGGCGGGAAAGAAGGAGGGTCTGCCGACGGAGTTGACTGAGGAGCAGAAGAAGTCTGCCGAGGAGTATGAGAAGAAGAAAGGCGAGGAGAAAGGCGAGGAGAAAGGCGCTGGCGATAAGGGCGAGGCTGTGGCTGAGAAGACTACGTTTCATGGAAAAGAAGAGAGGGATTATCAGGGTAGGTCATGGATTGCGCCGCCGAGAGATGCTAAGGCATCTAATGATCACTGTTATATTCCGAAGAGGTTGGTGCACACTTGGAGCGGGCACACGAAGGGTGTGTCTGCTATTAGGTTCTTCCCTAAGTACGGGCATTTGATTCTGTCTGCTGGGATGGATACCAAGGTGAAGATTTGGGATGTTTTCAATACCGGTAAGTGTATGAGAACTTACATGGGTCACTCGGAGGCAGTTCGGGATATTTGTTTTTCTAATGATGGGAGTAGGTTCTTAACTGCTAGTTATGATAAGAATATCAAGTACTGGGATACAGAAACCGGGCAGGTGATATCTACATTCTCGACTGGGAAGGTTCCTTGTGTGGTTAAGTTGAACCGGATGAGGATAAGCAAAATGTGTTGTTGGCTGGTATGAGTGATAAGAAGATTGTTCAGTGGGATATGAATGAGGGAAAGATCAATCAAGAGTATGATCAGCATTTGGGTGCTGTGAATACGATTACATTTGTGGATAATAACCGTAGGTTTGTTACTTCCAGCGATGACAAGTCGCTTCGCGTATGGGAGTTTGGGATCCCTGTAGTTATTAAGTATATTAGTGAGCCTCATATGCATTCCATGCCATCAATTTCGCTGCACCCCAATTCCAACTGGCTTGCGGCACAGAGTATGGACAATCAGATTCTGATTTATAGCACTAGGGAGAAGTTTCAGCTCAATAGTTTTGTATAAGGAGTTTTCATTTTTTTTTTCTTTTTCCAGTACGAGTTTGCGGGGATGGGAGGAATTTCCTCCCACCAGTCTTGAACTGTTAGAGGGAAAGCGTAACCTCTCCCTTCTTCCTCACCCGTCCATCTCTGACCTAACCTTATGTAGGAGGAAAGAAGTCCATAACTTTTCTTTTCAAGGAACTTATACAATATGTATATCTTTCCATTTGTTAATGGTACCAGTTGTCTTTTACCTGTCAACTGTGCCTGTGCCGTGTCTTTGATTTAATGTCTTCACTTTATCTTATCAAACCTAAATGGATAAATGCTACTGCGGTGAAAGGAGTATCTTTTTATCGTGCAATATATTACTTAAACAAGTTAATAATGGTAGGTTTCATCTTCCGATGGGGCCTTTGGTTTCACGTATTGAGCTATATATTATATGGGGGACAGTTTTAACGAAAACCAATTGTTTTCATATTTCATTGAGAAATGTTGCAGTTGCCTTACATACATGTGCACACTTGCATTCTCCTTTGAGTATATGCGTGTCTGATTAATCATTTGTCTGGTTTGCAGGGACTAGCCGCATTTCAGTTCAGTTTGGACAAGCGGGGCCATAACTTTGATTTACCCGTTTCTGTTCCACACGGGTGTAGCGCCATCATCGTTGGATGTTCCCATCTTGGTGATTGCCGGGCATAAGGATACTTATAAGATTGCAGGACGAACTCTCCTTCTATCTTTGTCTTACTACAATCAACTGCAATCACCGATATCATCTGGTTACGCTAGATATATACTTGTAATACAATTTTTTCCTTTTGACGTTCTGTTCTTGTAATTTTGAAGACTCTGAGAAGCTTTACAGGAGTAATGTTTTTTGCAAATGTCTCATTAATACTCGTAGTTTTTTTTAAGACTTAGAGAAGTTCACGGCTAATTAATCTTGCAAATGTCTCATTATACTGGTAGTGAAGGATACTATTTTTAAACGCGATTTTGCATCTCTTTTTATACGCTCGACATTGGGGAGTGCATATTCAAGCATACGACCTCGGTATTAACCGTTTGAGCAACATGACCTTCAACAATGTGCACGGTTTTATTGAAACGATTAATGGGTTTGGAGTGATTGAAATATTCGACTTTGCTCAACATTTTTTTTTATCAATATTCTCAAAACGGTGTCATTTTAAGTCTAATTTAAAGGTTTTGTATCCCGGGAACCTACTGGTTTACCGCTATCGTCCCGCGAGAGATGGGCTGTATGTGGTTGAGACGAATCCTGCTCAGACCAACCTCTCTGCCGCCGCAGAAGCCTCCCATGGCCGCCTTGTTAAACCCTGCCACACTCCAAAACCCCATCTCCTCTCCCTTTCTGAAACCCTCGCCGCAATCTCTCACTCCTCTTGCCTCCTCCCACCGCCGCCTTCTCTCAGCAGCCGCGTCCTGTTCTCCTCCACGTCCTCTCGTCTCCGTCGACGAAACTTCCTTCGATTCCGGTGAGCACAACTTTGTTTCTTCGAGCAGGCTCTTTAATTTCGATTTTTCTGTTCTGGGTTCATCTTCTTCTTAGCTCTGATTTCGTCTGCCCTCTGGTCAGGAGGAGGTGAAAGGAGTGGGATTACGAACCGGAGCTCGAAAGTGCTTCTCAAGGGCATGCGATACGATGAACTTGAAGTAATTCTTTCTCATCTAACTGTTTATTTACTATGTCACTTATGAATATTGCTCCCAAGTTTGAATCCCGCTCTCCATAGATTAGATTAGTTTAGAATATCGTCTTGTTGAAAATGTGTTGCTTACGATTTGTAATGCATTGACAGAAATGGGTTCAGTCACATGGGTACAGGCCTGGCCAGGCTCTAATGCTATGGAAACGTATATACGGGAATGGTATTTGGGCGCATCACAGTGATCAACTAGAAGGTTTTTCCTCCTACTTTTCCTTGTCCAGTTAACCCAATTCCACTTGTTTGTGCTTTATTCAGTTTCCTGGTGAATCTTGATGTAATTTGATTTCCGGTCAATGAATTTCGTTCGCCATTTTTAATGTGTAGGCTTGAACAAAGATTTTAAGAATATGTTGAGTGAGAGTGCTGAGTTCAAGGCATTGGCTTTGAAACAAGTTATTACCGCGGCTGATGGAACTAGAAAGGTACATGGATTCATTTCCTTATGTCCCCTGTATTGCTTAACTATCATCATACGTGGTCTTACTCTACTCGGTTAAAACTAAAAACTGCTTTTGGGAATATCATAAATGGCTTCAGAAAGTTACTAGCATTTCTCAGAGAACCTTCTCATTGATTATGAAACTCACAGGAGGTTTCAGATTCTATTCACTTTGGAAGATGGATTGGTGATAGAAACTGTTGTCATACCTAGCGTTGCTAGTGATAGTCGTAGCAGGAATACTGTTTGCGTTTCGAGTCAAGTGGGCTGTGCCATGAATTGTCAATTCTGCTACACTGGCAGGTAAGCTTCATTCTTCTCCTCTAGGCTGTGAATTCTACGTTCTTTCAATTTCCGTAGCCCAGATAATCTGAATGTTGTTCTAAATCCTTCCATTTGCAGGATGGGTCTAAGGAGGAACCTGACTGCAGCTGAGATTGTAGAGCAGGCTGTATTTGCACGGTCCTTGTTCACAAGTGAAGTTGGCGACATTACGAATGTTGTATTTATGGTAGGTTAGCAGTTCACGATACATTTTCACATGGATATACGTTTTTTTTCATTAACCCAAATAAGAAAATCCTAGTTCGTTTCTCTGTCATCTATACCCAAGTAGTTTACTGAACGGGCATTATTCATTAGGTATAACAGATACCTTCATCCTCTCTGATAATACGTATAAATTTAAATTTCTAGGGAATGGGAGAACCACTTCAGAACATTGACAATGTTCTTAAAGCTGCAGACATAATGCTACATGATCAAGGCCTATATTTCAGTCCTCGAAAGGTCACAGTTTCAACAAGTGGGCTGATTCCCCAGATGAGGCGTTTCCTTAAGGAATCTAATTGTGCTTTAGCTGTTAGTTTGAATGCAACGACAGATGAGGTATTTACATTCATTTTTATTTGAATTGGCAAGCCATGTGTAGATGTGAATAGAAGAACGCACTTGTACACATTTGCACGGTGGTATGATCTTAGCACAAACATCGCATCTGCAGGTCAGAAACTGGATCATGCCAATTAACAGGAAATATAAATTAGACTTGCTTCTTCGGACCCTTCGGGAGGAACTTCGCTTCAAGAATAACTTCAAAGTTCTTTTTGAATATGTGATGCTTGCAGGAATAAATGACAGGTAAATTAACGCTCCCACAATCAGGGATCCCTCTTTTCTGTTTTTTGTTTTGGTGGTTGACTATGTTCTTTGCATATTGCAGCGTTGAGGATGCAAAGAGGCTTGCCAATCTTGTCCAGGGCATTCCATGCAAGATCAATCTCCTCTCATTTAATCCTCATAGCGGATCCCAATTCAGACCAACCAGCGAGGAGAAGATGGTTGAGTTTCGGAATCTCTTGGCTGAGTTAGGGTGCCGGGTCTTCTTGCGGTCGAGTAGAGGTGATGATCAGATGGCTGCCTGTGGTCAGCTTGGCAATCCCGATGCAATCCAAGCTCCCTTGCTTCGTGTACCCGAGCAATTCAAAATGGCAATGGAAGTCTCTCTGTGATTCGATTATTTGGACATTATATTCCTAAATCCTATAGATGAAGCATGCTAAGCACGCGGTAGTTTGACTACTCTGTCTGGGACCTATCTCTTGTGGTGCACCGCGATGTAACTTCGGTTACCTGGCCTTTTTGTTATTCATGTTTCGTGTCACCTTGTCCGGCAGATTCAAACTAGCTTTTGCTTGTATGCACATCCGCCGGACTGCCCGTCTTATGGGTTACCAGTTTAAGATGTCCGACGTTTCTCCGAACAGAAAATGTAACCTGTTTCCCTTCTTTAACGAAATATTCTGAGTTTCTCCTATGAAAGTATGCCTCATTAGAATTCTCGTAATTACTTTTTCGCATGCTAAATGCATGGAATATTGTGTGATGATCGTAGATATTGGCCTCGCCTCATTCCATGCCTTCTCCATTGCCCTGCACCCTTAAACCAAGGGATATGTCATGCCCTACATCCCCTAATCAGGGAAGCTTGTCTATATTTTGCCTACAAGTGGAGGTCCAATCACGAATCCATTATCTCTCCACGATATTATACAAAGACGAATTTTATTGAAAATTAAAAGAGTATGTTAGAGGTAGAAAATAGATGTGTGAATAGCACCACTCTTATTATAATAATGTGTTCATGTGGGTATAATTGTGACTTTACCCCTTGAGTGACGTTGATCCAGAAAACACTACGCAATATATAAAGCTTAAGTTTGGTTAAATGAATCTCCTGAAGATGCTAGATAGGTCGTTGTAATAGAACAATAAATGCAATTTTTATTTGATAAAAAGTAAAATTTATAACATGCATTAAGATTAAATTTAAAAATCAGGTCATAATACGAAAGCGGAATTGTGACTCCACTTTTTTTATTCAACTTTTGACACATATTTTTGTGGAGTCTACTTCATAAGGTATTTTTATGATTTGGATCGTCTATTTTTTAGGTCTTCTGTCAAAGATATGTCTATAAAAAATCAACCAAATATGAAATCATATGACCACTGGATTAAGGGTTTAGCATTATTTGTCTATATTCGTCAATTTGTTTTACAAATAAATGTCTTAATTGTTTTGAATTTATCTAATTTTTTGCAATAAGAGCAACTCCAGCGGGAGTGTTTGCTCGAGGGACAGGCCACCAAACATAGCCCAAGAGCCCGGCCTACTTGCTCCAGCGTGTGGGAGCCTGAGGGATAGGGCAGGCCCAAGCACCAGGGCTGTCACGAATTGCCAGGCCGTGAGCTCGAAGGCTATCTGACGCTAGCTAGGCGTCAGCCCCATTTTTATTTTTTTCTGCTAGGCGTGTGCACTGCACTCGTGCGTGGGGGCGCGTCCCTGACAAGTTTTCAGTGAATGGGGCACGCGCGTGCAATTTCAAATTGTTACTGTTGGGAAGCCACGTGGCTTCCCATGGTCCGTTGGATCTCAACGGCAAGAAAATGTGGACCGTCCGATTTGCAACTGTAAAAAAAATAAAAAAATCTTATTTAATATCAACCGTTGGATCTGCGATCAACGGTTGATATTATTCTCCTTTATAAATTAAAAAAAATAGTTTTAAAATTTAGAAATGTTACCGTTGTGCCACGTGGAACAATATGGAGTGTTGGAATTCAATTTTTTTTAAATCCAAAGGCAGAGATTAATTAGTTGAATAAAAAAAAATTTAAAATTTAAAAATCTGAAAAAAAAATTGTTTTTACTTTTCTATAAATGCATTCTCATTATCATCTACCTTACACCACAATTTCATATTTTCTCAACTACTTTCAACCACATTCCTATCTTTCTCTCAAAGTTTCAATCCAATTTTTTTTCAAACAAAATGACTACTGATGCAGGTACGAATTGGACGCTTCTTGAAAATGTTGCATTATGTACTAAATGGGTTGAAGTTACTCATGATTCTCTTACGGGTAATGACATGCAGTTGCGAGAAATGTGGAGTTTTATTCATACCAATTATCTTGAGAAAATGTGTAGGAAAAGAACCAAAGAATTGATGTCCAGTCGTTGGAAATTCATTAGCCAATCGTTTAGTACGTGGAGAGACGCCTTGGCACAAGCTAGTGATAATCTTCTGACACACCCCAACCCGAAAGTGGGGCATGTTGGCCGTCACGTGAGCGTGATGTAACCATGCGCACAGTGCGGGAGTAAGATTAATAATAGGAATATGAATGAATTAAAAACCAGGCCACTACCAACCTAATTAAGATAGTGCGCTAGAATGCAAAGTTATAGTGCTTATACAAATTCAGAGCATACTAAGTCAATGCAGTCAAGCATGAAATAATAGAGTCAAATAACACCAAATGGGTGTCCTACATAAATGGATTCTGTCAGAACGTCCAGTGAAATCCTCGTATGCCACCAACGAACACTAGCTATCTAGAACCTGGAGGGGCGAAAAACAAAATTGAGTAGGTCAGCAAAACAAATCTTTTCAAAACCATTCTTTTCTCAAAAGTAGAACCCCTATTCGTAAAACCTATATAGTTTCCCAGAATCAAAGTATATACTCGTATATATGTAAATATCGAAATCATGCTGGAAAATATGAATGTATGCCATGCCAAGTATCATAATTGAATGCTCAATTATAACTTTGTGGATGTGATCAAATGTCAGGTAATCATCTCGGCCCTCTGCCGTATATATAACTCATAACTAACTAAATAATCAACTTAGCCCTCGACTGTCTCAATAGCTCATAATGAACTCATCATATCATGTATATCAATGCTGCAAACAAATCAATACCACCTCTAGTGGTCTACACATCATTACTGAATATAAAATAATTATGCTCTAGTGCTACAATCACGTGAAGATTGTGCGAAGGATTCGTGGGTCACCTACGAGTCGAACCCACATATAGTGGTCTATACGACGGGACTGTGCACCTAACTTAGATCCAAGGCGAGCATGCGGTGCGGGAGGTGAACATCACGTGAAAGACTGTGCCCCTAACTTTGGGCGGGAACACTAATAACAAGGTGCAGGTGTATGAGCTCTAATAACATCTCATCATATCACATCACATCATTTCATTCTCAACATAACAAGTAAATAAGCTTACCTGATACTTATCTGTGCATTTACAGCACCATCATAATTATATGCAATCACTAATGTATAATAAAATAAATAGATATTTTGCATGGCATTTCAAATCATTTAAACATTCAGTTTCATTTTCTGGGAAAAATTGTAATATATAGGTATATACGGAAAAATAACTGCCCACTCACTGATAAGTAGCCGGGTCGTAGCCCCCACGCCTAACTTGGTTACGATCGTCCTCGAGATACATCTCACCTATATAAGAATTTACTGAAAATACGTTATTTAAGCACATATACGGAACTATGAAAATAACTTCTCACACGTAGCTCAATTTTGGTATTTGAATATACCAACGTGACCTACACGACGTCACAAACCAGTACAAATTTTTAGAAATTTTTTTGGACCCCACACACCGGCCACGTGCTTGGCACATGTGACAGAACAGAAACGGCGTCAGGAATATTCCGTTAACTTCTAACAAAAACCGTCCAAACTAACTGACGGCGTCGGAATATTCTGTCGTCTCCTTCGTTGGAACTCCGGTGACCGTCGCCGGCGCTGGAAAATCGTAAAAACTTCTAAACTTCATATCTCCATCAAAACTCAACCATTTTTCACGATTTTTATGTCAAATTGAAGCATTTGAAGACTAGAACACAAATATACCTCTTTTAAGTCTTAAAAACCACGGGATCTCGCTAGGAAAATTTGAGAAAACTGGCCAAGCTTCGAACTGAGGTTTCCCGACGTCCAAATTTGTCAAACAAAATTCTATGAGCTTCGTGGGAACTTCCTAAAGCTCGCTATGAGCTTGGATTGTCCTAAAACACAACCATTTAAAAGTTCATGAATAGTGCTCGACTTGGAGCTCGAGTTTTCAACGTGAAATCGTACGAGTTCTTACCTAAAATGGGTACCAATGTGTTCATCTGGTCTCAAGGAGCACGATGGTGATCTCAAACACGTCGATCTGTGAAGTTTTGAAGGGTTTTGGGTCTCGTCCGTACGTGAGGGAAGAGAGAGAGTGAGATGAGTTCGAGAGAGAGAGAAACTGTCTGAGATTAGAGAGAGTGTGAGATACACGGGAGTGAGGATTAGAGGATGAGTGATCGTGTGGTCTAAAAGCCACCAATCAAAATAATATCTTCTTAGTTTCTCATTGGTCCCCATAGTTTAGGAAGGTAAGCAATTGGACCAATACATTAACTCTCTTTACAATTATACCTCAACGCTTCAGGGTAATTTGGTAACTTCACATTTACGATAATATTTCTGGAGATGGGATGTCACATCTTCGAAGTGGGAAAAATTTAGTGGATCAGATAACAATATATTATTTATTTGTTGTATTATTTAATTGTTAGCTACTTTCATTATAATAATTTGTTTGTATTATTTATTTGTTACCTACTTTCATTTTAATTATTTGTTTCTATTATTTATTTGTTAGCTACTTTCATTATAATTATTTGTTTCTATTATTTATTTGTTAGCTACTTTCATTATAATTATTTGTTTGTATTATTTATTTGTTACCTATTTTCATTATAATTATTTGTTACCTACTTTCATTATAATTATTTGTTTGTATTATTTATTTGTTACCTACTTTCATTATAATTATTTATTCTCCCGCATTGTGTAGGAACTTCAAGCACAAGCTTGGTATGGTGCCAAAACCAAAAGCAAAAACAAAACATTCACCCGGTGGGAATGTTGGAATATTGTAAAAAATTGTCCTAAATTTAGAGTTGTGCCTGTCGGTCGAGAAGTTTTCATGAACAACACCCCTCTACACTCTACACCCGATCATGCCTCGCATGATCATGATGAAGATGATGCAGAAGAAGTGCCCGAAACGCCCCTAATTGAACAAGCTTCAAGGTCGACCTCTTTTTCAATTAGGCCTCAAGGTAAGAAGGCTTCAAAGAGAAAAGGTAATGCTTCCAAGAATGATTATGCAAAGTATATGGAAGAACTTGCCCGCCAAGGTGAATTGACTTTGGCCCGGGAAATGGCTGATAAGGCCAGAAAGGATGCAAAAGTTGCAGCCCTTGAGAAAAAATTTACAACTGATGAGAGAAAAAGAGAACTACTTTGGCAAGAAAAGGAACATAGAAGACAAGAAAGAATGGCCCAACGAGATTGTGACATTATGAAGGAGCCTTTAGAAGGCAAGTCTCCGAACTCTAAATATTTTTGGAAGTCGGAGAAAGCGGACATGGTGCTAAAGAGGCATGCAAGAGAAGCGAGAGCAAGAGGAGATGGTCCTGGCATGACAAGAGAAGATCATTCTAGCATGACAAGAGAAGATCATCCTAGCACCACAAATTGGTTAGGTGATGATTATCTATTTATGAACCCATAATTTTCCGATCACTTTGTTTGTAATCGGAGCCCATAATTTTCCAATCAACTCAGGTTGTAATTTCTTATTCATTGAATATAGTACTTTATGTTGTTTCCAATTTATTGAATTTAGTAAATTATTTAAACTACGAGTATATTAATTTAATTTGGTAATTTTTTGCTACTAAGAGAATCTTTATTCAAAACACATTTAAACACACCAAATTAAAATTACATCAACATACCAAAATTACATTTCAACTCATTAAATGAACTAAAAAAAACACCACATAAAATTAAATAAACACACCAAATAAAAACAAACACTAATGAACTTAAGTATCTTCAGCACCCCTCAATTCCCACTGGTGCTCTATCAAGTCAATTTGGCGGGCATTGTACATATATGGCCTTTGAAGTGCAATATATCGTTCAACGACCCTATCATTGTAATGTCCATCCCATTGTAATGCCTCATGTTGCACGGGTTCTTCGGTGGCGTCATGAGCACAATATATTTGTGTTCTGGAATTGTTCATCGTGTCTGGCTCATATTCATCAACGACATCATAATCGTACTCATCTTCCACAATCATGTTGTGAAGAATAATGCATGTCATCATGATGGATCGAAATGACTCTACATCAAACATTCTGGCAGCACCCCTAACAATAGCCCAACGAGCTTGGAGTATACCAAAACAACGCTTCACATCCTTCCTGCATCCTTCTTGACAGCTTGCAAAGTATTTTTCCTTTTCACTTCGTGGACGTGGCATTGTTTTAACAAGCGATTCCCACCTTGGGTAAATGCCTTCTGCTAGGTAGTATGGCACGTCGTACTTATGTCTGTTGACCCAGTATGTGACTTTTGGTGCCTTTCCTTGCAAGACTTCATTGAACACTGGGGATTAGGCAAAGACATTGAGGTCATTTTGAGCTGCCAGAACCCCGAAAAAGGCATGCCAAATCCATGTATCAAAAAATGCCATTGCCTCCAAAATGACACTTTTTGATCTTTTTCTTTCCCCATAAACGCATTGCCATGCACTTAGACAGTTTTTCCAAGTCCAGTGCATAAAATCAATGCTTCAATCATCCCTAGAAAACCTCACATCTCACCCTTCTTCAGAAGCCTTTGCAAGTCCATATGAGTAGGTCTCTGGAGGTACTCTGCGGTGTAGATAGATTCGATTGCCGAGCAAATCCTCATCAAGGACTCAAGAATGATTGATTTTCCCATCCTCGTTATCTTGTCCACTTGGTATGCAGCTATTCCATATGCAAGCATCTGTAAGGCATCATTAATTTTTTGCCCAGGCAGAAGACCCATAGCACCAAAAGCATTCGGCTTTTGCATAAAGTAAGAATCACGGTTACAAACAGCGCCCATGATTTTGTTAAACAAACATCATTCCATTCTAAAATATCTAAAGTACGTATGAAGGAATGCACTGTTACGGACAAAATAATTGTCCAAGAGCTCCTGACCTCGTTGTTTCCTGCTTCTATCAATGTTTACAACATGATTGGGCCTGCAGATCTGAGCCACAGCTTGGATGACTCGACGGGAATGTGAGGCTCCTGCCATTCTTGAATCGTCATCTCTCCGTCTACACTCGTCATCCTCTTCCATCTCATTTTGGGCCCAATCCGTACCATTGAACATTCCTTCTGATTGGTTAAACAATTCTTCCTCTTCTTGATCGATTTCCTACATCATCTTTGAAAAAAAGAAGAAGAAGACATTGTAAGAAGGAAACAAAAACTATGAATAATGATAGAGATTTTGGTGAAGAAGGAAGCATAAACTATGAATAATGATAGAGATTTTGGTGAAGAAAGAGGCAGAAATTATGAATAATGATAGAGATCTTGAGAAAATTGGTGTGAGATTTCTGAGGATGGATAGTGGATTATATGGAGGATTTAGAAAGGATTAGGTTGTAGATAATGTCACGTGGCATGTCGTCATTCGTTAAAAATCCGGTGGAAATCTATCCTCAAAGATTGTAATCAGATTGTGACACATGGCACGACGTGATTGGTTAAAAATCTTATCGGAAATCCATCACCAATAATTGTCTTTGTGGATAATGAGACGTGGTGCAACGAGAATAATTAAAAATCTTATCCGAAATTACAAATAAAATTATTTTGAATTATTTTGTAAATAAAAAATACTAATATTTTATTACTATTGCCTTTTCGGATAATGACACATGGTGCAACGAGAACGATTAAAAATCTTATCCGAAATTACAAATAAAATTATTATGTATTATTTTATAAATAAAAAAATACTAATATTTTATTGCCAATTGCTAGGGCTGTTCATTGGGTGGATTAAATAGTGAATAGCCTGAGGGGGAGGGCTCCCACGCTGGAACTGCTTTAATGATCTATGAACAATGTTCTAAAAATTAGGCGGTTTAGATCGAAAATATATTATGAAATGAGCCTTACAAAAATATGTGTTAAAAATGTGTAAAAAAAAATGGAGCCACGTATCTACCATTTAATACGGAATTGGCTCCTCCCCGGATCCCCTCCCTAGAGATCCTAGATATCAACGTACACTGACTGTTGATTAAAAACAGTGCGGCCATTATTTTTTCTTTTTTTTTTAAAACATTTTTACGAAAAACGAGATTGCTTTGCTTTTAAAAATATAAAACCATTTAATTGTGACCGTACAATTTTTTATCAATGATTCGTGTGCGTTGATCCCTAAAATCCACGATAAGGGATCTGGTGAATCTCTTCTCTACTAATAGAATGCCAGAAGTCCATTTGGTGTCTCAAGGCTTCACCAAAAATTTCTGGACTAGAAAGCCCCTCAAACAAAAAAAAATCAAAACTGACAAAAAATACGATTATAATTGCTAAGGGCATTTTAGTAAATTTAGAATTAAAACTAACTATTTTAATTAACAAAAAATTGATGATAATTATCCACAACGGAGTTTTACAATTATAGAACTCCCTCATTCGTCCCCCCACGTCCTCTAACTTCTCTTCCATTTTTAAAAGTTTTTTCACGCCAAACCTCCTCTCCATATTCCTTAGTTTCTTGCAGGGTCCGGGAGGTCAGATCACTCAGGAGGTGTAAAGCCCTCGGCATTGGAAGGTATAATTTAATCTTTCCCAAGCTTATTCTTATTTTTCCTCCAATAGGTCTTCCACAAATTTTTTGCGATTTCTTCCTTGAGTTGAAGGGAAGCAACTTCTAACCTATTGCTTCTATAACTCCTCTAATCATATTGCTTTTTCATTGTGTCTTTTTTGGAGAAATCTTTCTGATGGGGAAGCAACTTCTAACTTAATGCTTCTATAACTTCTCTAATCATATTGCTTTTTTATTGTGTTTTTTTTTTGGAGAAATCTTTCTGATTGTTTGTAGGGGTGGGCATAAAAACCGCCGAACCGGAAAACCGAATCGAACCGTGACAAAAAAAACCATAAAAAACCGCGTTGACCAAAAAAGTCAAAACCGGAACAAAAACCGAACCGAACCGTTTCAAACGGTTCCGGTTCCGGTTTGGAAATATTAAGAACCGGAGGAACCGAACCGAACCGCTTTTAATATAAATTATTGTTTTATTATTATTTTTATATAAATAAGACATTTTTTTCAAGAAGATCATGTGCATAAGCCTAATATTTTTCTTTACCTCTATTCCCCTCCTTTGTTGTTTTATTACTTTTCTCCGCCTCCATTATTTTTCTCCATTCTTTTCTAGTATGTTATGCATTATGTACACTTTAGTTTTAGTTTAAAATCTATACTTTGGTCTTGATATGAGCCTTTTTATCTTTTGATTTATATTTATATGCACACTTACTATCAACTAGTCACAAATCTTGTAGATTTAGTAGTGGAAAATTTGTGGTTGAAATATGTGTTTGATATTATAAGTAAAAAAAATTAGAAAAAAAATAATATATATATAATTTTGGTTAGAACCGTAAACCGGCATGACCGAACCGGAACCGTTATGAACCGAATCGTACGGTTTTAGTAAAAATTTAAGCGGAACCGGACCGAACCGAACCGTTGAAATTTTTCGATTTCAGTTCCATTTTGAGGATGGAACCGGACCGAACCGGACCGTGCCCACCCCTAATTGTTTGCATTCCATTGCCGACAATTAATTTATGTATTATATTTATTGTGTTGTGTTTGTTAGCATCGGCTTCTTGCAAATGTTTATGTTGTAGGTTAATGGCTTCTTAAGGTTGTTTCGTATTATGTAAAAAGACATAAGGAAGGGTGGTGGTGGGAGGTTTCTAATAAATTATGTCTTGGAATCGCATCAATCAATTTTAGTCGAATATGAATTGCAAGTTGTATAAAGAACGTAGTGTCCCAGTCGTTGGAAGTGAAAAAATAAAATAAAATTCCAAACTACCAAAGAAAAATTAAATATAATATCCAAACATTTTCGTATATAGAAAATTGAATAGTCAGTCTAAGGTATTTGCTTCCACTTTTTCTCTTTTGTCTTCTTTACCTTTTGATTCCTATCTCCATTTTTATCCTGCATTTTAATTTCAGATTTTGGGTTTGTTTCTAGCATTGCAAGGTATAGTTTAATCTTTTCCCAAATTAATTTCTTCCTTTTTCTTCAATAAGTCTTTCACCAATTTTTGCGACTTATTCCTTGAGTTGAAGGGAAGTAACTTCAAATATATGCTGCTCTCGCATCACATTGCTTTCGGATTTTTTTTTTTTTTTTCCCCGAGTAATCTTTAGGATTGTTTGAATTGCATTGCTGACATTTAATTTACGTATTATATTTATTGTGTTGTATTTGTTTTCTCTTATAACCTATTTCTTTTTAATTAAATAGTTGCAAATGAAAGTTTTGAAGCATCTACATACGTATAAACATTATCTTCAAAAGAGAAGTGAGCTTTTAATATGTTGCATCCCAATCTCTCCAATCACAATGGTGTGATTGAAGTATATCTATTTTGCTGTTATAAATGCAAGATATCGGCTATGGGCCACATATCTATTTTTTGTCAAATCTCTTTCTAGGACCACTGCAAGACATCGGCCATGGGCCGTTCAGCCACATGTTTGAGCGCGAGTTTCTTCCTCGGGTTATTAACGGTTGCACGTGGTGATTCTTACAATCTTCAAGTGAATTTAGCTCCATTTTTCTTGTATAGTAGAAGAAGATTGCATTTTACAAACTTAAACCTTTCTGAAACTAATATCACTGCTTTTCTGTTTCATTTATGACTTGAATTTGCAACATGTCCATGTTCTTTAGGTAAGAGATACAGCACATGGATCTCAACTTTCTGTGAAATCAGTTTGTGCAATTTTATAGGGATACTTCATGTTTGTTTGGTGGTTGTAAATGGTATATGTTTTTAGTCAGGAGACCTAGTCCACTTTTAGGGTTATAACTTTGATTGCTTTCTAGGTCTCGTGAGGAGATGTCTGTGAACACGATCGACTACATTGTCGAAGAGAACAATATTGATATTGATTCTGCAGAGCTTAAAAGGGTGAAGGTTAGTTTGTTTTGCCATTACCATTATTTAGTGAATAGCACTTGTTTAATGATTGCATTGTGACATCCTTCCATGTATTCCTCGTTGATGTCTTCATTTCCTTGCAACCTTTAACTGCTGAGATCACTTCAACTTCTGTACGATTCTTTGTTGGCTCAATATTTGTAAATGTGAATGCTGATGAATGCTTTATCGATATTAATAATGGATTAGGATTTAATGTATTGGGGATGTAATGTATCTTTACAGGAACTGATCCTTGCTAGCTCCAACCATGGGGAACAGAATGTAAGTTATATCATAAAGTTTAAGGCTCAAATTTGGAGATTTCTTCAAGTATCTCAGAACACCTTATAGACTACTTTTTCACTTTAATGCTCGCACTCTACATTGAATTCCTTTAGTATTTTATCCTTACCCATTTGCAATATGCTAAAAATGCAGAGCGTGACAAAGAAGCGTTTCTTGTATGATATTGTTGCCAATGGGCGAACTGGAATAGACGTTGGCAAGTAGGTCACTTGATTTCCTTTTATAGAAGATCTGGCATTTCATTTGGAAATTGCTACTTGTTATTTGACAATGCTAAGAGTGATGCATATGTCATTTCTCTACAGTTTTGATTACATGGTGCGTGACTCCCGAGCATGTGGTATAGGCTGTAGTTTTCAATTTGAAAGGTATTTATAAGTTAACAATTTACAGAGCACTTAAGTTCATTGAAGATCCATGACATCCAGTACACTCAAAAGTTTTGAAATTTCCATTTGTATAGAAGTTTGAACTTGGTGGTTGTGTCATTTGTACAGACTCGATGTTTAGAAACTATTACTTTTCCCACACTGCGGATTTTTGCTGGAACATATTTTTGTTCTTTCAAATTGTAGGCTGATGGAAACTATGAGAGTTATAGATGATGAGATGTTATCGCGCTAGTGATTGTGAGTATTGAATATTTTTTTTGTCACTCTTGCAATGCTGTCGTTATGGTTCTTTAACTTTTATTTGATATCTTGGGCAGATCGGACAGTCTACAAGCTCTTTGACACTCGTGCTGATCTGCATCGAACCGTGTATACACATGCTAAAGTGAATGTCAGAGATAGAACCAAAAAAATTTCGCTGAAGCATCAAAATTATAATGGTACTACAAATAGATTAACTTTTCTGATCTGCCTCTGGACATCTATGTTTTCACCGGTTGTTGAACTAATGGCCATCGATGCTCCTAGCCACCACCATAGCGACTGGTGGACCTTCACCATTGTTAACCATCACCTCAAATTCCGTTAACCTAGTCAAATTGCAGATCAAGCCAAATTCATTGTGAAAAACACATCCCACCCCTCAAATTTGCAGACCAACCAAAACCCAAGTGACAGTGCGTTAAATTCAAAGGCCAAAACCCTAAAGCCAAAACTATTAATTATGACAGTGCGTTAAATTCAAAGGCCACAACATCTACCTCTTTATTCATAACCATGCTCTTGACGACGTAGTACAACAGCAGATAAATCCCTATATTCGTATAAACTTGAAGAAAAGTGAGTTTTCACAAGGATTTAAAGTGGCGTGGATTTTACGTTTGAAAACCCCTCATATAACCAGTTGTATTTTCCTAAAGATTGACAAAAATTTATATGGATATTGTTCATGGAACCTGAGTTATTTATTATGACCATAATATGTGAATCCCATTTGATTCAAGGGAAGAAAAAAGTTACGAAAGGTTTCGTGACTAATACTAATTAGACTAAGATTCGTGGAATTTGATGACTTGCGTGGAGAGGTAAGTTAACCACCATTTTGAAAAGGTGCAGCTCATAACATCAGTCGGAAACCAAATTGTCAAACCACTTTCTAGAGCGAAGACTTTTATCATTTAACTAAAGTAGGATCTTAATTTTTTTCGTAATATTAAAACGGATTGTCTAGCATGTGAAGATCTATGGTCATACGTGATCTACATCACACGATTTATCTTGTCTACGTGCTAGCTTTAAAAATTCGTCACACATCAAGAGACATATTATATTAGAAATGTTACGGAGGGAAGAAAATCATCCTCCATATTATATGAGAAATGTTAAGAAGATTCTTTTAAAATGAGATTCTATATAATTCTCTGTCGCCTTATAATTTAACATTAATTTATGCGTGAATATTATAAAACATTGTACAAAAATAAGAACACGCAAAGTCACACTTTTACGAGAATATCCTTAACATTTCTCATATTGTACTGTACACAAGCAAGAAAATACTATTGTATAAGTTTAAATAATAAAGATAAAGCCACGTAGCAAGTCCTGGAAGTAAATCACACATTTCACTAATCAGCTTGATGCACCTTAATTCAACATTTGACTAATGACTTTTTTTTGTTATTGTTTTATACAAATGAGTTTATAATAATAAAAATACCAAATTATATTGTTAGACAACGTGGAATATGCAGGTGTATTTGTTAATTATTTGAGGGGTTCTTTCGGGGTGATCCAATGGAAATTGAAACAAGGGTGTTGATCAAGGTATTAAATATCGATGATATCGGAAATATCGATAATCCAAAAACACGGAAATTTCGATGGAAATATCGGGATATTATCGATATCGATAAAAATTGAATAAAAACCATGGAAATTATAAGAAAAACTTGGAAATTTTTATTGAAACTTTGCAGGATGTTTATTTAGTCAATTATCTATTAGTTTATCACAAAAAATTGGAAGGAAATGCATTGCATGATTGATTTAACTGATTTAAGTTGATTATATAGCGAGCTGGCAAACATTGTGAGTGTAGAAAATATGTAAATATTTTAGTATATTTTCACAAAAACATAAGTGATATGGTGGTCAAGGTGTTGAATGAGTAAAATGGGAGGGGTTTAAATCCCTTTGGTGTTTTTTTAAATATAGAAATTTAAAAAACATGGAAATTTCGATGGAAATATCGATGACATCGGAAATATCGGTAGTCCAAAAACACGGAAATTTCGATGAAAATATCGGGATATTATGGATATTTAATACCTTGGTGTTGATTAAGTTGGAATCTCTTGCTAATGACGGTATGTGTGAGTGGGATTAACAACGCCTCGTGTGGTACGAAGACTGAGGAGAAAATGATTTTTTTTTCAGGCGTCACAGTAACAGTTTTATTAGCATTATAAGAAAAAGTATAAACTTCAAATAGAGTATCTTAGATTAAATCCGAATGATCCTAAAACAAAATGGATTCCAAAATAAAAAACAAAGCCAACCAATCTCACCATATCGACAGATCTGTGGGTGTGACTAGCATGATAACACATCCAGCACCCCAAAGGCAAAAGTACTTCAATCTAGGCAATTAGAAATTCAATCACATCATAACCCGCCTCATGAGAAACTCTACGTACAAAATTGCTAGCAAAACTAGTAAATGAACACAATTTACATACAAGCAATGCCAACTTAAAAAAAAACTACAAAAGAAACAACTAGTGACGTTTACAAGAATGACTCTACATTCAAATTCACAAATGAAATCATGGATTCATTACGGTTAATCGTACATATGGAGCCTAAAATAATCCCAAAAATTCTAGAGGCGACACGTGGGCTTTTATTAAAAAAAGACAAGATTGCCCTCAATAAATGGGTAAACTTCTCAGATGCTCTCACGCACAGCTCACATCCCTAGAGGTCTCAGCAGCTGAATACAACTGCCCACAGCTCACATGCCCTTAGTAAGGAATTAAAGATAAGGATTAATTATCCAAATCCTATCTTTAATACATTCATATTTGAAGAATAACTCCAATCAAGTAAGTAATCCTCACACACCCCAAATTACTTCTCCCACACATTTTTAATTTTTTAATATTTTCTACCCACCACAAACACTTGATAGAAAAATATTAAAAAATTAAAAAGGTGTGAGGGAAGTAATTTGGGGTGTGTGAATATAATCTTCCTTTATACAAATTAAGATAATTACACTATTATCTCAAGATATTATTTTCTATTTAATATCTTGAGAATAATTAGAGAATATATCTCAATTAAACACTATATGGCTGGCCCTAGCCCTATAAATACCTCATATTCTACCAAATTTTGGAGGTTTTTGCAACCTTAAAAAAGCCCTAAACGCTTTATTATCTTAGAGAAACTAACTTAGGCATCAGAAATCTATTGACCTAACCCCCCCCCCACCTCATGGGCGCGTGAGGCTTAGTTCTCTGATCAAAGATGTTGATTGTTTTGCAAGTATATTTTCGTCAAGACTGAAGACGACGTAAATTTATATCAACAATACCAACGCCACTATGAGACATGAAAGAAAGACTAAAGCTCAAAAACGCAAATCTAACATGGACGAAAGCAACACTATAATCTAGAAAACCCACATCATTAAATTTGAGAGACGTCGAAAAAAATGTGGGATTGCGCAATTTAACTATGTGATCGTTCTTTAGTAAATTGTCTTTTTCAAGAGTTTTTAAAAAGGAAAGGAAATTATTAAGTGTTTTAAATGTCTCATTCTTTCTATCTTTTGAATAGTATGTTTGACAAGGCAAACCAAAAAAATGAAAACAAAATCATGTCATTGATGAACCGTCGTCGCAAGAGAGAAAAATATACAGTCCCCTTCTTTTTGTTTTGTTTTTTTGTTTTAAATATAACTTTACCTCTTTAAATTCAATTTTTATACATAAAACCTGACATAATTTGTGTACTGACAATACTTGGATGCCGAACAGTCAGCACACTAATATTAGGACATGTTTACTAATCCGTAATCGGAATGAAAATAAGGAATCCAATTCCGATTACGACTCATTCTTGTGTTTACTGACATTGGGAGGAATCAAAAGTTTGTAGGACCCACAAGAAAAATGGAATTCAATTCTTGAAATTGGAGGAATTGGACTCCCTCCATGGATGAGATAATTGAATTCCTGGATGATGAGGGAATCAGGAATACATTTGCTTTTCCTATTATGCCCTCCCATCATTCTGCCTTTCAATGATCTCGACTGCGCCTCCATGAAATCCGGTAGGTAAAGAGACCTTGCGGGTTGCATAAGAGATCTCGTTCTCGAACACCAGATCACCATTGTTCAGGAGGCGATGGACCAGACAGCAGACGCTTCGACACCGCCGACAGAAAGCATGGATGTAACCCCGGGACAATGACGTCAACGTTGGTATTTTGCGAACATGCTTCTCGCTCGCTGGCTCATCCTCGTATGACGTTGCTTTGACGATGAACATGGCAGTGTTAGACTTTTTTATGTATTATAATTTAATTTATACACAATAATTGACATTTAACTCTACTTTAACTAAATAAATAAAAATAATTAATTAAAATGTTTTTAAAAATAAATATAAAATAAAATAAAACAAAAAAATAAGGGCATTTTAGTAATCACATTGATTTTTATTCCGATTCAGTTGAACTAGTAAACAACTTATATGAAATTAGATGAATTTTGTTTCCTAAACATTTAAGTAAATTCGATTCTGATTCATTCTCAATTCAATTCATCCTCAATTCAATTCATCTTCAATCAAATTCCTCTTATTTTGATTACGGTTGCGTAAACGAGCAATTACTGACTACTACGTGGATCAATGGAATTTAAATGTCTATTATTTGAAACTTAACCTAACAATTGTTATCGTAATACCCAAACACCCAACTGTCACCGTATGTCTCTAACCAAACAGAAGCATCTTCTTCCCCTCGCTTCTTCCATGGTAGATCTTACCAACCAATTCATCTCTCCTCCGTCAACCCCACCTCCATTCACATTCCTTCGTCTAACCTATTTTCCGTCCTCCACAAACAAGTCCGTGACCACGGCTACCTCGTCGACTCCGCCGCCGTCGTCTGCAAGATAGACTTTAGCAATCGCGGAGCAATACTCTTTTGGAACGACGACGTCGATCCATTGCGGGAGACCGTCCTTAGCAATCGCTGTCGTCCACGACAGAGGACGACTAGTTGCAGTTGCTGCAGAAGAGAGGGATTGGAGGTGGGTCGCTGAAGAAAAGAAGGATTGGTGGTGGGGGTGGCCTGTTAAGGTCGCCGGAGAAGAGAATCCATGCCATGCCGGTCATGGCATGTAAGACTCGCAGACCTGCTGGAGGAGAAAGACCAACTGGTCTGTTTGGTTGAGGGTTTAATAAGAGAAAGGATGTTTGGTTACTTGGTTATTAAACTTAAACATTTAATACATGTCATGTCTTTGTTGGGCTATGTAAGCTAGTGAGTAAAATAGATACTAACTAGTTAGCATCCAAGTATTATCATTTTTTTAAAGGAAACTAATGAAAATGGCTTGAAAACTTTGTGTTTTAACGATAAAGACAAAATAAAGGGTAATGTGAATAGTACCAGTATTAACTTTTTAGTATAAAAATGTGGTTTTTCGTTAAAGTGAACAGTACCGAGAGCTTTTCGCTAAAGTTCTCTTTTTTTCTCTCTCTCAATAACTATGATTCACATAAGTAAATTCATTAATTATGCTTTACTTTACAGGTTTTATATTTTTCAAATGCCTAAAATATCCTTATTGCATATTTGATGGACACAATTAATTCTATAAAGGAAAAGGGAAAAAAAATGAGAATTGGAATGGATAAGTACTCTTTATAAAAAAATAAATCTTTTCCGGATCTCTTATACCAAATACACTCAATCATTTTATTTGGGTCTTTAAAATTTGATCTAACGGTTAAAATTATTATAACTTTTAGGCTAAATTTTTTTCATGATTCTTGTGGTGGTACTTTACTTTTAAATAGACTCATGTGGTGAAAAAGTTATTAATTGTAATCCTATGGTGAAATTCGTTATCAATCATAGTCTAAATTGGATTTTTTTTCTCATTCTTTTGTCATTAGTAGGGGCAAAATTGTTATTTTCGTTTTTATTGATTTCATCAACCAATCATAAAGCACCATATGGCCATAAAAAAATTTATTTTTAAAACTTTTAGATTTATTTTTAAAACTTTTAGAACTACAATAAAAAAAATATAAACAATAAAACTACAAGATTCATATTATCATACTTTTTCATTTTAAGAGAGCCAAGAGTCCAAATTCAAGGTTTAAAAAATCACAAAGTACCTCACCGCATTTAGGTTAGAATAGAAGTTATTATGCAAACATTGAATTTAGTTTCATTTTAAAAAAAACAGTGGTGGACGGGATGGCTAGGGTTATGTGTGAGAGAGAGAGGAGAAGGTGGTTGATGGTCGTTGCAGCTATGGTTGACAAAGGTAGAGATTGGGGAAGGATTTTCTTTTTATTTCCTTCTATTTTTGTTGATTATAAAAAAGTGGAATTACCAAAATGAAAAGAAAAAATGGAATGACCTTTTCACCCCTGCATGTGGGTGAGATTTTGACAGAAATTTCAATTTGGACTATGATTGATAGCAAACTTCACCACAGGGTTAAGATTAACACTTTCTTCACCACAGGGATCGATTTAAAAGTAGTGTCTCACCACAGAGATCAAGAAAAAAATTTAGCCTAACGGTTAAATAGGTCCCTTATTTTTAGCTGTTAGATCAAATTTCAAAGAATTAGATTGATCGATTAAGTAAACTTAGTGAAAGGGATCCCGCTCTTTATTATAAACCATCTATCTTTTACTCTTTTACATGTCTCGAGGATAAAGAGTTATTTATTTCGATCGAATCATACGTAGTACACGTGCCCATTTTACTACTGTATATCTCTGTTTGTACATACGACAGCGCTCTATATAAACTTAAGCATTCACCCAGTTCGGTAGAAATAACTGTCTCTAGCTTTCTAATGATTGGGTTGCAATAATGGATTCTCTCCCTTATGCAAACTCTATCACTGCTGGCCTGTTCACAGTAATCATCGTGTTCTATTACTTATCTCGAAGATGGAGAGCTGCCAATCACAAGGGCAAATTATCACCACCAGAAGCCAAGGGTGGATGGCCTATATTTGGTCACCTTCATTTGTTGGGAGGCTCCACACCTCCTCACGTAATTTTGGGAGCCATGGCGGACAAGTACGGACCCATTTTCACTCTCCGTCTTGGCGTCCATCCGTCGTTGGTGATAAGCAGCAGTGAGATCGTAAAAGAATGCTACACAACCAAAGACTTGAGCGTACTCGCTCGCCCAAAGATGGCGGTTCTAGATCACGTTAGCTACAACTATGCCATGTTTGGAGCGGGACCAGATGGACCCTATTGGCGAGAAATTCGCAAGATCGTTACCTTGGAGTTGCTCTCAGTCCGGAAGGTTGAGCTGCTCAAGCACATTCGAGTGTCGGAAGTGGCTACTTTCCTCAAAGAATTGCACGAACTTTGGAGTACAAAGAAAAAGGAGGGCTCGAAAGATGGAGTGGTTGTAGAGCTAAAGCAATGGCTTGGGGACATGACGCTGAACGTGATTCTTACAATGGTGGCCGGAAAGCGGTATTCGGTGACTGCCCCTGGGGATGAGAAGAAAGAAGCGCGTAGGATTCAGACTGCATTGAGGGAGTTCTTTGATTATATGGGCATGTTTTTGGTGGGTGACGCGGTTCCTTATCTGCGGTGGTTGGATTGGGGTGGACATGAGAAGGCAATGAAGAAAAGTGCAACGGAAATACACGCCATTGTGGCAGAGTGGCTTGAAGAGCATAAGCAGAGGAGAGCAAAAGGTGATGCAAAAGGAGAACAGGACTTCATAGATGCGATGCTTTCTGTGCTTGATGGTGCAGACCTTGGCAGTTTTGATGCTGATACGATCACCAAAGCCACAAGCTTGGTACGTATATATAATTCATTAATTTTGCAGGCAAATAATTAACCATAAAAGGCTGGAGTTAGACACTAAACACATCAAGATTTTATTTTTACTTTTCAATACTTATAAGCTAATTGCATGATCTATAAAAAGAAAATGAATACATTAGACAAAGAATTTTTTTTTAGGAAACATATGATTTCCAATTTTATATATGACTCATGCGACATATTTGTCTGCTCACCAATGGGTGATGGTAGAGAGATTATCTTCTTAGACTGTATTTGTAGACCACATGATGTGGCGGTTGATGATTAGATTCTTTCTTTAAATTTTTAGGAATGAAATCTGGCCATCAATTGTCACATTCTTTGGTTTACAAGATGTGATTTAAAAAAATAATCTCTTTAACATTTTCTTCGCTTAAAGAATGTATAAATTTTAATCAAGCAAATATTCCTTGGGCAGAATATTATTGCAGGAGGTGCTGATTCCACCACGGTGACAATGACGTGGGCAATATCGTTAATGTTGAACAACCCTCATGTTCTGAAAAAAGCTCTAAATGAATTGGACACCAAAATAGGCAAACAAAGAGTTGTGAGTGAGGAAGATATAAGCAACTTGGTCTACATCCAAGCTATTGTAAAGGAGACATTACGTTTGTACTCAACAGCACCATTATCAGGGCCGCGTATATTCACTGAAGATTGCACCATTGCTGGCTACCATATCCGAAAGGGCACCCGATTGATCTCGAACTTCTGGAAGATTCAAACTGACCCGAAAAATTGGCCTGAGCCATTCGAGTTCAAGCCAGAGAGATTTCTTACCACACACAAGGATGTTGATCTGAAGGGTCGTCATTTTCAGATTATTCCTTTTGGAAGTGGTAGAAGAGCATGCCCTGGTTTGGCATTTGCGCTTCAAATGGTGCACTTTACGTTGGCTAGTTTTCTACATGCGTTTGAAATCTCAAACCCGTCGAGTGCACCAATTGATATGACGAAGAGTTTGGGATTGGCCAATGTTAAGGCAACTCCACTCAATGTTCTTATCAAACCTCGCTTATCTTCTGAACTTTATGGATAAAAGAAGGAAATATAGACTATTATGTGTGTGATATGAATAAGAGATTTTCGTTGTTATTAGTTATGTATAATTATGTGTGTATCTCTGTAATCATAAAATCAATAAATCATCTGCCAATGTAAGATAAAAAACCTAGCAATAATGAGTGTTTGAGAATGGGCATATTTAGTAATTAAAAAGTACCCCAAAAAAGCCTCTATTTACATTTTTAATTGGGCTCTCTTTTGGGTCTATTGCCTTTAGATTTTTTGTTTTTCAATTTGTTTGTAAAGAACCCACCCATTTGCCAGTACACAAACATGACAAATTTAAATAGTCCATCTGCGATTATTATTGAAAAGCTAATTTTAATTAGGTTTTTCTAATTATTGATTGAAAAATCGAGAGATTTTCATTACATTAACTTTGGTCTAAACTGCTTTGAAGTGCAAAATTTGCATAGCAATGATATGTTTACTACTTACATCACTTTGCATATCAGTAATGTGATATTTCTAGCATTATTTGTAGGGCAAGAAAGAAATCCAAGAAAACCAAATTCGATCTAAAGAATTTGAGCCCAACTTGAGAAAAACCAAACCTAAAAATTCCGAATTATTTAATTCTTAAAATTTCGGTATAAAAATTTAGGGTATCTCAGTTTACTACCCTCAAGTTTCGTGATTTTCAACAAATGGTACATGAAGTTTTTTTCGTCCTAGAGTTATACCTAAAGTGTTAATTTTGGGACAATCTCATACATCCGTTAGTCTAGCTGTTAAGTCTTCAGTTAACTGATGACGTGGCGCCCCTATAGACAATGATTGGGTGCCACGTGTCATTAAGAGGTCCACGTGAAAATTAAAAATTAAAAAAAAAAAACCTACCCGTCTTCTACTTTCCCCCAACCTCCGCACTCTTTCTCTCCCTCATCCCCCCGCACCATCTCCCTCCATTCTTTCTTTACAACCCACACCTCTTCCCTTTCTTCTGTCTTCTACAACCTGCACCCATTCCCTCCCTTTTCTCTTATGCAACCCGCACCCTTTTCCTCATTTCTCTATACCAGTCTTCATTTTCTTCTCCTTCATCCCTTATCCTTCCATTCTCTCATCTTCATCAACCCACAAAACCTTTTTACTTGGATTGCAGCGTCTTCAACCTTAGATCCTTGAGTTCCATGATCTCTTTGCATGTTCTCGCCACACGCAATCCCTTCTCATACAGATCCAGAGCTTCGTTCATCAGCTTGAACACGTCGTTTAGGTCTTGAGTTTCGCTCTTGACAAGCACCATCTTGCCGAATGCCAAGTGATGGTTCGCGAGTGCCTTATGGTGGTCCGAAGACCTGAATAAAAAGTTTTTGGCCCTGTTTAGCAGCGCGATAGCGACATATCGGTCCGAGACGTCCCATATGGTTTTCGATCTCGCGATGTTCAGGTCCAGGAGAAGTTTTCTCTCTCCGCAATCGGACACTTTGTCAATGTCGATCTTAGAGACTATATCTGTAGCTTGCTTGAAGTATGAGGAAGTGAGATCGAAGCTTCGGAGGTCGTGCCATATAAGGCCGATCTTGAGGTAGAATGAGGCGGACTTTATCACTGGGGAAATGACACTAAAGACGTCACTGGATATAAAAAGGAGACTAGCCGTGGCGTGGCGTAACTTGGCGTGGTCTTCGGTTCTAGACACACTGAAGGGGCGGAGGGAAACTGCGTTTGAAAGGTCGATGCAGGCATTCTAGAGGCGGTAGCTGAGTTTCCAAATGAAGAGCTTCAGTGAGTTAGAGAAGGGAGCGAGTTGGCCTACTTGAGTTGAGAATCGGCGGAGACTGTGTCCGGTGAGAGATTCTCTATTTGTTTGATTGATGACTTGATTTGGGAGATGAGAAGTTAATGATATTGCGATGGAGGTTGGTGTTAAGGTTGGGAGTTGACGTGGCCTTGTTGGATCTCCGATGTTGAGAGCTCAGCGATCCTCATTTGTGTTGGTGTGGATGAGACAATGGATGGATAAGGGACGAATGATGAGAGAATAGAGGGTGTTGCAGGTTGTAGAAGAAAAAATGGAGGGAAAATGTGCAGGTTGTAGAAGATAGAAGATAGGGAAAGGGTGCAGGGGATGATGAAGAGAGCGAGTGCGGGGGTTTAGGGGAGGTAGAAGACGAGTAGGTTTTTTTTTTAATTTTTAATTTCCACGTGGACCTCTTAATGACACACAGCGCCCAATTATTGTTCACATAAGCGCCACGTCATCAGTAACAGAAGACTTAACAGCTAGACTAACAGATGTATGAAACTATCCCAAAATTAACACTTTAGGTATGACTCTGAGACGAAAAAAAACTTCATGTACCTAATGTTGAAAATCACGAAACTTGAGGGTAGTAAACTGAGATTTACCCAAAAATTTATATTTACTAAAGCTCAGCAAATTAACATTGTTGATCATGTGAGAGCAACACTGTTCACCTACAGTGAAAGTGTCACATACCAGACCGGCTCCGCCGTAGCCGGGATGTGACAGAATGGTATTAGAGCCACTCTACCGTGTGGTGCGAGTGTGCCAACGAGGATGTCGGGCAATTAAGAGAGGTGGATTGTAACATCCCACATCGACTAACTAAGAGGGTGTGACATGCCTTATATGTACATGCCCACCTTCATATAGCACGAGGCTTTTTGGGAGCTCACTGGCTTCAGATTTCGTGGGAAATCAAAAGTTAAGTGAGTTCCCAAAACGCGTCTTGCTATAAGGAGGTAAGCATGTACATATAAGGCATAAAAGATCATTTTCCCTTGGGCGATGTGGGACCTTACAATCCACCCCCCTTAAGGGCCCGACGTCCTCGTCGGTACACTCAAACAGACAGTGAGTCTGGCTCTGATACCATTATGTCACAACCTAGACCAGCTCCACCGTAGCAAGATATTGTCAGCTTTGGGCCCAGCCCGCACGGTTTTGTTTCTGGGGACTCGGCATGATAACTTTCCAGTGGGTCACCAATCCTAGGAATGCTTTTGCCCAAACCTGCTTAACTTCGGAGTTCCCACGAAATCCGAAGCCAGTGAGTCTCCAAAAGGCCTTGTGCTATAAGGAGGGGATTATGTACATGTAAGGCACATCACCCCTCTCCGTTGGTCGATGTAGGATCTCACAATCCACCCTTCTTAGGGGCCCGACGTCTTCGTCGGCACACTCGCACCGAACGACAAAGTGGCTCTGATACCATTCTATCACATCTCAGCCCACATAGCAAGATATTGTTCGTTTTGGGCCCGACCTGCATGGTTTTGTTCTTGGGTTCTTGGGACTTCCTAGGGGGTCACCCATCCTAGGACCGCTTTCGCCCAAACTCGCTTAACTTTGGAGTTCTTATGGGATCCAAATCCAATGAGTTCCCAAAATGCGTCTTGCTATAAGAGGTGGGCATGTACATATAAGGCATAGAGGATCCTTCTCCACTGGGCAATGTGGGACCTTACATATTGCTAAGGATTGTCAAGGATTTATATGCAATGAACATGTTTGACATTCTAGTTAGCCATTTTTCTTGCTAGTTTAATTCTACAAGTACCAGTTTTTCTGGTATACCTAATATACTATTTGCAATTAAAATGTCCCATATAATTGAAGAAATCGTAACATATGTTAGTTTTTAAGTATCTTAGAAAATGTCGTGTTTCCTCGTGTAAAAATTCATTTGTTTGAGGGCACTTAAAGAGGGAGAGCTGAAATATTCAAAGCAGGTTATATGAGTGTTAACTTTGTCTCCCCTACAAGGTGGATATGTATAATTTTATTTATGTTGTGTGTTCATATGTTTTAGGAGCTTCGCGATTTGTTTCTAGCGCTGTGTGTTCATATGTGTCAAGAGCTTCGCAATCTATTTCTAGCGTCGTGTGTTCTTATGTGTGAGGGGCTTCGCAATTTGTTTAAAAAATGTCACTTGTTGCAAGTTCTAGATAAAGATTGCATGATGCCGTTGGTGTATAATACTGTAATTGATACAACCATTTAACTGACTTTAAGTACAAGTGCAGTGTTGCTTTCATACTTTTGTTGGTACTTCTATATGATAAAACATTGTATTATAATGGTTTATTATATTAACACTCCACAAATTGTTAAATAAACCACACATAGTTAATACACCCTACATTTGCTTTTTCATTTAAAAATTATCTTAATACACCCTACATTTGCTTTTTCATTTAAAAATTATCTTAATACACCCCACATATTTTTTCATAATACCCTCACACCCCACATTCTCAATATACACCTTATATTTTGTACATGCACCCCACATTTCTCAAATATTATAACACTCGTTTTTTATTTTCAAGGACTGAATCTAACCATTTGAATGTTTAGTGTGCCAAAAGATTTGAAATCATCTAAACGTTTAGTTTGCCGAATTACTTCAAAATGATGATTTGAAATCATCTTAATATGGTTTGCATCGACAGATATTTACCTTCGTTAAGTAGGGCAACATCAGCAATGGCTTATTAATAAGTTTAACTTCGTGGTATGCAATTTTTGTTTTGACTTTCACGAACTTCATTTCTGCAGTGTGGGAATTTTATTTTGATTATTGCGTGGCTGGTTTTAAGACGTAAGTCTTGGAAATATTTGAAGCTACACTTCCAAACTAATTTGAGATATTTGAAACTGCATCTTTACATTGATGGATATAAATGGAGGTACAAGTACAAATGGTTAGTTGTGCGATTCCACATTTTGATAGTTAAGAAAATAAATAATATGCTAAAAATAATTTGGAGTGTATTTGGAATTTTTATTTTTATTTTTAAACTCAATAAGATCAAAATTGTCATTGCATTGTGAGGTAAATAAGTCATTTAATATTAAATTTTAGGGGTGTGATATCCACACACCACTTTTTACTTCTCTCACACCTTTTTAGATTTCGGCCGTCATATCGAATGAATTGGAGAAGATTTAACAGACAAAAAGTAATAGGAGTGTGTGAGAAGTAAAAAAGGGTGTGTGGATAGCACACCCCAAATTTTAATGTGGGGTGCACTTAACATTTTGTGGGATGCTAATATAAAAAGTCATTATAATTTACCTAATTTATAGTTCATTACTAATAATGTAATAGCCCGTCCCTAAACATTATAATTTTTGTAATTTTAATAAGTGAGTTTACAAAAATACCCTTCGAGGCACGTACGTCGATTCATGTTGACCGCCTTTTAGTGACATGTAAGATTCATTTTCTTGGTATATTATTATAGTACTCGTCGCTACGGACGCGTGGGCGCAGGCGGAATGTGATTTGGAGCTATAACGAAAAAGCTATTAACGTTTGAAGTTCGGGGTTAAAATGATAATTTAATTGTTATTTAGAAATTTCAAAAAACTCCAGAGTGCCACATGTGTGGCAAAGATTAAAAGAAAATGTGATGGACGGTGGAGATAAGAAGGAAAAAAGATAAGGGAGGTGGGGCGCTGCCCAGTTAAAAGGCGATGCCCAGTTAAAAGGAGAGAGAGAGAAGGTGGTTAGCCAATGAGAGAAGAAGATGAGGAGGGAACCGGCTGGGTTCACCATGACCCGTGACCCGACCTGGTCCCATCTTTCGATTCCGACAACCATGGATGGCGAGGTTGGTGTCAAAATGATCCTTAGCTCGAGGCCAATCGATCATTCTTCCTATTTCACCCCAAAAATCAAAATATTTGGTGTTGATTTCACAAAACCCGTATGGTGGGGTGTGGCGGTTTTGGGTTCGAATCATGCAATCTCGAAATATTTTCCTTCAATTACCACCACCCATAGCACTCTCTCAAGGCCTAGAACAAAGCCCAAGCAGTGGTTGAGGCGTCGGAGTTGTTTTGGAGGTCGAATTGGAGCACACCCAATTCTAGGGTTCATACGAATTTTAGTAAAATTGGAGGTCTTCGAGGCCAAATTGACCTTGACCACAGGTATCAAAGTTGTTCTATTTATTGAGATCTTCAATTCTGCAATTTTTGAGAATTTTTGGAGAAAGTTGGATTTTTCGGCGAGCCGGGGCGACCAATCGCCACTCGCGGCGGTGCGTTGCCTGTGGGCCGCCAAAGTTATTTTCAGGCATTATTAAATGCCTTGAGTTCAGTCTTGAGGATGGATTGACGTAGATTGATCGTTAGGACCCAAATTCACTACGATACGGTAATAAGTCAATGTATGAACCTATGATCCGACCGTTGGATCGTCACCAAACTTTAATAGGTCGTTATTCATAATTTTTTAGGAATGTAGGAATTTATGGATGGGGAATCCATCTTACGGATCTTCCCAAATTAGAATTATAATTTTGTAAATAAAATGTTAACCACCACTTGGTTTTGCCAATTAGAGGAGATCCAGCCGTTGGATCATAACGAAACTTTGGGGTATTGTTCTAGAAGCATAATTTATATCTTTGGAAGTGACGGATCAAAGATTTATGATACAGATCTTTCGGATCAAATTAAGTAGGGATGCGTTGTATGTAAATTACATATTCTCTCAGTAAGGATTCTAAGATGTGATTTGATATTTGTGCTAGGCGATTATGAAATACCAAAAGAAGGTTAAGTGTAAATTATCTCACGATATATTCATACGCTATTCATATATTATGAAATACCAAAAGAAGGTTAAGTGTAGATTATCTCATGATATATGCATACGCTATTAATTGTAAATAATTATTGTGAACTGCGATTGGCTTGATCCCTGTTTAGGGTACGTAGGCAGTCTAACGAGACGTTAGATGCAGCCATGCGATAAGTGAGATTAAATAATCAAGGCAAAATATTTGTTTGGTAAATTGAGCAATGTGAAGGAATCTGATGAAAAATATGAGATTTGAACCTTATGAATTGGTGAGTTAGTATTGGTTATAAATTCTTGTGTGAGGAAATGTGAAATGGTGGTTTTATGTCTTATAAATGCTAGACCATAATTGGCTTATATTTTAATGTGAGATTAGTACAGCTTGCACAGGGATGCGCAACAATACGGAGGCCAAGGTAAGATCAGGTAAGTATAATGTTGGTATGATCAAATAGTAATTAGTGATAAATGGATATGAGGAGAATTGATTGTTCTGCACCCCGGTGTTAGTGCTCCCGCCGGTGGCCAAGGTCAGCCTTTACGTGATCGTTCACCTCTTGCACTTTACGCTCATCTTGGATTCCAAGGTAGGTGTCAGCCTGTGGTACAGACCACTTTAGGTGGTTCCGACTCGTTAGGTGACTTACGATACTTCGCACAGCCTTCACGTGATCGTAGCACTTGAGCATATTTATTTACACACAGCTTGTCGTACAGACCACTTTAGGTGGTTCCGACTCCTGTGCATGACCTGATTGATGTGATATTATTGATGAGATGTAAATGAGTTGTACAGGTCACTATAAGTGACTCCGACTCACGTGCTAGCACCTAATTGATGTGATATGATTGATGAGATGTGAGTGAGTCGTACAGGTCACTATAGGTGACTCCGACTCACGTGCTAGCACCTGATTGATGTGATATGATTGATGAGATATGGGTGAGTCGTATCGATCACTATAGGTGACTACGACTGACATTTATTTGTATTGATTTATTTCATCTTACTTACATGATTGTTGCTAAGATACTCGACATGGTATGTTTTGGTTTTCCATTCTTCAGCATGATTGGTATATACCTGAGTATTGGTATTCTCTGGGGAATTACATGGATTTCAACGAGGGGTTATTGTATTGTTAAAAAGAAATATGTTTTTGAAGTTTTATTTTGTCTACTCACATATCTGTTTTGTACCCCTTCAGGTTTTAGCTGATGAGGTTCGTATCGACGAGGATTCTTGGCAAATCTCAGGATTGGTGGCTACTTCTAACTGTATAATTCTTACCCGCTCTACTATACTTTACTTATGCTCTAAAGTCACGTGTGAGATGGGTTCGCTCCCGCTCACGAGCACACTCTGGTGTTTAGGCACTTTTAGGTTTAAATTTATTCACTTTTTCCACATCACTACACTTTATGGCTTTGTCACTTTCCAGGTGTCGGCCAGCACATCTCGACTTCGGAGTCCTAATGGACATTCTGGGTTGGGGTGTGTCAAATAAGAATTCGTATGTAGTTTATAGAAATTTACTGTAGACATCAAAATTTCGGTGAAATAAATGTTGACCTCCACTTAAAATTTACTGTAGACATTAAAATTACAACCTCCACTTATTTCACCTCCATCATCCACTTACTTCACCTATAACCTCCACTCATTTTACCTCCATCATCCACTCACTTCACCTACAACATCCACTCACTTCACCTCCATCATCACACTTATTTTATCTCCATCATCCACTCACTTTACCTCCATCATCCACTCACTTCACCTACAACATCAACTCACTTCACCTCCATCTCAAAATCTATAAATAGGAAGCCATTTCATTCATTTTCATTCACCAATTCACAAATACATTTCTCTACTCCCAAATTGGAAAAGAATTATCTTGAAGTTCATTCTTCGTTCTTCGTTCTTCAGGAATCAAGCCCCAACGGCCCCTTGAAAAAACGTTCATCCGCCTTCAGGAATCAAGCCCCGACGGCCCTTGAAGCTCTGTTCATCCACCTTCAAGATTAAGCCCCGATGGCCCTTGAAGCTCTATTCATCCCAATCCAAGATCAAGCCCCGACAGCCCTTGAAGCTCTATTCATCCACCTTCAAGATCAAGCCCCGGCAGCCCTTGAAGATCTGTTCATCCCAATTCAAGATCAAGCCCCGACGGCCCTTGATGCTCTGTTCATCCACCTTCAAGATCAAGCCCCGACGACCCTTGAAGCTCTGTTTATCCCAACCCAAGATCAAGCCCCGACACCCCTTGAAGCTCTGTTCATCCACCTTCCAGATCAAGCCTCAAAGGCCTCTTGAAGATTCGTTCATCCGTCTTCAAGATCAAGCCCCGACGGCCCTTTGATCCACACATCCGTTTCTTCAATAATCAAGCCCAAAAGCCCCTTGAAGTACACCAACCGTTCATCGTTCATCGTTCGTCGTTCATCCATCTTCAAGAACAAGCCCAAAAGCCCTTAAAGATCGTTCATTATTCAACGTTCATCCAACTTCAGGATCAAGCCCCAATGGGCCTTTGAAGAAACGTTCATCCGCCAAACTTCAAGATCAAGCCACCAACGACCCTTTAAAGAAACCTCGCCCAACTTCAAGATCAAGCCCAAAAGGCCCTTGAAGAAATTTTCGCCAAACTTAAAGATCAAGCCCAATGGCCCTTGAAGAAACTCCATCTGCTCATCCAGGATCAAGCCTCAACGGCCCCTTGGATCAAGCCCACAAATCAAAGTCTTATGGAGATCGAATCAGAGGAATAAATAGAGATTGTAACCTAAATTCATTAATACAAATATATTTTGTACACGTGTTCTTGTTTCAGAAATTTTTGTGTTTACAAATTTGGCACGCCCAGTGGGACTATCTCTACCTCTCATCTCTATCTTCAAATCCACAAAAAAGGGCACATATAGCATCAAGGAAGGCCCAAACTGTTCCTAACACGAAGAACAAGAGTATCCTCATCATGAGCGGTGGCGTTTTTGGCATCACAACTCGAAGCAAGGCAAGAGCTCTTTCCGCCGCATCTTCCCTTTCTGCATCAACTTCGCTAAAAGTTTATGAACACCCAAAATACAAGCCCGCGATCACTCTGGCCTTGCTAAGTGCGCCAATGGAGGATATCCTAAGGAAGTGCCTCGAGTCCCTGCCCTCTGACGCCGACTCGAGCAACAACACAGCCATACAAGTCATGACCACCGGAGCGACTTCGATCAAGGAGTAGCTGGCTCAAATGAATGAAGCGATTGCAAAGCTCAAACAGACTATAGAGGAGAAAGACTTACAAATCGCCACACTTGTCAACCAATTGGAAATGAAGAACAACGACAAAATGGTAGGCGGTGAAGATGAGGAACCTCCGACAAAAGAAATCGAGGAGAGGCCAGACCAAGCAACGGCACTCATGGGATCTCTGTCTATCCAGCAGCTGTAACAAATGATCGCTAGCACTATCAAGGCATAGTACGAAGGGAGCTCACATACCTCCATGTTGTATTCAAAGCCTTACTCTAAGAAAATTGACAACTTGAAGATGCCAAGGGGATATCAATCGCCAAAGTTCATGCAGTTCGATGGGAAGGGAAATCCAAAGCAGCATGTTGCCCATTTCGTCGAAACTTGCAACAATGCAGGGACGAAATGAGACTACCTGGCGAAGCATTTTGTCCGCTCTCTAAAGGGAAATGCATTCGACTGGTACACGGATTTAGAACCTGAATCCATCAATAGCTGGGAGCAATTAGAGAGAGAGTTCTTGAACCGTTTTAACAGCACTCGTCGTACAGTAAGCATGCTGGAGCTGACAAGCACAAAGTAGTGGATGGACGAGCCAGTTGTCGATTACATCAACCGATGGCGCACTCTGAGCCTCGACTGCAATGACAGACTCTCGCAAATCTCCTCAATCGAGATGTGTGTTCAAGGTATGCAATGGGGATTACAATACATCCTTCAAGGCACCAAACCACAAATATTTGAAGAGTTAGCCACCCGCGATCATGACATGGAGCTAAGCATCGCTCATCATGGAAAAAAAGAGCCGATCACCGACTTCAAGAAGGATAAGGTGTTTACTCCAAATGTGGACAATCGTGGAAAGAAGCCCACCAATGAAGCTTTTACCATTGACGCTACCCCCATCAAGACCTCTTCCGCACCCGTCAAAATCTCTTCTAAGAACAAAGCAAAAGAGATAAAAAGAGGTGAGCCTTTTAGTACCCAAGACAGGTACAAGAACACCTTGAGGGAATTGGAGCAGAAAACATACCCATTTCCAGACTCTGACATGGCCCCAATGCTAGACGACCTGTTGGAGAAAAATGTGATTGAGCTGCCTGAATGCAAGCGCCTGGAATAGATGAATCGCGTTGACGATCCCAAGTACTGCAAGTACCATCGCATCGTGAGTCATCCCGTCGGAAAGTGCTTCATCCTCAAGGAACTCATCATGAAGTTAACACAACAAGGGCAAATTGAACTCGACCTAGAAGACACAGTCGCGACGCATACTACGATGATCGTGTTTGGATCCTTTGATCCTATGCCTCTTCAGGTAACGCGTGACCATCCCCATCAAAGCTCAAATCACACGGTCCTGTCCACACAACCATCATTGGGGGCAAGCAACCAAAATGCACCTGCTGACGATAATGAATGATGGACCTTAGTGACCCGCAAAAAATCGAAGAAGCCTAAACCACAAGACACAAGGCCGAAGGTAGAGGAATTGAGAAGGCACCGCCGCCGCAACAATAGGAAACCCAAAAGAAGCGCAAGAGCTGCTAAGCCAACATGCGCTGGGGAACCTATGGAGCGAGAACCACGCATTGCCGTCTCCTTGCACGAGTACTTCCTGAATGACTTCTTCCAACGGTACACTATCGCTGCATGTCACATGGTGAAAGTAAATGAACCATTAAGAGACGAAGTTATCCCCGTTGAAGAAGTGAAGACCCTCATGACCAAAGAAGGTTTGCCGACCCACGTTAGCATCGATGAGGCATTACGATTACCCGAGGAGATGCGGAAAGCATTGATAGTGGTCTTAGCAAATCCCAACGACCATGGAGTACAAGGAAACAAGGACGAAGACTCAAGGCTTCGGTCATACGAATATGACACATGCTATTCCACCCAAGACTCAATCAACTTCACTGACGAAGACTTACTGCTGGGATCAAAACCTCACAACCGCCCTCTCTTCGTCTCAGGGTACATAAGGGAGAGCAAAGTCAACCGCATGCTTGTGGATGGTGGATCGGCCATAAACATCATGCCGAAGTCAACGATGGCTACAATTGGCATCAAAATAGATGAACTGTCCCTAAGCCGTCTACTAATCCAAGGTTTTAACCAAGGAGGACAAAGAGCAATAGACATGATCCGAGTGGAGATGACCATTGGTGAACTCAAATCAAGCACGATATTTCATGTGATTGATGCAAGAACTTCATACAGCCTGCTCTTAGGAAGGCCTTGGATCCATGAGAATGGAGTAGTGCCATCCACCCTTCACCAATGTTTAAAATTCTACCGGGAAGGAGTGAAGGTGATTCGAGGCGATACCAAGCCATTTACCGAAGCCGAATCACATTTTGCAGACGCTAAGTTCTACATGGAGGAAGACATGATACCTGAAGCTCTCCCAAAAGAGGTAAAATCCACGGGCAAAGCGACGCCTAAAAAGCAAGAATGGCAATCTGTTCCAAGAAAGCAAGGAAGAGAAGCCAGGCCGTCTTCAAGCAAAAATAACAACGAACTATGTCACTTATGAATATTGCTCCCAAGTTTGAATCCCGCTCTCCATAGATTAGATTAGTTTAGAATATCGTCTTGTTGAAAATGTGTTGCTTACGATTTGTAATGCATTGACAGAAATGGGTTCAGTCACATGGGTACAAGCCTGGCCAGGCTCTAATGCTATGGAAACGTATATACGGGAATGGTATTTGGGCGCATCACAGTGATCAACTAGAAGGTTTTTCCTCCTACTTTTCCTTGTCCAGTTAACCCAATTCCACTTGTTTGTGCTTTATTCAGTTTCCTGGTGAATCTTGATGTAATTTGATTTCCGGTCAATGAATTTCGTTCGCCATTTTTAATGTGTAGGCTTGAACAAAGATTTTAAGAATATGTTGAGTGAGAGTGCTGAGTTCAAGGCATTGGCTTTGAAACAAGTTATTACCGCGGCTGATGGAACTAGAAAGGTACATGGATTCATTTCCTTATGTCCCCTGTATTGCTTAACTATCATCATACGTGGTCTTACTCTACTCGGTTAAAACTAAAAACTGCTTTTGGGAATATCATAAATGGCTTCAGAAAGTTACTAGCATTTCTCAGAGAACCTTCTCATTGATTATGAAACTCACAGGAGGTTTCAGATTCTATTCACTTTGGAAGATGGATTGGTGATAGAAACTGTTGTCATACCTAGCGTTGCTAGTGATAGTCGTAGCAGGAATACTGTTTGCGTTTCGAGTCAAGTGGGCTGTGCCATGAATTGTCAATTCTGCTACACTGGCAGGTAAGCTTCATTCTTCTCCTCTAGGCTGTGAATTCTACGTTCTTTCAATTTCCGTAGCCCAGATAATCTGAATGTTGTTCTAAATCCTTCCATTTGCAGGATGGGTCTAAGGAGGAACCTGACTGCAGCTGAGATTGTAGAGCAGGCTGTATTTGCACGGTCCTTGTTCACAAGTGAAGTTGGCGACATTACGAATGTTGTATTTATGGTAGGTTAGCAGTTCACGATACATTTTCACATGGATATACGTTTTTTTTCATTAACCCAAAGAAGAGAATCCTAGTTCGTTTCTCTGTCATCTATACCCAAGTAGTTTACTGAACGGGCATTATTCATTAGGTATAACAGATACTTTCATCCTCTCTGATAATACGTATAAATTTAAATTTCTAGGGAATGGGAGAACCACTTCAGAACATTGACAATGTTCTTAAAGCTGCAGACATAATGCTACATGATCAAGGCCTATATTTCAGTCCTCGAAAGGTCACAGTTTCAACAAGTGGGCTGATTCCCCAGATGAGGCGTTTCCTTAAGGAATCTAATTGTGCTTTAGCTGTTAGTTTGAATGCAACGACAGATGAGGTATTTACATTCATTTTTATTTGAATTGGCAAGCCATGTGTAGATGTGAATAGAAGAACGCACTTGTACACATTTGCACGGTGGTATGATCTTAGCACAAACATCGCATCTGCAGGTCAGAAACTGGATCATGCCAATTAACAGGAAATATAAATTAGACTTGCTTCTTCGGACCCTTCAGGAGGAACTTCGCTTCAAGAATAACTACAAAGTTCTTTTTGAATATGTGATGCTTGCAGGAATAAATGACAGGTAAATTAACTTTTCGACTTCCTGCTGTTTGACTCGAATATGTCATATCTGAAGTTTCTTTCCGTTGCAGTATGTCAATCAAGCTCTAATTACTTGATTATGATTTTTCGGAACCAATACATTTACGCTCCCACAATCAGGGATCCCTCTTTTCTGTTTTTTGTTTTGGTGGTTGACTATGTTCTTTGCATATTGCAGCGTTGAGGATGCAAAGAGGCTTGCCAATCTTGTCCAGGGCATTCCATGCAAGATCAATCTCCTCTCATTTAATCCTCATAGCGGATCCCAATTCAGACCAACCAGCGAGGAGAAGATGGTTGAGTTTCGGAATCTCTTGGCTGAGTTAGGGTGCCGGGTCTTCTTGCGGTCGAGTAGAGGTGATGATCAGATGGCTGCCTGTGGTCAGCTTGGCAATCCCGATGAAATCCAAGCTCCTTTGCTTCGTGTACCCGAGCAATTCAAAATGGCAATGGAAGTCTCTCTGTGATTCGATTATTTGGACATTATATTCCTAAATCCTATAGATGAAGCACGCTAAGCACGCGGTAGTTTGACTACTCTGTCTCGGACCTATCTCTTGTGGTGCACCGCGCTGTAACTTCGGTTACCTGGCCTTTTTGTTATTCATGTTTCGTGTCACCTTGTCCGGCAGATTCAAACTAGCTTTTGCTTGTATGCACATCCGCCGGACTGCCCGTCTTATGGGTTACCAGTTTAAGATGTCCGACGTTTCTCCGAACAGAAAATGTAACCTGTTTCCCTTCGTTAACGAAATATTCTGAGTTTCTCCTATGAAAGTATGCCTCATTAGAATTCTCGTAATTACTTTTTCGCATGCTAAATGCATGGAATATTGTGTGATGATCGTAGATATTGGCCTCACCTCATTCCATGCCTTCTCCATTGCCCTGCACCCTTAAACCAAGGGATATGTCATGCCCTACATCCCCTAATCAGGGAAGCTTGTCTATATTTTGCCTACAAGTGGAGGTCCAATCACGAATCCATTATCTCTCCACGAAATTATACAAAGACGAATTTTATTGAAAATTAAAAGAGTATGTTAGAGGTAGAAAATAGATGTGTGGATAGCACCACTCTTATTATAATAATGTGTTCATGTGGGTATAATTGTGACTTTACCCTTTGAGTGACGTTGATCCAGAAAACACTACGCAATATATAAAGCTTAAGTTTGGTTAAATGAATCTCCTGAAGATGCTAGATAGGTCGTTGTAATAGAACTATAAATGCAATTTTTATTTGATAAAAAGTAAAATTTATAACACGCATTAAGATTAAATTTAAAAATTAGGTCATAATACGGAAGCGGAATTGTGACTCCACTTTTTTTTACTCAACTTTTGACACATATTTTTGTGGAGTCTACTTCATAAGGTATTTTTATGATTTGGATCGTCTATCTTTTAGGTCTTCCGTCAAAGATATGTCTATAAAAAATCAACCAAATATGAAATCATATGACCACTAGATTAAGGGTTTAGCATTATTTGTCTATATTTGTCAATTTGTTTTACAAATAAATGTCTTAATTGTTTTGAATTTATCTAATTCTTTGCAATAAGAGCAACTACAGCGGGAGTGTTCGCTCGGGGGACAGGTCACCAAACATGGCCCAAGAGCCCGACCTACTTGCTCCAGCGTGTGGGAGCCCGAGGGATAGGGCAGGCTCGAGCACCAAGGCTGTCACGAATTGCCAGCCCGTGAGCCCAAAGGCTATCTGACGCTAGCCCCATTTTTATTTTTTTCTGTCAGGCGTGTGCACTGCACTCGTGCGTGGGGGCGCGTCCCCGACAAGTGTTTAGTGAATGAGGCTCGCGCGCGCAATTTCAAATTGTTACCGTTGGGAAGCCACGTGGCTTCCCATGGTCCGTTGGATCTCAACGGCAAGAAAATGTGGACCGTCCGATTTGCAACTGTAAAAAAAATAAAAAAATCTTATTTAATATCAACCGTTGGATCTGCGATCAAACGGTTGATATTATTCTCCTTTATAAATTAAAAAAAAGTTTTAAAATTCAGAAATGTTACCGTTGTGCCACGTGGCACAATATGGAGTGTTGGAATTCAAATTTTTTTAAATTCAAAGGCAGAGATTAATTAGTTGAATAAAAAAAATTTAAAAATGAATAAAAATCTGAAAAAAAAATTGTTTTTACTTTTCTATAAATACCTTCTCATTATCATCTACCTTACACCACAATTTCATATTTTCTCAACTACTTTCAACCACATTCCTATCTTTCTCTCAAAGTTTCAATCCAATTTTTTTTCAAACAAAATGACTACTGATGCAAGTACGAATTGGACGCTTCTTGAAAATGTTGCGTTATGTACTAACTGGGTTGAAGTTACTCATGATTCTCTTACGGGTAATGACATGCAGTTGAGAGAAATGTGGAGTCTTATTCATACCAATTATCTTGAGAAAATGTGTAGGAAAAGAACCAAAGAATTGATGTTCAGTCGTTGAAAATTAATTAGCCAATCGTTTAGTACGTGGAGAGACGCCTTGGCACAATCTAGTGATAATCTTCTAACACACCCCAACCCGAAAGTGGGGCATGTTGGCCGTCACGTGAGCGTAATGTAACCATGTGCACAGTGCGGGAGTAAGATTAATAATAGGAATACGAATGAATTAAAAACCAGGCCACTACCAACCTAATTAAGATAGTGCACTAGAATGCGAAGTTATAGTGCTTATACAAATTCAGAGCATACTAAGTCAATGCAGTCAAGCATGAAATAATAGAGTCAAATAACACCAAATGGGTGTCCTACATAAATGGATTCTGTCAAAACGTCCGGTGAAATTCTCGTATGCCACCAACGAACACTAGCTATCTAGAACCTGGAGGGGCGAAAAACAAAATTGAGTAGGTCAGCAAAACAAATCTTTTCAAAACCATTCTTTTCTCAAAAGTAGAATCCCTCTCCGTAAAACCTGTATAGTTTCCCAGAATCAAAGTATATACTCGTATATATGTAAATATCGAAATCATGCTGGAAAATATGAATGTATGCCATGCCAAGTATCATAATTGAATGCTCAATTATAACTCTGTGGATGTGGTCAAATGTCAGGTAATCATCTCGGCCCTCGGCCGTATATATAACTCATAACCAATCTAAATAATCAACTTAGCCCTCGACTGTCTCAATAGCTCATAATGAACTCATCATATCATGTATATCAATCTTGCACACAAATCAATACCACCTCTAGTGGTCTACACATCATCACTGAATATAAAATAATTATGCTCTAGTGCTACAATCACGTGAAGACTGTGCGAAGGATTTGTGGGTCACCTACGAGTCGAACCCACATATAGTGGTCTATAAGACAAGACTGTGCACTTAACTTGGATCTAAGGCGAGCATGTGGTGCGGGAGGTGAACATCACGTGAAAGACTGTGCCCCTAACTTTGGGCGGGAACAGTAATAACAAGGTGCAGGTGTATGAGCTCTAATCACATCTCATCATATCACATCACATCGTTTCTTTCTCAACATAACAAGTAAATAAGCTTATCTGACACTTACCTGTGCATCTACAGCACCATCATAATTATATGCAATCACTAATGCATAATAAAATAAATAGATATTTTGCATGGCATTTCAAATCATTTAAACATTTAGTTTCATTTTCTAGGAAAAATTGTAATATATAGGTATATACGGAAAAATAATTGCCCACTCATTGATAAGTAGCCGGGTCGTAGCCCCCACGCCTAACCTGGCTATGATCGTCCTCGGGATACGTCTCACCTATATGAGAATTTACTGAAAATACGTTATTTAAGCACATATACGGAACTACGGAAATAAATTCTCATACGTAGCTCAATTTTGGTATTTGAATATACCAACGTGACCTACACGACGTCACAAACCAGTACAAATTTTTAGAAAATTTTTTGGAACCCACACGCTGGCCACCCGCGGCCACGTGCCTGGCACATGTGACGGAACAGAAACGACGTCAAGAATATTCTGTTAACTTCTAACGAAAATCGTCCAAACTAACCGACGGCGTCGGAATATTCTGTCAGATTTGACGAAATATTTCGTCGTCTCCTTCGTTGGAACTCCGGTGACCGTCGCTGGCGCTAGAAAATCGTAAAAACTTCTAAACTTCATATCTCCGTCAAAACTCAACCATTTTCACGATTTTTATGTCAAATTGAAGCATTTGAAGACTAGAACACAAATATACCTCTTTTAAGTCTTAAAAACCACGAGATCTCGCTGGGAAAATTTGAGAAAACCGGCCAAGCTTCGAACTGAGGTTTCCCGACGTCCAAATTTGTCAAACGAAATTCTGCGAGCTTCGTGGGAACTTCCTAAAGCTCGCTGTGAGCTTGGATTGTCCTAAAACCAACCATTTAAAAGTTCATGAATAATGCTCAACTTGGAGCTCGAGTTTTCAACATGAAATCGTACGAGTTCTTACCTAAAATGGGTACCAATGTGTTCGTCTGGTCTCAAGGAGCACGATGGTGATCTCAAACACGTCGATCTGTGAGGTTTTGAAGGGTTTTGGGTCTCGTCCGTACGTGAGGGAAAAGAGAGAGTGAGATGAGTTCGAAAGAGAGAAAAACTGTCTGAGATTAGAGAGAGAGTGAGATACACGGGAGTGAGGATTGGAGGATAAGTGATCGTGTGGTCTAAAAGCCACCAATCAAAATAATATCTTCTTAGTTTCTCATTGGTCCCCATAGTTTAGGAAGGTAAGCAATTGGACCAATACATTAACTCTCTTTACAATTATACCTCAACGCTTAAGGGTAATTTGGTAACTTCACATTTACGATAATATTTCTGGGGATGGGATGTCACATCTTCGAAGTGGGAAAAAATTAGCGGATCAAATAACAATATATTATTTATTTGTTTGTATTATTTAATTGTTAGCTACTTTCATTATAATAATTTGTTTGTATTATTTATTTGTTACCTACTTTCATTTTAATTATTTGTTTCTATTATTTATTTGTTAGCTACTTTCATTATAATTATTTGTTTATATTAATTATTTGTTACCTACTTTCATTATAATTATTTGTTTGTATTATTTATTTGTTACCTACTTTCATTATAATTATTTGTTTGTATTATTTATTTGTTACCTACTTTCATTATAATTATTTATTCTCCCGCATTGTGTAGGAACTTCAAGCACAAGCTTGGTATGGTGCCAAAACCAAAAGCAAAAACAAAACATTCACCCGGTGGGAATGTTGGAATATTGTCAAAGATTGTCCTAAATTTAGAGTTGTGCCTGTCGGTCTAGAAGTTTTCATGAACAACACCCATCTACACTCTACACCCGATCATGTCTCGCATGATCATGATGAAGATGATGCAGAAGAAGTGCCCGAAACGCCCCCAATTGAACAAGCCTCAAGGTCGACCTGTTTTTTCAATTAGGTCTCAAGGTAAGAAGGCTTCAAAGAGAAAATGTAATGCTTCCAAGAATGATTATGCAAAGTATATGGAAGAACTTGCCCGCCAAGGTGAATTGACTTTGGCCCGGGAAATGGCTAAATTTGAGGCTGATAAGGCCAGAGAGGATGCAAAAGCTGCAGCTCTTGAGAAAAAATTTGTAACTGATGAGAGAGAAAGAGAACTACTTTGGCAAGAAAGGGAACATAGAAGACAAGAAAGAATGGCCCAACGAGATTGTGACATTATGAAGGAGCCTTTAGAAGGCAAGTCTCCGAACTCTAAATATTTTTGGAAGTCGGAGAAAGCGGACGTGGTGCTAAAGAGGCATGCAAGAGAAGTGAGAGCAAGAGGAGATGGTCCTGGCATGACAACAGAAGATCATTCTAGCACGACAAGAGAAGATCATCCTAGCACCACAAATTGGTTAGGTGATGATTATCCATTTATGAACCCATAATTTTTCAAAATCCTATAGATGAAGCATGCTAAGCACGCGGTAGTTTGACTACTCTGTCTCGGACCTATCTCTTATGGTGCACCGCGATGTAACTTCGGTTACCTGGCCTTTTTGTTATTCATGTTTCGTGTCACCTTGTCCGGCAGATTCAAACTAGCTTTTGCTTGTATGCACATCCGCCGGACTGCCCTTCTTATGGGTTACCAGTTTAAGATATCCGACGTTTCTCCAAACAGAAAATGTAACCTCTTTCCCTTCTTAACGAAATATTCTGAGTTTCTCCTATGAAAGTATGCCTCGTTAGAATTCTCGTAATTACTTTTTTGCATGCTAAATGCATGGAATATTGTGTGATGATGGTAGATATTGGCCTCACCTCATTCCATACCTTCTCCATTGCCCTGCACCCTTAAACCAAGAGATATGTCATGCCCTACATCCCCTAATCAAGGAAGCTTGTCTATGTTTTGCCTACAAGTGGAGGTCCAATCAAGAATCCATTATCTCTCCACGATATTATCGAAGTATAAAGACCAATTTTATCGAAAATTAAGAGAGTATATTGATAGAGATTTCACCATCTATACAAATAGGGGCAAAATCACATGAAATACTTGCAAGAATACAAGGATGTTGTAGTATAAATGCACATGCAATGTCGTTCTCCTCAAGGACTATTTTAATAATTTATGCAAAAACAATTTCTAATCAATTACTTGAAATTAAAGGTTGAGAAAGATGATTTTGAAATTGGGTAATATTAAAAACGAATTTTAATTAAAAACTAATATGACAAAAGAAAAGAGTTTTAAATACCAATTTATAAAAGCACCAGGGTTCCACCATCACCTAGCAATCCTATGAATTTGTACCAATTACCTATGATCTACACATGCCACTTTGAATGTTAGGTTTTCCTAATATATATTCTCCTCGTGATATTCAAGAAAGAACGTATATCTAACATGCAATCCGTCTGTGATATTCAGATCAAATATGAACATGCAAGACTCATTAAATTCTATGAAAACCTTTTGAAAAACCATGCAACCCCTAAGAGCGTGATATTCACCTTAGATGAAATTACAATTATCAATCACAAAAAGCAATACTCAGTCCTCTGGTGATATTCCGACCGAATTGCATCCGATTACTTATCTAAAAACCTAATGGTGACCAGTCATTAAGACAATTAGATAGTTTAAAACAGTGATCAACAATTCAAAGTATGCATACAATCAATCATAAGCAATTGAATAACAATTACATATTCATGCTAAGGCTCAAGGCTTCGCCCTAGCAAACGGGAATTAGTTACGCATATTCATAATTAGAATCATAGAAAATATTATTAAGAAGAAAATGAGTGAAAACACCTTAAAATAGAAAATCTCCAAGAACCCTAACAAAGTTCTCTGTCTCCCAAGTTGAATAATAATAAGCTCTTCTCAAAACTCCCAACGGCAGAGCCATATAACCCCCCCCCCCCTTTTTTAAACATCCAACGCCAAACCCTAGAGTTTCTTTTCATTAGGAAACTATAATAATAAAATAACTAAGAAAATAAAGTCCTAATTAAGCTAGGATAATCTGCACATAAACTGTCCAGCTACGTTTTAGTCTCATATCTCCTCCAAACCCGGCCCAAGATAGCTTGTTTTGAAGATCGAGACGTTCTGAACACATCTCCAGAAGGCCACGAACCCATCCGAGGTCATCTTGGGCTCCAAAAATGCAATTCAAGCCCAAAATGTTACTATTCTAGCACCGCGCATCGCTCCTTTACTTTATCGCTAGAAAAACACCGCTAAGTAGAAAAATCTGATATTTTGATACGATCAAGCTAAGTGACTCACGAACATCCTCCAACTGGAATTACTCCAAAATTCATCCATTTGACCACGTTTTGCTCCAGATGAAGTCGAAAGTCTTATATTGGAAATACAATTCAAAGTATCAAAATTCTTCCAAAATATACTAAGAATAGGAGTAAATATATAATATAAAATATACTCATCATATGTGAGAGATAAAAATAGATGTGTGGATAGCACCACCCTTATTATAAATTTATAATAGTCTAAACTGCCAATTTGCTCTTTGAACTATTACTTGATTTTCGATTTTTCTCCTGAACTTTTTAATTGGAAAATTAAGGACTTAAACTATTTTTTTGGCCAATTTCCCCCTACCGTTAGTTTTTCATAGATTTCATCCAAATTAACGTTAACTCTTATCACGTGTACACCACGTGACTCTCCTTCGTGGACAAAAGAGTCACTTCACTAGACCTTTAGACACAAAAACTATAGAATTATACACCATGTTTTCAATTATTTTAAAGAGTGAAGCGACCGAACTACCATTACATGTTGTGCACATGCTTCTATTTAACATAAATTTGGATGGAATGAATGAAAAATTAATGGGTGGGGGCAAATCAGCAAAAAAAAATTAGTTTAAGTCCTTAATTTTCCAATTAAAATGTTCAGGGGCAAATCGAAAATTAAGTGATAGTTCAAAGGGCAAATTGACAGTTTACTCAATTATAATAATGTGTTCATTAGGTCATAATACGGAAGCAGAATTGTGACTCCACTTTTTTTTACCCAACTTTTAACACATATTTTTGTGGAGTCCACTTCATAAGATATTTTTAAGATTCGGATCGTCTATCTTTTAGGTCTTCCCTCAAAGATATGTTTATCAAAAATCAACCAAATCTGAAACCATATGACTATTGGATTAAGGGTTTAGCATTATTTGTCTGTATTTGCAATAATGAGCCTCACAAAAATATGTGTTAAAAATGTGTAAAAAAAAAATGGAGCCACGTATCTGCCATTTAATATGGAATACGCTCTTCACCGGATCCCCTCACTGGGAATCCTAGGGATCAACATATATGGATCGTTGCTTAAAAATCGTGCGGCCATAATTTTTTCTTTTTATATATATTTTCGCAAATGAGATTACTTTACTTTTAAAAATATAAAAGCATTTAATTGTGACCGTATGATTTTTTATCAATAGTCTGTGTGCGTTGATCCTCAAGATCCCCAAAGAAGGGATCTGGCGAGGATCCAATTCCATTTAATACAAGCACTAATTAGGGTAAACCATGAAGGAGGCAGATTCTCTGCTCTCATTTTCCCAGACACTTCTCATCCTCTCTTATTTGTACGGTCACGGCTAAGTCACGTCTTCCCATACACTTCACATCCTCTTCTATTTGTGCGGTCACAGTTAAGCCATGTCAACATTTTATATTGATGACGTAGCTTAGCCGTGACCGTACAAATAGAAGAGAATGATAAGTGTATGCAAAAAAAGAGCAGAGAATCTGCCTCTAACCATGAAAGTTAAGTTTAAATTAAATATGCCACGTGGCTAAGAAAGGACAAAGGAGTATGTTAATCACGTTTAAAAAGTAGCCTCCTTCCACAAAGTATGGATTAGATGCTTCATTCCTTTTCTTTTACTTTTTTTGAATAAAGTAACGTTTCTAGATACTAAACAGCTGGCCACCATACGAAAAAGGATCCTGTCTGAATTTATTATGCGGGGATTTTAGAAATTTTAATATCTTAGTCGTTTATTGTGTATTGTATAATTAGTTTTTGTCAAGTACTATTTATATTTAATTTTAAATAATAAAATTCAAATAATTTTATGTAAAAATTCTCAAGATTTTCACAGAATGGATTCGGAGGATACCCTTTTCACTAGGGGTGGGTTCAAAAAACCGAAAACCGAAAAAAACCGGGAACCGAACCGGACCGAGACCGAAAAAAACCGAACCGAAAAAAAAACCGAACCGAAACTCTCAAACCGAACCGAACCGAATCTGCCCAGTTCGGTTTCGGTTTTTGAGGTTCGGAAACCGAACCGAACCGAACCGAACCGATTTATATATTTAATTATTTTTTTCAATGTTTATAAATAGTTTAGTCATACAATCATAACAAAGCAAATGTGGTTGCCAAGTTGGTTTCAGTTAAACTTCCAAAGTAAGAGGGTATGGGTTCGAACCCTCTTAATGCCTTCTGGATTTTAGAATTTTTTTCCAATTTTTATGAGAAATCAACAAAATAAATCAACAAAACCCTCCCGCCAGGTTTCGAACCCATTCCCTCAAGGTTGGGAATAGCAGCCACAAGCCAACTTGACAGGAGGCTTTGTTCTGTTATAATTGTACAAGTATAATATTTATAGGTATCCTAAAACCGAACCGGGCCGAAACCGAACCGAAAAAAACCGAACCGAATTCAAACCGAACCGAACACAAACCGACAGAAAACCGAACCGAACCGAACCGAACAGTAATTTCGGTTTGGTTTCCGGTTTTGGCAAAAAACCGAACCGAACGGAACCGAACCCACCCCTACTTTTCACCTCCACATAGTAGATTGCACTTTAAAGAAAAAAAATCAATAACAAAATCATAATTGGGCCGTCCCTTCCACGTGCAGAAGAAGGCCCGTAGGGGCACGAAACATTTTTTGGCGGCATCTCTTTGTTCACGCCCACCACTCCAAGAATTTTGTAACCACAGAGCCATAAAACTTCTTGGCTAAGAAAGGACAAAGGAGTACGTTAATCACGTTTAAAAAGTAACCTCCTTCCACAAAGTATGGATTAGATACTTCATTCCTTTTCTTTTACTTTTTTGAATAAAGTAATGCTTCCATTTATTAAACAGCTGGCCATTATTAGAAAAAGAATCATCTTCGGATCCATTATACGGAAATTTCAAGAATTTTAGGGTCTGTTTGGTATTGTATTTGAATTTTTTTATTATTTCTCAAAACATTTCTTAAGAACATTTCTTAAAAACAATTTTCTTTAAGACTCAAAAACTTGATTGGTTTCTAATTTAAATTTTTTAAATCTTACGACTTAAACTTAATTGGATTGGAGTAGAGATGAAAAAAGTAAAAAAAAAAAGGAGAAAGAAAGAAGAAAAGAGAGATATATATTTGGAGTGAAAGGGGAGGGGGAGAGAAAAGAAATGAATGAGTTTAAGTTTAAAAACTCTAAAAACTCACTTTTTATGTTTTTAAGGAATATACTATATTTTTGAGTTAGTCTTGAGTTCAGTTTTTAAAAATAGTCATACCAAACAAGTTTTTAAGACCTAAAACTTGAAAACTGTTTTTGAGTTTAAAAAGTTGGATTCAAGTACACTACCAAACAGACCCTTAATGTTTTAATCGTTCATTGTGTATTATACAGTTAGTTTTCGTTAAGTATTATTTGTATGTAATTTTAAATAATAAAAATTAAATGATTTTTGACGATACAGTACACAATAAACAGTTAAGATGTAAAAATTTGTAGAGGATTCGGAGGACATCATTTTCACCGCCACACAGTAGATTACACTTTAAACAAAAAAAAAATCAATAACAAATTCATAAGTGGGCCGTCCCTTCCACGCGCCGAAGAAGGCCCGTAGGGGCACGAAACTTATTTTGGCGGCCTCTCTTTGTACACACGGAACCATAAAACCTCTTCCAGCCCGTTCCCTCTTCCATTTTTTGCATTTCCACTGTAAGCATCTCTCTCTCTCTCTCTCTCTCTACTTTCTCTTCAAACGCTGGCTTGCAATCCAGATTCGAAATCGTTAGGTTTTGATTTCCGAGCTCCGGTGCTCTTTTTTCCTCTGTCAGCGTTCGAAGTACAGTAGCGGTGAACGAGCAATGGGAGCGAGTGCGAAGGAAGACTCGGTGCAGTTCACCGATTGCATCTATCAGGACCGGAGCTTGTCGAAGCATGTTCGCGATAACGTCCATGGAATCATCTATCTCGAGCCGGTATGTGCCTCGATTCCGCTGCTTAGTTTCGTTTTTGCGATTTCGCAGTATCTGTGATGATGTTGTTTTTCGTGCATCGTCTCTGTTTCGTTCCATCGCTCTCGGAAATGTAGAATCGTGAGAGCAATTTGTTTTCGAATTTTGAGTTTTAAAGTCGCGGTTGAATCGAATAATGCGATATCGAAATCTTGCTTTACAAACTGTTTGTTTTTGTTTTTGTTTAGTTTTCTGCTTTGATTTGACTCATAGTTTAGAGGAATGCATAGAGTTTAATTAATTTCATATTCATATGTTTTGAGACTGTTTAATTGCGACTTTAAGTTTAAAGCGATCGTATGCATCGGTTTTCTGAAATCGCTGTCGTTGATTTCTGCTGTATTTAGATCATATTTCAGAGTATTAGGAAATAGTTTGGTGAATTTAGATTGCATATCATCTCGAGCTTGTGAGTTGAAATTTTTGTTTTGTTTGATCGAATTTGAAGTGAGTTGTAGCCTTATAAGTAATATATTTTGACCTAAAGTTCTGATTTAATTGATTGAAGTTAGTTACCGGTAATTTTCTTGTCAAGTAATTGTTTTGTTCTGTTTTCTGCTTCGGTTTAAGTTATAGACAAGGCAGATTTTAGAACTATTGAGGAAAGTTTTAGGTTTAGAAGCTTTAGGGTAGAAGTATAACTGAAACTGAAGATTTTGTATTGTGAGATTGATGATTTGTTGGGGGATTTGAGTAATATGGCTTGAAAATTCAAATAAGTGAGCTGCACGGCCATCCAAATAATAAAGTTCAAAGTAGAAGAAGCATAAATTTTCACATTAATAGTTAATAAGTGAAATCTAACTTCTGATAAATAAGGGAAGATGGACAATTCTTTTGCTGAATTTGAGTTAATCCAGGATAGTAATATTGGAATATTTTGATAAGAAGTTCGACTTGGATTTGAGGTTGACAGCTGAATGATTTGTTAAGGCTCATCATTTGAAATTCGAATTCTCAAGTTTATTGTGATTTTTCATTATAATTTCTTGGGTAATGTATCTAAATATGGATTTCTTTCAGATTGGCTTCTGTACTTTTGCGCACTGTTAACAGAAATACATTGCCTTCAACTTAGAATAAAAAAAATTAACGATTCATGGTAATTATGTTAAATATCGTATCAAATGAATCTTTCTGTTGTTTGTTGCAGCTTTTCTTGAAGTTCATTGACACTGCACAGTTTCAGAGGCAAGTTTGATAAATTCTATGCAAGGGTCATTTTCTCTTCAAGTAAATTTTAGAAGTTCTTTTCCTGATAATTCTGTCACTATTTGCAGGCTCCGTGATCTTAAACAACTTGGTGAGTTGAACTTACCAATGGATTAGCAATAACAAATGTTAGATTTACAACGAGGATATTAAATTTCTAGATATTGATTGTTGTAAATGTGCTTACATAACCTCATAATCTCTTTCCCCTACTTGAAATAAGTGTACCAATCTCATTTTGTTTGTGACCAACGGGTGTGCGATTGTGTGTCTGTGTGTATGAGTACATATATTAAATGTTTTTATATCTGTATATCCTCATTGTTTGAGATCACCTTTCTACATTCGTCTGTACCTGTTCTACCTATGTATTTCTATTGTTATGCAATACTTCGGGTTTGATTTTAATCTTACTTCTGATCCAGGTCTGGCACACATGGTTTACCCTGGAGCTGTACATTCTCGGTTTGAGCATTCACTCGGGGTGTATTGGCTGGCTGGTGAAGCTATCAATAAACTTAAACTCTACCACGTAGGAATTTGTTATCACAGCCTAATCATTCTCATTCTGCAGCTTATGAATAAGAACTTATTCCTCTTTCCTCTGCCATCCTTGTAGGAGGACCTCAAAATTGATTCTTTTGACAGGACAACAGTAAAACTTGCTGGTAATGAATCTGTACCTGCTGTAATAAATGCTTTCCTTCTTGTAACCTGGTCCCACATATCTATTTTTTGTCAAATCTCTTTCTAGGACTACTGCATGATATCGGCCATGGGCCGTTCAGCCACATGTTTGAGCGCGAGTTTCTTCCTCGGGTTATTAACGGTTGCACATGGTGATTCTTACAATCTTCAAGTGAATTTAGCTCCATTTTTCTTGTATAGTAGAAGAAGATTGCATTTTACAAACTTAAACCTTTCTGAAACTAATATCACTGCTTTTCTGTTTCATTTATGACTTGAATATGCAACATGTCCATGTTCTTTAGGTAAGAGATACAGCACATGGATCTTAACTTTCTGTGAAATCAGTTTGTGCAATTTTATAGGGATACTTCATGTTTGTTTGGTGGTTGTAAATGGTATATGTTTTTAGTCAGGATACCTAGTCCACTTTTAGGGTTATAACTTTGATTGCTTTCTAGGTCTCATGAGGAGATGTCTGTGAACATGATCGACTACATTGTCGAAGAGAACAATATTGACATTGATTCTGCAGAGCTTAAAAGGGTGAAGGTTAGTTTGTTTTGCCATTACCATTATTTAGTGAATAGCACTTGTTTAATGATTGCATTGTGACATCCTTCCATGTATTCCTCATTGATGTCTTCATTTCTTTGCAACCTTTAACTGCTGAGATCACTTCAACTTCTGTACGATTCTTTGTTGGCTCAATATTTGTAAATGTGAATGCTGATGGATGCTTTATCGATAGTAATAATGGATTAGAATTTAATGTATTGGGGATGTAATGTATCTTTACAGGAACTGATCCTTGCTAGCTCCAACCATGGGGAACAGAATGTAAGTTATCATAAAGTTTAAGGCTCAAATTTTGAGATTTCTTCAAGTATCTCAGAACACCTTACAGACTACTTTTTCACTTTAATGCTCGCACTCTACATTGGATTCCTTTAGTATTTTATCCTTACCCATTTGCAATATGCTAAAAATGCAGAGCTTGACAGAGAAGCGTTTCTTGTATGATATTGTTGCAAATGGGCGAACTGGAATAGACGTTGACAAGTAGGTCACTTGATTTCCTTTTATAGAAGGTCTGGCATTTCATTTGGAAATTGCTACTTGTTATTTGACAATGCTAAGAGTGATGCATATGTCATTTCTCTACAGGTTTGATTACATGGTGCGTGACTCCCGAGCATGTGGTATAGGCTGTAGTTTTCAATTTGAAAGGTATGTATAAGTTAACAATTTACAGAGCACTTAAATTCATTGAAGATCCATGACATCCAGTACACTCAAAGTTTTGAAATTTCCATTTGTATAAAAGTTTGAACTTGGTGGTTGTGTCATTTG